>OX424572.1:147771250-148505921 GCA_949152435.1 Gastracanthus pulcherrimus | reverse complement strand
CGCAAGTGTCCAAACTTTTTTGGATCACACAAAAAAAACGTATATGATGCCACTGTTAAATTTAGAAAATTGGAGAATTTAGCAGAACTTCTTCGACAAAGTTTTCCTAACAAAGCAGTGCAGAGTTCAGATTATGTCTGCTTCAATTGTTATGAACGCGTTAAAAATATTGAACCAAAAGAAATAATTGATGCGATTCATTCAGACAATTATACTGACTTGGACAGTGATACTGAAGACCATGATTTTCGAGCTAGCACCCCAGAGCGGATTGAGCATTTAAACGAAACCTTAATTTCAAGTTCTTTTGGTAATGTTTCGCCACTTAGAAGGAAGAGAGGTATTGATGATTCATCTGTACAAAGATACATTATTAGAAAAAAATCAGAACTAGTATCTTCATTCTCATCTGCAACTAGCTCAAAATTGTCAGAAGCATACAATGTTTGCATTGATGAATCACATGATGATTTGACTCAATGCTTCTGCAATGAATGGCTCAATAACTTGCGAGTAGCGCTTGAAAATTGTGACAGTATCAATGAGAAAATTAGAATTTTAACGTTGCTTCCTTCGTCATTAACAAAATCTAGTATTTTATCAGTATTTCCCGAAGTAACTGTTTATATGATTAACAAAGCAACAATGCTTGTAACAACTAAGGGAATATATTCTGAACCTGACGCGTATACTGGTCATGCATTGGACGAAAAGTCTACAAAAATTGCAATGGAATATTTTCTAAACGATGACTTTAACTGTACACATCAAAGCCCTAATAAATGTGATGTTGTGACTGTTCAACAAAATGAAAAAAAAAAAAAAAAAAATATAGCTTTATTTGACACGCAGTTTAAAAGAGGCGTATAAATTATTCAAACAAGAAAACCCAGACATAAAAATCGGTATAACAAAGTTTTATACATAAAAACCAAAGTTTGTTATGTTGAGCCCGTCGAAGGAAGTGTGTCTGTGCATTTACTGTGCAAATTTTGATTTATACGTTAATAGTCTAAATAATTTCCTAGGAGGCAAACATTCAGACCTCGATAGAGTTCGTTCTACACTTTTATCGGCAATTGTTTGCTCCAATTTGTCCGATAAGTGTCTTTTTCAAGAATGTACTTTATGCCTAGGTTCTGAAAATATCAACCTAAGTTTGTTTGGATTAGAGACAACTAATGAACATGAGGAGATTGTTTTTGCTATGTGGGAAAATGGCCATCTTGTGAAGAAAAAATTAACAATCTCCAATTTTTTTAGCGATCTATCTTCTTGGACAGTCAAAACAAGCGTTCATTTAAATATTAAAAATATACAAAGAAAAGCTATAAAAGAAGAGAAAGAAATAGCTGCAGCTAACTCAGGTCATCTAGTACTGCATGGTGATTTTGCTGAAAATTGGGCAGTGATTCACAGTAACCCTATTCAAGGTACTCACTGGGTTAATCAACAGGTCTCTATTTTCACAGCAGCTTGTTATGAAGGAAAACTAACAAAATCTTTTGCTGTCATCAGTGATGATAGAAAACACGATTTTGCCCATGCCTTGTTAGCAATGGAAAAAATAATTGATTCGGTGAAAAATGATTCAACCGATTTAATAGATCAAATATCGATTATAACAGATGGAGCAGCAAGCCACTTTAAAAATCGATTTCAATTGTATGAAATGAAAAATGCTTCCATCAATAAAAAAACACTTATTTTTTAATAATTTTATCACTTTTATAGATGTAAAAAATTTTCTACTCGTTCAAATCAAAATCCCTGCTCTCATATGAAAAGTACTACTATAATGAGTATCTCCATAAATTTTGAGCCCAGTCTGTCCATGCCTTCACTTGGAATCTAACGGACAGTAAGCTGAAATTGATAAAAACAATATTTAGAGTTATTTAACAATTAAGTTACAAGGTCTAATAGATATAATTTATACTCATCTTATCAATTGCAACTACTTTTTTCTTCTTTTCAACGTAGCAGACAAACATCTGCAGCAGTGTACATCAATATTTTCTGGTACGTGGAGTCCCATGAGTCTTCCTCCTCCTTGAATAACCTGAAATGAAAAAAAAAACACAAAAATGAATAAATTGAGTAAACTGTACTTATCATACTAAACTCTTGAGCGACACTTTCACACACTTCACTCAACTGCTTATTTATTTCATCAAAAGCAGATTGGGCAACTGGCTTGCATAGGTCCATAATCCCACAAAAAGTTGAAAGGCCAGCGTGTCCATGTCCAAGTGCACGAGCAGACAGCACAGATCTTCTGTTCACTCCATATGCATTTCCTTTGGCTCCTACTTTGTTGCTGGAGTTGATCGCTGCTATTTCACCACACTTTGAGCACACAATATCTATTTTGAAACCAAACACAATATTTATTTTGAAGACCCTGCACACCAGATTCACTTAATTGAACACTGCCATGGCACCGATTACAACACAGAACACTTCTAAGTTTAGAAAATAAAATTGAAGTGTCAATGATTCTGTTTGTTGTATGACTGGTGTCTCTAGCACTAGCTGTGTTTTGGAGTTTCCTCGCTGAGCTGGTGGATAGTCTTGGCTTCTTTTGTGAATCTTCCTTTTTTATCTCTTTTAGAATACATTTTCACTACACTGATTTACACACATTCACAAATTGTCAAATGCAATTAAAACACTGTATAAGTTCAGTACAATAAAAATATTAGCTGTGTTTAGTACCAGGTGGTTTGTAAACATAAAAGTCAACTGTCAAAAGTAGCAAAAATGTACGGGTAAGGTTAGTCAAAAATTCGATCTGATTTATCGACCTTTATCTTGTGACGTAATGACATGTCACGTTACTCGTAATTCGCACATGCGCCAATATTACATATAACAACGCGCGAATATTTGAATATACAAGCATGGATCTTATTATATTATATTTTATTACTTTATAACTAAATAAAATAATCAATCAAACATTTAGTTATAAATAATAATAAAATAAATAATAATTGATAAAATACCGAATTTACGCAAAATTGGCAAAAAAACTGTCTCAGAATTTATATTGTAACTTTAAAAGGAATTATGATATCTTAAAACGGTTTGCGGGAGCTTATTCTACGGGAAATTTCCTATAAATAAGGTAAATAAAAAAAGAACGATTTTTTGACAATTTAAAGGTGGTTTGCCCCCTTAATCTAGAGGTACAATGTAGCTTTTATTTAAAATCTCTTACAAATTTAACCAGATATATACAATGTGTTTAATGAAAGACTTTAAAACTATTTTTTTCTTCCTTCTTTATACACTTTAGACCACTACAAACCAAATTTCAGATGTCTAGCTCCTTTAGTTTTCAAGATCTGCGTTTTTAGTACATTTAGACCGAGTGGCCAATGCAGCGGAAATTGAGATTTTTCAGTTATACTGAATTCTACAAGTTGCGTAGACGCTGGCGCGCGAAGGTAGCACCGAGCCGTGCCAGCGCACGAAGCCTGAACCGAGCCGCGCGAGCGAGTGCGGCCAATAACTACCGAGCGGCGCCAGTGCACGGGGCAGCACGTAGCGTTGGCAGCGAAACCGAGTATCCGGGAGCGCCACTGAATTTGTCTTCATGCTCGTGACCAAAACGCACGCGCGAAGGCGCCGTTGAGCACCTTCTTGGCCCCGAAGCGAGACCAAATGTTCGCTCGCGTTCGCAATCACAACCTATTTTACTTTAGTGCAAGAGAACATCGCTGAATGTCCGCCCGCGCTTGCAGGGTACAGCTAGGCGTACTCTAGCTTCAAAGGATGCAAGAAGCGGAACGAATTGTATATCAGCGCACGTGATCAATTAAAACGGAAACTCGTATGCGAGGCTATAATTTAACATTTAGAGCTAATGTACCTGAGTGCACGAGATCGAGAGTACGGGCGGAAAACAGGTATGCGTTAATGTTCGAGAGGGTTTTTTAGATTGGGTCATGGAGGGGTTGTGCGCTTGCAAGCTGCGGAATAACGCTGGCGCTATTAATTTTACTGCGGCAGATAATATGAGCTGCGTTCGATTAAAAAGGCCGCTTAACACACACAGAAGCTCAAGGAAAAAAGCTGCTGTGCGTTCAGGTACAAATACGCTCCTGGTACTTATAAGGTAAACCCTCGCACCGTGTGTGCAGGACGGTGTCTTTTTCTGCTCCCGACCACGAACTCGGTGCGGCTGAGCATGGCTCGTGTCTCACAGGCAATACGACACCCGCTTTTGGTTTTTCGTAACTCGAGGGCATCCTCGACAATTTTTATATTTTTTTCGTGTGTAGCTCAGAGTTCAACATTTATAAGCGCACTCGCTACTATGAAAGCGTTATTAGAAATCGTAACTGGTATATAATAAAGATATTAGCTAGATTTTTAACAACCATTCAGTTTCTGCTTTACGTTTTAGCTACAAACCCGTTAACAGCGACATGCTTTTAGGCTGTATTCTAGGTAATATCTAGCTAATTTTTATATATGGTAAAATTACTTCATAATAAATACTAAAGAAACCATATCATGGTTATTTTATACATATTTTATCGATATAAAGTTAAATTTGATCTAGAAATATTAGAGGTTATGGCCTCTGTTTACATTTCATACTCTATAGACAGCATAGTGCGCTCTGTAGAGGAATCTCCTCCTGAGCCTGGTAATAATTATTATACGTGTCACCCAAGAACAAAAAATGCAGCGGTAGTATGTATTATATGCGATAGTGTTTATCACCAAAGTTGTTTTGAGCAATCAAAAAAATATAAGTATGTGCGTGAAAGGATTATTATATGTCCGGAACATAAACATGACAACATAACCTCAAAAATTGATGAAGAAACACTGAGTACACCAGCAAAATTACTAATAGCACAAATAAAACTGAGAGATTCTGAAGACATAAGAAGTGAAATATTAGCTGATCTGACAAATAAAACACAAGAAATTCTAAATGCTTTAGTCTTTGAAAAATCAGAGTGAATTTGAATTAATGAAATCTGAGAATATTCTACTAAAACAGTTGGTTTGTGAATTAAAAGAAAAAAATGAACTGTTAAGAAACAAAATACAAGGAAGCCAAGACAATAGTCAAGTTAAGAATATTTCATCATCGCCGATCGCCGGAAAAAAGGCCGCCCTCTTTCCCTCTCTTCACGCCCTTGTCGCACAACATGTACACGGCATTATCGCTTACTCACTCACACTCGATCTATCGACGAGCGAAGCGCTTAAGTAATTTAAGCGCCTCGCTTCAGCGCTGGCCTCGCGCTAATCCGGACCTTCATAAAAACGGGGTCTGCTCGTCGACCCAAACCCAGCGCGCGCGCTATTCTCGCATAGCGTACCGGTTACCTCGCTTTCACACATGCACAGCTTGTAAACAACACGTTTACTGTTCCCGCATTCGTCCTGACATAAGCCAGTGACGCAGGAAAAACTCACGTATTTTTCTTACGATGAGAAAACCTACGCCGGAAACAGTAAATAACAATTCGCGTAAAATATGTCGCGCCGCATCGTCGACCACTCGAAACGTTCGCGCCTAGGTTGACGTCACCACGTGCCCGTCAGCCGGACCGAAACTCCGCATCTGGCCCGCTCTTCTCCAGGCGTATACCTTTCCGGGCAACCCGTCCCTGTGGCCCCCTGAGCACGAGACAAACTCTTCGCCTTCTCGCCCCGTTGCTACGCAGCTACTCGTAGCCTCTCCTTTTACGAGTCGATCATGACTTACGAAGAGTAAAAGCGGCCTCCGGCGATCCAATAAAATCGCCGTGCACGCGAGCCTATGCAGCGGCTTCAATAGATCCGCCGCGTCGGGACGTCTGTCTACGGACATACGCAGAGTTTCAATCCGACGTCATGCACGTCGGGAACAATACCGTCTGGTATTTCCATTAAAATATTTTCACGCAATTCACCATATAAGAATGCTGTTTCCACATCTAATTGCTTTAGTATAAAATTAAATTTGTTAGCTATAGCTAGAAATGATCTAATCAGTGGCAATCTAGAAACAGGTGCGTATGTTTCTCTCAACTCATAAATGTTCCTATCTTTAAATCCCCTTATGACTAATCTACTTTTATACTTGATGTTTCCTAATTCGTTTGTTTTACGTTTGAATACCCACCTAGAATCTACTATATTTGGTTTACAATTACCAGCTTTAGCTTTCGGTCGCTCTATAATTTCATACATATCTTTATCTTTTAGAGCTTTTAGTTCGCATTGGATTGACTTGAACTAACTGTTGCTTTCTTGAGAATTCATAGCTTCTCTATAGGTCTGCAGATCACCCTGTATTTTTACCAACAGTGCATGGTAAGCTGTATCATTCTCAACAGAATTTTCTACTGTTTCTTTAAAATTTTCGCATAGCGTAAAAAGTACTTTAGATTTATCTATTTTACTAGGTCTACCTCTCTTTCTTTTCGAAGGTTGTTCAATCAACTCTCCCTCTGTTTCGAAGCTGTCTACATTACGTTTTTCCGAGGTAACTAACCTTCCTGAGCCATTACTACTCCCCTGTATTCCTACACTATTCTCGCTTTCTTCATTTTCTTAATTCCCTCTTTCATTTCAAAAACTACTTTCAAATTTTCCCCATTCGCATCTTCAGTTTTGTTAAAGAAATCTTTGTACACAAATTTCTCTACACACCGGACATGTCTACTTTCAAACAACTTCTTTTATTCTGGAACATAGATAATGAATCCAGTAGGAATATAACCTACTATGAAACCCCTTATTCCTCTAGCACTGAATTTAGTTCCTTCAATTCTAATAACTCTTGAGTAAACAGAGCAACCAAATCTTTTAATTTGTTTTAAATCGCAGTTAGTTCGAGGTGCTAAAATCTTTAGTGGAACTGCCATATCATTCGATTTATGTGGCGTTCTATTTTAAACGTAAACTCCCGCTTTAACTGCTAGGTTCCACATACCAGCAGGTAGTCCTGAGTCCTGCATGTATATTCGTACTTTGATTTGAATCGTTCTGTTGAAACGCTTCGCCACTCTATTGTGTTCTGGAGTGTCGGGGCATGCCAACTGTAGTTCAGCTCCAAATTCATTGAGTACTTCAACAGTTGCAGCACCCGTAAACTCTGTTCCCCTGTCGCATCTTAATTAACAAAATTTTTCATCCGAACCTATCACATTTCTTAAACTCTTAACAAAATCTTTCAAACACTTGACTGCTTCTGTTTTGTGTTTTTATTAGGTAAGCTAAAGCTGCTTGTGATAAATCGTCAATAAATACTACCACAAATCATATTCCTTGGAATACGAGGTGGGGCTAATAGGCTCGATTGTATCAGCGTGTATAATTTGCAAAGGTTTATTTGCTCTCATCCTAATTTGATTAAACGGTAATATACAACTCTTAGTTAGTAAACAAGTTTCGTAATCGGCTATACTTTCTTCAATATTTACTTTATGCAAATTTACCGCGTCGGGAAACTGTTCTGTTAATTTCTTTAGGTACACCGCTGAGACATGCCCCAACCTCATATGCCAAAGCATTGCTTTATTTATTTTTTGTTCCGGTAAGTTTGGATTTTCAACATATTCTATTTTAGTTACCAAATTTCCTTTTCCATTCTCGTTAAGTAAATGAATTTTCCGGTTTACTCCTGTATGTAACAAATCTGACTGTACTTTATCCACATCATTGGTTTCAGTTTTATTATTAGATTCTATACTATTTTCAATTGAATTTACTTCCAGTGCTGACTTTACACAAACCTCCTCTCTCTCTTCAGTTAAATTGGGAGCTTGAATTACCATTTCTTTTGTCATAAGATTCTTATTGTTTCAAGTATTATATTTGTGATTAACTTCTTTATTTGCTATTAATGCAAATGTTTTCTGTTTTTTCACTTCTTCAGACTCGTTTTGGGCTATTTTCAGTTTTATTCACCAGAACGGATTTCTATAAATACCAGTTACTAGATTTTTATTCGATATAGGATCATACATATTAATCACCTCATTATCTAGATATATTTTCAGTCCCTGATCTACAAATTGCTTTAAAGATAGTAGGTTTTCTGATAAATCTTCAGAATACATTACATTAGTTAAAGTATAGTTTTCCCCATTCTCAGTTTCAACATCTACTTCACCTACTCCTTGAATAGTCAGTTGACTGTCTTTATTTGCACATTTTATTTTATCACGTTGATTAGAATCCAATGTCTTAAAAATAAGCTTTGTTTTACTTTAATGTTCAGTAGCCCCAGAATCAGCTATAAATTTAACTATTAAATTGTTACTTCTACTATTTTTACTTTCTTTCGTACATAAGTTTGCCCTGTTATATGAATTAGAGTAGTATTTACCTTCTACCTTTTCCCTGGTGGCAAAGTGGGCTGACCCACCAGACACCACACGATTTCCTTCGTTCTCGCGGCCTCCGCGTCCACCACGGTTGCTTCGGTTGCCACGGTTGCCACGGCCCCTATTGCCCCTTCCAGCGCCACAACCTCCTCGTCCTCTGCTAGAGCTTTCTCCTCTCGAGGACATCGAGGCGCTGGCCGTTAGGCCAGGTACATCACGCCTCTGTCGTTTGGCTGCAGTATCGCCATCATGATCTGCTCGCCACTTTCCTAGATTTGACCAGTTTTCCGGACAGTTAGAGCTGATATGATTTCCAACTTTATTGCACTTATAGCAAACTATCTCTGCTGGAGTTGGGCAGTTGCGACTGATGTGGCCGTTTTTGCCACATGAGTAGCACCTTACGTTGTCACTTCTTCCGGTCTTACTTCCACCTCTCGTCTTATTTCCATATCCAAAACTTCTCGATTTGCTCTTAGCAGCCATGGCAGCTCTGGGCAGTGTGTTTGCTGGTCTCAAGGCCTCCTCCTATAGAATATATTATTAAGTTTTGTGTACAAGACATTTCCTGTTCAGTAGATTCTTCTACTAAACAGTCAGCTACCGTTACATTGGGAACCGCGTCTTTAATTGCTTGAATAAACAAGTCTTTCTTATCTTTTTCCGGAAGTTTATCCGCTTTGGGTGCGGTTTCATAGATTCTAATCTTTTCTTCAAACAAATCCCAAAACTCTGAAGCTCTTTGCTTGTCTGGGTTGTATCTTATGTTATTTAAGTCATTTCGAGCTGATAATCTCGTGATTCTACTCTCTAGTCTTTTAAGCTCTTTCAATTTCTCCAAAGTCTCGATTGGTTCTTTTAAATCTAGTATTTTTGAGTAATAAGTAAAATCTATATGATTAATAATTATGTCTCTCGCTTTATGTTTATCATCTAAAAACTTTGATTCTTTTACGTTTTTAAAAATCTCTTTAAATACATAATCCAATCTTTTAGTTTTAAATTAAGACATAAAATAATCTTCAAAACTTCAAATTTTAAGCTAGTCGTTAGTTTGTAGTTTCTATTCGTATTACTCTCTTTATTTAATGTTTCTATTTGTATTTTCTCAGATAAATTTGACATTTGTTCTAGTGCCTTGTCAGACTACTAGTTCTTTGTGTTAAAACTGATTCTACTTTCTTTTCAATATATTCAGTAACATTAAATTTATATTTTCTCACATCTTTAGTGGGTGGTAAATTTCCTGTACGTACCTGATATTTAAAGGGTTTTATTGCATTGTATAACAACTCAAATTCGCTGGCCTCCTCTGAGTCAATTCGTTTCACATGTTTACCGCTGGGATCGTGCCAGTCCTCTACCTTTCGGGTGATAAATTCTTCCTCCTCAATCTCACCTTCCTCCACTGGATTAGCAGGGGGAACCTTTCCCACCGGACTTTTCTTCAGTTTTGGATCAGCAATCTTAGTTGAACCCGTCTCTCTCCCATCGAGAGGTGGATTAGCCGGTTTTGACCCAGTCAAACTTGCCCCACTCCCATCGAGTGTTAGATTGACTGGTGTTGATGAACTCTGTCCAATGGTCTTGACACAGCATCACAATCACCTTTCCCTGAAACAGTGTTTGCAGGTGGGCTCTTTGCCTCTCGGACTAATTTTATATTCGTAAATAATTTCTCTTCTTTCGTTATTTTGGGTTTGGCTGGCTCTGTACCATGTGAGGAGTCTTCTACCAACTCCTTAACCACAACTCGATCAGTGTTTTGAATTGATAGCAGATTTCCATAGCTGTTTTCCTTTAGGGGTCTGCCCCCCCCCCCCCACTCCTTGAATTTGACAAACATGTTATTCAATGTGCTCTCAATCAATCGTTGGTTAGTCTGAGCCTGTTTCTCCAGTAGATACCCCATGCTTGGCTTAGTATGCTCTTTAGCGACTGCTTCCTGTTGCATAATAGCCTGTTTCAGCAGCTCAGTCGTTACATAGTTGTTCACTATGAGCTTAGGTTGGGCAACTAGTATTGCCTTTTCCTCTCCAGGCCAGAGGCTTCCAATAAGTTTATTCTCTTCTGCAGTTAAGAGGTGCTCTATAAAATGAATAGTACATTAATCAGTTGTCAATATTCACATAGAAGGAGCCTGTCTCAACTTCATGTAAAACATTCTTCAATTCAATTTTATTCTTTGAATTAAAAAAAATTTTAATAATTTTTTTCTTTTTGACAGTTCTTAAACACTTCATTATTTACTGAGGAACTCAATTCTTTAAAAAAAAATTTTTCTTAAGTTGAACGTTCACTAGTCTTTACTCATATTTTCTTAAGTAATTTTTGCATCTTAACTGTATCTCTCCCTTCTTTACATACTTTAGATATTTACATTTCAAGATACTAATTTCAATTTAAACTTCTTAAGTTTACTTTACCCATCTTGTTCCAAGTTTTTATGGAGGTTAGGTACAACGCTCCTTCTACTCATTTGGCCAGATAGAGTCTCTTTTCATATCTAAAATGCTGAATTTTAAGCTCGCCGCACACTCTTTCTATCACCTCTTAAAGCTTCTCTTCAGTATCTAGGAGTTTGAAAAAAAAAAAAAAAACATGTCATTAAATTCAGCTATAAATTTTCGTATTTCCCTGCAAGCGCCTTTTATACTTAGCCTCTTTCATCTTTAACACTCATCTCGAGTCGGGATCCCTACAACCACATGGTTAGAGTAACGTAGCACGCTTGCATTTCACATATTGTCTGAGCGCTATATGCAGCGGTGCGTTGTGCCCGCGGCCACGTGCACTTGTCACGTGCACGCTTGACTGCAGCCCCTACTCTCAACCTACAACCGGAACCCACGCCTGCAACGGTACTACAGCCCTGCGGACAAAAGAGTTAGCGGCGACGCATGCAGTAGCCGCGCGCATTACCCGCTCGCCGTCTCACGCCAGTGCACTCCTCTTCTCTCTCTCTCTGTCCGCGAGCCATACGTACATCTATGTGTGTTCTTAACTCGCGTACTCCCAAGCGTCGACAGCCCAGCAGTACTTCTCCCCTCTTTCTCTCCTACTCTCTCTCTCCACGTCCAATCCAAAGCGTCAGCAGCACGTCACTTCTTTCCTCTCTCTCCTTCTCTCTCTCTCTCTCTCTCTTTGATCGATATCCTAAACGTATCAGTGACACGTCATGCCGGCAACGCCTGACCAACCCGCACACGCCGCGTCGGTATATCACGTTTCTTTTCTAAGCGCGGCAAAACTGCCCACATGCTCGACATTGCTGCTTCTCTCGTTCGCGCGCCAAAATACTAGTCGCAAAGCGGCCATTTTGAACCTGTTGCGTATCAATTCACGGTATCAACAAAACCCCTTTTTCCTTTCACTCTTTTTTTTTATATATATACATCCGCGACTTTCTCTCTATTTTCTCCTTTGCTCTTAAACGCTGCATTCGCGACTTTTTCTTTCACTGAACTTTGTTAATAGTTTTACTACTATTCTTAATTTCATCTAAACAATTTACGTAGATTACTCAGTTAAGAAAAAATTCTTTCAAAATTTTGTTATTCGGTCCCGCACTTTAATATATAAGTTTTAATGTATAGTACGTACTCTTTTCTTTTCTTTTCTAGCCCCGATATTTTTCTCTTGCTCACTTCAGTTCTGCTCACTCTTCAGCCTCACCGCGTAAGCCCGAGAACCGCTCGGCACACGAGAACACGCGCAAGTTGCACGCAAGTAAAATGCGTTCCTTCCTTCTTCCCACTCTTGAGTACTTCCCTTTCAGTATAAAACCTTTTCTAATACTCTTCGCAGTGGCACCTGCATGGCACATAACCTGTTAGATTAGGTTTGCAGAGAATAAAAAGCAACGCTTTTATCAAAGATTCTTTATTAATAGCCAGGTACACGCTTTGGCCAACTTAACGGAAGAACGTCACGGCACGAACTGACTCTTGTCGCGGCGCGAGTTATAGCTTGCGAACACAGCGCTAGTGTCAATCACAGATACAGACTATAGAGTGACTACATTGTATATTCTCTCAAAGGGCATTCTCCGAAAGTAATTATATTTAAAGATTATAATGTAGTAAAAAACAGAGTAAAATTATCGTTCCCCGAATTATAAAACTAAATGTCCACGATCGAAGCTTTTGAAAGCTAAGATTAGTTATATTGCATTAAAAATTTATGAAAATATTATAAAAATTTATGAAAATATTACAAAATTTTTTGAAAATATTATAAAAATTTATAAAAATATAAAAATTTATGAAAATATTATAAAAATTTATGAAAATATTATAAAATTTTATGAAAATATAAAAATTTATGAAAATTTTATAAAAACTAGGCATGTTAACCCGTTAAGGGCCAAAATGGCATAAACGATGCGACGGTCTTTGACGTCGTTTAACTCATGCTATGATCGAGTAAAAAAATTGAGAGAGACATATTTTTGAAGTTAGAGACCTGCTCTTTCGAATGGTGACCGCGGAATCGATCTAAATTATTTTTTTCTATGTAAAAATTCAGTTTAAAAAATAAAAACACGATTTTTTCGACCTTTTTTTTCTTTAAATCGAGTTTTAGAAGGTTTCCCGGTCTGTTAACAAGCTGGAACCCGTTCAAATGGTGGAGTAAATGTCTGAACTTTAAAAATATGTTGGGAGGAAGTTAATTTTTCACTTTGGTGTTTACAAAATGGCGGCTGATTCACAGAATTTTTATCAATGCATTCACGATTTTTTTTAGCGGAAAATATGAGTGAACCGAGGAAATTGCTAAGAATAAAAAGTTCTTAGAATCACTCAAAGAATACGTCAACATTTTTTCGAAACCTTTTGAGCAACTTTTTGATTTTGCAAATTGCAAAATTTTTGCAAAATCAAAAAAGTTGCTCAAAACTCTCCGGAAAAATTTGTGCGTATTCTTTGAGTGATTCTGAGAACTTTTTATTCTTGGTAATTTTTGTCTAGAGCCCATTGCTTCCAAGAAAAAAATTATCAAATATCGAATTTGTATCCGTTGTGAAAATTCATCCTGCGCAGCTTTATTTCTCTCATGCTGGCGTTGCCTCTCGATATTTTGCAACTTTTTCCTATATCAACTCAATTCGATCAATCGAATATACTGTGGTGCTGTCGAAGATATAGAGAATAGAGATATAGAGAGATATAGAGAAAACAGTGTTACTCGCAATTACACGCCGGATAAGCATTTCTGTACACAGAAACGTGATCATAAATTTCATAAAAAAACTAGAAAATAAAAAATAAAATAAAAAAAATAAAAAAAATAAAAAAAATGTAAAAAAAATGAGACTATCAATATTCGTCGACCTCCACGTTGGTGATAGTTGGGCAATGTAAACTTTGTTTGCAGCGGACAGACGATGAATGTGGAATCCTGTCAGAGTTTTACGTCTAGTACTACTTTGATAATTTTTTTCTTGGAAGCAATGGGCTCTAGACAAAAATTACCAAGAATAAAAAGTTCTCAGAATCACTCAAAGAATACGCACAAATTTTTCCGGAGAGTTTTGAGCAACTTTTTTGATTTTGCAAAAATTTTGCAATTTGCAAAATCAAAAAGTTGCTCAAAAGGTTTCGAAAAAATGTTGACGTATTCTTTGAGTGATTCTAAGAACTTTTTATTCTTAGCAATTTCCTCGGTTCACTCATATTTTCCGCTAAAAAAAATCGTGAATGCATTGATAAAAATTCTGTGAATCAGCCGCCATTTTGTAAACACCAAAGTGAAAAATTAACTTCCTCCCAACATATTTTTAAAGTTCAGACATTTACTCCACCATTTGAACGGGTTCCAGCTTGTTAACAGACCGGGAAACCTTCTAAAACTCGATTTGAAGAAAAAAAAAGGTCGAAAAAATCGTGTTTTTATTTTTTAAACTGAATTTTTACATAGAAAAAAATAATTTAGATCGATTCCGCGGTCACCATTCGAAAGAGCAGGTCTCTAACTTCAAAAATATGTCTCTCTCAATTTTTTTACTCGATCATAGCATGAGTTAAACGACGTCAAAGACCGTCGCATCGTTTATGCCATTTTGGCCCTTAACGGGTTAAGCGCGCTACGCGCGCCACAATTTTATATCAGCTCTCCTTTTGTCCATATGAATTAAAGGAAATAGTTACTAATATACTTTTTATACATGTAACAGCCGAATTACTATTCTGCTGTGCGGATTCTATGTTGGCGAAACAAATATTTTTAATTTAAGTGCGCGGAACCTATCTCGTTCGCGAGCTCCCACTTAATATTACTTTTCTAACGCACGCATGAATATTACGTGTCCGCAAACTTATGTGTCCGCACGCGGGTTGGACGGAAGACAATTTATTTCCGCACTTGGGTGGACGGCAGACGCCTTGTGTTCGCACCTGGGTGGACGGCAATTTATGTCTGCAGGTCTTACCTTAATTAATAGAATTATGTCCTTGTGCTCCTTTCGTTCTTCCTTTTTCTTTATATTGTGTTAATGTGATATAATGTTAAATTATTTTATTGGAATTCGTTTAGAGAAGGTTTATATGTTAGAGTGATCATATTGTTTGTTTTTAATTTTTAATATATTTGGGAAGATATTTAATTAGTCTTTTAAAATTTTCACATATACACTCTTAATGTAAATCGCTCATTCTGAGTTATCTAAGCCCGTACTTGCACTTTTATGAGTTTTTATACATATAATAAATTTTGAGTTACAAATTCAATTTCCCCCAGTTAAGAGTCGTTCTCTCTCGAGGTTAGTCTTTGAATTTAAAAGAGTTTGTGTCGCTTTGAATTCGCTGCTGACGCCGGAGACTTCGATGGGCAGATCGAGAGCAGTGCTAAGGATCTAGGTCTCCTCCTTGGGCACGAGGGGCTGACGGCCACCTTCACACTTCAAGTCAAAAAGCGTCCTAAAGGTGGTGTACGACATATTTATAACCTCGTGTGTCTGGTGGGAAGGTGATGTACGTCAGCTCCTCTTCTCCAATGGGAGACTGTCAGGCTTCGTGGCTTTGTCCTGATTGATAAAGCGGAGAGTGCTGAGCCCGCACCTCGTGCTTGCATACGTCTCTGCCTCGGCAGCGATCGCGTATATTTCGTCATGACGGAATAGTCGAGAGCGTTTGTATGTGTGTGTGTGTGTGTGTGTGTGTGTGTGTGTGCGTGCGTGCGTGCGTGCGTGCGTGCGTGCGTGCGTGCGTGCGTGCGTGCGTGTGTGTGTGTGTGTGTGTGTGTGTGTGTGTGTGTGTGTGTGTGTGTGTGTGTGTGTGTGTGTGTGTGTGTGTGTGTGTAGACATGCATACAAGCGCTCTCGACTATTCCGTCATAACGAAATATACGCGGTCGCTGCTGAGGCAGAGACGTATGCAAGCACGAGGTGCGGGCTCAGCACTCTCCGCTTTCTCAATCAGGACAAAGTATATGTACATATGTACATATACGTATTAATATAATTTATATATCTATAAAGGAGGTTGAAGGGACATGGGATGTCACATACATAATATTTTTATACGCATTTCTTATAATATAAAGTAAATGATTGCTAACCATGTTATATAGTTTTAATTTAAATATTAAACAATATGCATAAGAAGAAAAGATTAAATGATGATTTTATAGCCAAATATGTGAATCAACAGGTCCTCACTTAAAAAATAAAAATGATTATTAATTGTAAAATGATGAACACATTTTCTCGCTTAATTTATTATCTAAAGTATTTCTTTAATTAAATATCATATTATTCGTCAATTTATTAAAAAAGACATTTGTAGTTAGCAAACTCCAAACCTGTAAAGGTTACAATCGATTTAAATCAGAATTCCGATATTTTTCTATGTAGATAAACGACTATTCGATTACGTTACTTTTTCATATTTTTTATTTGAGAGAAAGTCTCATTATTTAGTAGAGATGTGTGGATAGTAAAGTACGTAGATAGTGGAGTATATGGATAATGGCATGCATGGATAGTGGGGTGCGTCGTAGCACGGCCAGTGTGTGTATATATAAGAAACAAATAATTAATATGTCTCTCTTCATACTATCACACTTTCTCATATTATATTTTACTCTCTTATTCTCTTTCATATTTACTTTCGCACTTAGTTACTCTATCACTCACGCACGCTCTCACTCAATCATATACACATTGACTTACTCACATAATCATTCACATACGCACTCATTTGCTAGCTTCCTCATGTCCTAACTCATGTACTCACTCTATCATAATCTTACGCACGCCCTCATTCTTGCATTCACGTACTCACTTGCTGACTCATCAACTAACGCATGCACTTACTCATGTACAATCTGACACACTCACATGATCACTCACTCACGCCCTCTCACTCTCCTATTCGATTACTTTCTCGCATATTTACTCACTAGATCACTCACTTCAGTGACATATGTACTTACGCTTGCAATCTCTCACTTATACTTATTAACTTTTTTACTTATTCAAGCACTCAATTACTCAACTGTTCACGCACTCTATTAAGCACTTGAGTTCTCTCGCTCTCTCACTCACGTAATAACATATTTCCATATTCGCTGACGTTCTTACACACACAGTCAATCACTCACTGTTTCACCCTCTCCCCCTTCTTTTTGCCCTTTATTTTCTCATTATATACTTTCGGATTTATTGCTTTACACGAATATTTCGATAGTTTTAGAAATCAAGCATAATACCTACACATACAAATACATAAATATGTATTTAGACATGTATACTATACATAAGTACGTCTTCTTTAATTTCATCATCTCACATCCCCAACCCATCTCTTTTACCCTGTTTTATCTCATTATATACTTTTCCGATTTGCTGCGTTATACGACTTTTTCGTTAGTCGTACAAACTAAGCATAATAACGACACATACAAACGCATAATTATGTATTTAAACACGTGTACTATACATAAGTGCTGCCTACTTTAATTTTGTCACCTCATCCCCCTCTCCCCTAATTATTTCCCATGTTATTTCTAATCCTACACTTTTCCGATTTATTACGGTACACGACTGTTTCGATAGTCTTACAAACCAAGCATAATAACTACACACACAATCATATAATTATATATTTAGAAATGTGTACTATAAGTACTGTGTATATTCATTTTATCATTTTAACTCCCCTCCCGCCTTCTTATTTCCCGTCTTTTTTCGAATCTTACACTTTTCCGATTTATTGCGTTACACGACTTTTTCGATAGTCGTACAACTCAAGCATAATAACTACGCATACAAACACATAATTATGTATTTAGCCCCCCTGCGCAGAAAGCCGAGTATACTCGTCCAAAACGGATGCCATTTTTGTATACATTTTGCATTGCAAATTTAAATCTTTACTTCGTTAGGACACCTACAACCTCTCAAATCGAAGCTAAACAGTATAGCTTTAATTTAGAAGATTGTGAAAGTTTGCAGAAAGTATTGTTGTAGACTTACATTCGCTCTAATCCATATGCACGTAAATGATCTTCTGCGCAGGAGGGTTTGTCACCTTAAACCCCTCCAGATTCCATATTTCCCCTGTTTTTTTAAATTTTACACTTTGCCGATTTATTGCGTTATACGCTTACAAGTTTAATCAAATAACATCGCGAGAGAACTAAATTATGTAATGCCCGTACAAGCACTGAACTGCAAAGTTCCTGGAATAACGACTTTACTTAACTGTTTTGTTAGTTTACATAAATAAGTAAAAGCGAATCCAAAACTTATTACTATTATTGTAATGGTATTTGTAGGTATTTGGAACCTAATCAAATGAGTATAGGTACTTTGGCTTTATCTTGCGAGTTTCGATCTCACGTATTAGTACAAACATTAAAACCGCGCTTTCTCGAAATCACGAAAAATGCAGTTAAGTGATTATACACACATTGATCGTGCTATACGCACCTCACTGCCCATGAATCCCATTATCCACACACTCTATTATCCACGTACTTTACTATCCACACACCTCTACTAAAAAATGAGGTTTCCTCTTAGATAAAAAGTATGGAAAAGTAACATAATAGTCACTTATCTACACAAAAAATTATCCGAATTCTGATTTAAAGCGATTGTAACTTTTACAGGTTTCGGCTTTGCTAACTACAAATTTCCTTTTAATAAATTCACGGATAACATGATTTTTATTATAAATACTTTAGATAATAAATCAAGTAAGAAAATGTGTTAAAATTTCATATGATTTTTTACATTATTTTACAATTAAAAAACATTTTTATTTTTTATTTTGAGTGAGGACCTTTTGATTCACATATTTGGCTATGAAATGATCTTTTTACTATTTTCTTCTTAAGCATATCGTTTAATACTTAAGTTAAAACTATATAACATGATTAGCAATCATCGGCGTCATAGTACAAGAAATGCGTTTAAAAATATTGTGTACAAAAAATATATTAATATCTATTTCCTGCAATTCATACGGACGGTGAAGTGCTGACATAAAATTGTGGCGCGCTTAACATTCCTAGTTTTATAAAAATTTATGAAAATTTCACAAAAATTCATGAAAATTTTACAAAAATTCATGAAAATTTTACAAAAATTCATGAAAATTTTACAAAAATTCATGAAAATTTTACAACAATTCATGAAAATTTTACAAAAAATCATGAAAATTTTACAAAAATTCATGAAAATTTTACAAAAATCCATGAAAATTTTACAAAAATTCATGAAAATTTTACAAAAACTCATGAAAATTTTACAAAAACTCATGAAAATTTTACAAAAATTCATGAAAATTTTACAAAAATTATGAAAATTTTACAAAAATTCATGAAAATTTTACAAAAATTTATGAAAATTTTACAAAAATTTTACAAACATTTATGAAAATTTTATAAAACTTTACAAAACCTATTACTTATACAAAAAAATGTTTACATAAAATTCATCTTGAAGTTTCTGATTGCTGGCATGTTGTTCAAAGTCTATAGGAAGAATGCACGATTTACTACGGTTCGCAGTGATTCACTATGCGGTGTCGTACAGTGCACGAGTGTGCGTCAACAGTTAGCTATGCCTTGCCGCAGTTAAATACGTGGCATCGAATACGCATGACTGCGAGCTGACGGCTAACTACGAGCTGCCGCGGTTCACTATGCCCTGCCAGGGTTCACTACGCAGCACCGTGTACACATGAGTCTGCGTTGACGATTCACTACTCTCCGCCACGGTTTGCTACGCTGCACCTATCCTTGTGCTAGTAGGATTTAGTCTATAAATTACGTTTCTGGGGAGGAGGGGTTAAAATTTTCTTACATATTCTTACACGGAGGGTTCGGGTGAGACGGGGGTGGTCAAAGTTCGTCTTACGTCATTCTTTTTTCATATACGATTCGAGTTATAATTTTCATTTCATTGGTTTGAATTGAATTTATACGATTATTGTCAACTTCATCGAAATAAGCTGTTATGACTTCGGTAATAATACATGCACGTCAATACATTATGAAATGTTTTGTATTAGAATAGATGTAGAAAGGAAGATGTAAACCTTTTCATTTGTTTTCAATATCGTCAAAGTCTCCTTTACATGTCATGTAATTAATTGTAATGTAAAAAATGTTTTTAATTATCAAAATAAACATAGGATTAATTATAATGTAAAAATGTTTTTACATATAGATATAAAAATATAATTAATTATAACCTCAAAAGTATAATGAATTATAATTGTAAACTATCGTTTATTATATTGTTTTCTTTTTTAATTCCTTAAAATCTGCAACGTATATCGTATTAAGGTGATATACGATACACCTTAATCCGAAATAATGGTTGGTATTTTTAATGCTTAATGAAGAAATTTTTAATAGAAATTTATACTCATCTAAATGATTTACTTATTTATCCTTTTCTTACGCATATAATGTACCATTCCACAAGAGAAAGAAAGTCACTTATTTATTATAAGCAGAGAAATCAGATGTTTAACCTTTTATGATAGATTCATTGATACACACCAGTTGTCATAAAGTAGCATCTTCTTGTAATCGGATGTCAATTTTTCCCGTTTCTTTTTTACTTTACTTTGACACTGTTTATCTTCACTACCAAAACCTTGAAGAACGAAAACGTACAACTAGTATAATCACTCATTTAAACACAGAACACCATTAAACTTTAATTGTTAATACACATTAATTAATACATTAAAATTGTATATAGCACTAGAAAAGTGTCTTAGAATTTGAATTTCTCTAAGATTTTGGTAGTGACTATTACCAGTATTAAAGCAAAGTGAAAAAAAATAGAAAAATTAATATCCGCTCATAGGATGATACTACAGTTTCCGACAACTGTCTGGCATTTTGTGTATTTATTTTTACATATTTAAGAATGCCATTTACCCAAAAAATCGTCAAGAAAACAAAAAAATCATTTTTAAAATTTTTATATATTATCATACTACATACAGATAAGTATAACAATTTGCCCCTAAAATAGCGTAAAATTTATTTTTCGAATTATACGACATTTTTAAGGATTTAGAGAATATTGTTGAAAATTGATATTGATAAATTCTCATTTCCACCAAAGAGCAATATAGTAATTCAATCTATTCAAAACAATAATAGTTATGAAACATCAGTAAATCGAAATTGAACTGCCAATAAAAATTGAAACCTGTAAATATCATTTTTTTACTCCTATTTAATAAAAGCATGATTATCTTAGAATTAAAGATTCGATTATTTTCCAGATTCAAAATGGGATTGGTAATGAAGCTTCTGCCGGATCAACTTGAAATTTAGTATACTGTTCTCTTCATTATATAAGCAAGAAAAATACTTAAGCTTTTTGAAAAAAACAAAAATTTTCAGATTCAAACCTACAATTTTTAAAAAGAAGCATTTAATAATTAATTTTGTATGGTCCTGTTTCGTGTAGCAGGTGCAGTTTTTTTATTTTGAGTTTAGAAATAAAATCTCCACGTATTTTTCTTCATTTTTTATCTCTGAATATGTATACCTCAGGATTTTTCACCAAAATCAGTATTTCATTGCCAATTACATTTTCAAAATGGCTAATATTTAAGCAATGTTTAAGCAACTTTTGGGTTTTCTCAAGTGTATATCGGTATTTTTAGGCTCATAAAGTCACTTTTTACTACATTTTATATATGTCATCGAATAATGAAAAAAATTAAAGGTAAGTCGGTAAAATAAAGAAAGTAGTTTTGCGGTTAAACAGCACTATTTAGCTACACTATTATTTCTTGATGACTTTAATCGTTTATTATCACTCTTACGATTATTATGATTTTATTGACTTTTCTCATTTTTATGATTTGTTATGTTTTTTATGGGGTTTATGATTTTTACAATTTTTATGGGTTTTATGGGGATTTTGGGGTAGCCGATTTTTATGGGTTTTATGGTGTTTATGGGGTTTATAAATTTATGGGGTTTATGATTTATATGAGGTTTATGATTTTTGTGGGATTTATGATTTTTACGGGTTTTATGATTTTTACGATTTTTATGGGTATTAATAGGGTATACGATGTTTATGGGGTTTGTGATTTTTATAAGGTTTATGATGTTTATGGGTTTATGATTTTTATAGAGTTTATGATTTTTATGAGGTTTATGCTTTTTATGGGATTTATACTTTTAGCAACTAATGTACAGGATTGCGCTGATGGTTAGGTGTCATAAAAAAGGACTAATTGCATGATGCAATAACAGTAATATATATTTAACAGATAAGCAGTAACAATAAAAATAATAATGAGGGGAAATCAGTGTAATGCGAATGTGTAGTGTATATGTAAATATGCGTGCGTATGTATATGATCGGTATGCATAACAATAGGTGATAGCGGCTGTAAAGTGTGTCTGTTATAAGAAATCAACGTGTATTATAATCGGCGCGAACAATGGGATATATGATTATTATAGGTGTTTTAGTAGGTTCAATGATTCGGAGATCTGGTGAGGTTAAATAACTACGCACAAGTTACGTAAACGTTAGCTATTTATTTTGAGCGTGACCGCACGGCTCGGCATCCTCGGGACGTCTGAGGTGTGCGCGACAAGTTGCAAGTGGCGCTCTAGTCAAGTTCAATATAGACTATATAATTTGAATTACGTAGTATGCATAAACACACACATATATATATATATATATATATATATATATATATATATATATATATATATATATATATATATATATATATATATAATATATATAGGTATAATCCTTAACATTCCGCCCATCTATCTTAGCAGAAGATACAATAATTAATTTATAAATGATTTAGACAACCTTTAAACAAACTTTAAATTTTCTGCATGACTTTAAACAATATAGCTTCAAATTTTAAAATTTTCTAACTTTATACAATGCAATCAAGTTAATTATAATCAACAGCAACTGGCAACATAACTATCTTCGTAACTGGATGCTGTAGAGTGCCTTTGGCGGTGTGTAGAGTGACTACCCTGGTCAGACCATCATTACCAGGATGGAGCTGTATGACGCTTGCCCTGGGCCACTGTGAAGGCGGAGTGAGCTCGTTGCGTATTAAAATTAAATCGCCCAGCTGTACCTCACGCGTAGGGGACATCCACTTGTTTCGTCTCTGCAGCCCTTGCAGATATTTTTGAGACCAACGTCTCCAGTAACTTTGAAGCATTTGCTGTAATAGTTGCCAACGTTTGGCAGGTGATATATTGTCCTGTAAACAATCAGCTTCTGGAACAATAAATGAGTCGGTGAGAATCAAGAAATGTGCCGGAGTGAGCGGCTGTAAGTCAGCGGGATCGTCGGACATAGGACAAATTGGACGTGAATTGAGACAAGACTCAATCTGACATAACAACGTGGAAAACTCTTCGAACGTCAATTTAGCCTCACCAATGACCCGCCGCAGATGGTATTTTGTGAACTTTACAGCCGCCTCCCAAATACCTCCAAAATGAGGGGCTCCAGGCGGATTAAACTTCCACTCAGTTCCTTCTCTAACCAAAACAGTAGCTAACTGCTGACAATAATTTGAAGCATGACTATACATCTTCTTAAGCTCAGTATCAGCCCCAACAAACGTTGTGCCTTGATCGCTAAGTAGTACCTGACAATGACCACGCCTAGAAGTAAAACGGCGAAAAGCTGCTAGAAATGCCTCTGCCGAATAATTAGAAACTACTTCCAAATGTACAGCACGTGTACTTAGACAAACAAATAAGCAAATATAACCCCTATACGATGATTGCCCTCTACCTGGCGATGTGCGTATGTGAAACGGACCTGCGTAATCAATGCCTGAGTGACTAAATGGACGACTAGGACGTGTCCTCTGAGCAGTTAAATTTCCCATTTGCTGATAGCTTTGAGTAACTCCGTAGCGAGCGCACGTTACGCAGTTGTGTATAACGGCTTTAATCCGTTGTCTTCCTTTGATCAGCCAGTACTGGTTACGAAATGTGGCCAGCGTGAGCTGCACACCACCATGCAGCGTTCTAATGTGACAATCCTCGATAACTAACCTTGTAAAATGGTCCTGCAATGGCAAAGTGGCAGGGTATTTCTGGTCAAAAGTCTACAACGAGTTTTTAAGCGTCTACCTACTAATAACAAATCGTCCTTTATAAACGGATTTAAGCTGACCAGAGTCGAAGAATTTGCTAATGGTTTACCCTGTTTCAATAATTCGATTTCTTTCGAAAAGCTAGAATTTTGCAATAAATATATACATACTAAACGTGCTCTGGCTATTTCTGATGCTGATACCACTACATTGCTGTTGTGAAATTGGACACTGTACCAACTTTGTGCAAAACAAAACTTATGTAAAATATAAGCCATAACTCTCAAGAGTTTGTAGAGTGAGGAACATCTATCAAACATTTGCAAAAACTCATCAACTACTCTACTATCTGAAGGTGAATTATTGACTGTGATCGATGCTACAAGTGCAGCTGAACTGCTCTCCACAGACCAGAGTCTCGTTGATTCATCACTGGCTTGAACTTGTAATAATGAGACAGGCCATTTATCCTGCTCCAGTGACAACCAATCGGGACCCTTCCACCAAATTTGTAAAGATTGCAGCTCAGCCGGCCGAACTCCTCGAAAAACCGAATCTGCAGGATTGTCGTTCGTCCTAACATGCGACCAGCGAGCTTCAGGTACTAGAGTGTGGACCTCTGAACAACGATTGGCAATAAATGGCGGCCATTTTGAGGGAATGTCCTTGAACCAGTGTAATGTATCCAATGAATCAGACCATAAATAAACTTCTAACTTAGAATGATCGAACTGAGACAAAATCGTGTTTACCAATTTAGCAAGCAGATGTGCAGCGCACAATTCTAATTTTGGAATACTCAACGTTTTCAAAGGAGCTACTCTGGATTTAGCCTGTACTAATGCAACCTTTATGGCTAGACCCTTATCAACCATTCTCAAATGCACTACCGCTCCATAAGCAGACTTTGACGCGTCAGCAAAACCATGAAGTTGCAAAGATACAACGTCAGGTGTATAACTTAACCAACAAGGTATTTCAATTTTCTGAAGATCAATCAGCTGTGTATACCATTCTCTCTATTCATCTGCCTCAGCTACTGGTAACAAGTCGTCCCATCCCAACTTCAAAACCCAAAGTTTCTGTAAAAATATCTTTTCTGTGATAATTACTGGATCCAACAAACCAAGTGGGTCAAAGAGCTTTGCAACCTTTGAAAGCACTAGTTTTCTGGGCCACTGAATTACATCAACTTCAACTTCCATACTAAATTTGAATAAATCGACCATTGGCAACCAACGAAGACCTAATATACCAAATGACTCAGTTTTAAGAAGATGACTTGGTTCAGCAGTTAAAAGATCACTCGATAACCCGTCTAACAATGAAGCTTCATTTGCCATCCATTTACGCAGCGTAAAACCGTCCATCTTGGCCAATTAAACCACTTCTGCCTGTTTTTGACGAGCAGTTTCAATGTTGTGGCTTCCAGAGACAACATCGTCCATATAAACCTCTGACAACAAAACTTCAGAACCTAGAGGAAATTTTTCCCTTTCGTCAAGCGCCAGCTGCTTCACAACTCGACTTGCTCAGAATGAACTGGGACATACACCATATGTTACTGTTTTTAACCTATAAATCTTTACCGGCTGATTCACATCAAACCGCCAAAGAATCAGCTGCCAATTTTGGTCATCCTGGTGATCTCAAATCTGCCTAAATATTTTTTCTACATCTGAAATGAAAGCAAACCTATACTTGCGCTAAGCTGTAATAAGAATAGACACATCGGGCAACAAATTGGAACCGACGTGCAAAATACTATTCAAACTATGACCAGCTCGAGTTTTCATAGAACCATTAAAAACAACTCTCAGCTTAGTATTTGAGCTGCTCTCCTTTAGTACACCATGATAAGCCTTCTCAAACTTTTTATCCTTTTGGAACCTTTCTTCCATCCTAGTCAACAATCTAAGTGCAGGCTGGTAGGCGTCACTCAGATACGGTATATCATTGATTTTAAATGGCAATTTTACTTTATACCTTCCTTCTGCAGATCGACTGGGAGTGGATTGAAAGTGTTACTCGCAGATCTGTGCATCTGATGATACAATTTTAGTTGTTGCAACCTCCTCCAACTTCCAGAATTGTTGCAGTAGCTCGCTGACCTCCAGTTCAGCTGTGCAGTGTAGAGCAGTTGGCGCCCGTAGCACGCGATGTTCTTCCGCATCAGATCTCCCAGAAATCATCCAGCCCAGCTGGGTCTGCGTTGCTATTCGCTCATTCTCCTTGCCCTTGATTACCTGACTCTCTACAACCTTGGTATGAATGATCGTGCCCAGTATAACCTCGATGACTCCTGGTTGATTGTAGCACGGATCAGCCAACTTCAAACCATGCAGATGGCCCCAAGGTGCAGATGGAGCATATGCAGTGACATGACAACTGAAAGTTGAATTAAAGTAAGGTTTGATTGTAAAATCAGTTGAGCCTCTGCATCTAACCTGAGTCTTACTACCAATGCCGGTTACCAGCACAGAAACTGTTTTTTTTTAATTGCAATCTTTGACATAACGACTCAGATATAAATGAGGACTGTGCTCCTTGATCTACAATTGCTCTTACTAATACTTGTTCTTCCCTTTCATTGGCTACATATACCCATGCTGTTCCTAATAAGACTTGTTCTGGTTTCGACTGTATTACTCCCGAGTGATTATTTGGAACACTTGTTTCTGAAGAAATACTATTTCGAGCCCTTGAAGGATTTGAATTGTTGGCCGAATTACCATTGTTTGGAAGAGTGATATTTTCTTGCCTTTGTTGATAACAAAGTGCAACATTGTATGATGCTTGCTATTGCATTTCTTGCATCTATTTTTTGAAGAACAACTATCGATTAAATGACTGTCCAAACAATTGTAGCACAGTCTTTTGCTTTTTACGAAGGCATGCCGCTGAGACACTGGCAAATCTTTAAACTGATCACATTGTAAAATAAAATGAGGTTTATGACACATCGAGCATTTTGATTTCAATTGTCCACTACTTGCGGCTACATGAAAATTTTTTGAAACTGAAGAGAATTTGTTCGAACTTGACTTCGACTGACCATTGTAAAAACTAACGTTTGCTGCGCCTTGAGAATTATAAGATCTACATTTATCAACAGCTTCTAAAGCTTTCAACAATCCTAATTTAGCTTTCAAAAAGGCTGTCAATTCTTCAAACTTGGGAGGTTCAGCAGACTTTCCAATGGAAGTTTCCCACTCCTTGTGTGTTACCATATCAAGCTTGTTAACAGTCATGAAGACTAAAATGACATCCCATTGGTCAGTTGATATGCCGATGGCCTTTAAGGATAAAAGAGGACCAGTTGTTCCATTTAATAGTCGCTTGAGCTCAGAAGCAGACTCAGCATGCATGTTTTTTAAAGAAAACAATGAAGAGATGTGTAAGTGGACAAGCCGCTTTTTATTTTCATAAAGATAGACTAATTCCGTCCAAGCCAAATCAAAATTACCTTTCTCAAAAGGAACATCCTTAACAACATTCAAAGCTTCACCTTCGAGACTAGTTTTTAGGTAGTGCATCTTTCAGATATCAGACAGATGGTGTGCTCCTAGCAGTGACTCGAACAATTTTTTGAATGAAGTCCAATCCTTGTAATCACCAGAGAATTTTGGAAGGTTAATTTTTGGAAATTTTGCCTCTGTTGTTTCTGCCTCATGTAATGTTGAGAGATCTTGAAGCTGACTGTACTGGTGGCAGAGTCAGCGTATTATAATGCTCTAAAAATTAACCTTTCCTTTCCAAGAATGTTTCTTCCTCAACTTCAATAAACTTATCAGTGAAATATTTATGCGTCAAGTCAACTGCTTTATCTGCTAAAATATTTTCATGAGCTAGCTGTATTTTTTCCCAAATGTTTTCAATGGTAGTAACCTGCGCTGTATCGCACCTCTAGTCATTTTCTTGATTCCCTTCTTTGTAAAATTTTCGTAAGACCGATCAATTTTGTAAAGCAGAGGGCTCTGTGATGTCACAAAGCCTTCCATTACGAATTGACTAATATAACCTTATTTCAATACAATTAATTACTTCTACAAGTTCTTAACAGAATGCGTAAACCAGAAAAAATATTCAAACTCTTGCCAGAGTCAATCTGAATTTTCAATAAGAACAAGAAAAGGCAATGGAAGCACTAAAAATAATTTTATTCAATTTTTAACAATATGGCATGCTGCAAAATAACTAATAAGTCACTAATGCTGAAAACGAGACAAGAATTGACAAGTACCCGAACGCCCTTATGTTTGCGCAAAATGCTCTACTCAACTTAGCAATGAATTAAACTTCATACGATAGTTTAATCAAACAATACATGCAAGAACATCCTATTATGGTAATTCAATTAGATGATAAGTACAAGAACAGCCTATTTAATTCGAAGATAAGTACAAGAATAGTCTATTTAATTTGATGATAAGTACAAGAACAGCCTATTTAATCATAAGATAAGTACAAGAACAACCTATTTAATTTGATGAAGTTTCAATACGAGTATCCAACAGTTCTCATTGAACTAGCACAGAGCTAAAAAATTCAAACTATTTGAATAAAATGTCGAATCGACAACCAATGGATTTTATCCAACCTTATAATAAAACTTAAATATGTCCCTATATCAATAAGTATTTACAGCAGTACTAAAGTGTGAGAACCAACTAATTTCAATAAAATCTTCTTATACAGCAACTCCAAATAACCAAACAATCAATAAAACCAATCAACGAAGCTCTTTCCAGATTTAAGACATTCAATAAAACCTATTTAGGCTTTCTAATTTAGCACTAAGCCAAAATCAAATTCAATCAACCAGCGAGGCCTAGTTTGGCCTTGATATCAAGCAACGAAGCCTGTGACGGCTTTGATATTTTCAACAAACAGCTATGCATTGAATAAATAAGACCTGTTTTGGTCTTGAAACAATCAATAAAGTAGACAGTACTAGTCACAATAACTAATATATAAGTACTATCAACTAAGACAATCAGCAAAGTCTTGCTGGGCCTTGAAGTTTTCAAATTACAATAAAAGCAAATTGACAATTAAATCCGACTAATAATAAAAGCAAGCAGCGAAGCCCAGTCAAGCTTTGAAATATTTCAAATAAACTATTGGAAAGAACTTACTGCATGTTCCTCTCTACTTAGTACATGTTGTTTTTGGGCGACTTAACCTTAAATTCCCACAAGCAATTCCACCACCATAAATTTAAGCTGGCTGAAGGACGTCAAACCACCAATGCGCTGCTTGAGGACCTGCTTGACCACGCTTAGCTGCGGCTGTAGGTAGTCGAGTATTGCTGGCACCAGCAAATGCTGAGAATAGCTGATAGCCGCCTGGGTCTTGTGCCTCAAAATAGCATGCGCGTCGTTTGCTGATGCTGGAGCTCGCGTGCTATGTGCACTGCTGCTGCAGGCTATAGAACTGCGTGTGCGCGCCGGCTGCCGTCGTCACTGTTATTGTTGTGAGAGTTCGTTGCGCTGGCTGCTGCTTGCGCTGTAGCTGTGAGCGTGTGGTCCGCTTGAATGGCTATGTGTGTGCGTGTTGCCGTCGGCACTGCTTGTACTGTTAGAGCTGCGAGCCTGTGCCCTGGTGCGGCAGCTGGCAATCGCAATTTGCAGAGCCGCGCGTGTGCATGTGTACGCTGGCTACCGCTAGCGCTGTTGCAACTGCTGTGATCTTGTGTGCAGCTTCGCGCTTGATAATGCTGCGGTGCGTCGGCTGCCACTGCCGGAGGTGCTAGTGTACGTGTGTTTGCGAGTGTGGGCTATCGCTGACACTGCTGCGAGCCCGCGTCCTTCGCCGATGATGCGAGAGCGCCGCTGGCGATCACCACGCTGACGGTAACTTTTGCGGGGACATGCACACACATTTGCCGACTTGCACACTTGCACTGCAATAGCAAGGAGGAGAGGTAGTTGTGTCTCTCTCTCGCTCTCTCTCTCTCTTGCCCAAAACGTTTCTCCGAGAAGTATACGCAACCGCGCAAACCACGGCGAAATGCGCCAAAATTTTAAAGATGGCGTCCGGCACGTGCCAAATCGCGTCTATCTCTATCTCTTTCCCTGTCCGACTTTTAATCGGACTTTTTTAACCAAACTGGTGTCATAAAATGACAGCAGCTTGCAGCGGAGAGACAACGGAGTCTGTCTCCCTCTCCCGAGGATGTCGAGCTTAAGTCACGCCCGAATTACCATGCTTCGCGCTAACAATGCATGCGCGCGCAGCGAAGCTGATACTTTGCAATAGCGCTCCAGTTTTTAATGCTCTTTCAAGAGCCACAACACTCACCGAGAACTCCTAATCCGGCGAAGGACCAATGTTTTAGTAGGTTCAATGATTCGGAGATGTGGTGAGGTTAAATAACTACGCACAAGTAACGTGACCGTTAGCTATTTATTTGGAGCGTGACCGCACGGTTCGGCATCCTCGGGACGTCTGAGGTGTGCGCGAGAAGGCGGAAGTGGCGCTCTAGTCAAGTTCAATATAGACTATACAATTTGAATTACGTAGTATGCATAAACATATAAATAAATATATATATATATGTATAATCCTTAACAATAGGGTTTATGATTTTTATGTGGTTTATGATTTTTATGGAGTGTAGGGGGTTTTCGATTTTTATGGAGTTTATGTTTTTTTATGTGGTTTACGATTTTTATGATTTTATAGGGTTTACGATATTTATGATCTTTATAGGGTTTACGATTTTTATGATTTTTATAAGGTTTACGATTTTTATGATTTTTATGAGTTTTATGAGGCTTTAATGAGGTTCACGATTTTTATGGGTTTTATGTTTTTTATGGGGTTTACGATTTTGATGGGGTTTATGATTTCTATAGGGTTAAGGATTTTTATAGGGTGTATGATTTTTCTGGGGTTTATGATTTTTATCTGGTTTACGATTTTAATGATTTTTATGGGTTTCATGAGGTTTTAATGAGGTTCACGATTTTTATGGGTTTTATGATTTTTATGGGGTTTATGGTTTTTACGAGGTTTATGATTTTTGTGGGGTTTATGATTTTTAGGTGGCTTACGCTTTTCGTGAAGTTTATGATTTTTATGAGGTTTATGATTTTGATGGGGTTTATGATTTCTATAGGGTTTAGGATTTTTATACGGTTTATGATTTTTATAGGGTTTATGATTTTTATGGAGTATAGGGGGTTTTCGATTTTTATGGAGTATAGGGGGTTTTCGATTTTTATGGAGTTTATGTTTCTTATGTGGTTTACGATTTTATGATTTTATAGGGTTTACGATTTTTATGATTTTTATAGGGTTTACGATTTTTATGATTTTTATGATTTTTATAACGTTTACGATTTTTATGATTTTTATGGGTTTTATGAGGCTTTAATGAGGTTCACGATTTTTATGGGTTTTATGTATTTTATGGGGTTTATGGTATTTACGAGGTTTATAATTTTTATGGGGTTTGTGATTTTTACGACGTTTATGATTTTTGTGGGGTTTATAATTTTATGTGGTTTACGATTTTTATGATTTTATAGGGTTTACGATTTTTATGATTTTTATAGGGCTTACGATTTTTATGATTTTTATGATTTTTATAAGGTTTACGATTTTTATGATTTTTATGGTTTTTATGAGGCTTTAATGAGGTTCACGATTTTTATGCGTTTTATGTTTTTTATGGGGTTTATGATTTCTACAGGGTTTAGGATTTTTATAGGGTGTATGATTTTTATGGGGTTTATGTTTTTTATGTGGTTTACGATTTTTATGATTTTTATAGGGTTTACGATTTTTATGATTTTTATAGGGTTTACGATTTTTATGATTTTTATGGGTTTTATGAGGTTTTAATGAGGTTCATGATTTTTATGGGTTTTATGCTTTTGATGGGGTTTATGATTTCTATACGGTTTAGGATTTTTATAGGGTGTATGATTTTTATGGAGTTTATGTTTTTTATGTGGTTTACGATTTTTTTGATCTTTATAAGGTCTACGGTTTTTATGATTTTTATAGGGTTTACGATTTTTATGATTTTTATAGGGTTTACGATTTTTATGATTTTTATAGGTTTTACGATTTTTATGATTTTTATGGGTTTTATGAGGTTTTAATGAGGTTCACGATTTTTATGGGTTTTATAATTTTTATGGGGTTTATGATTTTTACGAAGTTTATAATTTTAATGGGGTTTGTGATTTTTGCGACATTTATGATTTTTGTGGGGTTTATGATTTTTAGGTGGCTTATGCTTTTCGTGAAGTTTATGATTTTTATGAGGTTTTATGATTTTGATAGGGTTATGATTTTTATGATTTTTATAGGGTTTACGATTTTTATGATTTTTAGAGGCTTAACGATTTTTATGATTTTTATGGGTTTTATGAGGTTTTAATGAGGTTCACGATTTTTATGGGTTTTATAATTTTTATGGGGTTTATGATTTTTACGAAGTTTATAATTTTAATGGGGTTTGTGATTTTTGCGACATTTCTGATTTTTGTGGGGTTTATGATTTTTAGGTGGCTTATGCTTTTCGTGAAGTTTATGATTTTTATGAGGTTTTATGATTTTGATAGGGTTATGATTTTTATGATTTTTATAGGGTTTACGATTTTTATGATTTTTATAGGCTTAACGATTTTTATGATTTTTATGGGTTTTATGAGGTTTTAATGAGGTTCACGATTTTTATGGGTTTTATGCTTTTGATGGGGTTTATGATTTATATACGGTTTAGGATATTTTTAGGGTGTATGATTTTTGTGGGGTTTATGATTTTTATAGGGTGTAGGAGGTTTTCGATTTTTATGGAGTTTATGTTTTTTATGTGGTTTACGATTTTTATGATTTTTATAGGGTTTACGATTTTTATGATTTTTATAGGGTTTACTATTTTTATGATTTTTATAGGGTTTACGATTTTTATGATTTTTATGGGTTTTATGAGGTTTTAATGAGATTCACGATTTTTATGGGTTTTATGATTTTTATGGGGTTTAGGATTTTTACGAATTTTATAATTTTTATGGGGTTTGTGATTTTTACGACATTTATGATTTTTGTGGGGGTTATGATTTTTAGGTGGCTTACGCTTTTCGTGAAGTTTATGATTTTTATGAGGTTTATGATTTTGATGGGGTTTATGATTTCTATAGGGTTTAGGATTTTTATAGGGTGTATGATTTTTATGGGGTTTATGATTTTTATAGGGTGTAGGGGGTTTTTTGATTTTTATGGAGTTTATGTTTTTTATGTGGTTTACGATTTTTATGATTTTTATATGGTTTACGATTTTTATAATTTTTATAGGGTTTACGATTTTTATGATTTTTATAGGGTTTACGATTTTTATAATTTTTATGGGTTTTATGAGGTTTTAATGAGGTTCACGATTTTTATGTGTTTTATGATTTTTATGGGTTATATGATTTTATGTGGTTTATGATTTTTACGGGACTTATGATATCTATAGGGTCTAGGATTTTTATAGGGTGTATGATTTTTGTGGGGTTTACGTTATTTACGATTTTTAATGGTTTTATGGCTTTGTGGGGTTCACGATGTTTATGGGGTTTTCGATATTTATATGTTTTATGATTTTTATGGGGTTATTGATTTTCATGAGGTCTATGATTTTTGTGGGGTCTATGAATTTATGGGGTTTATGATTTTTAGGTGGCTTATGCTTTTCGTGAAATTTATGATTTTTATGGGGTTTATGATTTCTATAGAGTTTAGGATTTTTATAGAGTGTATGATTTTTATGTGGTTTACGATATTTACGATTTTTATTGGTTTTATGATGTTTGTGGGGTTTTCGGTTTTTATGGGTTTTGTGGGGTTTTCTATTTTTATGGGGTTTACGATTTTCATGGAGTTTATGATTTTTGTGGGGCGTATGATTTGTACAGGGTTTAGGATATTTATAGGGTGTATGATTTTTGTGGCGTTTATGTTTCTGTTATAATTTAAAGTCATTAGATGATTCTTTACTGAACGAGCGAGCGTTCGCGAGCGAGTATGTTTGCTAGATTAAATTGAAATGCATGAAATACTAATAATTAAAAAAACCGCTGCCAATTCAATGGCATTTAACTTCCTCAAACTAAATTAATTGTACCTATATGAAATTCTTTGTTCTAATAAATTAATTTTAAATGGCTCTATCTCTTTCTAAATAATAGTCCAAAACGGGTGTGTTTTTTTATCGATGATGGTTTGACAATAGATAAATTTTACTAAAGTTTCAGAACGATAGGTAATAATCCTTATCGTAGCAATTTTTTCTCTGTTCGTAATTTATGAAAATTATTTAAACATATTATTATTATTCTTTTTGAAAAATTCCAGAAAGATAGCTTTTAACTATCTCTTGGCTAAGAAATCCTTTGCCCAAATCATGAGGACTTTTATTTTTCAATATATTTGAGGTTATGTTTTTATTTTAATTTTTTTTCTTGATCGCAGTGTTTAAGTGAACTTTCAGTGACTTTTTTTATAAGCTATCTTCCTTCTTTTGTTATACACGAAAACGTCTATTTTTTAAACGGCGATATTTCAGACACATATGATGGAAAATCTTTCAAATAAATTGAGCTGAAAAATTTTAAAACTTCGTCGAAAAACGTCAAAAATGAGCTGTGATTAGCAAAGAATTACTGCGTAATACACAAGAAATCAGCAATTAGAAATTATTTGAAAAGAAAACATATAAAATGAAAGAAAACCTTGTAAAACGAAAATGATTCGATCAATATTGAATATTCTTCTTGATTTAAATTCTTTACAAATAGACGAAAAAAATTAGCGTTCATAGGTAAAAAATTACCGTGAAATACCCAAGAAATAAGCAATAAAAAAAGTATAGATAAAAAATATAACCTCTAAATCTGGAAAAATAAAAGTCCTCATGATCTGGGCAAAGAACTTAGCCAAGAGATAGTAGAAAACTACCTTTTAACAAATTTCAGAAGGAATAATGCCGTTTTACTCCAGTTATCGTTTGCCATAGAAAATAGATTTTTTTTAAACTATTTCTTTCTCGTGCATAGAAAAATAAAATTACTAAAAAAATTTACAGAATAATCTTGTCGATGTTTCTAATCACCTTATTTTATTATTATTAGACAATTCTAGGTTGAGTCTTATGCCAGACTCATGTCGCTTGGGTAATTCCTTTCCTTTCCAGAGGGAAAGTATCTCCCCCACACTGCTATTAGCTATATCTTGTTCAGTGAGGAAAAACTCCCCAGTCACCGTTCTCCGCTTGCTCATGATTGCTGGGCACTTGCAGAGAATATGCGATGAGGTTTCCCCCTCTTCCAAACAAAACCTGCACATTGGACTTTCTACCGACCCTATGTTGTATTTATGGTAATTTAAGGAACCATGTCCAGTAAGAATACCAGTGATGGTACTTGCATCCGCTCTCTTGACTTTCAGAAGGTCTTTGCTCCTCCTCTCGTTGAGCTTCGTGCCGAGTAAGGCTTTGGCTTGACGGCAACCTTTAGCCATGGTCCAGTACTTCCCATACTCTTTGGTCACCCAGCTGTTCAACTCGTCCGATCTCCTCTTAGCATTGATGCCAATCTTTGGTTCTGGTCCGATGAATCTCTCTTTGGTGCCTAGTTTAGCAAGCCTGTCAGCTATCTCATTTCCGAGAATATTGCTGTGTCCAGGAGTCCATACCAGTGTGACGGTGTTTCCTGAATTTGCCAAGTTATTTATTGCCTCATGGCATTCTGCCAACAACTTGGATTTCGTTGTGTAATTAGCTAATGCTGATAGAGTACATTTGCTGTCTGTGCAGATGAAGATATTCCTTCCACCCTCATCCTCGGCGGCTTTCTGTGCACACCGAATGATACCGAGTGTCTCGGCCTGTTGGATAGTCGCATTGTTTCCTAAAGGGACCGTGAATCCCTTACTGCCCATCCTCCTGTATACCCCTGCTCCCACGCCCGCTTCACCTTTGGAACCATCGGTGAACCAGTTCTCTCCGTTCTCCGGTATGGGGCAGGGTCCATTCAACCACTGATTGCGAGTAGGTATGCTTATTTTGTATATCTTATCAAAGATATACTTCGTTAGGCTCTTGTCTGTAGGCATTGTTAAAATATCTCCCTGTAGAAATCCCTGAAGCATTTTTGCACGCTTTACATTAGTATTCCATCCAACTGTATCTTTTAATCGGAGCGCCGATTTGGCCACCTCGGATTTTAGAGTTAGATGGAGAGGTTCAAGATTCACCAGGGCGCCCATCGCGACGGTTGGACTTGTGCTCATGGACCCGTGATGTATCTCAGTGTTAGGCTCCTGGCCCTTTCAAGTATCGTCCTTGCCATGCATTGTTCTGATTTATTCCACCAGACTACCGCCGCATATGTTAGTCTTGGTTTCAGAATGGCATTATGAATCCACATAGCCATCTCTGGTTTCAAGCCCCAATTTCTGCCAATGGCCCTTCTACATTGCCATATGACTGCTGTTGGCTTTTTGTACTGTCTCGCAAGTTGTGCGTTCCAGTTAAGTTTCTTATCTAGAATAACCCCTAGATACTTCGCTTCCTCAGAAATCTTGAGTTCGTGTCCTCCTAGCTTGAGGCCCATTGGTAGTGACCATTTATAATTTCTGGTGAACACCACTACTTCAGTCTTATCTGGATTGACTGAAAGACCCGTTTCCAGGCACCAAGTATTAATAGTATCTAGGACTCGTTGTGTGATGCTTACTAGGGGTTCCAGAAAGGGCCCCCAGGTAATAGCTAGCACGTCATCAGCATATCCGACTGCTTTACATCCTATTCCGGTGATCCGAGTTATAAGCTTGTCAACGACTATGCACCAGAGGAGGGGAGAAAGTATACCCCCCTGTGGGCATCCGTCACTGACCGAGCCGATAATAGTTTTGCCACCTTTGCTAACCGTAATGTATCTGTTCTTCAGCATGAAGCAAAGATGCCTATAGCAAATGCTTTGGCTTCAAGTTGTCTTTCAATACAAGTGACGGCTTCGTTTAGAGCTGATTCTGTAGATCTTCCAGCACGATATGCATGCTGTCCATTGTGAAGAGGCTTTAAAGATAGCGTCATTTCACGTATAAACCTATCAACTAGATAAGAAAGAAGTGAGACTGATAGGCCTGAAGTCCTTAGGCGATGTGTAGCTATTTCTGCCTGCCTTGGGTATGAAAACTACTCTGGTTCCCCGCCAAGCGGATGGGACGTGTCTCAGGGCGAGACTAGCCTTGACAAGTCCCACTAATGGCCCAATAATGGGTTCGCTTACCCTTTGTAAAAGGACCGGCAATATCCCATCAGGGCCCGGGAACGTGTAGGGGCTGAAGGATCCAATGGCCCACCTAACCCTGGCTGGAGTGACGACTTCAGAAGTCAGGCGACTGTCGGTTCCCGAAGGTGACCGCCCAACCTCCTGCCTCCGAACCGCTCGGCTCCGACATGTCCCCGACTCCCTCCTCAGTCCTAGTAAAGCCCGAGAAGTTATCCCTGATTAGGTAGTCAAGAGTCTCCTCGTCTGTGACTGAGTAACTCCCATCCTGCTTTTTAACAGTTCCCAGAATAGCCTCCGAGTTCTTCGCTAGCAGTTAATCCAGTCTTGCTGCCTGATTATTACTAGTGACACTATCGCAGAAAGACTCCCATGATTTTTGTTGTGCAAGTCTTACTGCTTCTCTATAAGCGTCCCTGGACTTGTTGTAATTAGTCCAGTCTTTCGCCCTTTTAGTTTTCCTTGCTCTACTCTAGACCTTTCTGGTGTTATTTCTTATTTTTGCAGATTGTCGTTCCACCATCTGGTCCTACCATTATTCAAAATATTGTTGCCGCATACCAAATTAATCAATCATGATGAAACTTTTAGGATATGGTCTTTGCAGCAATCTCAACATTAATAAGGTGAAATATTTTGTAAATATTCATGACAACGCTCATATTAAGCGATTCTATTAATAAATTTGCAGTGTTTTTAACAATTTTTAAACAACAAATATTTATTATTTTTAAAAACACATAGTTGAGTAAAAATTGGTAGTTTCATTTAACTTATTTTTATTTTACAGTCAAAGACGCTATAAAATTTTTTGGTTCATTTCATAAAATAAACCTATTAAGCTCAATAACTTCAATAATAATTGATATTTTTTTTAAATGTATGTATCAATTGCACATCAATTTAACATCATTATAAACATGCAATATAAATATTATTTTGTTAGTCTTAAAGCTACAGAAGTTTTATTTTTCCCCGGAGAGCCCAATTAAACAAACCCAAAAAAAATGAGTCTCGATACATTAATTTCCAACGTGTATATTCAGAGTAAAGTTGATCCACATCCTTACACACACACACACATACACACACTTACTCAAACACAGAGACATACACACACTCAAACACACACGCACGCACGCACGCACGCACGCACGAACGCTCGCACGCATGTACGCACGCACACCCACCCACGCCCACACACATACGCACACCCACCCAAACCCACACACACATACGCACACCCACCCATACGCACACCCACCCACGCCCACACACACACACTCAAACAGACACACACACGCACGCACACACGCACGCACGCACACATACACACATCCATACAGACATTTTCTAAAAATAGTGTATTTTGATTCTTTATATCTCAAAACATGTTTCTAACATGTTTTTAATAAAACTTTTATTTTTATTATCAGATAGCTTCCTGTTTAAGGAAGCAATTCAGAAACTTAAGACTTTCGAAATTAAAAATATAGAAAGATGAAAGTTTCGAATTAGAAATTTCAGAAACTCCAAAGTACCGAAAGTAAAAATATAGAAAGTTGAAAATTTCGAAAATGAAAATGCAGAAACTCTAAAGTACCTAAAGTAACGATATCGAAAATTGAAAGTTTCGAAAATATTTGGTTGCTATTTCTTTTTGCTACTATTTGACTATTCGATACTATCTATGTATTATGTACGAAACATTCAATTTTCGATATTTTTACTCTCAGTACTTTAGTTTCTGAATTTATGTTTCGAAACTTTCAACTTTCTATATTTTTACTTTCGGTACTTCAGAGGGTCTGCATTTTAATTTTCGAAACTTTCAACTTTTAATATTATTACTTTCAGTATTCTGGAGTTTCTGAATTTTCTTTTTCAAAATCTTTAACTTTCTATATTGTTATTTTCGGTACTTTGGAGAATCTGAATTTTCACTTTCGTAACTTTCAACTTTCTATATTTTGACATTCGGTACTTTACACTTTCGGAATTTTATACTCCCCGAGGGGGGGGGGGGGGCAATGTGTAGACGATTAACTTTATCTTTTATTCAAAAACGATTTTTCTTAATTCGTTGTAATATGTTTCAACAGTTCATTTTAGCTTTGCCAAATTGTTCTAAATCTCATTTCATATATTAATCAAATAATCGCCATAAAACTGTTAGAAAACAATAATTTTGAATCAGCAATGAAATGAATTTTAATAATATACAGATCATAAAATAGAAAGTTTATATTCTCATGCAGATAATTTTAATACCAAAAACGTCTTGAAATTGTGTACTTTCGAATAATCATATATTCGTATAAATTTTGTTCAACTAATTTAAATAAATACAGTAGTATGTGCTGTCGAGTAAGTATGCATCTAATAATGAAATGCATTCATCTAATTAGTAGTTGGTATAATAATTTCGAAAATATGATTTGTCTATATTTTAAATTACGAAAATATGGAATTTGAAAAATATTGGTTCGTATTAAAAAGAAATTGTTTTTTTGAATCAAAGATAAAGTGAATCGTCTACATTTTGTTGACACGATATGTAAAGTACAAGATATATGAAAGATTTATTCAAATGAAAAAAAGGATGTACACACGGGCCGCTGCACGTGTGTACTATTAGGCACGGGGTAAATAAAGAGAGAGACAGTCAAGATAAGACCAACTTACATGGGTAACCTCCAGAAGGTTTGCAGCTCGAGTACTTGCTCTCGACTCTGGATAATCCCCAGGAGGCGAGATGGCTTCAGTGCACAATCTCTCGCACACAGAGAATCTAATACGCTATAATTACGGTCATTGCGGTTATCTAGTATATCTTTCTCTATCTTTCTCTTTCTTTTCGGCATTTTTCCCTCTCGTCGTTAGTGGTTGCCTGTAATAGCTAATAGAAGTTAATACATATTTATGGATGTGAGTTATTACCCGTCACAAACCCCTCCCCCAGACGCTGCTCGCCGGAATCGTGCCAGCTAGACTTCAAATTCTATCATACCATAGGTAAAAAAATAAAAATAGATAAAAACAGGCGCGCCCCCTCGCTGGCTACAAGCTGTCTTGCTCCTGGGTGACCACGTCACGCTGTAACGGTCTGATTGATCGCGCTCTGGAGCTCATATGCGCGCCTAGCGCTCTCCTGTTGGAAGTCAGCGAGGGCCTGGCGTGCTGCGACCTCCTCTCTCTCCAGTTGCCGGCTCTCCTACTTGAATTTGAGCCATTGGGCGGCCGCTCTTTCCTTACCATAGTTCCTTATGTAGATCGCTCACCGCATGGAGGTAATTACCGTCCACACGATACCCCTTGTCTCCCCACTCTTCCAGGAACTGGTCGAAGATCTCCAGCGTCACGTCCTCGATGTGACGAGCCTCGCGGCGAGCAGCTCTTGCTCTCTTAAACCTTCTCTAGACTGCAGGCTAGTCGGTAGCGGCTGAACGTTCAAGCCACACTGCTTTGTTGTCTAAGGTTGACTCCTTCCTCATTAGCGTGACTGATGCGGGAACTGGACTGGAGGCGGTGGCGACTTGTGAGGTGGATGATCCAGGACCATCTGCTATCGACGAGAGAGGAGTCCCTCATCTCCTCCGGCGAGAATAGCTAATGGAGGTTGGGGGGTTGTTCCCTGCCCTACACCGGTCCATTTCTGCGATTATCGCTACAACCTGTTCTCGTCGTACCGGTGATCAGAGGACGATGTGTCCGGGGTTCTCAGTCAGTTACATCACTAACTTGGCGGCTATCTCAACTGCCTGGCGTTGAATTGCCTCGGGCAGATCCATGACCGATCTAGAGGGAACGAAATATGGGAGTTAACGAGGGTTTCTCAGGTGTCCAAAGGCGCAGTTACAATAGATAATGATAGATTATACATAATACATGACAAAATCGCGCTTCTAATTTTTGGTCATTATCGGTTTAGACCACGTGTGTTGACGAGATACCTCGCAACGAAGCATAAGGGTATTGTGGACCTTTTGGCCTTCCTCGACTTCTTTTAGGTTTTTTATTCGCGATTTCCTCAGACTCTACGTTGTGCTCAACGCTTACATCGCGTAATCTAGTTGGTCGTCGTCCTACTCGATTACTGACGATCCTAGTCTTATGTTTGACTACTACACGCGTTTGACGCTACGTTTTTTCCCTACTGCTAAACGCGCATTTAGTATGTATGTTATTTTAGTAGTATTAGGTTACTTGGTCCTTCGCCGTCCTTCGAAGTTTCTTCTTCAGATTCATCATCGGAGTCAGAAGGAATGGTGTCATCGTCAAAGTACGGTCTTAAATCTTGTTTCCAAATTTGTCAGTCAATTGGTAGGTATTGTGACCTTGTCTTTCAGAAATCACGTATGCCCTAGTATATTTAGAAGCCCATTTAGGATCCCCCGAAATACTTTCGCGCCACTTATCGGTTCGAATTTTCTCCGTCATTATTTCTGTAGTTTGGTATTTTTTGGTGCGTAATAGCGTGAAAATTAAATTGAGTTGCATTTTTCGTTAAACGCGTACCATTGTAGCATAACATATAATAAAGAAAGTAAATAAAATTAATCTGTCTATGTAGATGTAGGCAACACCGCTGATTTCGAAACAAATGTAACATATTCGTTCTATTTATAAAGTAAATTATTGTAAAAAGTCATTATTATAAGGCTACATTAAGAAGTGTAAAATGTATTATTAATTGTATGATTGATTTTGATAATAAATCTGTTCTGAAGAGGACGGCAATAAAAAGCCGTCCAAATGTTGACAAATAGAAAAATGTTGTTCGTTTACTAATACACCAAGATTTGAGTCAACCAAAATTGGTAAAGACCAAATTCTTTAAAATTTTTTCTCCAAAAAAATTGTTTAAAAAAAAAACATTGTTTATCGAACAAAATTAAATTATTTAATAAAGTAAATAATAATCAAATACATGAACAATTAACACTGAAAGAATACTATTTTCATCCGATATTAATTTGAATTAAAAAACTTAACTTAATAACACAAGAAAGAATTCAAAATACCATTTAATTTATCTAAAATCACGAAAAATAAAATTTTCTGGAAATAAAAGAAATTTTTTAAATAATTAAATAATTAAGCAAGAATATCATTTGCTCAAATGAAATGAATAATAAAATAATTATCAATTTAACCAATAAACAATTGTTTATATAAATAATCATAATAATTTTCTTTTTATTCTCTTGTACCAACCCAATCAGACACCGTATGTCTTTTTACGAGACACTCCTACCACCTCTGTGTAAGAGTATTTGATCCTAAACATAACCTATTTGTTCCTCACTGAATTTCCGCATTCGCCCAAGGACTTGCCCTGTGACGTGGGGAAAACTTGAAAATCAAGAAACCTCACGCCAGGAACCAGCCGGCAGGAAAGTCAAACTTAGGTACCTTTCACTTCCCCGAAAAGCACCTAAATTTTCATTTCCCATCTGCGGAACAATCATTGTTGAGACGTGGTTCCCAAGTGGTCGCCCATCCAAGTACTAACCGCGCCCAGCGCTGCTTAACTTGGATGATCGTTCACTCGTGCATCCACGGATCCCTCCATGCAACGATGCCGCTTTACAAATAACGATAATATTATTTTTGTTTAATTAAGTAAGCGATACAATTAATATGGTCACGCAATTATTCTACAGACTAATCGCAGTTCAATCACATATACTATCCTGCAACTATACATATTTGCACCTACACAACCATGTATAAACTATATATTACAGTCCCTATATATACGTTCAGTATTGATACTACATAATTCGACGTCCCTTACGAAAACTAGCACATTTCAGATTTCTCAAAAAATACTAGTTCTTGTCAGGAATCTCGTACAAGAATTAGTCATTTTCAAAATCTTAGACAAAAACTATAATTTTCTTAATGGATCAAAGGAAGCGCTAGTATTAATCAGAAAATCTAAAAAGTGCTAATTTTTTTATAAGAGATCTCTGAAAAGAACTAGATGTTTTAGAGAAATCTGAAATGTGCTAGTCTTCGTAAGGGGCGTGAATATGTTAAACACTAACCAAGAGAGTGTACGGAGTACCAAGTACCAAGTCCGGGTCACGGATTTTGATGAAACTTTGGAGAGGGTCTTCTAATACCTACAGATGAAGCCCAATGCCTATAGTTTTATCAAATGGACCTTTGCACAGAAGATACAGCCAATTTCAGTAACATTGATAGTATATCTATGTATATATTTCTTCTCGCATCGTGTATATGAGCAATACTGTCTTTAGCCCAACATTAGGTTTCCAGGACCCATTTAATAAAACTACCGGCATTGGGCTTCATTTCTAGGTACCAGAAAACGATTCCCAAAGTTTCATAAAAATCCGTGACCCGGACTCCGAGTACTCCCCTTGCAAGTACGCGCTACAACAATATCCACGGACGCACTAACAGTATATGCTTTTCGTCAATCGAATAAACGATCTTTTGATAAAAAGTGAAACAATTGCTCATTTTGGAGATCATCGAATGTCTGAGAACTGCTTCAAGGCCGGGAATGACTTAAGGTAGTAGTCTGGTAACTTGCACATTTTTTTAGGCTTTTTTCGGGAATTTTGTTTAAGGCGAAAATAAAATTCAATCAGTTTGGTTTTTTATGTTATTATTAGTATCTGAAAGTGTATAAAAAAAAATTTTTTCTTTTTTTTTTTTAATTTTTTTTTATAGTTTTTTAACACTAAAGTGAGCGTCTCAAAAAAAGATAGGTCGCTGGCCCCGGTGATTTCACCGCTTGAGGACATCTGAAACAAAAAAATTAAAAAGATTATTGTTATGTAAGCTTGTCATTCTGGTTGAAACTAGGATTGAAACATTTTGTTGAAAAACATCATAATGGTAGACTTAGAAAGAAGTGACTTTTTTTAGTGGAAATCGGGCTGTAAAATGGAAAGTTAGGGACGAAATAAGATCCTAGTCCCTGCGAGAGCTATTGATGTGTAGAATAACGTATCCCAATTTCAGGCCAACCTGTTGGATAGAAAATTTTTTATCACCCGGGCCGACCGAAAAAACGCGTTTAAAGATTTTTTATAGAACAATCATACTCACACTAATCGTCTATCCCTGGTGCGTACAGAAAGCCTTCAGTTTCTTCATAGGTCTCATTCTCAGTCACTTTTTCTGACCTACGACTCATTCTGACAATTTTAGAAGCATAAGCTGCGTTCTTCTCCGCCTTCAAGATCCGAGAGCTGTTGTACAGTTTAGCGTAAGCTATAACGTGCGGGCCGATTGTGACACCCATGGTCACCATAATTTTCAACACAGGTAAAAATCCTTCGTTGGAAATGCATGCAGCTGTGCATGCAGCAATTTCAAGTGTGTTTTGGCCTTCGAAAATGTGTTTGCGTACTAAATTCCACATGCAGTGGTTGAAAGCCTCGATGATGTTCTGCATGTTTCTACCCAAGCAAGTCTTCAAAAGATCATCCGATGAAAGTTCTTCGTAAATAGGCTTCAAAATATTAACAGTATTCTCATCAAAAGCAGGCGGATGAAAAAAAGTATTTCCTTTGTTCTCGACTTTGCGTTTTTGATACTTACACCATGAATCGAGGCCCTCAGGGCAGTAGGAATGCTGCGGCTTTTCATCCGTGGAAATTAAATAATAATACGTTGCCCACACAGCCTTCTTCATTTCTTCAACTGAATTTTCATTTATCATAATTGCTAACCCATAATAAACACCGAGTTTAATCATTAACTTATTAGTTAATGCGAGATTCTTGACTTTTGGAGTCTCACCTTTCGCTGCGTCCTTTTTCGATCTGCGTTTTTTTGTCTGCGTCGCTTGTGTTTCTCCTTCAGACTTTCTTTTTTCTTTAGCTTCTTTTTCTTTTGCAGTTTCAACTTGTTTTTTGGCTTTTTCCAGCTAAGTAAGTGCTTTTTTTGCTTCTTTCACAGTCACATTTTTCGACCAGCGGTTTGCCGTTGTAAACATCAGCTTCCAATAGACTTTTAAAGGTTTTGGAGTCGCCGTCATCCACATACCTTTTGTATTTCACACTGAACCATTCGATTGATCGTCTAAAGATTTCTATTACGCCATCAACCTTCATTTTTCCGGAGCTACCTTCATGGTTTGCCGTACATTCGTCCTTGTATTCTTCGTACCATTCCAAATACTCGTCCGTTTCTTCTTTGCCATCCCACTTTTCACAAGCTTTACATACCTTCGATTTTACAACCAAATCTACAACTTTATTCGTAAAGTTCCCAATTAAAGAAACAAGTCCTTCAAGCGATGTAAAACCACGCTTCGCCCACGAACCATCGCCTGAAACTGTGATCTCGTCTTCGGAGTTGCCGTGTTTAGCGATTGCTTCTTTTTCTTCTTTTACGGCTTTTGCAAAAACCATTTTAGCTACGGCTTTCGCGGCAATGTGTATGTGCTGAAGGATACTGTAGTAACCACTTCTACTTAATGCAGTTCCTAAATCCATCAGTGAACGTCTGTTGATTTCATAGGCATTTCTCACTTTTGGATAAGAGTCAACAGTAAAAATTGTATCACAGTCACACTTTATACACAAAGTAAATCCCAATCCTACTTGTGATTTTTTCAAAAATTTTATATCGTTTCACACTTTGAACTGTAATACAATTTGTAAAGCCGTGAATACTAAACTGAAATACAGAAGAACGTATCAAGAACTTTCATCGATAACCGGCTCAAACTCATGTTAATTTTTTAATTTTTTAGCAGAAGTTCTAACAAAATCTGTATTTTGTTCGGTGGTATGTCTGTTACTATGAAATCTTCTCTTGATAGCAGGATCTCTAGGACTTCATTTTCACACTTTTCGAAGATGTTTACGCACAAAATAACGAACGTACACTGACAGTTCTTTTTGAATTTCGATGTAACTGTGCTCCAAAATAAATGTATACTAATAAACAGGTAAAACTTGTAGTATACACAAAGGTATAGGATGCTCGAAGCAGGTATCAAGGTCCCGAGCAAACAATAGAGGGGTCCGGCCGTTTACAGCTGCTGTGCGGTTCAGCTCGCGCAACTACGAGGCGCTCTCGTATATGTGATATAACTTCGTCAATATTTCGATTTTTCCAACCCAAGTTAGCAGACTACTACCTTAAAAAGTCATAAAAATCGCAGTTTTTCGCAATTTTGAGGGAGGGCCCACCATTCGAAAAAATCTGAAAAAATCTGAAAATAAATTTTATATTATAAAATATTAGAATACATGATTTCTAGCAAAAATTAGGCCTGCATGTCTTGATGGCTCAGAGTTATAAGGATTTTTAATAATTAACTATTGTTCTAGGTTATAATTGGGACTTCCTGAGTGCTTACAAAAATTGTGTAGTATTACGACAGGAAGTATGTGCCTGATTTTTTGTGAAATTTTTCATAGTGAAGGTATTGAGAAAAAAATAATGTTATCATGGTGATTTTTCGCGATTGAGGAGGAGGGGGGTAGGGGGTTGAAAAAATTACCAAAAATTATTTTACTTTTTTACATAAATATGTGTGCATAGCTAGTTTTCCGATTCAGGAGGATCCTTTTCACTATCTTAATGGGGGGTACCCTTTAATCAGCATTGTAGTACTTTCTGATTAATCTGAGGAGTTCGAAGAAACTGAAGATGAAGATTCTCTGCAAGGCAATGATAGCAATGTAGATGAGCATATTCCATTCTCTTATAACAATAATCATATAATTACTAGCTCATCAAAATTAAAGTCAATTTGTGATTCTTGTTTTCAAAGGCAATCAAATGGAGAAGAGTCATACGAGAATTGAAGAAGAAGAGATCGGGAATATGACTCCGAATAATTGTCTCCACTAAGCCATTTGGGATTCGCGATAATGATATCGGCTTTATCATCAACAAGTTACAACAAATTACGGACATGCTGGTTACTTATATTGACGTATTTGAGTCATACTAAACAAGCAATATATATATATATGAAATTTACCGTTTATTGTAATCGATTACTCAAAGCAAAATGAGTCTTTAAAAAGCGCGCCAGTTGACGTTCGTTTTGATTTTGAATCAAGAAACAATTTTTCAGCTGAAACATCTGCTTACTGCTTAATCTCGTACAATCCTGTGAAAGGTGATAGTTGGAGACTCGTTACACATCGACATTTTTAAGTATTTTTTAATTATATGTGAAAGAAAAATAAGATATATATGGATACATTTTTATGTAAAATATAGTAAATAGCATATACTGTAATAATTTCATGTATGTATTAGTAGTAAAAGTATGTAGGAATAGTATTTTCAATGAGACATGATATTCTCAACATTTTGACTATGAATAATCCTATCAACGAAATGTAATTTCTTTTATAAATTAATCATGCACGAACGCATCGGTCCGCTCCAAGCTTTGCGATCACAATGGAACAAAGCTCTGATTAGATAAACCTTAAGGGCATGCCGGATACCGACATTGCAGTTTTTCGTCCCATTAAGTAAATATATAAGATTTTCAAATTTCCCGAAAGTACGCACAATCTATTTATCACTTAGAATGTGCGTACGTTCGTAAAATTGCATTAAAAGAGGAAGTGATTGCATGAAACGAAAAATTGATAATGTCGGTAATGAGTACAAGATATAAGACTCCGATCTCCCCTTGGTTACTATCTATCTATCTATCTATTTGTGGTTAGTGGCGCTAGAGATATGTATGGCAATCTCTTGGTTACTCTAACCGGTATGTAATGATCATGCGCAGATCAGTATAAGGCCACCCTGACTTGGCATATTTACAGATTTTTTACGCTAAAAAATGTATGGTTTATATATAAAATCCAATAATCAATTATTATTTAACTGATTACTTCCATATAAATTATAAATTGTATTAAACTTAAAATTTACGCATTTATGTTAAAAATAGTACATTATGCATCAAGGGAGTTAAGTGGGCAATGTACGCACTGTGTGACGTTGCCGACCGAGCGAAGCGAGGTCGGCATTTCACACAGTGCATGCTTGCCTACTGTACTCCAGAGGTGCGTATACTACTTTTCACCACACCCCCGTAAAGAAATGACTGTACGCATCTCAGCAGGCCGTACAGTACCCCATGCTCTGCCTAGAAGTAAAGTGACTTATGTACGCGCGACGCGCTGTTTTACCAGACGCAGTCGAGAGCGGAAAAAGGCGCATCGCGCATGCGCAAGTCACTTTATTCCCTAGGCAGTCCATGCGGTACTGTACGGCCTGCTGAGAGGGCGTACAGTCAGCACTTTACGCGCAGTGTGGTGAAAAAACTTTTAAGTTAAAAAGTTAAAAGTTAGTCCTAAATTTAATTTTAGCTAAGTTAAGAGTTAAAGTTCATAAATTTAACTTAAGTTGAGTTATAAAGTTACTAACTTTTTAACTTTTAACTTAACTTTTAACTTTTAACTAGTTACTACCCAACCCTAGCCTAAACCCTTGAATCTAGCGACTTGAACTTTGGATGGTATATAGTTTATATGTTGTAATCAATATATGATAAGGAATTTTACGTAATTCAAACCTTAAAGGGTCAATTTTCCAAATTTAAATTTTTTAGTGGTTTTAAAGCTGTAAAATATGTTTTAATGGAAACATTAAAAATACCCAAGGCCCGTTGGGAGATCGGCTTTATTATCGTTTAAAATGCTTTTATCACTTATATCTAAAAATTATTTTTTAAGTTTTTCTCCAATTAATCCCTAAATGAATAAATTCTCCAAATTTTAACTCCTAAATCGGTAAAAAATGGCAAAGTGTGATATTTTGGATTCATAAAAAATTTCCAAGGCCTAATGAGATATCGACTTAATTATCGTTTAGAAAGGTTATCAATGCTAATTTCTCAAAAGTAGCTTTACGGCTATTACATAATCAACCCCTAAGTAGATAAATTTTCTAAAATTCAACCACTATATTTATATATGGAAAAGAAAGACATGTCCTAACTGACTGGCTAACTGACTAACTGACTGACTCATCAACGCCCAGTGAAAGACCCTTGAACCTAGACTTGAAATTTATATAGTATATTTCTTTTAGGTTGTAAGCACTGAATAGAAAGGCATTTTATGAAATTCAAACCCTAAGGGGGTTAATTTTCCGAATTTAATTTTTTGCGGGATTAAAACCGCTAAAATGTGTTTTACAAATTCAGTAAAAATCTCTATGGCCCGATGAGATATGAACTTAATGTGGTTCGCCATGACTCCCGAGTCAATTGAGTGTGTACAAAAAAACGTTACGAAAATCTTATTTAATGAATGTAAATAATATTTATTAAATTTATTTGATGTTACAATTTCAGCGTTTTCTTACTTTTTAAGTAAATATCTTTTTAATAAGTTACGCTCCCCATATTTTCCATTCAGTCATTAGAAAGTACGGATATCGTACTTTTATACCTTGGTTTTTTAGTTTGATCTGAAATTTTTGTGAAGAAATATCTTAATATTACTTCTCAAAGTCGCGTCGACTCCCATAAGACGTGTGTAATTCATACATTTCATATTCATAAATAACCTGTATTAGTTTTATTTGATTCTGAAGAACTTTCATTCATGAACCACCTTAACTTTCATTTCCAAGCGTTTCTATTGCTAATTTCTATAAACTTATTTCACGATTTTTTCGTAAGTAGGTAAACTTTCCAAAATCAGATCCCTAAACTAAGATATTCTTATAAGATATTCACTTCATTCAACGATTTGACTTTATGCAGCGCGTTCGGGGATGAATTTTATTATGTGGACACCGAATAAATAGAGATTTATGAAAGATTTGTCGTGATATTCTAATTTATTTGTAACAATCGCGGGCATCACCGCGGCGGGGGATAATGAATAGGTACTATTTTGATTGTTATAAAAGCCGGTATATGCTCTCAATGTTTGATAAATCACTAATTATGTGTACGTGCCACGAAAATGACCATTTGGACAGTTAAGCGTGATTTATTCTGAGTAATGAAACACAAACTTTGAAAGCGAAAGGAGAATCGTGTATATGATAAATATTCTAGAAAATTTTTTAGACATGATTTATGTTCCAAATCACATTTAAGAGTAGAAGACACATGAAATATAAATTTTTTGACAATCACCCATATAGACAGTGATCTGTATTGATTCCGTATAATTAATAGTAATATAATAAAAGCGATATTAACCGCTAAAACGTCCAAAGAAAAGAAAGTCTTCCACGTTCTTTAAAAAAAAACACTTGCTCGGAGAAATCGATAGATTCTGAATTTTAATATTTTATATTAAAATTTACAGAGTAATAGAATTATCAAAAGTAATATTTAATAATTTATTTCCTTAGTGATTGTTGATGACACTATTACGACTAATTAAAAAGTCATATAACAAATGTAACAGTCGTTTCATTAATAATTTTCCTCATAGAACCTATGGCCGCATATTAAGTCTAATGTATCTTTAAATTTTGGTAATTTGTTTAAACAATATTTGTTACAGCATATTGTAAGAAATTGGTTTTCTATGCTCTTATTCATTTTTTGGGGTAAAGCAAGTATCTTAAATAGTTACTAACCATCTACCCTTGGTTCTTTAGCCATAGGTCTAAATGAGTACAAAAACAATCTCTTTAATAATTAAATTGTAACATAAACTGCCTGTATAAGGACGCTCCCTACGAACAGTAGCCACGTATCAGACTTGCGATAAACACTAGTATATTTAAAATTTCCAACATAAAGTAACACAATTTGGCTTTTTCCAACAAAAAGTAAGTAGCACAACGTAACTTTTCCAATGAAAAACATTACGACTTGGCTTTTTCAACAAAAATTAGCGTGATATGGTTTTTTTCAATGAAAAGGAGCACGACTTGACTTATTTAAGGAGGATGTATACGTAGATACACGGAAAGACCGGCGGGAGCGCTGCTGCGCCAACTCGCACGGCTGGTACGCTAAATGTCGGAATCGAAGCGTAACCTCTAAGGTGGAAGCGTAACCTCTAAGTCAATACACGGGTTTCTGTAAGTTTGAGCGTGTACAAGTATAAACTATAGGCTGTTACTTTGCAGGTAATTCGATGTTATTTAATTTTTATATGACTAAGTACCCCTGAAATCTTTCAAGGAACAAAATGAGACCTCCAAAATTAAAATTGGGTAACAAATAAAAAAATCTCCACGGTTTTGCGAACTTTCTCTTTTTTAAAGTCTAAATTTAAAGATATCTAATTTTACAATAAAGGAATTTCAATAAAAAAAATTTTTGTAGTTTGACAAAAACCCCTTATTTGTTTTTATGACATATATCTACGCATACAACCTCCTTAAGAGGGAACATCACGATTGGACGTCAAATAAAGCATGTATTATTGTTGTTCATATATTTTGTTTATAGCGTTAAAATGTGTGCGTTTGCAAAAATATGTGCAAGATCGTGAACAATCCATATATTCTTCCATGCATTATATAGTAGAAGTATTCTCTGAGAATGTTGACTGAAAAGTCGATTGTATAAAAAGTGCAAGAGAGATTGTATAAATTTTGAACCAAGAATTTTCATTGATGCCATCTAAACAACGGATTACCCAACTGATATTTTTTTATAAAATCTTTCATAAGATCGTTTAAGAGATCTTATTCAAGATCTTATCTAAGCTCATATGTAAGTTCTTATATAAGATCGTACCAGCGAAATCAACCCAGAACTGGCTTAAGTTCTTACGTAAGATCTTATGTGACACATTGAGTAAATTTCTGATAATTATTAAAATTTTGTAAATATACGTTACTCGTGTAAATAATGCCATTATTGGACGTACCATCTGGATGATACCCCAAGTTTAGGGTTACATAGCTATGTTTTGAGTCGTTTTTACCATATTTTACATTTTTTGCAGTAACAACGTAAGAATTTGTTTAAAAATTTACATAAGAATTTGTTTAGAAATTTACATAAGAATTTGTATGAGAACATACATAAGAACTAATATAAGGACTTACGCAAGGACTTACAATAGAATTTACACCTGTTCTTACATAAGTTCTTATATAATTTCGTATACAAATTCTTATGTAAATTCTTAAATAAGGTCTTACGTTATGTAAGTGCATAATTTTTTAAAAATGTTAAAAGCGACTTTAAACATGTCTAGCTCTCCCTAAACTTGAAGTATCATCCAAATGGTACGTCCACAAACTGCATTATTTATATATATATATATATATATATATATAACGTATAATTACAAAATTTTAATAATTTTCAGAAATTTAGTCACCCAGCTAAAAATGAATCTCATATGTAATATTTATATATGTTCATATTCATATGATCATTCATATGTAACCAAAATTCGGATATACGCGTCTATGATCATATATGATCACATATAATAGATACGACCTACATGCATTTTCGAATGGAATTTTCATGTTCAAATGTATTTATTAGAATATGTTTGCGTATTCAGAATGTACCATGTGGATGATAATACTCAAACTGAGGGACTAAGCTTAATTTAAATAATAATTAGTATTTCTAGAATTCATGCATATATGATCATATATGACCATGTATAATTATATAATTATATATGATCATAAAAAAATATCATATATAATCATATATGGTCATATAAGAGTATATATAATCATAAATGATCATATTTGATTATATATGAAATTTTTTTTAGCCGCGCCATGTGTAATATACAAGATCTTATATATGATCTTATCCAATAACTTATGCCAGTTCTGGATTGCATTTCAGTAGTTGGATCTAACATAAGGTCTTACATAAGTTCTTATATAAGGTCTTGCATGAGATCACATATACAATCTTATGGAAGATATGAAAAATTTTCAGTAGTATAAGAATAGCTTACTTCATAAATCTTTGTAAATTAGCTTTATGGCAGTATACAGATACTTAGAAACAAAATAAAACTATTTTAAAAATAATTTGTAAGTAGAGAAAACTAATCAATTAAATAATTTTACTGAAAAAGAAAATTATTAATATTATTAAATTAAATAAAATAGATAATACATATAATTGAATTAAAAATTATTTTATTAAATAATTACTATTTTTTATTTGATTCAATTAAATATTAATAGAAATAATACCTACAATATTTAATTAATATATTACGATTAAATAATGATTTATTCAATTAAATGTTCTTTTCAGTGTATGAAAAAGTATACACAATATTATACGTAAACGTAAAGTAATATCGTTTATGTATAGTAGATATATTCCTACTATAATCTTAAAATCTTAATGTGCACCTCTGTGACAAAATGATCAATTAGGATAATTATTATTTTATAATTATTAACAGCGGCACTATTATTCTTCCTAAAATAATCAGAATTATTAGTTTCCGTTGTAAGATTATCAAAAGTACAAGTTTTCGTTGCATAAACAACAAAATTATTCGTTTTTACTGCAAAATCATTGGACGTATTAATCTCCGCCGCTAAAGTATATAAGTTGTTAGTATTCATCGCGAAATCATTAGACGTGTTAGTCTTCATCGCTAAAGCTTCAAATGTGCTAGTATTCGTTGAAAATGTTTAAAATTGTTTTCACTGCAAAAAAAAATTAGCTACTACTTTTCGTAGGGACTGTCGATATTAGGTGTCTTAAACTTATTAATTCAATAATGCATTGATAAAATCTATTTATTTTTGTTATTTAATCTTCAAAATATAATTTTTTTGGTATTTTTAATGGAATTTCTATTTAAAATTATGAAGCTTGATTTAATAACAATGTTTAATATTTTTTTCAGGGCTGCTTGTTAAAATTATGACATACCTGTGCGAGAGCAATGTGCTTTCTAATGAAGCTTTTCTAGCCTGGGAAAAGATCGAAGATCCTGCCGAAAGAGAAGGAAAATCTATAGCACTATTCTCATTAAAGTCATTTTTTATTCCATTAAAAGAAGTTGATGATATATCTAGCGGAGATGAAGCGTGAAATATAGCTGTAATTTTGTTAATTTCAAGACATCAGCTGCCAATTACTTTTGGTTATATTGAACCCAGTCTTTTGTTGTATTAAATTGTCTTTTAAATGACAAGGTTATTCTAAGACTTAAAACTCGGTATATTATCTCAAATTGAAAAAGATGCCAAATCGCAGTTGATTTTTCAATGTAATATCATTAAGATTGACAAACAATAAGGCAATTGTCGTGCGGGAGTACGTGTATTATAGCCTAAAAGTAAGACGAATAGAATAAAGTAAATTAAATAGTTTACTTATTCAAGAAATGGATGAACAGAAACGCACGAGTGCGACAGTCGTATTTGAGATACGCTATACATAATGGAAATAAAGATTTACTAATAATTATTATGGTATACAAATAAATGCAAGATAATTATATATAATTCATTAAAAATGGTTTAAAGTTTAAATAAAGCAAAACAATCAGTAAATACGTATTTTTTATGATCCTTTTTTTTTAATATAGGTTAGTGGACTTTACGACCTTAAAATTACAAATAAATTGGTTATATGTTTTTAAGTGAGAATAAAGTATTCATCATATATTACCTTCTAATTTGATAAATTTGAACATTTCATCAAATTAAAAAGGAATTTTTTTTTAAAGTTTACTTGATGGTCCTTAGGTCTTTGTTCAGCTACAAAACAAACAGTTATATTTCTTGTTCTGCCGCAAGGTTTTGAGAGTCAAACGGATCGGAATAAAGTTTTTGAGGTTTTATTGTGTTAAAAATAAATATAATTGGGATATGAGTGCGGGAATTTGAAAAACAAAATTTTTGACCAAAGCTATAGCCTATTTAAGCCTGAATTATTCAATTTTTTTGATTAATTTTATCATAAATTATGATGTAAGTAGGCCATAGCTTTGGCCAATAATTTTATTTATCAAATTCCTTCACTCATATCCTAATTATATGTATTTTAAACACAATAAACCTCGAAAACTCCAATCCCAACGGTTTGACTTTCAAAACCTTGCGGCAGAGAATAAAATATACAAATTTGTATTATGGTCAAACAAAAAACCTAACAACAATCATAATAATTAGAAAAAAAATTTCCGTTTTAATTTGATGAAATGTTTAAATTTATCGAAAAAAATAGGTAATATATGACGAATAATTTATCCTCGCCTAAAAACATATAACCAATTTATTTGTAATTTTAAGGTGGTTAGGTACTTTAAGGTGTTAATGTACCATTCTATCTACATTTTTTATTCTTTTTAACCTACTTCAGAAAAGGAAGAAGTTATGAGTTTATCAATTCGACCCGTATAAGTTGTTTGTTTATGTCTGTTCATAACTCCTCAACGGATGAATGATTTCGATAATTCTTTTTATATCTGAGAGAGTATATTCCACTGGTGGTCTTATATAAATTTCGAGTTAATCCTGGGCCAATACTACCAGTACTGGCCAATACAACAGTTTCTGACATTATTGTTTTCGTCATTTCGATGATTCTATTTTTTATCAGTTAGAGTATATTTGACTGGTCCAATACAAATTTCGAGTTGGTATTGGGCCAATACTACCAGTACTGGCCAAATAAAAATGATTTTTTATTATTATTCTCGGACCAAATATGTATACATGTATATTATATGTATATATGTTATATTCAGAATACAAGAAAGAGTTAATTAAAAATTTTTAACAAAAAAATTGAACCGACTAAAAAAAATATAACGTTTTAATAAGTAAAAAATAATACTTTCTGTAATAACGGGTTTGAGAAAATAATAGGCTCGATCAAATGTTTATTAACTTTATTTAATACAAAATCAACATTTATTTAAACTACAATTTTTTGGAGTTGACGCCAACATTTTCAGAACATTACTATACCAGACTATTCTAGCGCCTATTCCAAAAAGTTGTAGTTCAAATAAATGTTGATTTTGTATTAAATAAAGATAATAAACATTTGACCAAGCCTATTTTTTTATCAATTACGTTGTTACAGAAAGTATCGCTTTTTAGAGCGATATATTTTTTTAATCGGTTCACTTTTTTTTTGTTAAAATTCTTTATAAATTGTCATTTTACAGGTATATTATAATGATTTTAATAACAAGGAGTGAATTGCTGGTCAAAAAGTTTCCAACATGGAAGCTTTTTCATGTTTCAATGAACTTGGATAGAGGCAAGGAAAGTTGAAACCAATTAAACAATTAAATTTATTAGAGCCACCAATTGAGATAATTTATTCGGCTCTGAGAGGGGAAAGCCTTGCGGCATAAAACCCCTCTCAAATAAAAATACATATTATCGAAAGACTAGGAAATTGATAAAATGGATAAATGTGTGTGTGCGTGTGTGTGTGTGTGTATGGTCTGTGTGTGTGTGTGTGTGCGTGTGTGTGTGTGTGTATGTGTGTGTAGTGTCTGTGTGTGTGTGTGTGTGTGTGTGTGTGTGTGTGTGTGTGTGTGTGTGTGTAGTGTCACTCGTGACGTGGGCACACCGATTCGCACTGCACGAATATTCAATTTCTTAAATGGTTTCTCGTACTCGCAATCTTAGACGCGACCCCGTTCACCCGAAAGAGGCCGCGAAGGGCTCGCGAACACTGTTCCGCGCTCGCAAAAATCCCTTGAATATGCGCGACCGACGATTTATTTGTAGCTAACCGCGGAATTCAAAAGATGTGTTGAATAAAACCCTCATTCCGTCTCTGCTCGTAAGCGACTCAAATCTAGCGCGACTTCGTGCTGCTTGCCTTACGTCTTTTTTTTGTTTCTTTATTTCCTCTCTCCCGTGCAGCTACTTGCGTCGACTCGACCATCCCTGTTCGTGAGATGGCGTCACGCGTTCTATTTGACGACGGAACAAGGATAGATACCAACTTCTGATAAACGAATTTTGATGATAAATTATTTTACTACTATTACTATTAAAAAATATTAAATTGTTTCAAAGTTATTAATGATCAAAGATAGTGACAAAAAATACATGAAAATTCGCATAATCCCAAAGATTAACAATGCCTTGAATTATCATATATTATTTGTCACTATCTTTGATCAAAATTAACTTTGTAATAAATTAGTACTTTTTAACTGTAAGGGTATCAAATTAAATCTTTTTCCGGCTACTTTCATATAAAAAACATATTACCTCGAATATCTCGTAAATAAAAGACCTCGTGATCTGATCAAATATACAGGTCATGAAATAATAATAAGCTACCTTTTTGAAAAGTTTCAGATGAAAAGCTGCCGATTTACTTCAGTTATAGTTGGAGAAAGAAAATCAATTATTTTAAAAATGTTTTTTTTCTCGTGAAAAGATCAAAATTTTTGTTATACATATATACGGAAATTACGATATTAAGTTTTGTTACAGCATTATAGGTAAAATTTCAAAGTAGCTTTTTTTAATTTAGTGAATTTTATGTAATGAATGCTATTTAAATAAATTTAAATAATTAAAAATTCAAAGAGTCTATTTATATATATATATATATATATATATATATATATATATATATATATATATATATATATATATATATATATATATATATATATTTGATAAAACTCGAAGCTGTCAGAGAGTAACACGTACAGTATACCTATATATAGTGAAATTGACTGAAAAGCTATACTCTCTCGTTGTTTTGAAATTTCGACACCAGGTGAAATATACATGGGATTTTTGGTGCTTCGGTATCGTTTCGATAATAATGCACGAAGGTAGTGTGGAATGTTCCTCTGGAACTGTCTTTCGACTAATCACTGACCAGAACGCCGATATGCTCTATCCGCAACTTCTGTATGAACGTTGTTAAAGCTCTTTAATGTTGTTTACTTTGACATTAACCTCTCAAAATATCTGTGCTATTTCTACATTATTTTTAAATTAAATCCTATATTCACTAGCCTTTTTCAAGGCTTTATAATTATTGTGAAATACTGCATAAGTGTATATAAGTGTGTAAGTGTGTATTATAAGTATGTAATATGTTATAAGTTGTTATATGTTATAAGTATGTAAGTGAATAATTATATAAGTATGTATAAGAGTTAAAGTGTATAAGTGTTTTTTTTTATAAAAAGTGTAAGAAAAGTTGTTTATGGTGGGTTATGTATAAATATTTATATGTTTATTGTGTCAAATCAATATACAGTGTAAGTGTAATGTCTTCTAGTGCCAGACCAAGGGATGTTCAAGGTAGAGTGTCCGGTGGCCCTGGTAAACTTACTTGTGGAAGACCAACAAAAAGAAAGAAGATTTTTTATGAAAGAAAAGAAGATGGCCCTCCTCCAAAGAAGCCACAAAATACAACTTCCAGTAGAAAAGTTCAGGACATTATAACTAAAGGCAGTGAAATCAAGATTAGAATTATCGACATTACAGTGCATTCACAGTAGCGAGTGCCCGAGTGAAATTCTCCCATGTATCCCAACGTACGAGTAACGCGAGTGAACCCTGGAAATTGGCCCCGTGCGCCAGTCTTGCCAGAGGAGCACTCGTATTCCGGGAAATTTTCTCGCGTCCGAGACGGCATCCGCGTGCGCTAGCCCTGATACCGGAACATCCGCACGCCCGTATGCCTACCCGCGGAAACGAGAAAAAATTCCGGAAAACACGTGCTCCTGTGGCAAAGCTGTCGCACGGGGGTCGACTACCAGGGTACACTCGCCATACCCCTGGGCGGGGCTGCTTGCTAAAATTTCCCTGGCGATCGCATAGATTGCCTCGTATTTTCGACCAACTCGGAATGTTGCTTCAGCACACCCTTGAACATGAGGGTACCGCCGGGTCGCAGGTGACCTCGGCTCTGCTAAACCTATGCCCGAGCACGACCCGCGTGCTTTTGTGTAACCCCTTCAGCGCGGGGGTTACCGCGAGGGCACGAGGCGTGAGACGCGCGTATGGGCGAAACCTCGATAGATGCGAGTTTGATTAAGCACCATCGTCCGCCCGGTGACCGAAGCGAACCGCGCGCGTGTAAAGCAGACCGTTCTCGAGCCCCTTCTCGAACGCGAGGCATGAATGCGAGGCCTCCTTCCTACCCCTCACATCCAGGGGGCACATAACTTGTGCTGATGCGCCTCCGCTTGCGTCCGAGCTGGGGATGCGCCCAAGCTTCAGGTGTGCCCGCACTCGCACCCGAGCTTGGGATGTGCTCGCGTTCGCACCCGAGCTCAGGACGCGCTCAAACTCGGGGTGCGCCTGCGCTCGCGCCGGAGCTCGAGGTGCGCTCGTACTCGCACCCGAGCTTGGGATGCGCCCGCGCTCGAGCTCGGGTTGTGCTGACGCTCGAGCACGGGTTGCGCTCGCGCCCGAGGCAGACGCTCGTGATCGAGGCGAAACGCTTGCGCGCGAGGTAAAATGCGGGTGTACCTCGAGCGCGAGGGTAGCCTAATAGGTAACCGTTAGTGTACGAGGGCCGCACTTATTAGTTATTTATATACCGCAATCAGCGGCCAGCTACTTTTATTTTAAATAAGTACAAGAGAATACACTGATGAACGGTATATAATAACCTAACGCCACTTATATGCCATCGAGCACAAGGTATTCAAATTATGCTTATTGCAACTCGCTACGACGAGTTAAAAATTATTTTGTATATATTGTTATTAACACAGATATGATGCTGGCAGTATATTTATAAACGTGTATATACAATGTTTTTTTAAAAAATCCCATACCAACTTCAGTCCACATTTCTCGGGAGAAGTGTCTTGAAAAATAAAAAGTATTTCTCATGTGACAATTACTATGATTAGAATAATATTTGACACTTTATTTGACAAATATAATTTTGCTGAGATGTTTTGATCTGGTATATCATCTGTGCAAGCAATAAAACGTTAATATCTCGATAATGTAAAAAGAGGACTAATTGGTTTTTTCGGTTCGCCACAGATATTTACTCTCTAAATTTGAAATAGTGAAAATTTCACTAGTTTTGCTTGTGAGTACATTTTTCACTGACAAAATAGTGCATATTCACTGATTTAGTAGTTAATACTGAAACTCACTAGTCGAATTAGTGAAAAAAATTACATTCACTGGTTTACTAGTGAATTAATAGCAATATATGAGCGAGACCTGTTTTGCCGATATTTGTATAATTATCTTGTTCAGAATATTTCATAAATTTTGTCACAGTTTCTCATAGTATTTCACAGTTTTCACAGTTACTCATATTTTATCACACTTTCTCACAGTTGTAATTTCCTTTATATAAGACAATGTAATGAAAAAGAATGTAAGAAAATGTGAAAAACTGGGAATAACTGTGAAAAACTGTGAAGTATTGTGAAAAAATGTGAAAAACTGTGCATATTTATTTGTAACAGATGTTTCAAAAGTATGTGTATTTTCACATTTTTTCACACTTTCTCGCATTTTTTTCATACTTTTTCACAGTTTTTCACAGTTGTCATTTGCAGTAGGGAAGTTCTATTTTTTTAAAATAACAAATAACTTTTAATACTACTTGTAATATGCAACATTCTTTAACTCTATAACTATTCGTGTTAGTTATTTTACTGGAGTCTGTTTATTTTACAGCTTCTTTTAGTAATAAAAAAATATTTTCGGAACTCTATATTTTATTCTGTCGAGCCCCCCCCCCCCCCTCGTTCCCCCTACTTTCCATTTTTCCATTGTGACTTTTTCAGTCGCGGAATTAAATATTGGTTTTTAGGTGAGTTGAAAATGCATGTTTTACAAATTTTAAGACATACAACCCTAGATCGCATATTAAATCTGATAAAATATTTTTATGAAGATATAAAAAAAATTAGTTACAAAAATAAAAAATATATTTACAATTCACAACAAATGTTTTTCAATCGTAGACTCGACAAATTAAAAATGTTTTTACCCTATTTAAACTATAACTTTAAGTAATAAATTTTTGTTAGTAAACCCACAGTTTTAATGAGTTGTTTTTACATTATATTAAATAAATATCATAAAACTCAACAAGTACATTTGCGAGGGTGTAAACGGACCCCATACGCATTGCTTACCACGAAAAATATTCAAAACTATTTTCTGATTGCAAGTAATAACGGTATCCGTTAAATCGGAAGGTATAACATGCCGTTTTTCAAGAAAGTTTGCTTATCTCGAATATTTGTTTAGAATACAGAAGTCGATAATACATATTACTGTAAAAAAGTGATTTTTGAAGTAAAACTTTATGCTCTTCGTATTTATGTAAACATTATCTAATTAAATTTTTATAAGATTCTGTTATTATGCAGATTTAGAACACAAGTTGAGAGTAACTACTCAAAATGAGAGTCCACTCTCAAGTTGAGGTTATGATACCAGACTAAAGTTGAGAGTCTGTAGTTAGGTGTTCTTTTTGAGTATTTTAAGTTGAGGATAACACTCAAGTTCAGACTTAACTCTCAAGATAAAAGTAACGCTTAACTTGAGTGTTAATTAGCAACCGAAATCACCCTCAAGTTAGGTGTTATTTTGAGTGTTTATTTTGAGTGTTTATGTTGACTTATTTTATTTTAATTTTTATTTTTATTTTTATTTTTAGATATTGGATGATTTTGTTCGTGATGTTTGATAAACGAAGAATATTTAGACTTAAGAATGACTTTTATTTCTCCAGCTTACATTATGTACAATTATCATGGAAAAATTATCCGATCTTATGCAGATATAATTTACAACGTCGATTTTATCCTTTGTTTCCAAATACTTTACCATTATCTTTACATGTCCAGAAGTACATACAAGCACCGTAGTTCAACATTATCACAAGACTGTGCTTTATATAGTGCATCAATTGTTTGTTGAAAATAGTACTTTAGGACTACTTGAATTAATTCATTAAAAGATCATATAATTATAATTTTAGAAATAAACTCTTCAAGGTATGCTTACAACGTAAGTATTCGTCAAGTTTAATAAAATGTTATTAAAGCTATTCTAACCTCACCCTCATTACATTATAAGACTAAGACTAGTTCGACATCTAAACCGCAGTCTGCTGATTATTATAAAACTTGGAAAACAATGTTGATGTCTTTTAAGCCTATAATTGTTAAATAACCAAATTAACATTTATGGTTATCATGGGAATTATTCTTTAAACTAATCTTGAAAATCAGGATTGACACAAATCTTTAGGTTTGAAGCTGTTAAATGTTTATATACCATGAACAATCCGTTGATTGCTTATGTTATATAACTATAATAAATTCAATTGTTGCTGGTGAACAATGGTATACTCAAATCGACCAACTGTTTTAATTTATGATATTAGCTGAGCTTCATTTCAACAATTTATTTTGGACTTTCATACAGATCAATAACACACTAGGACTAAGTGCTATTATTTTAATTAATTAAATTAATCTGGTTGATTAATTTAATAAAATTAAATTAATTTTATTTATTTCATTTTATTTAATTAAATTTCTCTAAACTGCGTATTGCTGCTTCAACAATACTTTGTTATTCCTCTCACAGCTATATTATTTTGCTGTGTCAACCGTGCAATATCACCGACCACCTTAATGTAGCTACGACAGCAATATGTATGGTTTCATGAGAACCCAATCCTTTCTCGGTGTACCTTTATATATAAGTTACAATATAGTATCTATTCCTTAGCAAGATAGTAAACATTACAAGCATGCCTAGTACTAAGTCTCGTACAACCAAAATAAGATACAATTGGCCCTCAAAACAAGAAGTCTAGTATTCAGTTGTAAATTTCATAGTATAGTAATGAGTAAAATTGACCTACATCCTGTTGGATTTACTAGACAGTCTAGTAATAGTTATTAATTTTTTCTCTCAGTTATAGGTATAAATAAAAATATTTTATAGAATAGAATAGAATAGAATAATAGTTTATTTTCGATCAGTCAAAAAAGTAAATGTACATAGTTATCGTATGGCTGGTTAACGCAGCTCTTATATCACAATTGTATTGCAAAATACATATAGCTAAGCGCAGCTGTCATATCACATATGTCCAATCAGGTACACGTCAAGTATATAAATATATAATTATAAGATCGAAATCATTGCACATAACATTATACTTATTCTATCGCGTCAATATATAAAATAACGCAGACTAGATATACACAAGTAGCCAAGCAATGCGAGTATAGCATTAGCCTGAACGTGGTGTTACGAATTCAACGATTTAGCGAGAGAGTACCTACGCATTGCCGTTTTGAATTTGGATAGCGAAGGCAACGATCGCATATCTTGCGGAAGCGCGTTCCAAAGGCGCGTCCCTTGGGCAGTGAACGATTTTAAGCTCAGATCCGTACGCGATCCCGGGACCGAGATCTCCCTTGATACCCTGCTAGATGTTCTACATTTATTCTTCTCAAAGAGGGCCTCAAGGTACGGTGGTTGTCTCATGCAATAGGCCTTATATACTATGACCGCCGCAAAGTACTCTCTTCTTTCGCTGACCTTTAGCCAGCCCAACCTCCTCCTGAAGGAAGTGACATGCTCGTTCCTCTTTATGCCACAGATGTACCTAACACATGAATTTTGTAACCTCTGTAGTCGCGTCTGAAGTTCAGCTGTTACGTCAACGTACACTACGGAGCAGTAATCCATGTGAGAGATGGCAAGTGCGCCTGCCAGCTGCTTACGCAACGCCTCGGTGGTACAGGATCGAAAAGACCTGAGCCCATATAAAGCTCTATTAACCTTTCGGCTAACTGAATCTACCTGCGGTTTCCATGTTAATTTTGAATCCATGACCACTCCAAGGTTGGTTACTGTGTCGACGAAGGGAGCGAAGACACCACTCTGCTCCTCAACCCCGGGCAAGTTCATTCCCTGAATTTGATTAATGTTATATTCCGACCCAAAGATGATCGCTTTAGTTTTGCCGGTGTTAAGGTGCAGTGCGTTGTCCGAAACCCAGCCCGACGCAGCACGCGCCACAGCTGACATGCGATCCACACCCTCATGAATACTGTCTCTTGCAACCTGGGTGTACGTTTGTAAGTCGTCCGCGTAAAGTAGGTGTGCGACTATAGTGGCTGCCTGGTCTCCCGAGCCATTGATCTCCGCCAAGACTTCCTTGAGATCGTTAATGTAAAGACTGAATAGAAGGGGGCCAAGAATTGAGCCCTGTGGGACGCCAAGGTTGGTTGTTAACCAATCCGAATCTCCGTTTAATTTAGTAACCACTCGCTGATTACGACCCACAATGTATGACTTGACCCACAGGACTACTGACCTGGAGAATCCCACTCTAATCATCTTGCGCAACAGTCTCGACGGAGATACATTGTCAAATGCCTTACTAAAGTCGAACAGTAATAAGATGGTGAGTAACTGTTTCTCGCTATCAATGCCTGTCCTTATGTCCTCTGTCAATTTTAGTAGTGCTGTTTGCGTTGAATGGTGACGTCTAAAACCAGTCTGGAAAGGATCCAGGATTTTTTTTGAGGCTACGTAGTCCGCGATCTGGTCATGTACGATCTTTTCCAAGACCTTAGAGAGGAAGCTCAAAAGGGCAACCGGACGAAAGTCCGAGACAGCAGATGGAATTGCCGTCTTCTTGAGAGGCACCAGATGAGCCCCCTTCCAGGTCGAAGGAAAGATGCCGCTGGAAAGGGAAGAATTGAATAGAGCCACCAGGTGGTGACCCAATACAGGAAGAGATTTTGCAATTACACTCTGAGGTATGCCATCCTCACCCCTTGCTTGAGACGAGAAATGGGCAACAGCCAGTACTACGTCTGCGAAAGTGACCTCGCGGAAGGCGAAGCCATCGTCACTAGCGTCTGACAGGATGTCATCTAGATCTGCCTCACGCTCAGAGTCAGATATGGATACCCCAGCAAAGTGGGTATTCAACTCATCCGTGTTGAGGCCATGTAGATCCTCCCTGGCCTTAGAGATAAGGCCCAGACTCCGTAACTCATTCCAAACGTTCTTGTTATTCTCAAGGGCTTCAAAGATTCTAGTATGAATAAAAGCCTCTCGCGCCTGTTCGGTAAGCCGCTCGCAGCAGCGAGAGACTCATATTCATTCCTAAGGTCGGCTCGTCGAGTACGTTTGTGTCTTCTTTCTAAAGCGTCTCGTTTTTTGTAAAGATTCTGAAGATCTGCATCAACCCAAGGTGGAAAACCCTTTTTCTTTGGAGAGAATCGTTTCAAGGGAGCTAGTTGGTCAATGGCTCCCATGATGTTACGACTAAGGTGTTCAAGTCTAGCGTCCAGTCCGTTGTTAGGGCAATCAACTGAGGACCAATCACAAGCAGCAAGAAGGGATAATAGTTCTCCTGAATTAATTGATTTAAAATCCCTATAAGTGAAATTGTTGAGAGCAGGAGGTTCTACTGTCTGAAAGTTAATCTCAACATCAATGATATTATGCTTGCTTGGGAAGGTCGCCAGCGAATTGCCTGCATTCAGCACCACATTGTCATCGTCAGTATAGATCACATCAATCTACGTGTGCGAATCTCCGACATGGTGAGTCGCGCTATGTTCCACTAGCTTTAAGTTCAATTTACAGGCAAGATCTTTAACGAATTCTGCATCATGTGAGGTCGACAACATGTTCGCATTCAGATCTCCCATGACAAGTCTATAGTCAAAACCCACTGAATACCTTCTTAAGTTATTGGCTAGTTCTGAATCATCAGAAAACGAGATACCCGGGGGACGGTAGATGACAGCCACAAATATTGGAGGCTTAGTGCCTTGTTGAACGCGACACGTAAGATATTCCGGAATGCCTGGCTTGACCTCTACTTGGGTAGACGATGAACATAAAATAGTCGCTTTAAAGCAATTCCGGATATTTAGGGCGACACCACCACCGCGCTTATTTCTATCTTGACGCAAAACAGAAAATCCGTCTATCTGAGCGAACACATCGTCAATCTTGTGCCCGAAACGCGTCTCTACCACGCCGAAGATGTGGAAGATGGGACGAGCAGTCTGGAGGTACTGACGGAACATTCCCATGTGTGCATAGAGCGAGGTCGCGTTGAGGAAACCTGCCCTCAACGCCTCGCCGTCTGTCTCACTCGATATGCCACGGCCTAGTCAATCATGATTACTATCAGTCGGGGCTGTGATCCCGCTCTCAATCAACGGCCCATCCTTGACTGCAGTGACCCTTGCTTGCCCTTTTCCGCTTATTACATTGTCACATTCAGTATTCTGCTCAACATTGTAGGTCCTGGCTAAAGCATGTAAATCTGCCGCCGCAGTGAATTCATGTGTGATATCTCCATCTCCTCTCTTTATAAGGAATCGCCCGCCTCTGTGCCAAATGTATTTGAAACCTAGTCCTCGCGCAATCCGTTTAAGATTGTTGAAGCGTATAATATTCTCTTTACTTAATAGTTCGTTAATAAATATCTTACTGTTAATTAGGCAATTACGCGTTTCCTCATTGAGAGAAGCGATGTTGATATCCTTGGTGTTAAAAGCAGTAAATCTACCCTTTGCGCGCATGATGTTCACAACTAATTCACGGCGAGAGGACAGACCACCCACGGTGAACGACGACGATCCGATCGAGACCCAGTTGACGAACCAGATACCCCATCTGGCCTAAGCGTGCGCAGAGACACCAAGTCGTCCCTCTCTATGGATGGTACTATTGTGGTGAGAACGGCTTGCACTGCTTCAAATTGCTGTGCTTCATTTCCATCACAAATACTACTTACTACAATTTCGGCCGGAGTATCATCACAATGCTTGCCATCCATATCAGAAGACTTGGTCCCATTCGAACCGTCTGTCCCAGCGGACCGTGAACCTCGAGTCCTACGCCGACGGCGTTGAACACGAAAATCAGCTGATTGCTCATTACAGGCCTCACTACCGCAGCCGACTGCGTTATTATTGCTGTCTATTTTACTATATACAACCTTATTATTACTAGCCTTATCACTACTATTTACATTACGCAATACAAGCACCTGCTCCTCCAGGAGCTGGACCAGCTCAACCATAGCCGTACACTTATCATTTAACGATGCACGGCTACATTCAAGTTCCACCAGCATGGCATCCTGATGGGCTATTTTGACCTCCTGGGCGGATAATTTATCTTCTAAGGTTTTACATCGAAGACCAGTGCTGATAAGATCTTCAACAGTTCAAAACTATTCTTAAATTCAGCCGCCATGAAGGTCACTCCTTTAGCCATGGCTGAGAGGTTCCTAACATACCTTTCGAGCTTGCGAATTGTAACCCTATTGCTGTCGCCCGACGCATTGATGAAATCCACGTTGTCCGCGTCGAAAAAGTCATCCGGTTGATTGAAATCTTATCCCAAAACTTGTGACAGACCCTAACTCAGACGGTCCAAAGTCCAAGTTCCGGGTTTCTTAGCACTAAGTTCTGTGACTAAAGGTCCAATAGTCCTAGGGTATGGGATATCCCTAGGACTAGTTGTCCCCACCGAAAGTTTGGGTCAATTGCTTTATATACAAAATTGCCCAAATGTATATGCAAAGTCACGGTTTTTCTAGGGAAGATTTCACCTGGAAAGAAGCCGATTTTTCGCTAAAATTTGTGATGAACACTCCCTCCGCGCCGGGGAACCCTTCTCTCTACTTTTTCCCTCGGTGGTCGGTGAATTGGGGCGGCACTGAGTAGATGAGATTTCGATGCGGCCCCTATGCTGTTAACATGTAGAATTTTCTAACACCTATAACTTTATCACCTCACTACACAAAACCTGTCCTATTATCCTTGTCCGACCACAGCACTTCACTTTTCACTTATAACTGCACTTTAATACTAAAATACGCTGACAAAGTGCTTGTTAATGTTAAAACTCAGGAGCTGTAGCTGTCATGTAGTACATGTGACTTGGCCGCAATCATTTTCATCAGCGACACCTGCGCCCGTAAACTAAATTTCGACGCGGGAAGCCTGCTTGCGGTCTGATAGGTACTTTGCGTCATCCCCTTATAAATAAATATCTGTGTCTTTTCGAGATATTAACGTTTTATTGCTTGCACTGATGATATACCAGATCAAAACATCTCAACAAAATTATATTTGTCAAATAAAGTGTCAAATATTATTCTAATCATAGTAATTGTCACATGAGAAATATTTTTTATTTTTCCAGACACTTCTCGTATGGGATTTTTTAAAAAAACATTGTATATACTCGTTTACAAATATACTGCCAGCATCATATCTGTGTTAATAACAATATATACAAAATAATTTTTAACTCGTCGTAGCGAGTTGCAATAAGCATAATTTGAATACCTTGTGCTGGATGGCGTATAAGTGGCGTTAGGTTATTATATACCGTTCATCAGTGTATTCTCTTGTACTTATTTAAAATAAAAGTAGCTGGCCGCTGATTGCGGTATATAAATAACTAATAAGTGCGGCCCTCGTACACTAACGGTTACCTATTAGGCTACCCTCGCGCTCGAGGTACACCTGCATTTTACCTCGCGCTCAAGCGTTTCGCCTCGACCACGAGCGTCTGCCTCGGGCGCGAGCGCAACCCGTGCTCGAGCGTCAGCACAACCCGAGCTCGAGCTCGCGCGTGAGCGCAAACCAAGCTCGAGCTCGGGTGCGAGCGCAACCCAAGCTCGAGATCGAGCGCGGGCGCATCCCAAGCTCGGGCGCGAGTACGAGCGCACCTCGAACTCCGGCGCGAGCGCAGGCGCACCCCGAGTTTGAGCGCGTCCTGAGCTCGGGTGCGAACGCGAGCACATCCCAAGCTCGGGTGCGAGTGCGGGCACACCTGAAGCTTGGGTGCATCCCCAGCTCGGACGCAAGCGGAGGCGCATCAGCACAAGTTATGTGCCCCGTGGATGTGAGGGGTGGGAAGGAGGCCTCGCATTCATGCGTACTGCCTCACGTTCGAGAAGGGGCTCGAGAGCGGTCTGCTTTACACGCGCGCGGTTTGCTTCGGTCACCTGGCGGACGATGGTGCTCAATCAAACTCACATCTATCGAGGCTGCGCCCATACGCGCGTCTCACGCCTCGTGCCCTCGCGGCAGCCCCCGCACTGAAGGGGTTACACAAAGCACGCGGGTCGTGCTCGGACATAGGTTTGGCAGAGCCGAGTTCACTCGCGTCCCTGCGGTACCCTCGTGTTCAAGGGTGTGCTGGAGCGACATTCCGAGTTGGTCGAAAATACGAGGCAGTCTATGCGATCGCCAGGGAAATTTTAGCAAGCAGCCCCACCCAGGGGTATGGCGAGTGTACCCTGGTAGTCGACCCCCGTGCGACAGCTTTGCCACAGGAGCACGTGTATTCCGGAATTTTTTCTCGTTTCCGCGGGTAGGCATACGGGCGTGCAGATTTTCCGGTATCAGGGCTAGCGCACGCGGAAGCCGTGTCGGACGCGAGAAAATTTCCCGGAATACGAGTGCTCCTCTGGCAAGACTGGCGCACGGGGCCAATTTCCAGGGTTCACTCGCGTTACTCGTACGTTGGGATACATGGGAGAATTTCACTCGGGCACTCGCTACTGTGAATGCACTGTTAACATCCTATTTCCTGAACTGCTGAAAATTGCATGTTGCTAGATATGTAATGGAAAACTGAATTTCTCTGAATCTGATGTACGAGGACTCGGATTTAAAAATGACATTTCTTGTTCAAATTGTACAAATCCAAGAATTACATCAATTAATTCAAGTAGATTCATTGGCAAAAAAAGTAATGCATATGAAGTTAATAGATCTGTTTTGGCTATGCGTGCTCTTGGTCATGGACATGCTGGACTTTCAAAATTTTGTGGAATTATGGATTTGCCACAGACAGTGTCGCACTGCAATTTTGACAATATCAACAATGAATTGAGTGAAGCTTTTGAAGTGATTGCTGAAGGCTCTATGGGTAATGGTGCGATAGAAGAAATCAGTATCTTGCCTTCAGATAGTGCTGGACTTCCTGTGTCCAGAGATGGTTCTTTGAGATAAAGAGGTTTTTCCTCTCTTCAAGGTGTTTCTAGTGTAATAGGCAATTCAACCGGAAAAGTGCTTAATGTTTCTATAAAAAAATTGTTTTTATAACAGTTGCTCTTTATGGGAAGGAAAATAAGACACACCAGCTTATGAAGAATGGATTGAATCGCATCAAAGTCAGCGTACGTCAAATCATCAAGGCAACGCTGGAAAAATGGAGGCAGACGGTATAGTAGACGTTTTTCAGCGTTCTTTTTTTGTTTCAGCGCTATCATGCGATCATATCGTTGACATGTCACACATGTTTTTCTAAGCAATATAGTGAGATATATTAATGAAATATATAACAAGAAAATACAAAGCATTCCTACTTTTTTCTTTAGGTGAGTATTGTTTGTATATATTTATTGTGTTTTCAAACCTTAAATGCAATTATCTCAAAATAATGTCTTTTATTATTTTTAGAGAATGTTTCTGATATGTTGCCTCACAATATGAGCGCAACAGATTATAAAAAAAATATATAACCTCAAAATTAATTAAAATATTTAATAATTTAAGGGTTTATATTTTTAATTATTACTACATCGACTTTTTAATAATCTTCAGTACAACGAAATTACAGACCCTCTATAATGATGTAAAAATGAGAGATACAGCTGTAACACGATGACACTCTCCAACTCCTCGTTCAAGATGACGTTTTGAGGTTATGTTGGTCGCAGTTTAGCGGAATTCTCCTCCAGGCTCATAAAAACGTACAAAACATGCAGTTTTTTGGCGTGAGCTTGAGAGTCGATTGGACGATACTCTCCGCTGTAAAAGAATCACTCCTCGGAGTGATAAACAATCAGAAAGTTGTTAAAATATTGCGAGGTGTTGATGTGCCGCGACTTACCGGAAGAGAGAGCAGAGAGAGAGAGAGAGGGAGAGAGAGGGAGAGAGAGAGAGAGAGAATCTATATATATTGCTGAGAAGCGGAGATCAGGAATCGAACACGGAGCACTCAGATGACAGTCGAGAATCTAAACTACAAACCTGCTGGTGCACCGGTCAAATCGGTTATTATACTTATAATTTACAACGATAATGTCGGCAAGAGAGGGATCTGTATATATATTAGGGTGGAGCGAAAATTGCCTATAAGAGAAATAATTGCGTAACCCCTCCAAAAGGTTAGGATGAGATGTCAATATGAACACCCTAAAATTTTATTAAGATTGAAGAATGTTTCACGTTTGCACCGAGCTGTCGAAATCAATTATGTGTATTATCCACCTAAAGCGGGCGGGCAGATATTGCTGCCTGTCAACCCAGCATCCTGCAAGGAGTACTATATTGAAACATACTCTCCAATGACAAAGAAATATCCTTAGTGTATAGTGAGTCTATCTGGTATACTGAGTGGGGTCCAAGGCATGTTTTGAGGTTAGAAAAATCAAAAGTGTCCTGAATACGAACTTCTTTGGAGTTTATTAATTATTAGCTTTCATTTATTACAGCATTATGCCATAACTACCAGACAAACTGACTGTACTCTGTAAAGAACGTGTAATATGATTAGCATATAGAGGTCGTTATTCAAAGCTTGATTTAAAATTAGAAAAAACTATAATGCCCTAATTACTGACTTTTTTGGAATGTATCGGCTTACACTCATTCCAGCATCATATCACACCGATCAAAAACATTGACTGTGGTCTGTGATAAAAGTGAAATTTACTTAATATACAGCGGACGTGATTTGAAACTTTCTTTAAGGTTAGAAAAATGGAAAATTTTCTGATTACGGGCTTTATAGGAATGTATCGGCTTTCACTCATTTCACATACCGACCAAAAAACTTGCCTGTAGTCTGTGATAAACGTGAAATGTGCTTAATATATATTGGACGTATGTCGAAGCTTGCTCTGACGTTGGAAAAAATGATTGTCCTAATTTCCGAATTATTTAAGAGTGTATTGACTTTTACTCAATCCAGCATCGTGCCATACCGACCAGAAAAATTAAGTGTACCCTATAACGAACGTGGAATGTGCTTTGCACATAGTGGACGTGATTTAAAACTTGGTTTGAGGTTAGGAAAATCGAAAAGTTTCTGATTATGGAATTTAAAGGAGTGTTTCGGCTTTCACTCATTTCAGCATCGTACCATACTGACTAGAAAATAGACTGTAATCTGTAATAAACGTGGAATGTGCTTAGCGTATAGTGGACGAGATTTAAAGCTTGCTTTGAGGTTAGTAAAAAAACAACATCCTCATTACCGACTTTTTAGGAGGGAAAATTATTTTTTATCTTTTTGTTTAATAGCAAACTGATAAAGCTGACAGTCTTATGAGAAATATGCCTTGCAACTGATTCAACCTTGCTTTAATAACATCTATCGTTATCTATTTTGCACCTATCTTTTCAAAATAAGTCAAAGTTCTAAAAATAGAATTCGCAGAAACCACTCAAGCAGCGACAAACGGATTTCAGATCCCTTCAAATATGTAAGCGAATTTAGCAAAATAATAAGTTACATCTTCAAAGCGTAGTAGCAAGCCTCAAATAAGTGAATTTTGATTGATTCTTATTGAGATGATCGTCGGCCCGCTCTGGTGTTGAGGGTCGGCCACAAAACATCTAAAAACAGTATTGAGATGCAACAGCAAGATCTTTATGCGCAGCTGCAACATCAGATCTCAAAAAACGGCGTAGGGAAACTCATTTACTACTTGACTAGTTCGTTGAAACACATGCTTTGAAAGGGCAGCATGGTCAAGCACATACATCGTAATTAGCACGAGATAGTACAATTATGAGCAGGTCCCTAAAGCGTTACGAGAGTAGAAGTTAAAATTTTATAATATAAAATTATAAAATATTATTATTTTTATTTTATAGTATGAAATTGTACAATATATTAAAGGCAAAACCCTACTTGAATCGGTTATAATATGATTTTTATCGACACAAGATTACATACGCACTCTCTAACTTATCGTTGGCGAGGTAATTCTTGCGTGGATTTGGCAAAGACCCTAGTCATCTTCTACACTGAACTCTCACTCCCTCTCTCCCTCATCATTTTCCTCTCCGCATTCTCTCCCTCTTTCTTTTTTTCATCTTATCCCTCTTCCTCTCCCTCAACATTTCCTTTATCCTCACCCGATACCTATACTTCTATCTATGAATTCCACATCCTCTACTAATCCCACTCCCTCTCCCACATCCTCTTCTTCATCCTCACCCGATCCCTCTCCCTGTATCTCTCTCTTCCACATCCTCTACCACTCCCTCTTCCTCTTCCTCGCCCTCATCCCCTCTCTCTCCCTCATCCACTCCGTCTTCCTTTCCCTTATCCTGTCCCAATCCCCTTCCCTCTACCAATTCCTCTTGCTACGTCATACTCTCCCTCCCTCGAATATTTTCCTTTCCCTCTCCCTCTCCCTTATCCTCTCCCCTTCTCTTCTCTCACTCTTATCATCTATCTCATCTTCTCCCTCTCCCTCTCCCCCTCCCTCATCCTCTCCCACTCCCTCTTCCCCTCCTTCATCCTCTCCCGCTTTTCCATCCTCAACCACTTCCTCTCTCTCGTCCTCTCCCTCATCTTCTCCCTCTCCCTCTCTCTCGTCCTCTCCCTTATTTTCTCCCTCTTCCTCTCTGTCGTCCTCTCCCTCATCTTCTCCCTCTCCCTCATCTTCTCCCTCTCCCTCATCCTCAACCACTCTCTCTCTCGTCCTCTCCTTCCTATTCATCCTCTTCCTTTTCTCTTTCTTCCTTTCTCGGTCTCACTCTCTCTCTCTCCCTCAACCTCTCCTCCGCCCACTATTTCTTCCTCGCATCTACTTCTCCTTCTTCCTCTCCCTCATCCTGTCCCTCTTTCTCTTCCTCTCCCTCATAATCTCTCGCTTCCTCTTCCCCTCCCTCGTCCTCTCCCTCTTTCTCATCCTCAACCACTCCCTCTCTCTCATCCTCTCCCTTTTCCTCATCCTCTCCTTTTCTCTCCCTCATCCTCTTCCTCTTTCTCTCCCTCATTCTCTTCCTCTCCCTCTCCCTGATTCTCTCCCTCTTCCTCTTCTTGATCATATTCATCTCCCTCTCTCTCACCCCCTCCCTCATCCTCACCTGATCCCTCTCCCTCTTTTTCTCCCTCTCCCTCTCTCTCACCCTCTCCATCATCCTCACCTGATCCCACTCCCTCTTTTTCTCCTTCTCCCTCTCTCTCCTTCTACCTTCTCTTCCTCTGTTGCTTCCTCCTTCTCACTCACACTCTCTCTTCATCTCTCCCTCTCCCAACCTTCCTTCCTCCCTCTCTCTCTCTCCTCATTTCCGTTCTTCCTTTCCTCTCTTCCACCCATTCTCTCTTACTTTCTCTCTCACACCTTCTTTCTCCGTGCCCCTTTCTCTTTCTCTCTTTTACCCTCCCTCCCTTTCACCCTCCCTCATACGACCCTCGATGGCAAAATTCGATATTAATCATTTGCGCTTGTAAAATTGTTGAATTTATTTGCACTTGCAACCACGAATGTTTGTCCGTCGCATTTCTACAGTGCGTAATTTAGAGAATTTCGCGTCTTATAACAAATTTATATTTATATTTTACACTTTTTAATAAGAAATTTGGAACTGTTGAGCGATGTGAAAATAGAACGAATATAAATATTAAATACATAAAACTTTAATCGTATCATTTACTACCCGCGTTATTTCCAACATTTTGACAAAAGTACAAAAAAATATTGATATAGGAGATTCTCTATTCATAATTCTTGTACATGACTAGTAAATATTTATAAATTATTTATCTCATTGATAATAATTTAAATAACATGAGTATTTTACAATTAAATATAATACATTGAACTTTATATTTTAAACAGATATTTAGTATCAAATTTTGGCCTGATTTTTCTTCGTTTTAAAGTTGACTTTATGATCCAATCTCTAATTTTTTCGTCACACACCTGCATGGATGTTTCTGAAACTTCTTTGACACCCCTTTCCACAGCTTGAGTGTGACAATGAAACTTAAAAATGTCATCTGTTGGTAGGTGATTTTTAACGTAATTAAAAAGTTGCTCTGCTGTCAGTTGTTTTGTTAGTGGTGGTTCTGTTACATTACTATTCCAATTTAGCAAAAACTCATACCTACTTGCATTGAAATTAATTTTTGGTTTATTAAACTTTCTCACAGTTTGCTGAAAATTCCTATCGGAACTCTTCTTTCGAATTTCTATAACTCTGTCATAAGCTTCTTTTCTAATTGACTGACGATCGTCAACCAAAATATTTTCTGAATGAGCAAAATAAGCATTATTTTGTATTGTATTATCAAACAAAGTTTTTAACGGAGGTGGCAGTATCGTGATTTCTGAAGCATGTGTACTAAATGTTTTGGACCTTCAATACAATGTTTGTATTTTTTAATGCGAAACCAACTTGAAACATACGCCTTCATAATGTATGTTACCACTGTTTCTAGTTTTGTGTTTGGCGTTTTTTCAGATATCCATAATCTTAAAAATCTGGATGCTGTTGTTAACCATCGTGAAAGAGATATGTTACCAGATTTAAGGCTGGCTAATTTTTTTTAATAGAAACCTGTCGCTACTGCTTGTGCAATTTGATACAAATACTTTTGATCAGAGCTTAATTCTTGTTCATTCATTACTGGTATTTCTCCTTCAATCTTTTCAAAATTTATTACGGCCATTTTCTCACATGTTCGAAGAGACTGATTTAATTCTCCACAGAAAGTATCGCGACCTTTTGCAATGCCGTAATGTTTCTGCATTATGTGCCTTAGAGGTAGCTCGTTAAGATGAAGTAGGCAAATGAACCAATGAAGTGGCTTCTCTATACGATTTTCAAGCAAAGTTATAATAACCACGAATGTGGTTGTTGCAACCTGTATTGCTAACTGTTCCATCGCATCCCAATACAAATAATTTTTCTATAGGAGCATCTATTTCACTTAATTTATTGCAAATTGCTTCGCAAATTGCATTTGATTCACCAGAAGTAGGCGAAACGTGACCAATATACTGAGAACCAGCTTCCTTTATCATAGTTATATGTTCCTAAGTTACAATTCTCTGGTGATAAGTTTTAAATTCATTATCTTTATCATTTACTAATGTCTTATCTCGCTTACCGTCGAAATACAACCCCCACACATTGGTGTCATTGAATAAATCATTTTCAACATTCTTTATGCTTATTTTTCTTTCTCTTATCTTACTTCGATCTATAACAAGATTATTATCAGGAATATTAATTTGAAAATGTTCTTTGAAGTCATATAGAGTTGCTGACACTATCTCAGCAGCTGCACGATCGGATAATTTATGCCTATTAATTACGTGCGCAACATTTGGAAGTTTTACTCTCGATAGAGAACTTATTTGCCTTACATTATTTTCTATGCTAACATCATTACATTCAGATTCTATTTGTTCATTGTTTTTAGGTAGTGTACTTTCATCACCCTGAATGGTTTCATTTATTGTACTTTTGCGACCATTAACAAGTACTTTGCGACCTCTCTTTTGAGGTGTCTGACGTTCCACATCTACTTTAGAAAAATTCTCAATTCCAATATCAGATATTAATAGCAGTCTATTTGATCGTTGCTGAGTCAGAAAATTGCGCCTATCGTCTGGCACTTGATTCTCCTTAGGACAAGAACAAACACAAGAATCATCACATTTACAACGCGCTAATTCAAAAAGTACACTTATAGAAAGATTAAATTTTCCAATATCGTCGCTTAGACTTTTGGAATTTGCATGTGCTTTTTCACGTTTCTTAAGACTCTTAAATTTATCACAGTATTTATGAATTAAAAATTCAATTCTTGCATTTGATATAATAGGTATACTTGTTTTTGCCAAATCGAATTTACAAAAATTGATGCTTTTTTATTAGTGATTTTTCAAATATTCAATATGCTGTAATACCTTTTTGATAGATAGATGTCTGCTGTCCGATAGTTGTTTGGAAGAATTATGGGACCTTCATCGAGTTCGCAGATATAATCTTCTGAATTACTCATTCTAAAAAATATAGTATGGTTAATATTCATTATGTATGTATTTGACAAAAGTATTATAAAAATTTCAAGGAATTCACAAACGAATAAACTATTTAATATTAAGTTTTATTTACTATTTAGGATTCATTACTATTCAAAGTTAAATAATTTACTGAATTGAGATGAACTTATTTACGATCCGATTAATCTAACAAATTTTGTGACGAAACGCGATACTGAGTGCTAGTTGTAAGTAGTAGTAGTAAAACGTTTTGTTTCTAATCATATTGCAGTATTTAATAAAATCAAAGCACAGAAATATTTTGATCAACCTGAAATTCAGTCAAAAAATAGATACGTCATGCAAGAAATAATCGATACTTTATGACATTCAATATGGCTCACGAAAATTCTACCGCCTTATCTAAAATTGGTTAAAATTAAAAGTTTAAAACGAAGAATCGAATTAACTCAATAAACCAAATGGGAATTGGTTTTTTGAGCACCATATCGTACAAATTTTGCTTTTCCTATATAAACAAATTATAAAATTAATTTTTTATGTATAAAAAACTTATTTTATTTCTTTTGTCTATTTATAATAGTGTCACTTCGTAGAAGCTTATCATATCACAAAAATATTATGCGATTTACATGGATATTGTACGTTTATTTTTAACAAAGTAATGATCTTTTTATTAAAAATAAATTATGAAAGAAAAAAATATTATTCTACGTAAGAAATACAGAATAAACGAAATTTAAAACTAAAAAGAATTTTCATTTAGTATGAAAAAAACGTTTTCTTACTTTTTACATTTTTAATGCAAAAGTATTTTATTACAAATTTCACGTTTCACTGTAGTGCTTTATCGTACGGGTTATTTTATTGCATAAAAATATTATTTTATTGCATAAAAATATTATTTTATACTAAAACTATTATTTTATTGAAAAAATATTAATTTAGTTTAGTGTGATCATACAAAATAGTCTGAAAAAATAAAAATAAATTAAGAGTTCATGATGATTAACTGTATATATTTTTATTTTCACAATTAAATACTTCATAGTAAACATTATAACCAAATACTAATTGCTTTTGCTGTTTGTTCTTTAAATAATATATACTCATAATTTTTTGATTTTATTAAAAATATATCAAATCCCTTGATATTTTTATAAGTACAAATAAATCACTGATGTACTTGCGTATTATTTTATTCTTTATATACAATGCTTTTCATACAATAAAATATAAATTTATTAAGTCATTTTTTAATAAAGAACATTTCTACCTAACACGGATATACTTTTCTATGTTAGTTAAATGTTTCTTTACTTATAATTCAATAGTTGCTAATATGTAGGTAATGCATTAAAAATAATTTTTGTTTGTTCAAAAAATTAATTTAAAGTTTATTTTGGAATACTTAATATAATAAAGAGAGTGAGAATCGATAAACTGTTAAGAAATTGATAATAAATTTTCGATGTTTTAAACCATTAAGGTGAATCTATACCTAAAATCGGTCAAAAATCGTTTTCATCTAATACGTTTATGTTACTTGGTATTATTTTTTAATTTATCTTTTAAAGATATTAAAACAGATAAACTTGTTTTTATATCCTTAAGAAATAAATTAATGTATAAGAGCAGAATAATAAAATATAATTAAAAAAATTATAATATTTAACTTTTAATAAATTGATGTTTTTTCGTAGTACTATTATTGTTTTTATTGCTCCATGTGTAACAGATAACTTGCAATCAATTTTAAATTTTGGTAAATAATTTGTTATCTAGGTTTTAAAACAATTGTGTATATCACTTTTTAAAAATTGTGATTCTAAATAATAAAATCACTGTATCTACCTAACCATTATAAGAAATATTAAGTGTTTTTTTATTTTTTCTTATACTTAAACAAGTTTCTTATACTACTGACAGTATAATATATAAAAAATGTAAGCGCTGACTATATCAACTTGTTGCGTATAGAGCACTGAACCATTTTCCTATTTTTAATAGTTTTTTAATAATGCAATTATTTGAATGTTTATTCAGTATAGTTTTTTGAATTTACAATATTGACAATTTTTTTCTACATTTCATTTGTCATATTGAAAAAAAAATGTTTTTACAATATTTATTGGTTTTCATAAACTTTGATATGTTTAGTATAGACTCCCCTTAAATAAGTTTTGGGTGGCATTCACATTATGCTGGGCAAATTTATCTATAATCGTAGATCATGCGTAATAATCATTTAACATCCATAAAGAAAGTCTATATTTGTGACTTAATTCTTATAACCTCCAACTAAACTATAAGTTATATCAGCCACACGACAGGGTCATTCCTTTACCACTGCCAAGTCGGAATTTAATGACTGATATGGTATCATGTTAAGATGAGTATAAACAATAAACATCTTCAGCGCTGAGAAGTCTGTAATGGACAATTTTTTATTTTTCTAGCCGGTAAGCAAGTTTCAATTCACGTCCGCTATGCATAATGCACATTCCACGTTAGTCACAGAGTACAGTCAATTTTTCTCGTCAGTAAAGCACGATGCTGCATTAAATGAAAGCCAATATACTCCTAAAAAATCCGTAATCAGGACATTTTTTTTATTTTTCTAACTTCAAAACATGCTTTAAATCTTGTTCACTATATGCTAAGCACATTCCAAGTTTATCACAGATTATAGTCATATTTTCTAGTCAGTATGGTACGATGCTGGAATAAGTGAAAGCCGATACACTCCTATAAATTCCGTAATCAGAAAATTTTCGATTTTCCTAACCTCAAACCAAGTTTCAAATCACGTCCGCTATGTGCAAAGCACATTTCACGTTCGTTATAGGGTACACTTAATTTTTCTGGTCGGTATGGCACGATGCTGGATTGAGTAAAAGTCAATACACTCTTAAATAATCCGGAAATTAGGACAATCATTTTTTCCAACGTCAGAGCAAGCTTCGACATACGTCCAATATATGTTAAGCACATTTCACGTTTATCACAGACTACAGGCAAGTTTTTTGGTCGGTATGTTACGATGCTGAAATGAGTGAAAGCCGATACATTCCTATAAAGCCCGTAATCAGAAAATTATCCGTTTTTCTAACCTTAAAGCAAGTTTCAAATCACGTTCGCTGCATATGAAGCAAATTTCACTTTTATCACAGACCACAGTCAATGTTTTTGATCGGTGTGATATGATGCTGGAATGAGTGTAAGCCGATACATTCCAATAAAGTCAGTGATTAGGGCATTATCAATTCTTCTAGTCTCAAATCAAGCTTTGAATCACGACGTCTATATGCTAATTATATTCCACATTCTTTACAGAGTACAGTCAGTTTTTCTGGTAGTAATGGCATAATGCTTGTAACACCACATGTTGTGTGTGTTACACAATGTGAACGATATCACATTACTTACCCATCTCACTCACTATACACGTACACACACACATACACTATCCCCCTGGACGACACAGAGCAAGCGAGCTCTCATGTCCTGAAGCAGCTGAAGAAGACGCGCAGCTGCCATCCCATTAAGCCTCGCATAGGTGGAAGCTGGCTGATCTCGGCAGGGGTGCGCTGAGCATGTCCTGGCTTCTCCTCTCCTTACTCCTGTCCCCTCGAACCAACCCAAGGAAACACCCAAGAGATTAGAAACTGGGAAGATAAGTAAAATAGTAATGAAATGATACCCACCTGATTGTATGCCTTGAAAGGCATGGATAGATCCACATTGGGGGAACCGGCTGCTTCTCTAGACGTGAAGGAGGCCTGCAGCATACACCCTAGAAAATATAAACAAGAGTTAGTCTACAGCAGACATGCACATCAAATTGGAACTCGCTCACCTGGTCTGGAGAGTTTGCAGAGGCAGGGTGGTCTCGCAGATACAGCAATGTAGCTCAACTCGTGGGCCGCTCCCCCATAACAGCAGCAGCAACAGCCTCCGAAGCACTCGCCAGACACCTGGAAACAACACAGCATTAGTAAGGGGAGATTACAGTCATAAACCAAACTTTAATCTCACCTGATAATAAAGGCTGTGGATGAATGCAGTGGGCAGCTGTGTATAAACATAACCTCTTCGAGGTTAATCGTGCCCACTGCTCCTGCTGCAAGTACGCCGTCCGGGGCCCTGCAACTCTCGCCATCGTGCCCCTTCGTCGGCACCATTGCCCAGATATCTCTCCTGCTGCATCCCTCGTCGCACTTCCTCGTCCTGGCCACTCGTCCTTCCTCGTCCTCTCCAACATCGTCCGCAGGCCGTCGGCCGCATGCCACATAGCGTGACGTCACCGTGAACAGACGCTTCCCTTTCCTCCTTCGCACTTCTCTTTCTCCCTCGCCAAAGCATGCACTGCACCCTCAGGCGGGCTCTGTCCACACTACCGAAACTTGAGCGCCGCGGTGACGAAGGGACGACGAGTCCACTTCGTACTGAGCTACGTACACCGACGCTTCGTTTCGATAATAGCTCCATGCGAACACCAAAAAAGAACCGCTCGTGAATATAACTTACATTTATATAAATCGTTTATCGTGTGTGCCTACCAACCTGTGTCATCGAAGGAGGCCACCCCTTTGTCTAAATAAAGAGTAAGTTGCACAGAATACTATTGTGCTTAGTGCGGAAACATAATTACGTATATGTATATATTTGGGTAATAATTTTGTAAAGCTTGCGCCGCGTGCGTGTCGATCGTCGCGTCGTCGCCATTTCCACGTGTGCTTCGTCGCCGGAAATCACTTGAATTCGCGTCCCTGAGAAATAGCTTCTTCCCATCCCGAACATTTACCTTTTTCCACCGTACCCCGTGCTCACCGTAGTTAATTTATTGTATAAGTAGATTTATTATATCGGTAGAATAATTGTAAAAATCGTGCTGCAAATTCGCGCAGCTGGCGCATCAACTTTTGTACGTAAAATTGAATAAACCACAAGTGTTCATAGTATTATCCTAAATTCCCGTGTACAATTTCTGTCAAGCCTTGAATAAAACATAATGTTAAAGCCTGCATGTGCGGCGCAATAATCTTGGTTAAATTAGCCGAAATTATTGTCATATGCTATAATAAATGAAAGCTAATAATTAATAAACTCCAAAAAAGTTTGTATTCAGGACACTTTTGATTTTTCTAACCTCAAAACATGCCTTGGACCGCACTCAGTATACCAGATAGACTCACTATACACTAAGGACATTTCTTTGACATTGTAGAGTATGTTTCAATATAGTACTCCTTGCAGGATGCTGGGTTGACAGGCAACAATCTCTGCCCGCCCGATTTGGGTGGATAATACACATAATCGATTTCGACGGTTCGGTGCAAACGTGAAAAATTCTTCAATCTTAATAAAATTTTAGGGTGTTCATATTGACATCTCATACTAACCTTTTGGAGGGGTTACGCAATTATTTCACTTATAGACAATTTTCGCTCCACTGTAATATATATATATATATATATATATATATATATATATATATATATAGATAATAGGAACGAACGCAGTTGTATATTATGATTAGTGTCTTACAAACAATGATAAAGCGAGATTTAAATAATCAGGTGTGATACGATGTGAATGCATGTGGTTGAATGAATGATAACAGTTAAATAAAAACAAGAAGCAAGGAGAAGATGACATCAATAAAAAAAAAAAAAATTTAGAAAATTAAAATAATATAATGTCCAGCAATATAAATACATCGTAAAGCAAAAAGAAAAAAAAAACTGGCTTGAGGCTCTTCACATGACGTTCTCATCCTTCATAAGTTATGTAAAGGGGGATGATATAATGTACATATCAATATAGATATAAAATAAAGAGAAGGGAGGACCAACCTTTAAGTCGAAGGAGAAAGGGAAAGGAAATAAGGTATCCTTCTCAAATCGGAAAAGGTGTGAGGTGAACGCTGGGCGGACTAGGAGACCGCGGGCAGCGAGTAGGACAATCGTCATTTAGCTGCGGATAGCAGCGCACCATTGGTGCTCCTCTCAGACTCTCAAAGCTGAAGGTCTTAATCTCCGCGGAACGCATATATTGTCATAATTTGGCAAAAGATTGGACGATATTATATTAGAAATATATCATTGCTAACCTCATCGAAAATAACTCCTGCAACTGTATCGGGGCCCCGTCAAACGATCAAAATACCAGGAATATCCACGGACGACGATTTCAAGAGTATGGGTGTGAATGTGAAAGGTATGTGAGAGTGCAATAGTTGTAAGTCTCGAAATTAGTTAGATTAGGGCGGACTTTTGAAAATGTGCGAGTCTATATTATATGTTGTACAATTTATGTATTTGTCGGTTTTTATTATTAAATACACTATTTTATTATTATTATTCTGATAAATAGTATTGAGAATCCTTCATTATTTCTGAGTCTGACCAAAGAGGGAGAGGCTGTTTAATTTCAGTCTAGTATATACTCCAAATCCAGAGTATATTACTAAAAGCTAAGTCCTTAGTTTAATGGAAGGACAGAACAGAATGTTCCTACAAGGAATTAAAATGCTGGTGAGCAAGCTGATGCCGCCCGCTAGGCAAGCGCCTACTCTGGAGCCTGCATCGACAGTAACGTCACAGGTCCAAGAGGTGGCGCCTGAGGTTGCTGATCAAGGATCAAAACAGACCAACGAGAACAGCCCGAGGCTAGGAGGCTCTAGTTCGAGTCGCCAGAAGTCTCAGCCACTGATCAAGTCAAATTTGATCCTAAAGGAATCACTCTTCACAAAAAACACATCGACACCCGTTCAAAGGGACAACGAGAGGCGTCGAGATGTCGATGATCTCATGGACGCGATTCCTGTTTTGTCATCGTCTCCTGCGGTCGTGAATGAACGAAAAAGAAGCACATCCAGTTCATTTTTGGAGGATGGAGAGCTTAATGAGCTCTCGTCCAATCACGACCTTGGAGAGGAAGAGAAAAGAGATCCATGGCAAAAGCCATCAAGAAACGTAAGACCGGCTCTTGGTTTCTTCAATGGAAGAAACGTCAGCTCCGACGAGAGAAGGTTCGAAGGTGGCCCAATTCGTGTTACTAATCAGGTAAAAAAATATATCAATGAGTCATCAAATAACATATTTACAACAGATATGTTGAACGAACTTGTTGAATGCAAAATTAGATTGTTATTTAATGAAAAAGAGAAAGAAAAAGATAAGACTGTTAAAGATAATAGCTTACTGAATTTATCTGAGCAATTAAAAATAGAAATTTCAAATAGAGATGGACAAGTAACTAGAAATTACAAACTAGTGCTCAACTCTAGATTTGAAATGTTTGAAGACTATTTAAAGTCAGAATTGAGAATTAAAAAATTAATTTACATCATAGAGAATGACTCAAGTACTTTGTATGACGAGCAAAAGATTTCTGACGATAAATTCAAAGTGAGAGATATTCTAATAAACAGAATAGATACGATAATAAGATTATAACTTAGCAAGAACCAAAAGAAATCTTGAAAAAACTCAAAGAAGTAAAAAGATACGAGACTAAGACAACTAGCATAAGTGCTAGAAAAGATTTACTTTCCCTTAAGTACCAACCTGGCAAAGAGTCAGCCTCAAATTTTTATGATCGCTTTCAGGAAAAAGTAAGAGTCTTTGAAAATATACCAGATGCTGGAGAGCTATCTGAAAAAGAAAAGAGAGACTATTTTTTTAAAGCAGTATTAAATGCAGTACCTGAAGTAATCACAGCTGACTGTGTTTACAGGGAAACTGCTAAAAAGGAAATGTCGTGCGATCAATTAAAAAATTATTTATTACAGGTCGATGCAACAAGGACCGGCAAAGAGCCTAAGTTCGAAATCAAGGCCTTTCACACACAGACAAGGAGACTTTGTCAATAAGGCGAATATGCCGCGGCTGTGGCATGGATGGGCACGTCCAGTTGGACTGCCCTCACCCCGGCAAAAAAACAATGCTACAACTGCCTAAAGTTGGGAACTCACCTCGCCAGCGAGTTCCGAGAGTGTAAGGCCGCAGAAGATGGATCAAAGGATTTATTCCGAAAATCCCCGGAAACTAAAAGAGGGAAGTGGAGCAGCATAAGAAGCAGGGAGGCTTTGACGGCAGTACAACCTGGAGGCAGCGGCACCAGACGGAGAGCCAACACTAGAGGCCGTTTCGGAGGCCACAGTCAAGGCAGTGGCAGAGGTGGAGAGTCAAGAAGGACTGGTTACAGTCAACCAGACGCAGCCTCATCCCTGCAGGCTATAGCTGAAAACTGTGAAGGTACGACTAGAGATAGTTCTAAAATGATTGTAGAATTTATTGCTGATTCCGGTGCTACCGAGCATTTAAGTAACTCGAGAATGTATTTTACCGAATATGAGAATGATGTAAAAATAAAAATAGAATGCGCAAATAAAGATGGTAGTTTTGTAACTAAAGGTATAGGAGAGACTAAGATAGTAACTGAAGATAATAATACTTTTATTTTAAATAATATTTTGTATGCAAAAGAGTTATCAAATAATTTACTTTCTTTGAGACGTTTTGTAGATCAAGGCTTAGATGTTTATCTAAATAACAAAATTATTGACATATATGATCCTGAATTAAATAAAAGCATTTCTGGGGTATATAAGAAACCTTTTTGGATCTTGAAATTGGTTGTTAATAAAAATTTATGTATCAGATCCCTCTAATAAAATCAACAGCTTTTATAACACAAGAAGCAAGAAATATTTAGAAGTCTCGGAAATAGTTAAAAGGACTGAAGCAACAAAAGTAAATTGTAAATCAGGCGAGAAGTTGAGAGAAAAGAAAGCTGATAATGAGTTCTTAGAAACCTTAACGAATAGAAAGACACATGAAGTTAACAATGAGACTAGTCTAAAAATAAATAATAGATTAGGATCAAAAATGGCGAATGATAATCACATTTCTGAAGCAATGATGTGGTACATTAGACTTGGACATGTTTCCAAAACTTATTTAATTGAACTAGCTAAAAAGAATAATAATTTAATGAATATAGATCAAAATTAGAAATGATAATTCTAATAGTTTGAGGTGAAAACCATAACTTCTAAGTTTCCTGAAGATTTTGAGTTGGTGAAAGCAATACCAGCATTGATAATGAGTTTTGATGATCTTAAAAAGAGCTTAAAAGTTATGGAGAAAAAATTGTCAGATCAGAACTCGTTGCTGGAGGAGTTTCGGATCAATCAAACCTCATTAGAAAAAGAATATGCGGTATTGACTGAGAAATTGCTGGTACTGGAAAATAAATTAGACACTAAAATAAATTTAGACAATGCACATGTCTCACTTGAATCGACCACTCTAGATCCTGTGGTACCTTGTGAGCCTGACACTGTGAGCGTGTAAACGCAGGACCATCTAGTTAATAGACACAATGCTATACAAAGACATATTCGCCGTCCCGCACGGAGCAATCGGGTCCCTTTATCAAAAGAAAATGTACTTAAAGATAGTAATAATAATAAACTAATAATATCAAGTATCTTTGAAGGAGATGATAATAAATATGTAGCTATTTCTCATGTATATTAGTCAAAATACTGCCTTACATCAAGCAAGAAGATATTATAGGCACCCGATTGCTTCGGTTGGATAATTTGAGACCCTCAGTAGTGATAGTGGATAAGATCATGCGTTCATACTATTACCAGCTATCATACGAGGGATATCGATGACTCGCATCTTGATAAAAAAACAAGGGAGCAGGCTTTGAATGGGAAAATCTTTATTAATGAAATGCTAAACAGCACTAAATTTATAAACTATAGAAGTTTAAGAACACAAGCAAAAACACTAGGGTTTAAGTATGTATGGCACAGAGGAGGTAGCTTCCTGGTCAAGATGAGAGACGGTGGCATCTTTCATGTTTTTACAACAACAGCTGATCTGCAAGCAATTTTTTCAGTATATGATACGAGACCTGTGCTCCCAATAGTACATCAAGTTTATGTTAATACCTTGTCAGAGCAAAACGACACTTCACCTACACCGGAAATACAGACATGTAATTTTGAAAAAGATGCGATCTGACTAGGTGAATGCGAGGAGAGACAGGGTCGCCGTGGAAGACTGAGCAAGTTTTATTAATGTTACCTCTCTCCAAGGTCACATTGAGACACTACGCCAACACCTTTTGACTGGTTCGTCCTACCACCTCTTTGGGGTAACTGAGACGCATCTTTCACCTGAGATTGAGGACATTCGCATTCAGATTGAAGGTTACTCAATAGTAAGTTTAAATAGAAACAATTTTGGGGGTGGACTAATCCTGTATATTTATAATTCTCTTAAAGCTAACATTCTGTGTGTCTCAAAGACTATTCAGGAAGGAAAACTCGGTATTTCAGAATACATCATGTGCAGTGTGCAATCGGGAACCTATCCTCTACTCTTCGTTGCTTTAATTTACAGACCACCGCATGTACCTTTTTTAGAAAATTCGGATTTATTAGACAAATTAACGCTACACACTCAGGATTTTAGTTACAAGATCATAATGGGAGATCTGAATTCGAATCTCCTTAAGACATCAGAAGATGCTAAATTTGTAAGGCGACTGGCTGATGACCTTAATCTAAGAATAATTGATCATGGTGCTACTTATTACCTTGAAAACTCTCACACATGGATAGATGTCATAATGACAGACGATAATGATGTAGTGCTTGACACCTGCAATCAGATGGCGCCCTTTTGCACCAACCATAACATCATCAGTGTTGAAATTGCGTTTGTAGCCATCGCAGTCCCTAAAACTGGAGTGTTTAAGTACAGAGACTTTAAGTCAATTACTCAGGAAGACCTTCTGTCTCACCTGACAAGCTGTGACTGGTCGCCGTTTCATTGCACTGACAGTAATGACGTGGACGGTCTGCTGGAATGTCTCAGTGTCAACCTATTGGAGGCTATAAATACTTTAATATTAGCTCGAGAAAGTCAATTTAAACCAAAAAACAAGGTAAATCCTCCATGGGTTGATGCTGAGCTAGCACACCTCTTCAAAAATCGTGACGCTGTAGAGACTTTATGCGCGGACCAAAGACGAAAATTTCGGGCAGGAGTACCGGGCTCTCGCGGCCAAAGTAGAACAATGCTTGAAAAGTGAACGGGAAGCTTACGTACTGTTAGATTTCTGCGTAAATCCGTAGGTATATATAATTTAGAAATATGTATGTATACCGTTAGTTTATAGCTTTATTTTATAGCGGGTGTTGTGTATGTAGGAGTGTAGGACGGGAGTGGTTAGGCATAAATATTCAGCTAATAATTGTATCCTCTATTTTCGTTTATTGCTCGGTATCGTACAAAGAAGAATGATCCTCGCAGAGCCGCTCTGGTCGCCTCACCTCTCGCTCTGCTCCCCCCACCGCGTTCGCGCTGACGACCGGCGCACGCATCGATGTTTTTATATGTCGCTCGCGCGCCCTGTATACACTTAACTATGTGTATACCTAACACTTCCCCTTGTACAATGAATACTAATAATACTACTAAGTTCTACCACCTAATACAGAATAATTTAGATAAGCTGGTTTCGCAGTATAGCGCACAGGGCGTTGTATTTCTACCTTTTCGTTTTCCTTAGCCGGCTGTATTGGGGAACTAGCGCTTACATTTGCTGGAGCGAAGGACGCGTATTGGGCACTATGGTCCCCTGTTTCAGTCGTATTATCCTTTTCGTCGTGCCATACAATTTGTTGTTCGGGCGGTACATAGTAGTCCAGTTCGTGTTCTAGATTCGTGTCTAACGCTTTAAATAGTTGATCTACATGTCTCTTCCACAAACTACCATCTGGTAATTTGACACGGTAATGTAATTTTCCTAAAACGTCGACGACTGTACCTTTGATCCATTTAACTTTATTAGTGTAATTTCGCGCATATACGCTATCTCCCACGCAAAATTTAATACATTTCTTATCTTCATTTTCATTTACATATTTATTGTCGTTTTTGTTATTCGTTTTCATGATATCTAATCTAGTTCTAATTTTTCTATTAAAAACTACATCTGCTGGAGCAAGTCCAGTTTTGGCGTGTGGCATATTTCGATATTGAGCTAATATCGTTTGTAATTCTAACTTAATATTGCTATTTTGCGGAATTTTTGCGAGAGCTTGTTTGATCGTTTGTACACATCTTTCCGCTTGTCCATTCGTTGCGGGTTTATATGGGGCGATTGTTTTGTGAATAACTCCGTAAGATTTCAAAAAGTTTTGAAATAATTCAGCACGAAATGTACTAGCGTTATCCGAAACAAGTATTTTTGGCAAACCGAATCTCGCAAAAATTTCTGTGCACACATCAATGGTCGTTTCGCTTAACATATTCGGTACAATATACACTTCTGGCCATTTCGAGAATGCATCTACAATGATAAAAAAAATATTGTCTAAGTATCTGCCCGCAAAATCGACATGTATTCGTTCGAATGGCTCGTTTGGCGTTTCCCATACGTGGGTTTCCGCGTTTTTACGTTCATTGCGCTGTACTTGACATTTTTCGCACTTACCTACTAGATTTTCGATATCATCGCTAATGTTCGGCCACCAACAGTGTCCACGCGCCAAACCTTTCATTTTAACCACGCCAAAATGACCTAGGTGTAGTTCTTTTAATACTGTTCTACGAAGTGTACTAGGAATGACTATTTGGTGCCTCCTGACTAGCACACTTTTTTCGATGCTGAACTCACTAGGATCCACGTTCCATGTATCTTTGGCTGTTAATCGGCGTTTACTATTTAGTTTTTCGATTACTGTACATATTTCCGGATCATTTTGCGTTTCTATTACGATATCTTTACTAGTCAAAGGCAAAGAGTCGATTACGTCCGCATAAAATACTTCGACGACGTCGACTGTGTTTTCATCATCTTTATCGGGAATCGGTAGTCTAGATAAAAGATCCGCGTTGCTGTTTTGCTCGGAACGTCTGTATTCTATTTTGTAATTAAATCCGCGTAAGAATATCGCGTAATGCTGCATCCGAAGTGCGCTGAAGATTGGTAGGGCTTTATTTTTGCCGAAAATTTGCGTCAACGGCCTGTGGTCCGTGACCAATATAAATTTGTTACCGTAAAGGTATTGGTGAAGACGTTTGACTGCGTATGTAATTGCGTAAGCTTCACGATCGATTTGGCTGTATTTTCTTTGTGTTTTATTCAACGTTTTTGAAATGTATTGTATGGCTTTTTCCGAACCGTCTGAATAACGGTGAGCTAACACGGCACCTACCCCATATGGTGATGCGTCTGTTGATAATACGAGAGGTAACGTGGTATCGTAGAAAGCTAAGCATCTCTTACTTACAAATAATTTCTTTGCAGTTAACCACGCGGTTTCATGCTTGTCGTTCCATACAAAATTTTTATTAACTTCTAATAGTTCGTACAAAGGTTGTAAAACATCACTAAGATTTTTAATAAATCTACTGTAGAATGTAATGCCGCCGATAAAAGAACGTACCTCGGACACATTTGAAGGTCTAGGTAATTTAGTAATTGCGTCGAATTTTGTTTCATCTTTGTGTATGCCATTCCTATCAATTACGTGTCCGCAGTATGTGATTTTATCAGTGAATAGTTCGCTTTTGCTCAGATTCAATCTAATGTTATGCATATGTAATTTTTGACAAATAGCCTCTAAAATTTCAATATACTCTTTGTGACTTTTACCCGCGAATCTGACGTCGTCCATTAAGACTTTTGTATTAGGTATGCCGCGTAATATTTGCTCGATGACATTTTGCCAAATTAGCGGGGCTGGTGCTACTCCAAACATCATTCGTGTACACCTGTAAAGACCCTTGTGAGTACTCAAAGTAAGTAACTCAGCAGTAGCTTCGTCTACTGATAATTGTAAGAAGGCTGTAACGAAGTCAATTTTGCCAAAAATTGTACAGCCCGCCAAGTCAGCAAAAAGTTCATCCATTGTAGGTAATGGATGGTCCGGCATTTTTATTTGCGGGTTAATTGTAATGCTATAATCTCCGCACAGGCGTACAGTTCCATCTTTCTTCAAAATAGGTACAATAGGTGTCGCGTAATCTGAGAACTCCGTTTTTACAAAAATATTTTCTTTTACTAATCTTTCAATTTCGTTGTCTACCGCTGGTATTAGTTTAAAGGCTAATGATCTAGGTTTAATGAAAACTTTCTTCGCATTTTCTTTTAACGTGATAGATGCTGTAAACCCTTGCAATGGGCTGCTATCTATTCTGACTACGTTTCTGTATTTATCGAATAAGTTCTTAATGTACATTTCCTTATCAAAATTCGAGTCTGATATTTGCAAAATTTGACTATCTAATAAACAATCTGCACTTCTGTGCTCTAAGAATTTCCGCACCCACTCACGGCCAAGTAGTGGCTCCCTTTCGACTGACGTTACATATAAATTTAGTTTGAAGTTTTTGCCTTCATATAATACATTGGCGGTTACGTAACCTAATACTTGAATTTTCGTTTTACAATACGTAATTAAGCTAAGTTTTGAAGGGTGTAGTTTTAGTTTTGCGAAGATGCGTAACGCTTGTGTCTCACTTATTAAGGTTACTGCCGCTCCGGTGTCAGTCTCGAAGGTTACTTGATGGCCATTTATTTGTAGTGTAGTATGGAACTTGTCTCGCTGATCCGTCTGCTCTGGAAGTTGAGATGATTGTGTAACTTTTTCGTCAGAAGCCGAGCAGATCTCTAGCATGCAGATTTCCTCGATGTCTGAATCGTGTAGTTCATCGAGTTGTTTGATGGCATCTCTTTTAGTTCTCTTAAAGCAGACTTTTTCCAAATGGCCAGAAAGCTTGCAATAGTTGCATTTTACGTGAGTGGGTAGCGGGCATCTACTCGCTAGGTGGTCACTTCCACCGCATCTGAAACATTGGCGTACTGTATTTGGTGTATTGTAACGAGTATCATAACTCTTAGTATTTTGTTGTCTTTTTGGAAGTTTTCGAGCATTATTTGAATGTATGTAATTTAAACTATTATTATCATCGTTACCGGTACTGAGTCGATTTGTCTCTTTTTCTGACAATTCCATTGCCAGTGCAGACTGTAACGCTTTTTCGAAAGTTAACTCTTTCGTTTCTAGCAAACGGCTGCGTGTTCTTTTGCTATATATACCAAAAACTAATTGATTTCGAAGAGCGTTATCTCTGTACGTACCGAAATTACATTTAATACTTAACTTAATGAGCGCATTAGCGAAGGTTTGTACCGACTCTCCAGGGAGCTGCTGTCTGCAATTGAAGGTGTAACATTGAGCGATTTCCAACTCGGGCGGCGCCTGTTGCTCCTTCAACTTCGCCTTCAAGGTCTCGAAGTCCTTGCTATAGGGGTCGACGGTTCCATAGCTATCGCACAACGTTTCGAACGCTACTTCTCCAACGTAATGTAGAAGGTAGGCAGTTTTCTCGTCGTCTTTGACTTTCATCACTCGGCAGGCACCTTCGAAACGCTGGATCCATCTCTCCCAATTTGTTACTCCGGGTTGAAAACATTTAAGTTGTATTTGATGCGTATTTTCCACTGTAACTGTAGTAGTAGGTGTAGTAGACGTGTTCCCGTCGACCATTTTCTTCTCTTTTAAGTATCTTCGATCGAAAACACGTATTGTGAATTCAGATTGAATGTAGGATCACGTGGATACTGTATGCAGCAACTTAAGTACGCGTATATTGTGGGCGCAAGAAAACGTGGCTTTGTAGGTTATGTAGCTTCCGTATGTATGTATTTTTCTAACTGTGTAGGAACACTTGACTGAAAAAAATCTAAGTACTTCTTGTAACTCCTGTATGCGTATCTACCGCTTTGTACATGTACGATTTACGTTGCACTTTCACACTCTTGTTATAATGCCAGTGGGGTAAAATACTAGAATATAACATCCCATCCTCGTCGCCAATTCTGTTGTGTATGTAGGAGTGTAGGACGGGAGTGGTTAGGCATAAATATTCAGCTAATAATTGTATCCTCTATTGTCGTTTATTGCTCGGTATCGTACAAAGAAGAATGATCCTCGCGGAGCCGCTCTGGTCGCCTCACCTCTCGCTCTGCTCCCCCCACCGCGTTCGCGCTGACGACCGGCGCACGCATCGATGTTTTTATATGTCGCTCGCGCGCCCTGTATACACTTAACTATGTGTATACCTAACAGCGGGAAAAACCCAAAAAGCGGATGTGCCGCGAGTCCGTCGCCGAACTTGGCAGCACATCTGTTCTTTATGGCCATAAGCCCTTCTCAGACGTAGCAATTGTCTTACAATTACGTGCGACAAACACGGCTATTAAGGATTAAAGACAGACGCGCACTTAAAGAGTGCACGCCCGATAATGCAACCGGGTGGGCGGCGGCAGAGCAATTAAAATGGTCAGTGCGCTGCGCATTTTTGCCCTTACCCGTATACCGAGGGATACGTCAACGAGAAGAATGAAGAATGGGTCTGCAAGCTGCAAAAAAGTCTGTACGGCTTGAAGCAGTCTTAAAGGGTCTGGGGCTCAGGCCAAGAGCACGAGAGGAACTTCACGCTTTTACAGGGTGATGTAGATTTGGGCAGCATTCTGGACTCAGCCAATGATGACGGCTTCGTATTTAAAGGGGTGATACTTTCAGATGTAGTTCTGGTTGTTACTCATTTCACATCACAAGCAAGAGGTGAGGACGGTATTCCCCAAAGTGTGATAGTTAATTAAGGCTCTTCCACTTATTTGCAATTACATCATACGAATTTTCAACTACTCTCTGTCCTCGGGCATTTTCCCAGCTACCTGGAGGGGAGCTCACTTAGTGCCACTTAAAAAGACTTATGTGCCATCCTCAGTCTCGGATTTTCGCTCGATAGCATTACTGAGCTTTCGCTACAAGGTGATGGAGAAGATAGTACACGATTAGATTACGGAGTTTTTGCAACGAAGAGTCTCCTTGACCCAATGCAGACAGGTTTTCGACAGCGTTACAGTACACAAACAGCACTGCTAAAACTAACTGAAGACATTCGGACTGACATAAATGAAAACAAAAACCTCCTAACGATACTGTGTTCCACTATAGCTAAAGTCATACACAATTGGTCGAAGACAAAAGGTTATTACTAATGGAGACTCAGATTGGCTGACCACCAATCTGGGTGTGCCGCAGGGTTCATTCCTGGGACCTCTACTATTTAGTTTATATATTAATGACTTAAAGGAGGCTGTGGTTGGTGGTGGTGTTCAGCACTTTCTATTCGCTGACGATCTGCAAACCTACACTCAAGTGACGTGGCGCAATCTGCACAGGGGCATCAGGCGCATGTCGGTTGTAGCGCAGGCAGTGTCTAACTGTACTGAAAAAGGATTCAACTCATATGAACGGTGGCTCAACTGTAAATCACAACGCCTGGCATCGTAGTTCAGGTGCCGAGATACTCTGATCAACGATGCTAACAGTTCCACGCTTTATTACGATGCCTTAGCGTTGTGTTTCACACTGGCTCCACCGTTTATATCAGCGTTAGTCATCGACATCTACAGTGACGGTCACCCTACCGCTCGGTGACTGATACTATTATTTGCGGTGCTGACCGAACAGCATTCATAAGGGGGGAATTTTTTTCCGCGTAGGCCACAGAGGCGGGCCTGCGACTCAATGTCGATAAAACCAAAGCCATTATTTTTGGTTCTGACCATAATATAAAACGGTTGCAGGAACTTGGTTTGCCGGGCATTGAGTTTCAGAACGGCATCTGTGTGCCCTTTGCTGACACTGTCACAAACCTCGGTGTTGACATGCACTCAAAGCTGTCATGGAAACCGCAAATTGATGCGGTAAGTAAAAAGGTCAATCGAGCTCTCTATAGTTTACGATGTTTTCGTTCATGCACCACCGAGACGCTGCGTAAGCAGCTTGCCTGTGCACTGGTAGTACCTCATTTAGATTACTGTTCCGTGGTCTACCTTGACGTGTTGGAAGAGCTTGAAACTAAATTACAGAGGCTTCAAAATTCGTGAGTGAGATATATGTGCGATATTACGTGGGATGAGTACGTCACTCCGTACAGGAAGTACCTCAATTGGTTAGATGTTAAGGAGAGAACAGCGTATTTTGTGGGGTTGCTATTGTATAAAGCAATAAATACGGAACAACCCCCGTATCTTGCGGCTCTTTTCAAGAAAAACAAATCGAGGTCTTCCAGTAGGAATGGGGTGAAAAAGCTCACAGTTCCGGGATCGCCCACTGACACAGGCCTCTATTCATTTAAAGCGCAAGGTGCGCGTTTCTGGAACTCTCTTCCCTGCGCTGTGAGATATCTGCCGTCGTTATGTAAATTCAAAACAGCTCTAAATAGATATCTCAGACAACATAACGGTGGCCAATTAAATTAAGTATTGGGATACTTGCATTTTTGTTATGTATATGTCCTAATTTATTATGTATTGTACCTGTCCTAATTTATTGTATATTGTACCTGTCCTAATTTATTTAATTTATATAATTTTATTGTTGTTGATTTGATTTAAATCTGTAGTATGAGTATATTTATAAGCAGGAATGGTGGCCTGTATGTGTCTGATGCATGCATTGTAACACCACATTAAATGATTTCACACTACCTACCCATTTCACTCACTATACACACACACGCACACATACACTATTCCCCTGGACGACACAGAGCAAGCGAGCTCTCCAATGCCCTGAAGCAGCTGAAGAGAACGCACAGCTGCCATCCCATAGAGCCTCGAATAGGTGGGAGCTGGCTGGTCTCGGCTGGGGTGCGCTGAGCATCTCCTGGCGTCTCCTCTCCTTACTCCTGTCCTTTCGAACCAACCTAAGGAAACACACAAGAGATTAGAAATCAAGAATATAAGCAAAATGGTATAAGAATGATCCACACCTGATTTTATGCCTTGAAAGGCATGAGTAGATCCACCTTGGGCGGAGCGACTGCTTCTCTAGATATGAAGGAGGCTTGCAGCATACACCCTAGAAAACATAAAGATGAGTTAGTACAGCAGACTTGCACATCAAATTGAAACTCTCTTACCTGGTTTGGAGGGTTTGCAGAGGCAGAGTGGTCTCTCAGGTACAGCAAGTAGCTCAACTCGTAGCCCGCTCCTCCACAACAGCAGCAGCAGCAGCCTCCGAAGCACTCGCCAGACACCTTGAAACAACATAGCATTAGTAAGGGGAGATTACAGTGATAAACAAAACACTAATCTCACCTGATAATAGTGGCAGTGGATGAATGCAGTAGGAAGCTGTATGTAAATATAACCTCTTCGAGGTTAACCACGCCTACTGCTCCTGCTGCAAGTACGCCGTCCTGGGCCTTGCAGCTCTCGTCTTCGTGTCCCTTCGTCGGCACCGTTGCCCAGATACCCCTCCTGCTGCATCCCTCGTCGCGCTTCCTCGTCCTGGTCACTCGCCCTTCCTCGTCCTCTTCAACACCGTCTGCAAGCCGTCGACTGCATGCCACATAGCGTGACGTCACCGCGAGCAGACGCTCCCTTTCCTCCTTCTCACTTCTCTTTGTTCCTCGCCAAAGCATACGCTGTGCCCTCAGACGGCCTGGGTCCGCACTTCCGAAACCCGAGTGTAGCGTCGCGGGAACGAAGGGACGAGTCTACTTCGTACTGAGCCACGTACACAGACGCTTCGTTTTCTTGTATCAGCTCCGTGCGAATACCAAGCCGCTCGTTCCGCTCGCGAATATATCTATATATATAATCGTATACCATGTGTGCCGACCAACTTGTATCGTCGAAGAAGGCCACACCAGATTCGAATAAAAGAGTAAGTTGCACAGATTATTATTGTGCTTAGTGCATACCCATGTATATATTTAAATAGATAACTTTTTGTAAAGCAAGCGCCGCGTGCGTGTCGAGCATCGCGTCGACGCCTTTCCACGTGTATTTCGTCGCCCTATATTAGCTGAATTCGCGTCCCTGAGAATTAGCTTCTTCCCCTTCCGATCATTTACCGTTTCCCACCGTACCGCGTGCTCACCGTAGTTAGTTAATTGTATAAGTAATTCTATGTGTCGGTAGAACACTTGTAAAATCGTGCTGCGAATTCGCGTAGATGGCGCTCAATACTTGTATCTAAATTGAATAAACCACCAGTATTTATAATATTACCCTAAATTCCCGTGTACGATTTATTTAAAGTCTCGAATAAAACTAATGTTAAAGCCTGCATATGCGGTGCAATAATCTTGGCTGGATTAGCTAAAATTATTGTCATAAAATTGATGCAGCAACGTGGGGCATGACAAAAATTCCGGTGAAATTTGAATTAAATTACAATTAAAGTTAAAAATTAACATTAAATTACAATTAAAGTTAAAAATTAACATTAAATTACAATTAAAGTTAAAAATTAACATTAAATTACAATTAAAGTTAAAAATTAACATTAAATTACAATTAAAGTTAAAAATTAACATTAAATTACAATTAAAGTTAAAAATTAACATTAAATTACAATTAAAGTTAAAAATTAACATTAAATTACAATTAAAGTTAAAAATTAACATTAAATTACAATTAAAGTTAAAAATTAACATTAAATTACAATTAAAGTTAAAAATTAACATTAAATTACAATTAAAGTTAAAAATTAACATTAAATTACAATTAAAGTTAAAAATTAACATTAAATTACTAAATTAAATTAAAATTTAAATAAAACCAATTCGTGATTAATAATTCGTAGAATACGACAGTGCAGGTGAATTTAAACATAAAGTGGCACCTGTAATATATAGTTGGAATTTTCGCGAGTGATATACACGCGGCCGCGGCGAGATGCTCGACAACGCCGCGACGGCTTGTAGCTGGCCATTTTTGCATGTGCGCCGCGAGATAGTCTCGCAGGCAGCCATCTTTCTTTCGTTGGCGTCAGGCGGTAGGCCACGCTAGCATTATTTCGCATGAATAATTTATGCTGATTATTTTGCATTTTGCACATTGACATAAGTACAATAAAATATATCCCCAAATTTATACGTATGTCCTAAATTATTAGGATTGTATAAATACAGAATTTAGTGTAATAAACAATGAGTGAGTGCGTGGTGAAGTTTCGAAAAATTTTCTTCGAGTATTAATTTTGAAAATTATTTAAATAAAATTCGGGATAACTATCAACAATTACGAAAATTTTTGTGTAATATCAAAACGATAATTTTAGAAGGTAGTTGAAAATAAGTTTTGGCAACACGTGTTCATTAGATACAGTATAGACTCTACAATCTACTTCAACATTTGTTTTAAAATCAGTTTAATTAAAATCTTTTTGACTCAATTATTATTCCATTTGTTTAATGATTTTAAATAATAGTATAACAAATAAAATTTTGCTTTGATTAAAAATATTTACAGAAATTAGTAAATGTGATTAGCAATGGTACATAACTGGAGCAATTATATTCAGATTTAAATATATTTTTCTTATAAACACACGCAGTGGAAATTATGTTCAATTAAATAGACGTTGAATAGATACTTTTATTTTTATTTTAATTTTAAATTAGAATATCCACAACATAAATTTAATAAATTAATACTAATCATCATTACTTTAATAATAGTATATTCATATAATAATAGTATATTCACATAATACTAGTATATTCGTATAATAATAGTATATTCACATAATAATAGTATATTCGTATACTAATAGTAAATTCCTAAATTGCCACGACTTTACGAAAATTTTTGTGGAACTTGAATAAAAGCATAAAGTTTAGAAACCTCACTCACTCGAACATAAAAGGTAACATTTTTATTACTATTATATGTTCATAATTTTATATTTTACGCACATTTACCCTATTTTACGTATTTTTTGCACAGTAATATATATTATTTATTTTCTGCGCCTATCGCTACTATAAATTCCCACCTTCCGATCAATAACATTTTACACCTATTTCCCCATGAAGTGATTTAATCGTTGCAAAGTGGATTTATCAAAAATAATTGAATAGTTTTTTCCCCTTCGATAAATTTTGTTCGTTTTTTTCTACGAATAGGTAACACCTAATCTACTTTTGTACACTTTGTATAAAATTTCGTATAAAACTTTTTTTTAATATTGAGTTCAAAATCTTGGAAATTGAAACTTGTATAGTATATTATTTGTAGTAAATATTCGTATTAAAATTCGAAATAAATATTTAGTATAAATATTTTCTATTTACCTCGTATAGTCGTATAAACATTTTGTGTAAAAGTTTAATTTACTATTTGGACCTGGTTAAAGGAATTGTAAAATTTTCTGCTTTCATGGTAATTAATTGTAAATTGAAATTAGAACTTTGATCATTTTGAAAGTTTGTTTTTTTTGTTATTATCTACAAATTTGTTTTTATTATTTTGTAATTAGTTAGCAACCCTTGATTACATTTGCAATATTCTTTAATTTTGCAATACATTTTTATTTTTTTTGTAAACAACGCTAGCTTACCATAATCCACCTTAGTTAAAATAAGTGTACCATATTATTTTGAATTAGTAATATTCCACCTATCGAATACACATCCCTCAGTCCATATCGAACTTAAACAATACCACGTCCCTATCGATCCCTACCCGACTACAAATTGCCAGTAGTTGAGTTTTACCTTGTGTATCCCTACCGCATGCACGCAGAAATACTTGTATGGAATTTCCGTATAGTGACCTTGCTTTTGCTTGTTAATTATATTATTTTTTTTGTTTGGTCGCATCTTCAATCCCACTTAACAAAATTTTCAAGTCTTTTTAAATAATAGTAATTTGACAAGTTGTACGAACAAAAAGATTACCATCGTGTTTGTTGTTAAATATCTTAAATTAATAAATTTCGTCTGGATCTATATTTGTCTATTTAAAGAAAAACTCCTAGTAATATTTATTGTTCTTTATTTATATCGAAATCATAAGAAAGTAAAAATTTTATTTTTCCCTCGTAAAAGAAATTTTTTTTAGGAAAACAACTCGAATTTTCTTCTTAGTATTAGTTTTTTTGAACTCCTTCACCCAATATCTTACTTGATCGAAACCCACCATCTACCTTTTTATCCAATATATTCCTGCTTGCATACCTCATACCCGCTTACGCTTAGACAATCGTAATACGTCGCTACAACTTTTGTTTGCTTTACACACTGCTTATTAAAAATCTATTTTTCCTATTGTTGCTTGCTTTCGCGTATTAATTTTTTTTGTACTCTATGCAATACTTCATCTGTGATTTTTTTTTTTAAGAAATTCATTGTTTTTCATTTTCTTTTTTTTCTTGATCTAAATTAAGTTTTTTTTTTAATATTTTATTTTTTCTTTTTCTCTTATATACCTTTCGTAATACCAAATCGCATTTTCTAGTGAGCAATCAAAAGTGAGCTAAACTCAGTCATGCTAACTTCGAATTAAAGAAACGTAATGTCCCTTTACCTTAAAATGTCGACGGCTGACCAATTGAAACTTCTCGAGGAAGCGATAGTTGCTAGAAAAGCAAATTTCTAACTCCTTTTCTCAACTCGTGGATTAGATTATGTATTCGTCATGCCAATATAAACAAAATTAGTACATTAGGAATCAATAACGAGATACTGGATCGAGTAGTTAGATATCAGCTTAACCCTTTAACGCCCAACTTGACCATTTTTCGACAATATTTTCAGTGGTGTGTAGCACTAACTTAAAATGGTTCAAAAAATTCTTGAGATACCATTTATAACGTAAAATTTTATGTACTTTCAGAATCCGGTATCAGAATTGTCGAAAAATTTAACAATAAAAAGTTATAAACAATTTTTTGCAAAAAAACGTAAATTTAAAAAAAAAAATTCGTTGAATCCAAATTTCCGAATGGAAAGAGGGTTCGCTCGTACGTCTAACACGTATATATTTGGTCAATGATATGTATACTTTATTGTAAAACAGTTGCAATATCGAAATTAAAAATGGCGGCCATCCAAACAATCCCTTTTCCACCAAACTTATCTAAAAAGGTTCGTGATTTTTTTTTTCGATCAGGATCGACTTTACGAAAAAAAGTTATAGAACAAAAAGTTCCTAGAATTGTTCAAAGAACACGCGTGAATTTTTTCAGGAGCGACTTTTGGATTTTTGGATATGGCTATTTTTTGAAAAATCAAAAAATAGCTCCGAAAATTCTGAATAAATTCACACGTTTTCTTTGATCAATTCTAAGCACTTTTTGTTCTATAACTTTTTTTCGTAAAGTTGGTTTTCATTGAATTAAAAATTGTTGAACGTTCTTAGCCGCTGCTGAATGTAACGTTGCCCGGGTTTCACCACAATCAACATTTATTTATTGTTTTCTCTAATCAAAGAACATTATTCTTCGTTTTTTTATTTTACCTCGATAAACAACTATATCAAGAAATTCATAAAAAAATATATGCCCTATTTCTGATTACATTTGTAGTTTTTTGAATTTTACGTTCGTAATAGTTCATAAGTATAAACTAAAAATCCATACTAACGCGTAAATTACCTATCCTTTCTTATACCTATTTTATAAATTACTTTGTAAACTACTTATACCTATTTTATATTATACACACTCTCGCTTCTTTCATACATATATCAGCTAACGACTTCAAAATGTCGAGGAATCGAGGAAGTCGATATGAAATTTCTGAAAAAGAAAATTCCAATGAATATGTATTTATTCCTAGTGAGGATTCAGGCGACTCTGATAATGATGGGTCAAATGATGAAGATGAACTTCATGAAAATGTCACGAATAACTCGTCTGTTCCATTTCCTTCTGTTTCTTACACTAAAGTATTTGATGATTATGATAATACTCAAAAAAAATTAGAAGAAGCTCATGAGTATGTTTGGAAAAAAGGAGAGAAGGTGTACAATCATTCTCCTGAGAATGAGATTTTTTTATTCGAACGAGACAGAAAAAAAATTTTCAATTGTTCTCCAGTAGAGATTTTTGAGTTCTTTTTCTCTCTAGAATTAAAAAATTACATTATAGACGCTACGAAAGAGAATGGGTATGAGTTATCTCTAACGGATTTGAATACTTTTCTAGGTGTTATAATTTTCTCAACCTATAATAAAAGACCATCTCAATGAGATTATTGGTCAACAGATCAATTTTTAAAAAGTGAAATAGTTTGCAACTCCATAAGTAGAAATAAATTTGAACAAATAAAAAATTTTTTGAAATGTTCGCAGTTGAAGGATAAAAATTATTTGGACAAAGTTTGGCGTGTTCGAGCTATTACTGATATATTCAACACGAACATAAAGAAATTCGGCTATTTTTGCACAGCATTTTCGATCGATGAAATGATGGTTAAATATTTTGGTAGATGTACTCTAAAACAATTTATAAGGGGAAAGCCAACTCGATTTGGTATCAAACTTTGGGCTCTATGTAGCAGTTTTGGTTACCTTTTTCATTTTGACATTTACTGCGGTAAAAAGGAAACAAATGATAGATTAGCAAATTGTGCTTTAGGTAGCAGAGTAGTTATTCGAATGCTGGAAAATATGTTGAAATCTTTATCTCCGCGTAAATTGGGACTGAATCATATTTATTTCGACAATCTCTTTACTAGTCCAGATTTACTGGTTCATCTAAAGAAAATTGGTCTTCAAGCTACAGGGACAGTTAGAGAAAATCGGGTGAAAGTAAAAAATATCTTGGACAAAAAGCTCCTAAAGGGACTTTTGCTGTACAACATGACCAGACTAGTGGGCTGAATTTTATTACTGTGCAAGATTCGAAGCCTGTTTCAATTCTGTCCACTGCAGCAGGTATCAAGCCCCTTGGTGTTGTAAAAAGATACAGTAGCACTGATCAACAGAAGGTGGAAATACCATTTCCGAATGCTTTTAAAATTTATAACCAATTTATGGGCGGAGTAGACATCCACGATCAGTACTGTAATAAAGTGTTACCAAATATCCGATCCAAAAAATGGACGTGGAGTATTTTGATGCGAATAATTCAAGCATCTATTACAAATGCACTTATTCTGAGGAATACTGTTCGACAAAATGAAAAATGCGGGATAAAAGAATTTGCTATAGAAATAAGCAAGCATTATCTACAAACAGTTTTATTGACGAAGCATGAGCTTGCAAAAGGAACTAAACGCTCGTATTGCTCGGAATGTAAAGCAAGAAGTTCTAAATGTTGTGAGAAATGCAATAATGAATATTTTTGTGAACCATGCTTCAAAAGAAAGCACTATTAGTAGTTATCTTCTTTGAGTATTTACTACAAATCAAAAAATTCAGAGTAAAAAATTATTAAAAAAACAAAAAAAAATCAAAAAAAAAAACAAAAAAAAACAATAAACAAAACAACAAAAAAAACGATAACATGGGTTTTCAATGAACGTTCACCTCCACGTGGTGAAACCCGGGCAACGTTACATTCAGCAGCGGCTAAGAACGTTCAACAATTTTTAATTCAATGAAAACCAACTTTACGAAAAAAAGTTATAGAACAAAAAGTGCTTAGAATTGATCAAAGAAAACGTGTGAATTTATTCAGAATTTTCGGAGCTATTTTTTGATTTTTCAAAAAATAGCCATATCCAAAAATCCAAAAGTCGCTCCTGAAAAAATTCACGCGTGTTCTTTGAACAATTCTAGGAACTTTTTGTTCTATAACTTTTTTTCGTAAAGTCGATCCTGATCGAAAAAAAAAATCACGAACCTTTTTAGATAAGTTTGGTGGAAAAGGGATTGTTTGGATGGCCGCCATTTTTAATTTCGATATTGCAACTGTTTTACAATAAAGTATACATATCATTGACCAAATATATACGTGTTAGACGTACGAGCGAACCCTCTTTCCATTCGGAAATTTGGATTCAACGAATTTTTTTTTTTAAATTTACGTTTTTTTGCAAAAAATTGTTTATAACTTTTTATTGTTAAATTTTTCGACAATTCTGATACCGGATTCTGAAAGTACATAAAATTTTACGTTATAAATGGTATCTCAAGAATTTTTTGAACCATTTTAAGTTAGTGCTACACACCACTGAAAATATTGTCGAAAAATGGTCAAGTTGGGCGTTAAAGGGTTAAATTGGTTTTTGGATCTGATGCTGTGCTATGGGTTCCGTGCAATGATGATCAAATCGTATATAAAGAAAAACCTTGTTTATGTCTTAATTCTAACTTGATGCAAGGATATTTGTCCAATATCGCGAACAAACAAGAGATTGTACGATCTGTATTCGCAATATATGATATAAATACTCTTTCGAATAGCGCGAAATATTTTCAGATTAGTACAGAAGAAACTTACGACGAGATACTTAATCGATTACTTGAAATCTCGACAAAAGCTCAAAATTACGTTGTTGACACGAGTTGTGAGATTAAAGCAATTGAAAATCATATCGGAGAGACAATTGAACAAAAACCTGCTGTACAATCTGATAATGTCTCGCAAATACCGATCCACCTAATGGAACCGTATAGATGTTTCGCCCCACAACCTACACTTACCCCGCAAATACCTACCTACCCTACAGTACAAATTTCGCAACTTTCACAAACACCAACTTACCCTACCGAACAAACCTCACAAACTTTACAAGTACAACACGCCCCTGTCGCACAACCCACACACCCTATATGAATACAATCCTACACTACTACACAAAATCTTCATACACAAAACCCTAACATACAAACCCCTCCTGGCCCACAACAATGTAACTATTATACACCACAATACAACACAATACCCGAAATCCCAACATACAGTATCGCATCAAATACCTACCGTACTGTTATACCATTCCCTAATCTCCACCCGCTACAGTATTATTCCCCCATATCGCAAATTACTGGACAACAGAACCCCATCGAATTGCAAAAACGTCTCGAATCGTATCCCGCACAAGGACCATTGTCGTCGCTAGTCATCGAACCACCTCCGCCGAATCTAACGGTATCTCCTAACACAGTTGATAAGACGGAGAATGAAAATTTGTCGGTATCTCGCGCGACTTTCGCAATTGATTCTTCTGTGGAATTAGCAACAACAATTGTATCTGCATTTACCCCCGAAAATTCGAATTCGTTAGGAAAGAGTGAAGAGAAATCGTCGGTTCTCACTTCGGAGGAAACTGCAGTAGAGCATTGTTCATCGGCTGTGAACAACTTCGAAGCTCAAAATACAACTACGTTAAACGCGTTTCAGTCGAATCACCTTTCTACACTCTCAGGTTACGGAATCGCAGACGTAGTTACGGAAAATTTCCGAATCGTAGCTACCGCGAGTAAATCTGCAATAAACCGGTCGAAAGAACCTATAAGGAGTGATCGTAACTCGAATCGGACTAAACGTTTGAAAAATTCATCGAAAACTTTGAATAGTGCGCGCAGGTCGGATTGTTCATCGTCGGAACAATCATATCGGTCTTCGAATAATAAAAACTCGAAAATAGTAGAATCGAAATTAGCTGAAAGATCCGAAAATCGAAAGAGCAACACACCCAACTGTTCACTTTCGGAACAGCGGGTTCGCAGTCCGATAAATCATCGTATTGTTGATTCGTTGACGAATGAATCACCCGAAACCACCAATCGTAAATCGTCGAACAGAACTCGTAAACTCCCGAATGAATCGCGAATGTTAGATCGATTAACATGGCGTCAATAGAATAGGCAAACCAGCGTATAGCAAATCTTTATATGATTGCTTTGCCTGTCACCATAACGGAACACCAGGCAAAGTTCTGCCCTAATAAATCTGGGATTTTATGCTATAAATGTGGCCACCTAGGAGTCATAATTCCCAACTGTCCTAACTGCAACCCACCTCGAAATAAGAAGATAGGACACTCTCCGGTAAGAAAGACCATTGCGGTACCGGTAAACATGAGTACACCGTTGGGAACTCAACCTTCGCCCCGGAAGCCTGAGCGGGTGTCGGTTCAACGTTTACCGCCTTCGAAGCCTAAAAACAACACCGCTAAACGGCGAAATTCGAAGACAAGCGATCGGGAAAACTCTGCAGAGTCGTCGTGAAAATCAGAGCCCGCATCGGCAGTCACTTGCAATAAAACTGACCGAGTATGTTGGAATTGTAAATATTCGTGACATAGTTATCGTGATTGCAAAAAACCACCCCCCTACCGTCCAAACCTCCCAACCTACACAGATACCGAACAACCCTACCGTCCAAACTCCCCAACCTCCACAGATACCGACCTACCCGACCATCCAGATTCCCCAACAGTCACAAATACCGAACTACCCTACCGTCCAAGCCTCCCAACCTACACAGATACCGAACCACCCGACCGTCCAATCACCCAACCTTCATAAGTACCGACCTACCCTACCGCCCAACCCCTGCCACTTTCACAAACACCAATATACCCCACTTTTCACACGCACCAACCCGCACAAATAAATACTATCCCTACCGTACAAACATCCCTACCCATACCAATGTACGCACCCCATACCCATCAAACATCTCATCCGCTACACCAACAGACTCAGACTGCCGCCCAAATTTACCAACATTCGTATACACTCACGAACCAGTCAGCACAAAACTCGCAACCACAAACATCAATGTACCATACCCCGCAATCTACACAACCATTACAATCAGCACGTCGTCCTACCGACCAATTTAACCATCACCAACAGGCAGTGCACCATATATCCACCCATCAAATCATACCACCTAATTACTCGCAAATTCTATCGGATTCGAACTCGCAAAATTTAAATTTATCGCAACCAAGTACTGCACCCATCCCACAGACATGGAACCCCTCACTTTCTTGCCAAGATGTCCACAATAACGGCTCGGACAGGTCCCAAACATTGCCAAGCAGTACAATATACCCCGATAATTCGTCGTACTCAGCAAATGCAGTAACTTCTACAAATAACCCACATTTACCACCTAACCTCGTAGGCTATCCATTAATGAACCCTAACACTCAAGTCCCAATACCTAGTAATCCATATTGGTATTACCCCTACGCACAGTTTCCTCTTGGGCATGGTATTCCCCAAGGAGGATACTCTTACAATACATCGAACACCTTGCCATACGGTCAAATGCTTCTTGACAATCCTGAGCGAGTACATCCTCAGAACTCGAACAATGATTCCTCGTTCCAGCGCGAAACTAGAGTAGCCAGTGTGATACAAAAGTATAATGTAAGCTTTAATGGAGAACTAAAAGCAGATCTAGGGGAATTTCTCTCCCGAATAGAGGATTGCCGGAGAAGCTGTAATATGTCCCATCGGGACATCTTGAAAATGATTCCCATTATTTTAAAAGACCAAGCTTTGTATTGGGCACGCCCGTTGCTACAAAACTGGCGAACATTGGAGGAATTCTAAAATGCCATAAGACAACAATATAGCAGACCGGATTTCCAATTACAATTAGAAGATGATATTAGGTCAAAATCGCAAGGACCCGAAGAATCAATTGCTACGTTCATCGCAAATATCCGAGCATTGATGAATCAATGCATCCTCCCAATGACCCTCATAGCTCAATTGAATAGAACTTATCGCAACCTACATGAGGATTATTTCATCAAGATAAATAGATATCAATTCAATGAGTTTGAAGAATTGCAGGCCTTGGGATAACAAGAAGAGATGCGAAGGGATCGGAAGAAGAAATATAGACTCCCACCGCCACCTGAACATTCGTTGTACCCTCAATTAGCTTATCGACCACCCCCTAGAAACAACCGCATTGCCGGTATCGAAACGGTACAACAATACAGCGATTCAACAGACGAAGAAGACACTAACGAAGTTGCAGCTGTCGACAATATCGTAAAAACAAAAACAGGCCAATTGGTCGAATTCGCACGGAAACAAGATGTCGAACACACATCAGGCATATCTAAACAAAAAAACTGGAATAATGGCAATAATAACAAAACCCCCCTACCGCCCCCCCAAAAAAAACCCAAAACACGAAACCTACCGTCAATAACGAGCCCACCCAACCCCAAAAATGAAGTAAGGAAAGTCCAACAACTGGAAAAGTATACCCATGTTGGGTTTGCAAAGACACAGGCCATTGGACAGCAGACTGTCCCAAAAAGACAGGGAACATCTGCTATGAATGTGGTATTCGTGACGTAACGATACGTACGTGCTCAAGATGTAGACCAAATGCGGGAAACAATCAAAGAGGAAAACAGTAAGGGCCAGGTTAACCTCTAAACTCGGGCAGGCCCAAATACCCACGCCAAAAATAACATCGAAAGCTTCAGGCCTAGTCAACTCAAGTTCTGGAGAGAACATACCGATGTCTATCGGTCCAGTCGGAAGCTATGATAATCGTCTGTACCTCAATATCGATATATCAGGAAAAGTCTTACCTGTACTCGTAGATAGTGGAGCAGTTGCCTCCTTTATAGGGATAGAAGCGGTGAGACAGATAGGGACTGAAATAATACCCCAGACCGGATATATGATGATGCCAAACGGCGAATTAGAAAAATTCGAAGTTATTACAAAATTTACATTCCACCTCGAAAAACAATGACCTACGACATCATACTGGGCATGGACCTATTGTGACTGCTGAAGATAACGATAGACCACGAACATCGAACTTGGCTCACGGACAAAGGAGTAGTGAGAAAATTTCATCCGAAAAATCAGGATGGGAGCAATCATGGCAACGGCAGCAATCGGAGGGACCTCCGACTTATCGGAAGAACAACAACAAAGACTAGATAATCTTATATTCGAACTCACCATTCCACCACCGGACGCAACCCCTGGAGTAGCTAAGATAAAACCTCATGAAATAATTGTAGAAGGTTGTAGTCCGATAAAACAATGCATTCGTAGAATCTCTCCAAAACTTTTAGCCGCTGCCCACGCTGAGGTTGATCGTCTCCTAGCGGAGGGAATTATCGAACCCTCAGAAAGCGCTTGGAGTAGTTGTTCCGTAATTGTACCGAAATCGGACGGTAAAATAAGGTTTTGTATCGACTACCGAGCACTAAATGGCGTTACAAGAAAAAATGCTTACCCCTTACCCTACATGGACATGTTACTAGACAATCTAAGAAACATCAAATTCCTCTCGAAAATAGATTTAAGTCACGCGTATCACCAGATCCCTCTTGCAGCAAATAGTAAAGAGTACACAGCATTTGAATTACCTGGCAAAGGGCTATTCCAGTTCACAAGACTTCCGTATGGCGTCTCGAACGCCCCCGCAAGTTTTCAAACCGCCATGGACGCCTTCTTCGTCCAGAATGGCAACCCCATGTTTTCGTATACATGGATTATATAATCGTAGCCACAAACACGTTCGAAGAGCATCTATATTGGCTGGAAAAAGTGTTGAAAAAACTGCGAGATGTCAATTTAGAAATCAACCGAGGAAAGTCAGAGTTCTGCTGCTCGGAAGTTAAATACCTGGGTTACGTCGTCAACAGGGAAGGACTCCAAACAGGCCCAGACAATATTGCCCCTATTTTAAGCTATGCCCCACCTCGAAACCTAAAGCAACTTCGCCGATTCCTCGGTATGGTAGCATGGTATACTCGCTTTATTAAAAACCTTGCTGAAATAAAAATCCCCCTTACCGAACTGTTGAAGAAGAATGTCTTTTTGACGTGGGGAGAAGATCAACAACAAGCCTTCGAAAAACTGTTGATACTTCCTGCCGAAGCCCCAGTCTTAGCCCGACCAGACCCCACCCTACCGTTCTGCCTACAAATAGATAACAGCAGCTACGCTTTAGGGGCAGTGCTCACCCAAATAATCCAGAGAGAAGAGCACCCTATCGCCTACGCCAGTAGGACCTTAGCAAAAGCGGAACGTAACTACAAAGTAACAGAACAAGAATGTCTGGCTGTAATATGGGCAGTAGACAAATTTCCTGTCATTACCGACCACAGTAGCCTCACCTGGCTGCAAAATTTAAAAGACCCAGCTGGCAGGTTAGCCAGATGGGCCACAACTCTTCAAGGTTACAATATGGAAATCATACATCGTAAGGGAGCAGTCCATAAAGTACCTGATGTGCTATCTCGTTCGTTTCATAAGGTTTGCTGCTTAGCAGCAACGGGCTTGCTAGACGCGGATAACTGGTATACCAATCGGATAAAAATGGTAAATAATAATCCAGAAAAATATCCAGATTGGAAAATTGTAAACAATTGCTTATACAAGCATCGTCCCAACCCCCCTATCGGCCCAATCGTAGCCGACTTAGACAGTTGGAAACTCGTAGTTCTCGAACTCGATAGAGAGAGAGAGCTATGTTCGAATGTCATAACACCCTCCAATCAGGTCATTTGGGAGTCGATAAAACTTATCATCGACTGATCCAATCGTATTTCTGGCCGAGAATGAAAAGGGATGTTATTCGTTATATAAAAGAGTTCCCCCGACTGCCATATGTATAAAGTCCCACAACAGGTACCAATGGGACTTATAACCCAAAGAATAATAGAAGGACCTTGGGAAATCGTAGCAGCTGACGTCATGGGCCCATTGCCAACTAGTAAAGGGCAATGTCGTTAAGTCATAGTATTTCAAGACTTATTCACGAAATACGTCGAAATCAGACCTCTTTGGAAAGCTAACGCTAAGTGTATAGTAAAAGCTTTCGAGGAACTGATCGTATTTCGTTGGGGATGTCCTAAATACCTTGTAACCGATAATGGAACGGAATTCTCGAACAAACTTCTGACGTCAAAGTTGGATGAACTGGGTATTCTCCAAACGACGATAGTCCCATACCACGCTCAAGCAAATCCTGTCGAGCGTAGTAATCGTACAATTAAACAGATGATCTTTATCTTCGTAAAACAAGATCATCGTAACAGGGACATCCATTTAAATTTCGGAACTTTGGTAGGAACCCACGGCAACCTAAAACCCTTAAACAATTCCTCGAAAATCCTGAAACTCCTAGTCCTCCAAATTCTGTAGCATGGGCAGAGAGAGTAAAACGTCTTGCACAATACACGACTTAGTTCGCAAACACTTGGATAAGGCAAGTGAAAGACAAGCTCGGTATTATAATAAAAATCGTAAAAACATCACTTTTAACATGAGAGACCTTGTACTCCGTCGAAATCACGTGTTATTCTCGGCAGCAGACAACTTCGTGGCGAAACTAGCCCCAAAATTCGTTGGTTCGTTAAAAGTAGAAAAAGTCTTGTCCCCTGTCGTGTATCAGCTACAGAACGGAAATAGTAAAAAAAAATCGAAAGTGTATATTTCAGACCTGAAACCTTACTCTGTCCCCTCTAAACAACCTATTCCTTCAACAGGTAACAACACCAATGGCTACAATGCAAGGAATGGGAAAGGGTTGAGGATACAAGCTACCACACCAGGTCATCAGCCGCCCGGGGACAATACCGGAGGAGAGAGTAGGCGTCCGCGCTACAATCTCCGCCGTCGACCGTCGAGCCATGAGACAACCAGGGATAGTGCTCGGCCGTCCGGGGATCGGAAGAGGAGCCAGCCACCCGCGGAGCCTCCTCCCTGGCGGGGCCGCGGCCGGCCTCGAAAAACTCCAGCTCGCAGGTCTCACCTCGACCGTTGGGTCGCGGTTTCGTTCCGGGGGTGGGGGGGGAGGGCGGTGGCATCCCCGCCCACGGTTTCGACTAGTACCTTGATACGGACGGAGGACGAGCCGCAATTCCTATATGACCCCTTCTCGGGGATGTATCGACCCAGGACACCGATCGATCCAATCGATCCTTCGAAGGGGGCGATACCGAAAGGGTCGTATAAGGATCGGGAACGTCGGGCTGCATGCCCCTTCGACCCGTGCAACACCTTGACGGAGTTCAAGGCCCCGTACGTGGCGACTACCCCAGCAATTCGCGCCGCACGACGGGAGGAAAGGGCCACCCAAGAATCAGTCCAGGTCGAACACCCAACGATCCCCCCCCCCCCCCCCACCCCATCCATCCAAGAACCACCCCTACCGTCCGATCCCCATCCAACCACCCCTCCTATCGTAGACCGGCAAAACCAAAAAGGTCTAAAACTTACCCCATCATTAATGTGGTAAACGACCCGAACGAGGGATAAGTACGCATTACAACGGGGGACTCGATTACCTTCACTGAGATGGCTACTACCCAGACAAAGTCGGAAAGGGAAGTGATAATTGAGAGAGGGCGGAGCCTTAGAGAACGAGTCGGGGTAGAGTCGGTACACCCTATATATGCGATGGGCCCGATTGATTTCGTGAGGGAAGAGCGACCCAGCCCGATACCACTCGCACCGACCTCGTTCGTCGGGGGGAAGACCATTCCTAGCTTGATGGACTTAAAGATCCAGCCTCCAGCTCCGTACTGATCGGATGATACTGCCTCCGTCTCTTCGCAAGGGTCCTGCAGGAACTGCAAGAAAGAAGGTCATCGATATACGCATTGTAAAAGCCGGAGGGACTATAAGTTCTGCTTCCGATGTGGCCAACCAAATGTCGATGTGCACACTTGCCCATGGTGCACAGGACCACCACCGTCGGACTATCGGAGGTCGTCGGACCAACCACGCACGCCGCCAGCTACTCCTCCCCCTCAGACCGTATCGAGATCGATGACAACCCCAATCTCGACCTTACCCTCTGCACCGGCGCCCGTACCAACTCCAGCAACCATAGCATCGGGTATTTACGGCTCTGCTAATCAGCCAGTGCTCGTAGTAATGCCGGGTGCTACGGTCTACTTTTCGCAACCCCAATAAAAAAAAAAAATAAACCCCCTTCCCTACTCTCCACCTACCGATACCGAATTTCCTACCTCTCCTTCTACCATAAGCAGTACTCCGTTCGATAGTTTTCTTTCACTTGTAGATATCAGAAACCACAGGGTTACAGACCCATCACGACAACCCCATACGACTTCCGTAGACCAATAACAATTTGTAAACGCGAGAAATTGTGCATACATAAAATAGATTAGTATAAACTAAGTAAGTTATTTAAGAAAGAAAAAGACTGACATGTATGATGGCAACGACTGCTTTCAACTACCTCGCTAAAGTATTTAAATCGTATATTTGGGCGTGGGTGCGTTACACGAACTCACCTAGCATCCACTCACTGGTAAAATCACTTGTAGTAAAATCAGCATGTAACCAAGAGCCAGCTACATGCATAAATTACTGTACCAACATTTTATATAGGACTCTGTTTCCTTAGAATGTCATACATTAAGCACAATATTATGAAGTGTCCCTTACTAAATTAGGAAAAATTTTAAATTTAAGAATTTTGTCTGTAAGAATAATGCTGTATATAAAAATGTTCTTAGCTTCTTTTTATAGATACAACCGTACTAATCACGACTGATCAATTGTACAGCCAGAATGTAAGTAGTCATTAGTACTTATAGATGCTTAGTAGCGCCAAATAAATATTCATAGTTCATCTAGAGAACAAGAAGAAATGACACTTAAATGAAGTATTTAAGTAAAACTGTACATATTCGTAGGATAAGTATTTAGGTAGCTAGAAAGCGTTAAACACAAGCGATTGGCATAGATTAGGTTAGCATATAAGTTAGTTAGTTGGCCGCGCTTCGGTTTAGTAGGGGGGAGTTTGTAACACCACATTTTGTGTGCGTTACACAACTTCCAGTCTGTCGAACGAACTGCTCAGTGCAAGTTAGATGCTCGACAGAACTGGCCTATGTAAACGATAGCACACTACCTACCCATTTCACTCACTATACACACACACACACACACACATACACTATTCTTGTGGTCTCGGCTTGTCTCGGCTGGGGTGCGCTGAGCATGTCCTGGCATCTCCTCTCCTTACTCCTGTCCTTTCGAACCAACCTAAGGAAACACACAAGAGATTAGAAATCAAGAATATAAGCAAAATGGTATTAGAATGATACCCACCTGATTTTATGCCTTGAAAGGCATGAGTAGATCCACCTTGGGCGGAGCGACTGCTTCTCTAGATATGATGGAGGCCTGCAGCATACACCCTAGAAAATATAAAGATGAGTTAGTCTACAGCAGACTTACACATCAAATTGGAACTCTCTTACCTGGTTTGGAGGGTTTGCAGAGGCAGAGTGGTCTCTCAGGTACAGCAAGTAGCTCAACTCGTAGCTCGCTCCTCCACAACAGCAGCAGCAGCAGTCTCCGAAGCACTCGCCAGACACCTTGAAACAACATAGCATTAGTAAGGGGAGATTACAGTTATAAACAAAACACTAATCTCACCTGATAATAGTGGCAGTGGATGAATGCAGTAGGAAGCTGTATGTAAATATAACCTTTTCGAGGTTAACCATGCCCACTGCTCCTGCTGCAAGTACGCCGTCCTGGGCCTTGCAGCTCTCGTCTTCGCGCCCCTTCGTCGGCACCGTTGCCCAGATACCCCTCCTGCTGCATCCCTCGTCGCGCTTCCTCGTCCTGGCCACTCGCCCTTCCTCGTCCTCTCTAACGCCGTCTGCAAGCCGTCGACTGCATACCACATAGCGTGACGTCACCGCGAGCAGACGCTCCCTTTTCCTCCTTCTCACTTCTCTTTGTTCCTCGCCAAAGCATGCGCTGTGCCCTCAGACGGGCTGGGTCCGCACTTCCGAAGCTCGAGTGTAGCGTCGCGGGAACGAAGGGACAACGAGTCCACTTCGTACTAAGCCACGTACACAGACGCTTCGTTTTCTTGTATCAGCTCCGTGCGAATACCAAGCCGCTCGTTCCGCTCGCGAATATATATAATCGTATACTATGTGTGCCGACCAACTTGTATCGTCGAAGGAGGCCACACCAGATTCGAATAAAAGAGTAAGTAGCACAGATTATTATTGTGCTTAGTGCATACCCATGTATATATTTACATAGATAACTTTTTGTAAAGCAAGCGCCGCATGCGTGTCGAGCATCGCGTCGATGCCTTTCCACGTGTATTTCGTCGCCATATATTAGCTGAATTCGCGTCCCTGAGAATTAGCTTCTTCCCCTCCCGATCATTTACCGTTTCCCACCGTACCCCGTGCTCACCGTAGTTAGTTAATTGTATAAGTAATTCTATGTGTCGGTAGAACACTTGTAAAATCGTGCTGCGAATTCGCGCAGCTGGCGCTCAATACTTGTATCTAACTTGAATAAACCACCAGTGTTCATAATATTACCCTAAATTCCCGTGTACGATTTATTTAAAGTCTCGAATAAAACTAATGTTAAAGCCCGCATGTGCGGCGCAATAATCTTTGCTGGATTAGCTAAAATTATTGTCATAACGTGAATGATTTTATTTTTTGTTTTATGCGATAGATATATTGTTAGAGTTATGAGACCGATAGTAAATGTGCTAATTTCAAATCGTATGACTATTTATTTTCTTTAATATATTTGATGATATGTGATAAACATAGACTTCTATGCAATTTTGACGAACTGTGATTACAAATACAATTTTATTATAAGTACTAGCACAACGAATATGAACTGCTGTAGTAAAATATATGTACATAATATGTGTATTTTTTTATGAAAATCGAATTAAATATTATCTCTCTCTTTCTCTCTCTCTCTCTCTCTCTCTCTCTCTCTCTCTCTCTCTCTCTCTGCGACGGCTTGCAGACAGCGAGGGTCTTCAACTCCTCTTTGTCTGGTGGTGTCTTCCGAGGGGCTTGGAGGGGGGCTCACTTGGTACCTCTAAAAAAGGTTTCAGTGCCATCTACTTTATCAGATTTTCGCCCAATAGCACTCTTGAGCTTTCTCTCCAAGGTGCTGGAGAAGATAGTACACAACCAGATTACCGATTTCTTAAGATCCAAAAATATCTTGGATCCTCTGCAAACCGGTTTCAGACAGCATCACAGCACCCAGACAGCTCTACTAAAACTAACCGAGGACATACAAACTGGGATAAACGACAATAAGAAACTAATGACTATACTGCTACTGTTCGACTTTAGTAAGGCGTTTGACACTATATCACCATCTAAATTACTTTGTAAGCTGATACGCATGGGTTTTTCCAGAAGTGTTCTTCTGTGGATCAAATCATACATTTTTGGTCGCAGGCAAAAAGTCATAACTGACAACAACGGGGAATCTGATTGGCTAACCACCAATCTAGGTGTGCCACAGGGTTCAGTCCTGGGGCCCTTGCTATTCAGTCTTTATATCAATGACTTACAAGACGTACTGACTGGTGGTGATGTTAAACACTTGCTATACGCGGACGACTTGCAAACTTACACTTAAGTGACATGGCGAGATCTTTATGTGGGTATCAGATGCATGTCGGCTGTTGCGCGGGCAGTGTCGGAGTGGGCCGAAGCATCCGGACTGCGACTCAATGTCGGCAAAACAAAAGCGATCATTTTCGGCTCCGAGCACAACATCAATCGGTTGCAGGATCTTGGTTTGTCCGGCATTGAGTTTCAGGAAGGTGTACATGTGCCTTTCTCTGACTCGGTCACAAACCTTGGTGTTGTCTTGGACTCTAAACTCACGTGGAAACTGCAGGTTGATGCAGTTGGAAAAAAGGTAAATCGTGCTCTTTACAGTCTACGATTTTTTAGTTCATGCACAACTCAGGCGTTGAGAAAGCAGCTTGCATGCGCGCTGGTAGTGCCACATTTAGATTATTGTTCCGTGGTTCACCTTGATGTGTCTGATGAGCCCGAGACGAAGTTGCAACGACTTCAAAATTCATGTGTGAGATACATATGTGGTGTTAGAAGGGATGAGCACATCACTCCTCACAGGAAATATCTTGGCTGGCTTACAGTAAAGGAAAGAAGAGCGTACTTTGCGGGGTTATTATTGTATAGGGCAATAAATATGGGACAACCTCCGTACCTTGCGGCTCTCTTTGGTAAAAACACAGCTAGGACTTCCAGTAGGAGCGGTGTGAAAGAGCTCTCGGTTCCGGGATCGCGGACTGATAAGGGTCTCTATTCGTTTAGAGCCCAAGGTTCGCGATTCTGGAACACCCCCCCCCTCCCTGCAGTGTGAGGTATCTGCCGTCCTTATGTAAATTTAAAACGGCATTAGGCAGGCACCTCAGTCAACTGCACGGTGAGTAAGTTGACATTTTTTCATGATGACGGAGAATTCATATACATGGGTAGTTATTTATTTATTTATTGACTTATTTATTTGTTTATTTATTTAATTATTTATTTATTTATTTATTTATTTATTTATTTATTTATTTATTTATTTATTTATTTAATTATTTATTTATTTATTTAATTATTTATTTATTTATCTATTTATTTATTTATTTATTTATTTACTTAATTATTTATTTATTTATTAATTGTATCTTTTTATTTTTTTTTATTTTAATTTATCCGTTCTCCCGTGTTCTTTATTCTTAGTCGTGAAAAATGTTGTAATGTACAAAATATAAAGAGTACATTTTAATAAAGAGTAAATATATCTGCGTGTGTGATGAGTGTATGTATCGGCTAAATTGTAATTGTTTTTAAATTGTGACGTGATGGATGTACGTGTATGCAAGAATGAGTAGACTTCAGAAATTGTTATGGAACTGTGATATAAACAAACTGTGATATTAGATAATGACAAATTTGTGCAACAATTTTTTATATTTATACACTGACGAACTGTGATAGTGATCAAAGACTTAATGTAATGACAAAATAACAATTTTTATGTAATGTATTTTTGCCAAAATTGACAAATAAATCGTATATCTATATCTATCTATCTATCTATCTCTCTCTCTCATTCTGCTTTAAATTTCAGCCAGTCGGCATCGCAGATGTCGTACTCGCGATTTCGCATTTTTCCTTGCAAGCTAGGGGCGAGGATGACATCCCGCAGAGTGTAGTTACACAGGCATTGTCAGTAATCGGGCAACACGTAGTGAACCTATTCAACTCCTCTATGGAAAAGGAAATATTTCCGAACCTATGGAAGGGGACACGAGTATTCCCACTTGGCAAGTGAACCACAGCGTCAGTGTCGGACTTTCGGGCGATTGCACTGCTGTGCTTTCTTTCTAAGGTTTTGGAAAAAATCGTACATGATCAGATAGTGGAATATATGAAAAAGACAAAACAGCTTGACCCTATGCAGTCCGGGTACAAACAGAATAACTGAACTCAAACTGCTCTACTAAGACTAACTGAAGACATACGAACGGGGATTGACAAACGACTGGTTACTCTCTTATTACTGTTTGACTAAAGTAAGGCTTTCGACATGATCTCGCCAGCTAAGCTTTTAGCAAAGCTGAGAGCCCTGGGGTTCTCCGGGCCTGCCTTGGTATGGATAAAATCTTATATATTAGATAGAAGGCAAGCCATTGTAACATACTCCGACATCAAGTCATCTTGGCTATCTACAAATCTTGGAGTTTTGTATTAATATAAATGACATAAAAGAGCTATTCGACGACTTGAACAAGCATCTAAACAGGGATGACCCGAGGCACGTCAAGTATCTGCTCTATGCTGACAACCTACAGACTTATGTACAGAGCAGTCCGGAAAACGTTGTTGATGGGTTGATATCCTGTCCAGGGTTGGGCAGCGGTGACTGATTGGACCGGAGGTGTCGCTCTCAAGCTAAATAAGACCAAGACTAAAGCTATTGTTTTCGACTCTTGTAAATATATAAATAGTCGCGAGTCGCGAGGTATACCGGAAATAAGTTTGGGAGACGGCGTCTCCGTATCTTTCTCGCAGACTATCCCAAGCCTGGATGTTATACTTGATTCTAAATTTACGTGGCAGCCTCACATAGACATGGTTACAAAGAAGATTAATAGAGTAGTATATAATTTGAGGTTCTTTAGAATGTGTCTAGTTTTTCCGCACATTGATTATTGTTCTGTTGTTTATTTAGATGCATCTGTCGAACAGCGTATCCGGCTGCAAAGACTGCAAAATTCATGTGTGCGCTACGTTTTAGATGCTAGGAGCGATGAGATCATCACCCCTTACAGTCTGCAATTAGAGTGGACAAAAGTTGACACAAGAAACATGGATTTCATAGCTCAATTAATTTATAAAATACTAAATATTAAGGAACCAGCGTATTCGGAACCATTCTTCAAAAAAGAATAAATCAAATCGGCCTGTTAAGGGTGATGTAAGGGGGCTCTCTCTTCCACACGTGCGTACTGAAACTGGAATAAGATCTGTGGAATTCACTCCCTTTTGCGATACGCACGTTACCATCATACAAAGCGTTTAAGGTAGCGGTCAAACAACATTTCGCAAACATTGACCAGATCGTGATGTCCTAAGTAATTTAAATTATTTTAGTTACGTCACTGCATAAATTGTAATTTATTGCAGTGTAAGGATGAGTGATTGAAACAGAATGAAAGTGCACATGTAAATATTGTATACAAATTTTAATACTGACGTGATAGATCTTTACATACACCAAATTGCAATATTTGAAAAACCTGACGATATATGTGATATCTTATATTATATTAAAGTGATACACTTCCGATTCGCCGGGCCCTGAAGTTTCAATCTTTAAATGTTGCTATTCTTCATTAAATCTTATGTATACCTAGTGCCACTACTCGTAGATGGTATGCCGTTGACCTGGGGGTTACCCTGACACCTGGACATCGTCTACCGGGAGTTTCCGGGTTCTTCACTAAATCTTGTCGACCTGGTGCCACTACTCGTAGACGATGTGCCGTTGATCTGGGGATATCCCAGACACCTGGACATCATCTACAGGGAGATTTACGGTTTTTCACTAAATCATATGTCTACCCGGTGCCACTACTCGTAGACGATGTGCCATTGGCCTGAGAGTTACCTTGAAACCTGGACATCGTCTACGGGGAGTTTCCGGGTTTTTCACTAAATCTTATGCCTACCTGGTGCCACTACTCGTAAACGATGTGCCGTTGAGCCGAGGGTCACCCTGACACTCGGACATCATCTACAGGAACATTTTTAGTGTTTCACTAAATCCTATGTCTACCTGGTGCCACTACTCGTAGAATATGTGCTGTCGACCTGGAGGTCACCCTGACACCTGGATATCATCTACCGGGAGATTTTAGGTCTCTTCACTAAATCCTATGTGACGTCCAACAGACTACAAATAAGACTAAAGCTACAACCTTTTAAATGCGCCTTTTATTTTGGCCTATGCTTTCGTATAATAGCCAGGGTCTCTAAGGCAAATCGTATGTAATTAGTTTCTAATGTCTTGAACCCTCGGAATGAGGATTCTCGGCTTTACTTCAATTCTTAGAAATGATGTCTCTTTCTGTTATTGATTAGTTTACTACCTTGGGATATGTATATTGGTATATCCGTGAGGTTCAAAAATAAGTTTTATTAGTGGGATATACCGTACGTGATTAAATATTCATCACGAGGCGTATATCCACAAACATTGCCTTAGTATGCTTTACGCTTTCATAAATGATGACGAGGTGCATTACTAAAGTATGTTGTTCTATAATTCTGAGGTACGTAAGCTAAAATAGCCCGCGAGGTTCAGAATATATAGAAATCACAGGTATGCTATACGTTACTAGTTACTAGCGACGAGGTTCATTACCATGTGATGTATTGCGTTCAATTTTATTTGTATATGTATATATATATATATATATATATATATATATATATATATATTAGGTACTTTTATTAAATTTGAATCTTTTTAGTAATAAATCTATTTATTAAAAGCAATTTATACAAGAAATAGAAATTTAATATAATCGGTAAAAAAATTGTAAATAAAATATAATTACTTTTCGGATAGTTAATTTGTAGTTCTATTTGAATAATTTGTTTTTATTCTTGGGTGTTTTTAACCCGTAATATTTGTTTTTATTCTTGGGTGTTTTAACCCGAATTGTTTTTAATATAATGGAATTTTTGTGGGTTTTTCGACTTAACAACTGTCTACCCGAATATTTGAATTTAGTGTAATTGTTTACAAAGATCTGTAGCAAGCTTAGCGATACTAAAGGCACGTTGTCTCGAGAGGTTGCTTGAGCGAGCTACGTCTTTTTACTATTCTGTCTTGCACAAACCTCGCTTTTCCTGAACAGATACTACTCTGGAGGCGCGTCAGTGAGTGAGACGTTTATACTCTTACTTCAGCACAAGCTTCGCTGTAGGAACAGATACTGCTCTTGAGGCGCTTAGGCAAGTGAGAGTTCGAGTTTTTAGAGTTCACACAATTTTTTTGAAAGGGAAGGAAATGATTGCGGTAAACGAAATTTTGAGAACATAATGTACTATAATTTAGCTTTAAAAAACAATTGTTGTTATTAAAAAATATTAAAATTTCTTCAAGTTATGACCATTTTGCTGGAGCACCTGGAGTCTGCACTTTCTAATCGGTGCCGGTGATGGAGGTCGTGCGGTGCGTCTAAAACAGTCGAGACAAATTTGTTTTTAATTTTTATAAGTTTCTTTTCTATATGAACTCAAAAAATACCAAAGAAGTTGTCAAATTCCAGATTTTTTCAAAGTTTAAAAAAAATCACTTTTTTGAAAAAAAAATTCACTTTAAGTTGCAAAAAAAGTAGTTTAAATAATACTTTTGTCCAAATTGTTTAGTTCAGATAGAAGACAATTTAATAATGAAGATAGATCACATTGATTTTTTTCGATCGGACGTATATTCTTTTTGCTATCACCGGCACCGTTTTCTAAAAATCGTAAAAATGAAAACTCGCGAAAACGCGCATTAAAGTTTTCGGTCCAAAAAAAAAAGTTTTTGGGTACTTACAGTAATTAGAGGTTAATCAGCTATCCCTGGACCATACATTAGTCCTTTGTCTTCTTCAAAAAACTCGTTTTGGTTGAGGGTTTCCAATCTTCGGGCTGTACGAGCCTTCTTGCTAGAAAATGATGCGCGCCGGTTCTCCCGCGTTATGCGCTCAGCATCGACGGCGTCAGCAAAATTTTTGCACTGCTATCCGATGATGATTTTGAGGAACTGCATGGTGGAAAGTACAGCAGAGTAGCCCTCGTTAAAAATGCCTGCAGCCATATATGCTGCAATTTCGACGATTTTATAGCCGCAATTCAAATGTTTCGGACGTAGGCGCCACACAATCGAATTGAACGATTCATTGGAATTTTGAGTGTAGCCGCCTAAGCACGGCCTCATTAAATCGTCATTAGAGAGCTCTTCATAAATTGGACGAATGTCCTTCTCCACGGTTTCATTGATTAATCTTGCCGGATGTTTGTAAATTGCAAGATTATTCGCCGCTTGAGCCTTGCGCCATTCGCACCAACTCTCGGCGCCTTCTGGACAATTTTCATGCTGACGATTTTCATCCGTGGAACAGTAGTGGTCTAATGTTGCTATAATAGCTTTCTTCATACCTTTCACTGAATCAATATTTCGACGAATTGCCAGACCGTAGTATATCGTCAATTTCTTGATTACAATATCCGTTAGCCGCGTCTTTCCTCCGAGTTTCTCGGTTTTTCTTTTATTACGTAAACAAGTACCCATACGCTTTTGCACGTGTCCAACACACTCATTTTTCGTCACTGTGCACTCGTCCCCGTAAGGATTGCTATTTAAGATTCCAGTAAAAGTTTTGGAGTCGCCATCACCGATATAGTTAGTGTATATAACTCCGAATTTCTCGACGGATCTTGAAAACATCTCCATTATGGAATCCACCTCCATCTTCCCTGCCGAACCTGCATGATTTGAGGAGCATGAGTCTTTATAATTCTCATACCACTCCTCAAATGCGTCTTCGTTTAAAGTATTTTTACTTAAGGCACACGAATGACAATATCCACTTTTTACAATGAGATCGATTACTTTGCCACTGCAGTATCCGATGAGCGTTGTTACACCGTACAAGGAAGTGTAACCGCGCTTTTTCCACGATCCATCGCCCGAAACCTTCAAATGATTCGCAGGTCTTTCATGTTCAACGTTTTTTTCTTTTTCTTCCTTGACGGCTTTTTCGCATGGGCTCTTGAACATTGTTTTCGACGCTGCGTGCAAGTGCTCAACGATTTGTTGGTAAGTAGATTTTGCAAAACCTGCAGACATATCCATAAGGCCGCAGAATACGTTTATCCCTTCTCGTCCAATACTAAGAAGCCTCATAAAAAAAACAATTCGTCTGTTGATTTCGTAGCCAGTATTTATCAATGGTCCTGACTGGATTTCGCGTCGACTACACATACACTGGACAATAATTTTAAATTCTAGGCCTCGATCACCGCTTTCTGCAAACGTTAATTTTTGCTTGCATGATCTGCAAATTAGGATTTCCGAAATGGCGAGAAACACAGATATAAATTCAATAATGCGGTAGCAGTGCGCAGAATGAATAATGACATCATCGCTGCTTGCTGTCGTTAACTTCTGCTCACTGCGGCTCGTGTGTAAGTCTCCGTTGTCCGATGAAACACTTGTAAAACGATTGCCGTGAAATTTCCGCTTTCGTGGTTCCGCAGCACGCTGTCTTTTAGATCGATCACCTTTCGGGTAGCTTGACATTTCGATGTGTACTCGGCAAAATCAAAAGTGGAACTGAAAGCTGACGCTACAAACAGCAGTGTAGAAGCCGATGCCGAGAGCTATAGTATACCGTTATATTGTATTCCGTTCTCCCTACTACTACTCAACACAGACCTTCTAGAAACTCCAAATAATGTTTCAAAGGACAGTTGGACCTTTTCAAGTATATACGAGTATAGTCGAATAATAGAATACATCGAGGGACGGAGCACGCGTGCTCGGGTCTGCCTGAGCATTCGCACCTGCTCGATGCTCGGTCACTAAAACTGCTCTAGCTTCGGAAATATGTCGAATTGGCCTCTGAAATTTTGAAGACATATTCTTGGATAGTTTTGGAATAGCACACACCCCCCTTAAGATAGAGAAAAGAGAAGAGAGAGTGAGGATAAAAAGGTCCTCATATGGGCGTTGCTAAAAAAGCGCGCGCAGCTATGTTTTGGGCTCGGGCCTTTTTGGTGGGGCGAGCTTTTTCTATAGAGAGAGAAGGGAAATCTTCTGTCCCGCTTGCTCTCATGCTCCTTCTCTATCTTTCGCATTTTACATTTGATTTTCTTAATATTTAACCTAAAATATTAATGTTTATTATATTTTTATTTGCAAAATGATCTTAAAATATAGTCGTTATTTCATAAAAAACCATTAAAGATAGTATTGTGAAAATATTTACTTTATATATATATATATATATATATATATATATATATATATATATATATATATATATATATATATATATATATATAAATTTATATTTATATTAAATAGTTACGATATTTGATAAGAATCATACGATAATTATAGTAATTTATTAAAGTGTCCACACGGTTAAAATAGTATAAGATTAATTAATAATAATAATGAGAATAAGTGATGAATGTAAAGTTAATATTAATTTATGTTTACTTCAATTTAAAGTTTGCATAAACAGGTTTCAGTCTAGTATAAAAATGTCTAGATTCTAAAATGTAAATAGTGAATAAACATTTATATTTCAGTACTTAAAACTATCGTATTATATGTAAATATTATTATTACAACAGAATATTTAAAATTACATTTAGAATCAAGCTATCGACTGGATTCTTCCGCACAACATTTTTATGTGAATTATAAAACTATATTACGATATTAGAAAATGTAAAAAGTTATTATCTTATACGCTACGCTATTTGTTTTTAAAATAATATTTCAGCCTCTATTTTTTCCGCTCAACAGAGGCTGCATATAGTCGATGCTTCTGTTATCTCTCAGATAGGGTAGAGGGAGAGCAAACGCACATGTGCGCGTCTAGCGGCACTTGACAGCCGAACCCATGATGTGCAGTGCGTCTGCTTAGAAGAAGCTAGATTCACACTGGCTACAGTATAAAACGATGCTTTAAAGTTTTTTTTATTTTCTATGTTTTTAGATTTTAACTATATCTGTATACATAAATAAACGTACGATGTCACACCTATGTAGACATAAGGGTAACTCTGACACCTGGACATCGTCTACATGGACAGTCCGAGTTTTTCACTGAATATAAAAAAAATGAAATACACTGGATTATATGGGCATAATATGTGATATAATCTACCCACTGAATGTATTTCTTGGATAAATAGAACTATAAAAAAGTATAAATTCCTTGTATTATTAGAAGTAGTAAAAACGATGAGTGAAGAAAAAAGTTACTTGCATCTATATTTTTAGTGGGTCACCTTGCAACCTGAACATCGTCTTTAGGAAGTTGCTGAGTTTTTCACTAAATATGAAAAAATAAGAATAAATTATAATAATATTAAATTATAAAAATTAAAGATATATATAATTTTCTTATTAATAACCTTGTCCCATTGCAAAGTTCTTCGTTTAAATTTAAACTTCTTAAAAGTATTACAATGGCACCTATTTTTACATGTAACTTGTGAGGCGGAAGTGCATTAGGAATTAATGTGTTAAGAAATTCTGTTGGTAACATAACATCCAAATTTTCTCCACTATCGTCTTCTGTTGTATCTATACTTAGATACTCAAACAAATCTCCTTCCATTACTTTCAGTATATCATTGTTAATATTAATTACATCACTGTTTTTATGAGCTAAAACAACATTACCATATAATTGTTCATCATTCATTTTTATTTTTTATCCAAATATTTCGGTGACAATATCTTGAACTTTTATAATTAGATCGTTAGGAATTTCAACTAATTCTTTTTCTTCCTCGAAGAAATTTAAACGTTTTCTTTCACCTACATTTAATAACCATTGCTTAAAATGATGGTCATCATCAAATACTCGAAAATTTTCATTTCGTGTCATGCGAATAAAATTTGGCCATAAATAGCTGGATTTAACTGAATATTCAATAACCTGTAGTTGACTGCCATGTCGCATCACTGGTAAAGTTTGTCGAAAATCTCCTGAAACAATCATAGTTTTGCCTCCAAATATTTCTTTTACAATCGCATATATCTTGAAGAAGACGATCTACTGCCTCAAAAGCAAATTTTGATATCATTGAAATTTCATCCCATATAATAATTTGTACTTCCTTCAATATTTTACCATCACTAGTATTAATTTTTGCATTACACGTTGTAGACTGTTATATTTAGTGGTAATTTGAATGTTGTATGTACAGTTTTTCCATTTCTTAATAAATTTGCTGCTATGCCTGTCCAAGCTACACATAAAAATGGTATTTTTGAAAATTTTAAGTAATCTATTAAAATGTTTAGTAAATAACTTTTCCCGCTACCACCTGTTTTTTTGTTTGCATTCTAAAGATTTTAAAATAACATCATATATCTGTTTTTGTTTAGCTTGCAATGATTCCACTTTAATTTGTAATTCATTTTGCATGTTTTGTTTTTCAAACAATGTTGGTATATCATCATATTCATTTATATATGAAGTAATATTAGGTAAATTAAACTCAATCAAGGAATATCCATTTAATTGTAAAGTATTATTAATTGTATTCAATGCAATGTTTTCACCTACATTTTTTTCGTACTTAGGGTGGTAAAAAAATTATTTGCATATAAAAGCAAATAATTCACAAAGTGCAATAGGAAATTGTATTTGCGATACTTCTTCTAAACATCTATCCCATTCTTCATCTTCATTAATCAACTGTTTAGCTATAGCAGCTTCATAAAATGTAGGATACAACACACCATTAACAATACGTAAATCTTTAAATGAAGTTACTTCTCGGACATGTAATAATAATAATAATAATTTAATAAAATACCTTTCTCGATCTTTTGGGTTCACTAAATACGTTCTACTTAATATGGGTTTCTTGATTTTTTTTTCTTTTATTCCACTTCTTCGATTCTTCATCAAGTACGTAGTACATTGGCCTTTCGGAGTAAAAATAATTAGATTCTTGAGGATCGATTTGGTTTCATTTAAAATATGCAGTTAATGTAGTTTCTATATTTTTTTCAGTATTATTTCTTCTTTTCCTTCTTCAAAATATACATATTGCGCATCTTCTTCATGTATATCTAATCTTTTTATTGTATGTGATATTTCATTTAAAAGATATTCCAACAATCTGTGCATAGCTTCAGGAGGACATAAATATCTTGTATTCATATATTACCAAATTTCGTCGTATTCGTACTCATTATAGTCATTATCTTCATTTCGATTGTTGCTACTGTTTTCCTCGTGATGTATATCTGCATTGCGTATCTCAATAAATGCACAATCATGTCCTTTATAACAATATTTAAATAAGTATTTTATACATCGTACAGTTGAACATACTTCTACGTTAATGAGACAATTCAATTTTAACAACAAAAATAGATTATATGGAACAACAAATCTATTATCAGCTTTCTTATTATAATTTTGACCTTTATAATTAATCTTTCTGCCGTCATTTCTTCGTTTATAAACTCGATATCCTGTAGTTTGAAAATTTGTTTGGTCATTCAATTTTTTTGGAAAATTTTTTGTACTTTTTTGTGTACTTTTATCCATACAAGGTGAATTTGTATTTTGACTTCCGCAGGGACCATGGATCATAAACTGTTTTACAATATTATATAAATTTGAATAAATATCTTTATTTGGTATTTCTGCACTTATTAAATGATCTATATTTTCAGGGGTATCGAGTTTATCATTTTTGCCTAAAAATAATAACATGTGCATATGAGGAAGTCCTCGCTTTTGAAATTCGGTAACGTATGTATTAGCTATACATTTTCCTAAAACGCCTCGCTTAATTACTAAATCTTTAAATTCTTTAACTTTTTGATGAAATACTTTAACAACAATATCTGGTCTATCAATTGCATTTTCATATTTTTCCAAATTTTCAGTTATTTCTTTCCAATTTGGATTGCATGTCATAGTTATAAATAAGTCAGGTTTCCCGTATTAATTAACAACAGTCATCAAATCAATATAATTTTGTTTTAAAAATTGTGGACTTCCAGTAAAATTTGAAGGTAAAATAACCATTTTTCCTATTTTCATATTTTCACATTCTTTTTTGTTATGTAAATGATCCATTACGCCCTTATAACAATCATTTTTCAAAATACTTTGATTTTTTTTATATAATATAATCTTGAAATTTCAACTTTCACAAACGCATCGATTATTGCCTGTTGAGAAATTTTTCCTAAATTAAGATATGGATTAAATCCATTTCTTACACTTAATCTATATTTATAAAATTGCAAATTGGAAATATTAGAATTGACAAATTTAGATTTTATATTAGGCATCCATCCATAATCTCCATTTGGATAAATAAGAGGATATGTCTTTGGATCGGTATGTTTGCTTATTATAGGAATACTAATCGGTTTATCATGTCTTGAGTATATTACAATATCACGTTCTTTAGGAGGTTGTCCATCTTTTCCAACAGAAACCATCGCAACTTCATTGCATCTTGCTTCATTATATTTTTTTTTATCTAAATTATCATTCCGTTTTATTAACATAATAACTGTTCTTGGTATGCAGCCATTTTTAGCACATTTTTCTAATTCTTCTTATTCTACTTCATGCATAATTTTATAAGCCTCAGCATATGGATTAATATTTCTCAATAAGCTACCCAATTGACTTAATAATTTTGATTTTATATTAGAATCATTTGTATGGTTTTTTCTTTGAGCTGTAGTCATTTCATTATCTAACACGTATAATTGACCAAATTTTCTTGCTTCATTTTCATTTGGGTGTAAAGCATAAAAATTGTGATATATTTGACAACAAATTCTAATGACTTGTGGTCCTTTTCTAGAGATTTTGTCAAAATTTGCACATAAACTTGCAAAAGCTAAGGCATTGTTGTATAATCAAATATTTTTGCGGTAGTTAATATTATCCTCTGATTGACCCGTAGCCAATAGTTTTAATTCATTCGGATAAGAAGGATTTTCCGACAATTCTACTTTCCCTTTTGACAACAATTTGAAAATTCTTTTTTTCTATCACATTCAAATGAATAATGTTTAGCATCACAATGTTTCCAAATTTCAGTCATGGAGCCTAAATAGCTTTCAATAATTAAATTTTTATTAAACTCTAAATTTGCTATTCGACCTATGATCTTTGAATTGCCTATCAGTTTTAAATTCTCTTCGGTTTTACCTAGAATTGATTTTTTTATTACAATTGGTTTTTTGTTATTATCTGTGACCCGCATTTCATCTTCATTATAATATTTTCCGCTATCATCAATTTTTAATCTTTTACATATAATAACAAGCTTCTTTAATTGAATTTGCTATGACTTTATATAAACTTTTCTTTACCATCATGCTTCTTTTTTATATTTTTCTTTCAATTCATCACTATTCATTTTCTGCAATTGTTCAAGATTGTTTTTCTTTCTTTTTATTTTCTTCTCATTTACTATTTGTTCATCATCACCTTTACTCTTCATATAGGGGAGAACGGGGTATTGCCGGTCACCTAAGCAAAAGTGCTTGTTATTTCTACTTTCAAATTGTTTTTTATTAATTTTAAATAATTATTATATTAGGTCAAACCATTGACTTTAAATATTTCTTATTGATTTAATATAAAAATGTAAGATATCGAAGCTATAAGTCTAAATAAATAGAAGAATTTTGACCGGATTTACTCTACATCAAAGTGTAATACCGGTCAGCCTTGGTACAATTGCGGTCACTATTAAAAAGTTACTTTTATAGGTAAAACATTTCCTTAAATAAATTATATGAACCTTCATATGATCAGTCGCATTATTATTCGCACTTACATAGTGAAATATGTAACACATAGCTACTGTTCAATCAAAAACACTTAAGCAAAGTTGCCCTACCTGAGAGCGCAGCGGAACGTTTTCTTAGCCTCACTTTCGGGAGCGTCATATAAATAACATTGTGACCAGTATTACTCCAATTCTGCTTAGTAATTTAAATTGAAATAACTAAAAACAATAGATTTATACTCTATTTTTTTCACTACTTCGTATTCTTAGATCGTTCAAATTAATAAAGTTGCATAAAATAACTGCATAAAGTAACAAATAATATGCATTTAAGCTTATTTTATAGACCAGATTTCTTAAAAGAAATGTAGATCTACACTTTAATTGTGTATAATTCCTTAATAATACTGAATAGAAGGTTGTTTGAAGACTAGATTAATTGCATTTTATGTTGCGTTTGATATACTATTCGAATTATTACCTAAAAATGTTTAGATTATTGTAAATAAGAGTGACCGGAATTAGCCAGTGACCGGCATTACCTCGTTCTCCCCTACGCTTTTCTTTTACGTGATGCTTCTTTTTCGCGTTCTTTTTTTCAATTCATCACCGTTTCATCTGTGCATTTTTTGCAATTTGAATTGTTTTCTTTTTAATTCTTTTTCTTCAATTTGATTACAGTCCCCAATTTGATTTTTATAAACCTTTATTTTATGTAATGCTTCTTTTTGAAGATTTTCTTCCTTTTCTTCAGTACTCAGTTTCAGATTTTTCCAATTTTTTGTTTTTTAATTTTTAATTTTTTTGTCAATTTTACAGTCATGATTAATTTTATTTTTATCGAAAGCGACTTCTTTACGCAATGCTTCTTTCTTCTTTTGTTTCGTCACTATTAATTATCTGCCTTTATTGCATTGTATAACGTTTTCGCTTTAACTTTTTTTCTTCAAGTTTATTCTATTATTCCGTCTTATTTTTCTAATACGATTGTTTTTAACGTAAGGTTTCTTTCTTTTTAAGCAATTTATTATTCATTAATTGTTTTTTTATTAATTTTTTATTAGTTGATGTCTGTTTGACATCACTTTTACTGTTGCAGTTTGTATCTTTACAGGGATATATCTCTTCGACACATATGTCTGTGAATACGTTATCATCATTAATGTAAATTTCATCACATTTTGTTTATTTAAATCAATTTTTTCCAAATCTACTGTAATAATAGTTCTGTGTAAAGATTCAAAAGTCGGCTTATCATCAATTTCCATTGGCTCTACATAATAAGTATTGATTTTATTAGGTACAAATGTAATATTTTCTGTTGTTCAAGCATTAATTGGTTTTCATAATTTTTTTCTATCAATTTAAGAAGTTCAGTATTAAAATTCAATGGAAAAGTATTTAACTTTAATTTATGATAAATATTTTTGCGTATTGATATTTCAGAAAAATCATGATTTTCGTTTCCATAAGCATAATTTTGTAAAATTGGAAACATTTGTATACTGCGAGTTTCGTATATACTTAATAAATGTGAACGCATTTGAGAAATATCAAAATTAACATTACATGGACATACATTAAAAAGAATAGAAACAGCAAAAGCTATTGCAAAAAATCCACAATCATAGCTATTTGTTTGTGATTGAACTATTTCAAAAGTTATTTTTAAATCTAAAGTATTTGGAAATAACCTATTATTGAACCTTTTGATATAAATCGCGAGGCTGGCTTGTGAGGAAAGGATTGGGTGAACAGAGATAATAAATTTCACATTTATTTTATCTTTATTTTAACACACTCCAATAACTTACAGCATGTGCGCAGCACCGTGATCGACGATAAAGTGAAAGTGCGAGAGACGCTGGTAGAGCGACGCTTCGCGAGACGCCGATACCCGAAAGAATCCGAAGAGTACCGACGAGCCCCGAGGCTCTATAGCATGAGTTCGACTATACTAGTCGCGTGGCGCTCTCCCACTCTTCGATTTCTCGAGTCTCTAACGCGATAAACCTACTGCTCCAATACTACCGCCGTTTGAGCGTTTTCTTTGAATCGAAAATATTTTATTTATTTCACACAATTTTCGAAAACGATCTCTCGGCAGCGCTTTTGTGAGAATATCGGCTTTTTGCAATTCCGATGAGACGTACATTATCATTATTTCGTTGCTCTCTACTTTTTCGCGGATATAGTGATAACGTATGTCGATGTGTTTGGTACGCTTGTGAAAAACTGGGTTGTTCACTAAGCGTATCGCACTCTGATTATCTACATACAGCGTTAGCTTTCGCTCGCACGAATAGCCTAAATCGCTGACTAGCTTGCGCAGCCACACGGCCTCTTTGGTTGCGGTTGCCGCGGCCACGTACTCTGCTTCGGTCGTGCTTAGCACGACGAGTTTCTGCCTCTGCGATGACCACGATATTGGCCCGTTTGCCATGCAAAAAATATACCCAGTGGTTGACCTTCGCGTCTCGACGTCGTTTGCATAATCCGCGTCTGAGAACCCTATGAGGTTTTTTTCTTTACCGCCGCTTTTATATTCTAGTCCGTAGTCGCTCGTTCCTTTTAAGTACGCGAAAATTCGCTTGACTGCTCTCCAGTGCTCGACACTGTGATTGTTGACAAACCTGCTCACCGCGTTTACCGCGAATGCAATGTCCGGTCGAGATACAGCGGCTAAGAAGACTAGAGACCCGATTGCTTCGCGATACGGTACATTGCTCGACACCTCGTGACTATCTTCGCTCGGACACAACAGCACGTGCGGATCAATCGGCACGCAGACCGACTTCGCTTCGCGCATCCCGAATTTCTCGAGAATTTTTTTTTGTGTACGTGCTTTGATGAATTGTAAGAGTTTTATCTTCGCGATTTCTCTCTATTTGCATTCCGATAAAACAGCTCGAATCCCCGATTTTGATTTTAAATGCTTCGCGCAATTTTTTTTGTTATATAGTCTAGCGTTGACTTAGATTTCGCCGCGATAAGCCCGTCGTCTACAAAAATCGCTAAGTAAACAATTTCTCCATTGACTTGCCCGACAAAAATGCACGGATCTGCTTGACTACACTCTAGATTGAATTGACTTAGAATTTCAAGGAACTTTTTATTCCAGCAACGCGGCGATTGCTTGAGCCCGTATAGTGACTTATTTAGTTTACACACTATTTCTTCTCTCTTGCACTGTTCGACCCCCAGACCCTCCGGCACTTCCATAAGAATGTTTTCTTCTAGGTTCCCGTAAAGAAATGCCGTCTGGACGTCGAATTGGAGTAGTTCGAGATCCTTCTCGGTTACGGCCGCTAGCAGTGCACGGAGGGAGTCGTAGCGCACTACCGGTGCGAACGTCTCCGTGTAGTCCACTCCGTGTCGCTGCTGGAATCCTCTCGCGCACAGCCTTGCCTTGAACCGTTGAGTTCCCTTCGCGGGATCCTCCTTTATACGAAAAACCCACTTTGAGTCAATTGTTTTGGCTCCCAGAGGTTTCGAGACAATCGTCCACGTTTTATTTTCGACGTGGGCTTGAAGCTCTTCGTCGATAGCGCGTGCCCACTGCGCGGCATCGGCGCTCTTTGTTGCCTCCTCGTATGAGTTAGGTAATACATACTCGGCAATATCGACTTCGTACCTCGCCGGCGGGCGAAGTGTTTCTCGCCTTCGCAGCATTCTTCCCTCTTGTTCGACCGGCTGTTGTTCTTCGACATTTTCTTCTCGTTGAGCTTCGCGCTCGTGTTGGACGTCGCGTCCTTGCTGTTCCCCCTCTTCTTGAATCTGCGGCTCTTCTTTCTTCGACCGAATCGTCACGGTCTCGATTTCGTCCTCGTCCTCGTCAAGTTCTACCTTGCCGACTTGTTCGTGAAACGTCACGTCTCGCGTCACGCTGACTCGCTTCGTTGTCGGATCGTAGACACGGTAATTCGTCGAATCACCCTCGTATCCGACCAAGATCATTTTTCGAGCCCGTAAATCGAACTTTTTGGTGAATTGTTTCGGCGTGTGTACGTACGCCGCCGAACCGAAGATCCTAAAGTGACTCATGAACGGCTTCTTACCGATCCACTTCTCGTACGGCGTTGAGATACCGCCTGATGATATCGTGCGGTTCAGCACGTAGATCGCGGTGTTGACTGCCTCAGCCCACAGTGACAGCGGCAAGCTTTTCGCGTGGATCATTGTCCGAGCGCTCTCCACGATCGTGCGATTTTCCCTCTCGGCCTTCGCATTTTGCTGAGGCGTGTACGGCGCCGTGTTCTCCTTCTTGATGCCACGCTCTTCGAGGTACGCGTCCATCCGCTCATTACGGAACTCTCTCCCGTTGTCCGATCGCAGGATTTTCATCGCGGTATCGAACTTGTTCGCGACTAACTTTTCGAATATTTTAAATTTCTCGAAGACGTCTGATTTATGGCGCAGAAAATAAACATGACGATAACGAGTCGCGTCGTCTATGAAAGTTAGGAAATATTTCGCGCCGCCGGGCGATTCGACGGAGAACGGTCCGCAGACATCCGTATGAAAAACTTCCCCCGGTTTTGTCGAAACTTTTTCGCGACTATTAAACGGCAACCGATGCGACTTCCCGAGTCTGCACATCTCGCACACGAAATCGGTTTTATCGTTGATCGAGACTCCCCGCACGAGCCCTTTTTCCGCGAGTTCGCGTATCGCACGCTTATCCACGTGGCCGAGTCTCTCGTGCCATACTCGAAGATTATACGCCGCCGCGTTTGCCTCTTCCGAGCTTGATTTCGCAATTCGAAAAAACATCCGATATATGTCATTGTTTTGTCTCACTCCGGAAGCAACTACTTCGCCACCGCTTTTGATATTAACGAAGTTGTCTCGAAAGTTTACCTCGTACCCTTTTCGCGTGCACGCGCCGACGGAAAATAGATTTTTCTTTAAATCCGGAACGTAAAGAACGCCTTCTATTCGCGCGTCGCTCCATAGACCTCCGACAAGTTTCTTACAGAGCACGACGCCTCTCCCCACTACGCGACACTCGTCACCGTCCCCGAGCGACACCACGCCCCCGTTAGAGATGGCTTCGTAGTCAGTTAGCCAATCACGCCGAAAAGTCATGTGCCTCGACGCACCACTGTCCGTTATCCACACGTCGTCTTTGTTTGTCCCGAGAAGCTTTCTCAGCTGATTGCCGCTTGGCGTTTCGGATTCACTCGTCTCACGCTTCGCACTTCGCGTACTGTTGGCAACGAACGCGCAGTCACGTGACTGGTCTTGACTTCCGGACCCCCCATTTTTCTTCGTCGGGCACTCGCTCGCGTAATGACCCATGTCGTTGCACCTGTAACACTTTACGCCAGTTTTGTTCGTCTTTTTCTTTTTCTTTCTTTTCCGTTTTTCTTTTTTATCTTTTTCGTTTTTCGTCGCCGAGAATGCACTGTCGCCGTCCTCACTTTGATTCAGTCTAGCTTCCTCACAAATTAGCCTCTCCTGCAGGTTTTCGAGCGTTTGACGAGCTGGATCCACGCTGTCCCATGCCGTCTGTAGCGTACTGTACTTTGGCGACAGACTCCCCAGGATCTTGGCCATCACGGTCAAGTTCGACACGCGCTCTCCGATGTCCTCGATTTGCGCAGCTAAATTACGAATTTTCGCGATATGTTGGATCACTGAATCACTCGCCGACATTCGATATTCGTGAAATTTTTGCATTAGTAAAAGTTTATTTGCGGCCGAACGTTGCTCGTGTATCGCGCACAAACTGTCCCACATGTCCTTCGCGGACTCGCAAATGAGCAATGGCTCCAACTGAGCCGTCTCGAGCGCTGACGAGATAAGGAATTTCGCCTTCGCGTCGTCGCGCACCCACTGTTTCGCCTCAGCCGTTGTTCGATCATTCGGCGTAACACGTGTCCCGTCCACAATTTCGTCGATCTCGTTGGCCATAAATAACGCTCTGAGCTGAAATTTCCATTGTTGAAAATTCACTCCGTCGAATTTCTTTACGTGCCGAGCTGAGATGTCTTGCGACATTTCGGATTACGAATCACTCGCGCTCCGACTCACTCCACAGGTGTCCGACCACACGCGTAATGGCTACCGCCCGCGCCTCGTGTTCACGAGCTCCAAAAGAACTTTCCTCACAGCAGATACGCACTCACGCGTGATCTGGGCCCATAACCTATTGAACCTTTTGATATAAATCGCGAGGCTGGCTTGTGAGGAAAGGATTGGGTGAACAGAGATAATAAATTTCACATTTATTTTATCTTTATTTTAACACACTCCAATAACTTACAGCATGTGCGCAGCACCGTGATCGACGATAAAGTGAAAGTGCGAGAGACGCTGGTAGAGCGACGCTTCGCGAGACGCCGATACCCGAAAGAATCCGAAGAGTACCGACGAGCCCCGAGGCTCTATAGCATGAGTTCGACTATACTAGTCGCGTGGCGCTCTCCCACTCTTCGATTTCTCGAGTCTCTAACGCGATAAACCTACTGCTCAAATACCTATTGATATAAATTTTATATTCATCAAGTAAGCATTTTGCATTGAAACTGCCGTAAATATGCATGGTTTTATTTTTATAGTACATGCAAATCCAGTGCCCTTTCTCAAAATTTCCAGAAAATATTAATTAAATATATTCACTATAAGTTGGAATTCCATTAATATTATAAGGTTTTCGGACTAGTAATGGTGATTGCATATTAAAACTAGAACAGGTTTTGAGTATGTTGTTAAATTCACTAATATGTATATCATTTAGCATTGAAGCATCACCAACATATGACCCTATAACTAATTTCTCTTCATCTGTTAATACCATTTCAAAATATTACCTATAAGAATTTATGTTCAAATATTATATTTAGTTATTATTGATTTTATTTTAGAGTTATTATTTTTTATTTTGTATCTGCTGAAAAAAAATAATAAACAAGAATAAACAGTGTATATTTTGTTATAATTATTAATTTAATCAATTTAATTTTAATTTCTATTGAAATACGCTTTTTTTATAAATAATCAATATAAATAAGACAAGTAATTTTATCAATTTAAATGTTAAACCGTTTCGATCTTTATTAACTTATATTAAATTTTTCTAGCAGACCAAAGTAAGTTATAAGAATAAAGCATGTATTATTAATATATATATATATATATATATATATATATATATATATATATATATATATATATATATATATATATATATATATATATATATATATATATATATATATATATATATATATATATATATATATATATATATATATATATATATATATATATATATATATATATATATATATATATATTTGTATATTGGTCGTAAAGAACAATGAATGAAAATTAAGATATAAATTATTCAGGTACTTTAAATTAAACAAATTTTTTTACATATGAAGATGTACTTCGAATTAAATATATCTGCATGTGTATGTATCCATTGAAATTCATCACTTTTCACATGTATATGTAAAAAATCCAAAGTACAAAATTTTCAAAATTTCGATTTTCCTTCTTGTAACCCTTTCAAAAGTTGGCAAATGTAAAAAAAATAACTCCCCTACAAGGCAAGCACTGGACATTGATATTTAAAGGTTCCTTCTTCGAATTCAAAGTTTTTTAAGTACATTTATGCACATTTTTTAATAAATTTAGTAAAAGAATGATTAAACCTTTATAAATCGAGGCAAAACCATTTTAGTAACTTATCATATCATTAAAATGAAAAGTCTACCGTATCCGCTTTATCAAAAAAAAATTTTTTTCTAAGCGAAGAGACATATGCATAAAATTTTAACAAAAAACAGGCTATCTTAGTTTTTTAGTTAAAAGCTGATAACAATACCTTTAATTTGAGTGGTTGCAGAATTTTTTTGTTTGTTTGAATCAAAAGTTATGTTCGTTTTAATATCATGAAAATTATCAGGTTGTAAATTAGGGATCACGTTGTAGGACCATATTTTGTATGTCCCAATTTACTACCTAAAAATTTGTTGACGATTAAAGAAACAAATTTTTTAAACTAAACTTGTGTATACAAAAACGTATCAAAGTGTATCGAAATGTACCAAAGTGTATTTTAGTGGATCAAGATGTACCAAAATGTATTAAACTGCATCGTCGAAGGGCCCAAATGCAACATTTAAAAACACATTTGTACATTTTAATACATTTCAATACAGTTATAGACACTTTTATATACTTACGTACACTTGAGTACACGTTGATACATACAAAATTTTCACTACGGTTGGATTAGTGGATTATCTATGTGGATTTATATGCATAGAAAGAATGTCAGATTTCATAAATATATATATTATGTAAAAAATATTTATTTGTTAGTTTCGAAATTCGTATGCATGTATGTATATATTTAATTATAATAATATTTTTGAGTAAATACCCTAGCGAAAAAGAAATTCTATCTGTCTGTATGATTCTACAAAAATGTATTACAAAAAATGTATAAAACCGCATCAAAATATACAAAAAAAAATAAATAAATTTACCTTTTAATTCTCTTATAAAAAATTAACAGTTAAATGTTAATAAATATGCTAATTTAATTAAATGTATTTAACTTAAACTACATGTGCTCACTATTGCAATAGAAATTCTATTTATGACAATGTGTTATCAAAGAGTAATAAGCACATTGTAATTCGTGTCCCTATAAGCGCCCTCACGTGAGAAATTTGAAAATGCTAGGTAAAACCCTTTCAATCAAATATTGTAGAATCGATGAATTTCTCCATGATTTTCTGTCATCTAATAAATACACGCAAGTCATGGTTATGACTTACGAAAAAATCGCGTTTATAGTAGATGCTATTTTATGATAGTATTTTGAATAATTAATCAAATACATCAAATAATTGGAATAATTAATTAAATAAAATGGCTAAATTCAATATTAAACGTAAGAAATTTTACTTGTTTCATTATTATTTATAAGGTAATAAAATGTAAAAAATTATCAGTTATATTTATAAATTATGTTAATATAGAATAAACTAATAACAATGTTTTTACTTATTTGCAAATTGAAAGGTGTAATAAAATGGAAAATAATTAAGAAGAAAAACATTAAAAAGCAAATTACAATATATGTAAAAGGTATAAATATAAATTATCTTTTTAATATACAGAGAATATAAATGATACTATAAATATAATTTTCTTTACGTTTCAGATATGGCCAATATTATAATGAAATTAAATGAAAAATTACATGTTTCATTTAAATCTAGAATATGGCATTTTTTAAATGGTAAAAATAATTCATGATTATTTATTTTAGTATATAAATTAAACTATTAAAGTATTATTTATTTTTATTTTAGTACAAGATGACTTCAACGAAATTTTAGAGAAACAGTAATAATTCATGCTAATAATAGATATTTTTCAAAATAAATAAAGTATATTTTCAAATACAAACCATTATCGAAATTCATACTCCATCCAAAAAGCATTCGTAAAATTATTACTCTAAAAGTGTAGATATAATAAACTAACTTACTACCTAACTAACTTTTCAAATAGTCTGGCTAAATTTCAGTTTTCTGTATACATTCTAAACCTAAAAGAATAAAAATTTGAAAAAAAGTCTTAGAGAAAGTCTTAGATAATCTTTTTTTCATTTTGTCAAAAAAAATCTTATTCACAAAATAACACATAGGTATCTATATGTGAAACTGTTAAATCGTTTGTAAAACTTTCAGCAGAGTGATTATTTGAGTAAATCATGTAATATTGTACTTCAAACACATAAAATAATCCTTGTTTATTAACAGCTCTAATGAAAACTGTAGAAACTTGTTCAACCAAAAAAAATGATGACAGTCGTTGATCACTACAGTCGGAGTAATCCCGGAAAGTCAAAACTCGTATCAAACTTACACAAAGATTATATATATATATATAATTTATATACTCACAAGGAGTTACCGAACCATGCAAGAAATGGATTTCAATAAGTCTTTAGGAGGTAATTTCTAATACCTATAGATGACATCAGTTGTAGTTTTTGCTACTCGGCCTTATTTCACGAGTTAAAACCAATTTTAGACAACCTTAATGGAAATTTTGTATGTATCAAAGTGTCCTAAAGTGTACGTAAGTCTACAAAAGTGTCTACAACTGTATTGAAATGTATTAAAATGTACCAATATGTTTTTAAATGTTGTATTTAGACCCTTCGTCGATGCAGTTTAATACGTTTTGGTACATCTTGATACACTAAAATACATTTTGACATATTTCGATACACTTTGATACATTTTTGTACACAAATTTAGAGTAAAAAATTTGTTTTTTTTAATTGTCAACAAATTCTTAACTTCTTTGATACAGATGTATACATTTTGATACACATAAATACGTTTTGATACACTTTGATATATTTTGATGCACATTAATACATTTTGCTACATTTTAATACACTCTTGAAAATCTTAAAATTATTTGTGTATCAATATGTATAAAGGTGTGTAAAAATATATAAAAGTGTATCAAGATGTACCAAAATATATTAACCTGCATCGCCAAAGGGCCCAAATACAACATTTTTAAACACTTTAGTACATTTTGACACTTTTTTTCCACTGGGGAAAATATGCAAAAAAAACCGAGTCCCTTTGAATAGGAGTAACTCTAATACAATAAACCCTATATAATTTTACCAAAAAATAAGATTAATTTCCTACCCATAGAGGTGATTTTGAGGTTTAAAATATAGTTTTGCTTAAGAGATATGGATCATACAAGTTTTTATTAATTTTATCTGATTATTTAATGCACTTTTCTAAATGCGAAAAATCAATAAAAATTGAAATCACGAGTATCTCTTAAGTAAAACGATATTTTAAGCTTCAAAACCACCTCTATGGATAGATTTCCCGTACTTTATTCTTACTTTTTGTAAAATTACATAGGGTTTATTGTATTAGAGTTACGCGTGTTCAAAGAGACTCTGTTTATTGCATATTTTGACTTAAATTAGTTGTAATTCGTAAAATAAGACCGAATGGGAAAAACTACGACCAAAAGCTGTCATCTCAAGGTGTCAGAAAATGCCTACCAAAACCTCCCCATCAACCAGGCTTGCCGTGGCAAAATCGCGGCAATAGTTGCTGTCCAATGTTTGTTAGCAATTTGCTTCCAACTTGCGCTCAAGAAATAGCGAATATCAAGGATTGATGTCAATCTGTCGTAAAATTGACTGCAAATGCTTGCCACAAAATTGCTGCCATATACGGACGCAGATTTACTTACAATTGATGTATTACTGTTGCTACAAGTTTTGTATATCAATTTTCTTTCAACTTGTTTTCGATATTATTAATATATTATATTATTTTATTATCAATATTATTCACATAATATTCAATAAAATTACTCATATATGCGACAGTGGGAGGTAGAAAGGGAGGAAATTGATAACAGCATATTGATGGAAATTTGTGTAACATAAAAATCGATACACCTGCACATCATGAGCAATAGTTGCTGTAATTTTGCCTTCACTTTTCCCTCATAATTTACTTCAATACTTGAAACAAAATTTCCAGCATATACGGACGCAGTTTTACGCCAAACTTAAGGAAATATATAGCAAAACGTGTATGTCAAATTACTAACAATTTGCAATACATCTGGCTAATGGGGCTTATTGAAATCCGTTTAACGCGAGATTTGGTCCCTCCTTCTTAATATATAATTTAGCAAAGCAACTCTTCGAAAACTATTTAATTTATCCGCCAAATTCGTGATGATATATTTTTTTGTGAATGCTTTCCATCACGAGATACAATACACATGAACAGTACTTCAAATTTGAATTAATATTGTTTAGTATACAAAATAAACTTTTTTTTAATAATCACATGAACTAAGAAATTCGCATTTCTACCAGAGAAATATAACTAAACATAAAGATGAAAAAAAATGATTAATTTTTTAACATTTGAAATAATTAAATTCCTATTAAATTTTTTCTATGAATTTCACAACATTTTGAACGTGCTAAATTATATCTAATTAAAATATCAAATTCTACAGATCATATTAACAAAAAGAATTCATTTAAAATTTAAAAATGCAATAGATGCATAACTTAGATACGACTGAGCGAGCGAGGTATTTTTTCTCTAGTTAATAAATTAGCGACGAACTTTATGTGATGATTTTTACGACGATCAATATATGATAGTTTTTATTATAATTTTGTGAAAGAGAATAAAGACTCTCTTTCTCTCTCTCTCTCTCTCTCTCTCTCTCTCTCTCGCTCTCTCTCTATCTCTCTTTTTCAAAACCTTCCTGCGAGATGCTCTCTTTACGCGTGATCGTATAGACTGGGAAACAAGGATTCAAAATGAGAGCTTATCCCTTTAGTTATTATATTATATTATATTTTATTACATATGTTGCGTTAGCTATACAAATTAGACTTAGAATTTAGTTAGAACCTATTCATTCGATATTATTATTTCTTGAATTGTAATTAATAATAGGCGATTTTACACCTGCAATTAAAATTAAACTTACATGTTAATTTCTTTGTACATGCTATGTAAATTTATTTAAATTATAACTTTGTATTTTCTTTGCGCCAGACGGGGTTCTACCCCAAGGTGGAATAAAGTTCAATCAATCAATCAATCTCTCTCTCTGAAATACTGTTTTGATTGAACAAACTGTACACATCCTGCGTCCTTCTGGTATTTCTATTTTCAAATGTATTGATAAATTATCTGAAGAATCTTTTAGATATGATCTAGCGACACTTACTGAAAAATCATTGACTGAAATTTGTTTTTCATGTGCAATATTATGTATTGCCAAACCATTTGTCAAAGATCATCCAATCAATCTTTTTGCACAGTCCAAGTAGATTTCTTTACACCTATGATAATTTCTAAGTCATTGCAATGCTGATCGTGTAGATTTACTAAAGCCATAAACATATTATACACATCGAATACTATAGGTACAAATAATTTTGCTAAAAACATGTTTGAAACATGTGTTGAGATATAAGAAATCAAAATACACTATTTTTATAAAATGTATATATGGATGTGCGTATGTGTGCGTAAGGTGTTTCTTGTGCTGTACACAGAAACGTCATTTTTTGTTTGAACCATGATTTCTCTGAAATATACGATAGAAAGTTTTTGAAAAAAGTTGAGGTAAGTAGGACAACGGAGAAGATTATTCTGTACAATTTTTGAGACATTTTATTTTTCTATGGTTGAGAAAAAAATTATTTTGTAAAAAAAAATCGATTTTCTATTGCAAACGACAAGTTGAGTAAAACGTCATTATTCCGTATGAAAAATTTCAAAAAGGTAGCTTCTTATTATTTCTCGGCTAAGTTCTTTGTCCGAATCATGAGGACTTTTATTTTTTAAGATGTTCAAGGTTATACATTTTTTAAAGAATATTTGATTGCTTATTTCTTGTTTATTGCACGGTAAATTTTTAGCAATAAACTCTTATTTTTTGTCTTTTTATCAAAAATTTAAATCAAAAATAATTTTCAAGATTCATCAAATCATTTTTGTTTTATAACGTTGTTTCATTTTTTATATTTTCTTTTGCAAAAATTCTTTGATCGTATTACGACGTAATGTTTGACCAATCAAAGCACATTTTATACTTTATTGATAATATTTTATATGGAGAAAAATTGTAAGATTTATCGATTGGTTTTGTTTTATAAATTTTCATTTTTATGATATTCATTTCTTTTTTTAAAAAAATTTTTAATAGTGTTTCTTTAGTATTATGGGGTAATTTTTGGCCATAGGAAGCTCTATTTTTATTTTTTGATGAAGATTTGAAATAAAAAGAAATGTAAGATTGATCGGTTTTTTCATTTTTATGATATTCTTGTAATAAATGAATCCGTTGTTCATAAACTCAAGCAAAATTACGAAAAAAAAATAATTTTTAAAGGAGAATGCATTTACTATATTCATAAATAAAATTTAATCTACAATTATAGTGTTGCAAAAATAATTATTGTCAATTGAAAAAAGATGTAACTTGTGTCAAGTACGCAAGCGAGTGTCCGTGCTGCTGAGCGCAGGTATCCTGTATCCAGCGGAGAGCACGCTTGCGATGCTGACGTTGTACGATCTTTTTCGTGCACCGACTTTGCGGCGTACTACGAGCGCATCTCTTGATAGTTTGGCCTGAGCTGAGGACCAACACACACCTCTCTCTAATACAGCAATAAACGATGTAACGTGGTATTCGTTACGACGGCTTATTTATTAGACTTTTCTCGACACTTTACCGAATTTCTCTATATTAATGGGCGCCAGGTAAAGCGCGGTTAACTCTGCACGAGCCCTTTCCCAGAGGAAGTTCCGTGAAGTGGAAAATCAGGAAGTACTAATTATATAATAAATACACAAAATTTTCTCTTTAAGTACCTAAGCTTTATTGCAGTTATAATACGCACGGTCGCCACATTTACAATTTTCGCGCAATGAATCAATCGGTCGCTATATAATATGGCTACGCTAGTCCTCGCACGCGTCTCTTGCGACGACCAAATCACCACGTTTTCCCGAGTTTTCCGAATTGCGTAATTTTCTCCCCAATAATTTTCGTAATTTTAATGCTGGCCCGACGCGCACTGATCCTATATAACGGTGTCACACCACCACGAATTTACTCTACTAACCCCGAGCACATGGCGGCAATGTACGATAAATGTTCCGAAAAATATTACCTATAAGTGCCGAGGGAAGCTCGACAATTACAGTCCACTCACCGTCGCAAATCCCGGACGCCTAACGATGCTCCTCTCAATGTGGTCGCTATTTTTCCGTCGGAGAATAATCCCGCTAGCAATGTCTAATTTCAATATTACAAGTTTCTAGATGCGTCTGTACTCGGTCACGGATGGGCAGGCAATTTTCGCAATGTACGTCCGTATTCTCTAACGAGCGGGCAGGCAATTTTCCAACGTGCGTCTATATTCGCTGACGGGCGGGCAGGCAATGCTCAAAATCGGAGAGGGCGGAAATCTCTTCCAAAATTTTCGTTCTTCTTCTCGACCACCTTCAGCCCACACACTTGTTGCTTCCGCCCCTTTCTTCACGGTGATTGGCCTTGATTTTCCCTAAATGCAAAAATCAAGGCCAAGTCTGCGGCGATTTGAGTCGCTAATTACCATTGGTCCGCTTCGCGATTGCCGCCCTGCCCCCGAAGCGCGGGCAATATGAATTTCTAAATATACACGCGCAGGTAACCCGGCGTGTATATCGATATCGGGCGCTTTCGGTTTTGTCGCTGCCGGACCATCACAGTTGGCAACGGCGACGTGCGCGAGTCGGCTTACGCTATAATAGGCCGGCAGCTTCATGCGGCTCGCGGCGCGGCGGCTGCTAGCTCTCCCATCTGTCGACAGCCGTGTCGGTATCTCTCTCTCTCTCTCTCTCTCTCTCTCGTGGCTACAGCCGAGATGGTGTGCCTGAAAGAAGCCGCCGCTGCCGCTGTGAATCCTCTCTCCTCCCGCGTCTGCGTGCATCGGGAGAGAGGGCGGTCGCGCGCGCGTGTGTGTATGTGTGTGCTCGTGCAGTGGTTCATCATCCTCGAGAGGCGAGGAAGAAAGAGCCAGCGAGAGAGAGAGGGTCGCGCGTACAGTGTGAAGTGGTGTTGGCGCTGTGCATGTGTGTGTAGAGGCTCGTCGTCGTTGCTCGCTCCGAGCAGTCGTCGCTGCGGCGATCAGCTGGTGCCGCTGGTATGGATGTGTACGTGTGCGTGCCAGTCTGCGACTTTTCTCGGTCGCGACTCCTTATCCTCATTCCCTCAACAAATAATATAACAATTCCCCCCATTAATAGCAATAATTATTTAATATAAAATTGCTCGGCTCTGGTGACGGGTGACTTGGTCGCGATTGACTGCCCGTGTTTTAATAACATTGGGACGTGAAATACACGTCACAAACTCTCCCCCCTAAACGGGACACACCGCCAGGAGTAGACTGTTTATTCCAATAATCAAACGAGACTCTAGTTGGGCCATTGTATCCCATCAACGCGATTCCCGAACAACCTTCGGCACCAGAGCTTTTGCAAGAAACAATATATATATATCTATACTTAGAACTAATCAGGCTGAAAACAAAAAAAAATTATTAATACCTCCACCTTACTACTCCCAATCCGACCACAGAGCAATGGCGCTCATAGATCGCGCGACCATAGGGGAAATTATAAAATCCTAATGAAAAAAAAGTTCAATAAATAAATAAATAACAAGACTTTTAACAACTTACTGGGCATGGCTATGACTCCGTCACTCAATGTTTCGCTCACTAATGGGTTCTCAGGTTATGCCCTTGGTCCTCGATGCTTAGGGTCTCGGATGGGTCGCTATTTTTGTTATGGTCGCTAGAGTGATCAGTTTGTTCTCCTTTACTGGCCATCTCGATAAATAACCACTTCAAGGTCGCTTGTAAGGAGGAGGTCGCTACTACTGGGCTTTTCCCCTTGGGGGAATATATCTCTTCAATTCACTCACGTGCACCTCGGGTATTCTTTTATCCTTCCCCATATTTAGCACATATACCAGCGGAGACTTGACTTCTTTGATGGCAAATGGGCCGTCAAACCAGCCAGCTAACTTAGCCGAAAAGCGCTTGTCTTTGTTTGACAAGTGATGGTTTGTTCTCATTACTAAGTCCCCTATCTGGAATGTCGCCTCCTTCCTGCCATAATTGTAGTATTTGGCTTGTCGCTCCTTTGCAGAATCGACATGCCTGATTACTAGGTCACGTAGGGCATCCAGTCTTCTTATTCTATCTAACCAATCTTCGGGGTCGCTACTAACAATTGGTCGCTTTGGCTCTACTTCTCTTCGTAAACTCTTCACCGGCCTTGGGTTTCGTCCATAATTCAAGAAGGCTGGTGATACCTTGGTGGTCGCTTGCATCGCAGTGTTGACTGCATGCCTGAACTCATGAAGATGGGCATCACAATCCCGATGGTCTTGTTTTACGAAGGTCGCTATCATGGTCTTTAGGGTTCGGTTGCTTCTCTCCACTGGATTGGTTTGCGGATGGTACGGTGGCGTGGTCACATGGGTCACTCCATACTCCTTCAGAGTGTCGGTCAGGTGCTTATTAATGAACTCTTTCCCATTATCTGTGAGTACGTAGTTTGGCGTCTCCCACCGAAACGAGATGAGCTCTTCTAGGGCGCGAGCCACCGACTTGCCATCCGCCTTTCTCAGCTCGATCCACCGCGTGAAGAGATCCTGGAATACCACCAAGTATTTGAATTGACTCTTACTTGGTGGAAATTCCATAAGATCTGCTGCCACTACGGCCCATGGTCGCTCTACAATTCTCTTGCCTAGTAGCTTTATGGGTCCCGTCTGAGAGGCCTTGTGTTTCTGGCATTCGAGACAAGACTGGACGAAGTGGCGCACGTCGTAGTACATGCTTTGCCAGAAGTATTCGCGGGCCACTCGGTCATAGGTCTTCTCAAGTCCCAGGTGTCCCGCGGAGGTGATGGAGTGGTTCTCCGTCATCACTCTCTCACGGTACTCTACTGGGAAGACAAGTCTCCATCCTTCTTCTCGAGATGTCACTGGGTCTAATAGGGGGTCGCTACGAAATTTGTACAACATGCTATCTTCAATTCGCCAGTCTGGGAATCGGTGTGGGTGTCTTTGCACTTATTCCATCCTAGCTAAGTATCGCTCGTCCTCTATCTCTTCAAATCCAGCTATTTCCCCGCCATCTTCATACATCCTGGAGAACGCATCAGGCACCATCAGCAGAGTGCCCTTCCGATGGATTACTTCGAAGTCCCACTGCTGCATTTCAAGTGCCCAACGGGCTAGCCGTCCAGTAGGGTCCTTTAGATTACGAAGCCATTGGAGGGCGCTATGGTCGGTGATGGCCTTGAATTCGTACCCTTCAAGGTATGGTCGCAACTTCTTAATGGCCCATAATAACGCCAAGCATTCTCTTTCGGACGTGGTATAATTTCGTTCAGCCGCCGTGAGTACTCTACTCACATATACGATGGGGTGCTCTCCATCATCCCCTTCCTGTGTCAAAACCGCCCCAATCGCCATTTCGCTTGCATCACTCTGGACCGTGAAGGTTTTGCCAAAATCTGGTCTTGCCAGGACCGGAGCTACCGTTAGCGCCTTCTTTAGACCTTCAAAGGCCTCTTGTTGGTGGCTATCCCATTTCCAGTCTTGCCCCTTTCTTAGTAACTTCACTAACGGAATTTTCATCTCTGAGTCGTTCTCAATGAATCGCGAGTACCATCCTGCCATACCCAGAAATCGTCTCAGCTGTTTAACGGTCTTCGGTGCTGGATATTCTGTCACTGGCGATACCTTCTCTGGGTCTGGTCGCAATCCATCTTTATCAAGCAAGAAGCCTAAGTACGTCACTCTCGAGCAGCAGAATTCGCACTTTTTCCGATTTACTACCAATCCTACTTCGACCAGCTTGTTGAGGACCAGCTCCAACCATTGGAGATGTTCCTCATTTTGGTCAAATATTTGGCTTTACGCAATTTGTCCAATATGGAATCCATGCTCCTGATAGGATATGCATCCTTCCGGGTCACTTTGTTGAGGTCGCGATAATCTATACAAAATCTATAACTCCCGTCTGGCTTCTTGATGATTACCTGGGCGCTACTCCATTCACTTGCCGATCGCTCTATTACGCCACTCCTGAACATCTTCTCTATCTCTTCGTGTACTACTTGCAGAAGTTTGAGTGACATTCTTCTTGGCCGATGTTTGATGGCGGCTGCGGAGAGGACATCTATGTGATGTTCGGACAGTGTGGTCGTTCCTAAATTTTCCGATGGCGGTGGTAATATCCTGGTCACTAGGTCTTCTATGGCTTTCCGCTGCTCGTCGTCTGCCTCAGTAATTCCGGCGCATTCGGCGTATACTGGGGTCGCTTCGATTTCCTCGTCGTCCCAAGATTGCTTCCATGGGCCCTCGTTAGTTCTCCACATCCGTCTACCGTATCTTACATCAACGTCCCATGGGTTGGTAAAGTCCAAGTAAAATGTCGTGGTTATAAGGATCTACGGCTCTTACCGTTAGCTTCCTGGATCTGCCATCCCATTCCATGTTGATGTCCAGATACCCCAATACTTTCTTTGTTGCACCTAACACACTTCTTATAACAGAGTTCGCTGGTCGCAATCGGTCCTTAAACTTAGCCGCTATCGCTGGTCCTACTAGGGAGACCGTGGCTCCTCCATCAATTAGGGCTCTGTATGGCCTACCACCTGGTATTACCTTCGTGAAGATGAGGTTCTCTTCGCTCATACCTGCGACTTCGTCTTCGCCTGGTTCCGGAACCTCCAGTTGGTCGGCTTCCGGCGTGCGTAGTACGCTGCTCCCCCCCCCCCCCTAGACTAGATGTGGGCACCCCAACATCTAAGTCTGTAACAGAGGTGGAGGAGCCCTCCAACGAGGGAGAGGACATCTGTGACCCTTCCAGAAGGTCGACCGCCTCTCGTACGAGGGCTAGGTGCTCGAAATCCTTCTGCTCGTCAGCTGTTGGATTGAGCGCCGTTACGTCGGACCCTTCGAGGATCGGTAAGGTTGTCCCTCTTTCGGTCACCGGGCGCAGGAGTCGTTAAATGCTCTGTTAAGAGTAGTTTTGACTGCTTGCTCCAATATCGCCACTCTGCTTTCTGATGGTCGCTAAGACGCTCTCGTTTCTTGCGACTTTGTCTCTGTTTTCACTGAATTTTTGTATGCCACTGTTATGAAATCCTCTATTCTCTGCTTTTCCTCTCTCTTCTCGAATTTTGTTGCTCTCACTACTCTTTCTATTCTCTACTTTTTCTCTCTGTTCTCGAATTTTATTGCTCTCACTACTCTCTCTACTCTCTACTTTTTCTCTCTCTTCTCGCATTTTGTTGCTCTCACCACTCTCTCTACTTAATGGTCTTGTGGTCGCTATTGGTGAGGTCCTATTTAATCCTCCGCTGTTTGAAGTATTACTCCATACTGGGTGAGTCTCCCCATCTGACAATATGGACTTAATACTTTTAGCTGCCTCGCCTATCATCGATCCACTTCTCTCTTGGTCGCTGCTAATTTTCGCTTTCTCTGGGGTCGTTATTCTCTTCTCCTGTATGGTCGGTTGGGCGCTATGCTGGCTTCCCTTTATTGTTGCCAGTTTTGTCCCGTTTCCGGTTGCTGGGGAGGTATGGGACTCTTCTGCCTCCCCTGCATCCCGTTTCCCATAGCCTGATTATTTGGAGAAGACTGCCATGCCGGCTGTCTATTGGGACATTCGTTTGCATAGTGTCCCATCGTCCTACATAAGTAGCATGTCCTATGTGGACATTCTCTTGCTCGGTGCCCTACCGTCTGGCATGTATAGCATGCACCATATACTGGTATATTTTGGGCAGGAGGCCCACTTTGGTCTCTAGTTTCTCTCATATTATAGGCGCTTCGGCCGGTGAATCCTTGGGCCCGACCACCTCTACCCTGAAACGAGTTAACATTCTGGGGAGGAGACCATGGCCAAGCGGGCACAAAACTCGGTCGCAGTGGATTTAGCGGTGGCTGTACTGGGGTCGCTCGTACGTTGGCCTCAGGCCTTTGATTCTCCTTGGCAGCGGCTACCGCATTTATTTGTTTTTGTTTTTTCTTCGCTTTTCTATTCCAATTTCTCTTTCTCGCAGGTTTGGTTGTCGCTGATGTGCTGTCCCTAGTGTCGCTTTCTGGGTTCAATTTCTCGTAGGCTGCCGCTACCTTACGGACTGAGGGTGTCCCAGAGTATGCTGCACCTGGTATGCTCATCTTCTCCTCTGGTGGAGGCTCTTCAAACCGGTCGTCTAGTTCTTTCTCCTTTTCCCAAATTCTCCCTAGTTTCTCTATATCCTTGAGCGTCTTAATTTCTTTCCCCGCCATGAAGTGTCGATAGTCTTTCCTCAAGCCCTTGTAGGCCTGTTTTACTATTGTTTTCCTGGATGGGGGTCGCTTAAAGTGGCCGACAATGTATTCCACGCAGGATATATAATTGGCAATCTTTTCTCCTTTTGCCATCGATTGGTTCCGTAAGTCCGCCATCGTGTCTTCTTCATCTCTGTGACCCAAATACTGCCTTCTGAACGCTTTTTTAAAGACTTTTCATGATTTTAGGTCCGGTCGCTTCGATTGATACCATCTGCTAGCATTTTTTGAAAAGATAGATGGTAACGCATTCAACAGCTCCCTGTCGCTCATGGCTATTCTTGCTTTGCAATCCTGCAGCCGGTCCAAAATTTCCTCTGGCTCCTTATCTTCCCCATTGAATTTTAGGTTCCAGCTCTGCAATATTTTAACATTCTTCCCCGCTATGTCAGCATTCGAATGACATTTCCTATTTTTTTGTTTCATTTTCTTACCTTCATATTCCGAATCACTAGTCGATGTCGACTGGTTCCGTTTGTGGCCTCTCCTGTGTTTTCTACTTCTTTTATTGTGGTCGCTATCGGAGTCTGATGACGTTGTATTACAGTCGCTAGTTGTGGTACTATTACTCGAACTCCTATGTCTACGGTTTTTCACTTTACGGCTATCTCTCTTCTTTACTGATCTTCGGTTTAGTACGCTACGTTCCGAGCTACTCGATGACAATCGCTTTGGTTCTCCTCTTCTTTGTTTTGATGCTTCGGTTTGCTGGTCTGCTGGCCTACGAACGGTGTTCACCTTAGGACTCCGAATCTCTGCCACTTCGTGATTCCTGGGTCGCTCTCTTCTCTCTTGAGATCCCCTCGGTGGTCTCGGAGTGTCTACGTAATTCTTTGGGTTTGCTACCGGAGGTGGGACTACTGGAGGTTGTGGCGCGTATACCGGTTCTCGGAGGAGAATTGGTCTATGTTGTGCCATTTTCAGTTGTTCAAACTCCTGCAGTATCCGTTCGTATGGTCCTGCCCCCTGTGGAATGGCATCTTCTTCTCGATTCTCCTCATCTTATTTGTTGCTTACGTCGCTACTATCTGTTGAGTTCCCATTTCTTGGGTTACTGGCTATGGGGTCTCTATGTTTTACTTGTCTGATATATTGAATACTGTCGTTCAGGTTTATCCTCTGTTGTGGCGTTTGGTTTTGTGATGTTCCTGTCGGATTGTCACTGCTTGCTAGGGGTTGTCCCATCTGACTAGTCCCCGGACCGGCCCCGACGTTCGTTGCTGGTGCCATTGCAGGAGGTCGTGTGACCGACGGCGCTGCGGTGGTTGGCATCGAAGGTAACGTTGGTTCCGAAGCCGTTGACGCTTGTGTAATCAATTGTATTGGTCTTGGGATCATTGGTACCGCGGGAGTTCCCGTACTGGAATCCGGTGATGGATGATTTCCTGTATAATGGAAAAGCGGTTCTGGCAGCCTCCATTGGCAGCCGGTTGGTATCATCTTCATTAGTCCCGGAGTATATGCCAACTGTGTATGACTGCTCATCGCTAAGAGTTGCGGTGTAAACCCTGTTTGCACTCTTGGTCGTGTGTTTGCAGACACCATCTGCATCGCGAAGCTATCCGTTGGTCCCCGTGTACGAATTGGTGTCGTCGTAGTGAGAGTGGTGGTCGCTTTACTTATTGTTTCTAGCGTAACTACTGGTGCATCGGTCGCTTGTTGTTGTGTTGTGACTTCTTGAATCTGCTCTGTGATTGCCTGTCCCTCTTCTTGGCTATACTCCGTTTCTGTGCTTTGCAACTCTACTTCTTTGGTCGCTCTCTTATGCTTCCTACCTCTTTTCTTCTTCTGAGGTATTTGTTCAAAAGATTCCTCTCGCATTATGGCCGCCGATGTTACTGGTACTTGATCCCATGGTCTCTTATCCAATACTGTATCCCAATTTACTGATACACCTGGTTCCACTGTCCTTATACTTGCCCGCAAGAGTCTGTCTCTAAGTTGGACTGTTGTCCCAGATACACTAAGTCCCATTTGATCTAGAATTATTATTACTTCGCTCGGGTCCATCCCATTTATTCTAGTTGATACTGCCATTCGCTGGAGTATGCGCGGATCCTTCTTTGCTGTTTGTTTTGTGTTCATTTTGTACTCTACACGTACACTAAGGGAAGAAAACAAAAACAGCAGTTTGGTCGCTAGTTACACTCTACAACTACTGCAGTATTCGCTATATCGGGAGGGTCCGCCCAAGTCTTTGAATTCTTCTCAAAGACGGGGATTTAACTTGCAGTACCTGGTGCACGTGAATGGAGAGGTCGCTAATACAGAAATCAGTCTTAACTCTTTTACGGGACAATTTTCCTGCCTAACTACTGTGTCACTAATTTTCTATTTTTATAATAATTTATAATAATAATATGTATATATATATATATATATATATATATATATATATATATATATATATATATATATATATATATATATATATATATATATATATATGTTACTCTGGAGATTACCGTCTATTTACTTTTGCTAAAGGGACAAAAAGAGATAAAACAAAGAAAATAGCTTCTTTTCTTGAGGTCTTCTTTATCGGTTCCTTTAGCTGAAAATGCCTACTCGAAATTTGTTTGCCTAGCTCTTGAGTAGCTGCTGAAATACCCTGACGCGAATCTAATAAAGTCGCTATTCAGTCTTCCGTAGTTCTTGGTCTTCTCTTCTTGTTTATATCTGGAGTAATAATCTGAGGTTTCTTCTGGGTCGCAATCAATTTTCAGTAAATAATTCCCAATACAATTAAATAAATATAAATATATATAATAATCAATTTTTTTCTTTGACACAGTAGTTATAATAACAAATTTACAACGTTGTATTCTTATACCCAATTTCCAGTAGTTGTTAGAAAAATTTTACTCTTAACTAAATTATAAATCGTTCTTACTAATCGATTTGGGGGTAGTAACACAGCAAATAATATTTTGTGGAGGTGTTCGCAAATAAATTTTCCCTATACGGTGGTGTGACTCCTACTCTATTACTTTAAAGTCGTTGAGGAGACTTGAAAAATTGGTCGAAATTCAGAATAATTACACACAAATTAATTTATCTATCACTCTAACTCATTACTCAAATTTCACTAAATTCCCAACAAAGATTTTCTGAATTTGTCTCCTATTTTCCACACCTTCTCTATTTATCGCTATTATATTCTGTGCGTCGCCGCAGCCTTCCGCTTATTCTAGTATTTCGCTATTTTCTTTGGATATCGCTAGAATCTTCCTCAAATAACCGAAGAAAATTTTCAATACTCAAAAAGAATTCTACGAAAGGTCCCATTTGAAACGAAAATTTCCTTTACTACACACCCAAAATTGTGGAAACCCTCAATCAAAAATCGCACAAAAGAAAAATTTTTCAACAAATTTTCAAGAAAATAAAAAAAAATCTCTTAAAACCAAAAAAAAAATTTCTTAACAAAAACCCTTCAAAAAAAAATGTCGAAAAATTTTCAAAGAAATTGCAACAATCTCTTAAAAAAAAATTTTTGGAAAATTGTTAAAAAAGAACTCCTAAAAAACTTTCAAAATCAAAAAACTCAACAAAAAAATATCTTCAGAAAATTCTCAAAAATATCCAAAAATTTTTCCGGAAAATTCTTAAAATCGACAAATTTTCAAAAAATAATTTCGGAAGATTCTCAAAAATATCCAAAAAAATTTTCCGGAAAATTCTCAAAATCGAAAATTTTTTAAAAAATAATGTCGGAAAATTCTCAAAAATATCCAAAAAATTTTCCGGAAAATTCTCAAAATTTTCAAAAAATAATTTCGAGAAATACACAAAAATATCCAAACAAATTTTCCTGGAAATTTTCAAATCGAAAAATTTTCAAAAAATAAATTCAGAAAATTCTCAAAAATATCCAAAAAAAATTTCCTGGAAAATTCTCAAAATCGAAAAATTTAATAACCCATTAACCAAGTGAAAATTTTCTAAGTCCTACATACAACCCATTAACCCAAGTGATAAAAATTCTAAGTCCAATCTATAAATTTCTTAAACACATCCAAAAAATTTTCCGGAAAATTCTCAAAATTTTCAAAAAATAATTTCAAGAAATACACAAAAATATCCAAACAAATTTTCCTGGAAATTTTTCAAATCGAAAAATTTTCAAAAAATAAATTCAGAAAATTCTCAAAAATATCCAAAAAAATTTTCCTGGAAAATTCTCAAAATCGAAAAATTTAATAACCCATTAACCAAGTGAAAATTTTCTAAGTCCTACATATAAACCATTAACCCAAGTGATAAAAATTCTAAGTCCAATCTATAAATTTCTTAAACACATCCAAAAAATTTTCCGGAAAATTCTCAAAATTTTCAAAAAATAATTTCGAGAAATACACAAAAATATCCAAACAAATTTTCCTGGAAATTTTTCAAATCGAAAAATTTTCAAAAAATAAATTCAGAAAATTCTCAAAAATATCCAAAAAAATTTTCCTGGAAAATTCTCAAAATCGAAAAATTTAATAACCCATTAACCAAGTGAAAATTTTCTAAGTCCTACATATAAACCATTAACCCAAGTGATAAAAATTCTAAGTCCAATCTATAAATTTCTTAAACACACAAAAAAAAATAATTTTTTCACTTTGTTTGAATTTTCATACCACACAAAAAAAACGTTTTTGTCGCTGTACTTTTGCTTGCTCGGGTACTGTGTAAAAAAAATTTCCGACTTTTACTGAACTAACTACTTAATTAATTAATTCTTTCGCATTTTTTCCTGATTTTCCTGTTTCACTAAGCCCCCGTTGGTACGTCATTTGTAACGTGGTATTCGTTACGACGGCTTATTTATTAGATTGATTTATCGATTGGTTTTGTTTTATAAATTTTCATTTTTGTGATATTCATTTCTTTTTTTAAAAAAATTTTTAATAGTTTTTTTTTAGTATTATGGGGTAATTTTTGGCCATACGAAGCTCTATTTTTATTTTTTGATGAAGATTTGACATAAAAAGAAATCTAAGATTGATCGGTTTTTTCATTTTGATGATATTCTTGTAATAAATGAATCCGTTGTTCATAAACTCAAACAAAATTACGAAAAAAAAAATAATGCATATGCACCTCAACCCCGGGCAAGTTCATTCCCTGAATTCGATTGATGTTATATTCCGACCCAAAGATGATCGCTTTAGTTTTGCCGGTGTTAAGGTGCAGTACGTTGTCCGAAGCCCAGCCCGACACAGCACGCGCCACAGCTGACATGCGATCCACACCATGATGAATACTGTCTCTTGCAACCTGGGTGTACGTTTGTAAGTCGTCCGCGTAAAGTAGGTGTGCGACTATAGTGGCTGCCTGGTCTCCCGAGCCATTGATCTCCGCCAAGACTTCCTTGAGATCGCTAATGTAAAGACTGAAAAGAAGGGGGCCAAGTATTGAGCCCTGTGGGACGCCAAGGTTGGTTGTTAACCAATCCGAATCTCCGTTTCATTTAGTAACCACTCGCTGCTTACGACCCACAATGTATGACTTGACCCACAGGACTACTGACCTGGAGAATCCCATTCTAATCATCTTGCGCAACAGTCTCGACGGAGATACCTTGTCAAATGCCTTACTAAAGTCGAACAGTAATAAGATGGTGAGTAACTGTTTCTCGCTATTAATGCCTGTCCTTATGTCCTCTGTCAAATTTAGTAGTGCTGTTTGCGTTGAATGGTGACTTCTAAAACCAGTCTGGAAAGGATCCAGGATTTTTTTTGAGGCTACGTAGTCCGCGATCTGGTCATGTACGATCTTTTCCAAGACCTTAGAGAGGAAGCTCAAAAGGGCAATAGACGAAAGTCCGAGACAGCAGATGGAATTGCCGTCATCTTGAGAGGCACCAGATGAGCCCCATCCAGGTCGAAGGAAAGATGCCGCTGAAAAGGGAAGAATTGAATAGAGCCACCAGGTGGTGACCCAATACAGGAAGAGATTTTGAAATTACACTCTGAGTATGCCATCCTCACCCCTTGCTTGAGACGAGAAATGGGCAACAGCCAGTACTACGTCTGCGAAGGTGACCTCGCGGAAGGCGAAGCCATCGTCACTAGCGTCTGACAGGATGTCATCCAAATCTGCCTCGCGCTCAGAGTCAGATATGGATACCCCAGCAAATATACTCTACTAACCCCGAGCACATGGCGGCAATGTACGATAATTGTTCCGAAAAATATTACCTATAAGTGCCGAGGGAAGCTCGACAATTACAGTCCACTCACCGTCGCAAATCCTGGACGCCTAACAATGCTCCTCACAATCTGGTCGCTATTTTTCCGTCGGAGAATAATCCCGCTAGCAATGTCTGATTTCAATATTACAAGTTTCAAGACGCGTCTGTACTCGGTCACGGACGGGCAGGCATTTTTCGCAATGTACGTCCGTATTCTCTAACGAGCGGGCAGGCAATTTTCCAACGTGCGTCTATATTCGCTGACGGGCGGGCAGGCAATGCTCAAAATCGGAGAGGGCGGAAATCTCTTCCAAAATTTTCGCTCTTCTTCTCGATCACCTTCAGCCCACACATTTGTTGCTTCCGCCCCTTTCTTCACGGTGATTGGCCTTGATTTTCCCTAAATGCAAAAATCAAGGCCAAGTCTACGGCGATTTGAGTCGCTAATTACCATTGGTCCGCTCCGCGATTAACGCCCAGCCCCCTAAGCGCGGGCAATATGAATTGCTAAATATACACGCGCGGGTAACCCGGCGTGTATATCTATATCGGGCGCTTACGGTTTTGTCGCTGCCGGACCATCACAGTTGCCAGTGGCGACGTGCGCGCGTCGGCCTACGCTATGCTAGGCCGGCAGCTTCATGCGGATCGCGGCGCGGCGGCTGCTAGCTCTCCTTTCTATCGACAGCCGTGTCGGTATCGCTCTCTATCTCGCTCTCTCTCTCTCTCTCTCTCTCTCTCTTGTGGCTACAGCCGAGATGGTTTGCCTCGAGGAAGCCGCCGCTGCTGCTGTGAATCCTCTCTCCTCCCGCGTCTGCGTGTATCAGGAGAGAGGGCGGTCGCGCGCGCGTGTGTGTATGTGTGGGCTCGTGCAGTGGCTCATCATCCTCGAGAGGCGAGGAAGAAAGAGCCAGCGAGAGAGAGAGGGTCGCGCGTACAGTGTACAGTGGTGTTGGCGCTGTGTAGGTGTGTGTAGAGGCTCGTCGTCGTTGCTCGCTCCGAGCAGTCGTAGCTGCGGCGATCAGCTGGTGCCGCTGGTATGGATGTGTACGTGTGCATGCCGGTCTGCGGCTTTCCTCGGTCACGACTCCTTATCCTCATTCCCTCAACAAATAAAATAACAATTCCCCCCATTAATAACAATAATTATTTAATATAAAATTGCTCGGCTCTGGTGACGGGTGACTTGGTCGCGATTGGCTGCCCGTGTTTTAATAACATTGGGACGTGAAATACACGTCACAACGAATTGTTCCGAACTCCACGCCTTGTGCTTTCTTTCTACACCACTCCAATCACCGAAGAACAACGGAGCTTAATTGCTCCGTCTAAATAACGCGAACTACGATCCCTACACACCCACGCAAAGCAACTATACTGTCCGTAAAAAATTGTCGTCCCTTGTGCGTTTTCGCGTGTGAGATATTCGAGTGAATTGTACTGTGATTTGACGACTGCATATCGGCGAATTCAAGAAGGAACGGGGTGATTTGATACACGGGGTGATTGGATTCAAGAAAAAAAATTTGACTACTGAGCACCAAGCAGCCCCTCGAGCAACCCTTTCGATCAGCCCAATGAAAAGACAGGAAGGATGAGAGGCCCTTTCACTCTTTGAGATATTTTACAGGAAGGACACACAGAGGCCCTTCTTACTTGAACGCGCAGACAGGATGGAAGTTCAAGGGCTATTTTCTTTTACATTTTGGAAAACGAGAAGAAGAATGTCCACGCTGGCTATGGTCTGCATCTTCGGAGTTTTGTGTCTGTAAGTAATAGTGAATTAAGAGAATTATTGTTCTCCGTGGAGTATTTCATGTCCGGAAATTTACATATACACTATTATTATTTTGTTAATGTAATGATTACGCCTAAACAAAAAATTATAATTTGGTCAATACGCGTTTAATCTGAAATTCGCGTGATAGGGAATTGTGTCGAAAATAAAATGTCGTTAAATTTATTTAGCTTGAAAAGTGATAAATGTAAACAAATCTCTGGGTTATCCAGCAAATCTGCGAGCGTGTCGAGCTTGCACATCGAGATGGAGCTTTTTGTCGAAGACTCTGAATGGCAATTTATTTTTACAGGTTTGTCCCTAGATAAATACGCGCAAATAGTCCTGAAAGTGCTGAAACAAAGATATAGCGCACCCGCGGTTGAGAATTCATTTGATATGAGAGGTGCAGGAGTGGCGGCTAAACATCCCGGCCCGATTATACAGAACGTACGAGGGTAGTTCAATAAGTCTTTAGAATAAAGTATAAAAACAATTTTTTTTGGGTAAATTTTTTTTTATTTTTCAACATAATCTCCTTGGAGCTCTATACACTTGGTCAATCGCTTTTTAAGTTTTTTTAATCCTTCAGAAAAGTGCGTTTTCGGAAGTTCCTCAAAATAAGCACTTACAGAGGCAATGACGTCTTCGTTGTCCGTAAATCTCTGTCCACCGAGCCATTTTTTCAAGTTTGGAAATAAGAAAAAGTCACTGGGGGCTAAATCTGGTGAATACGGTGGGTGTTCGACCAATTCGAATTTTAGTTCTTCAATTTTAGCCATTGAAACGAAGCATGTGTGAACTCGGGCGTTGTCGTGATGAAAGAGAATTTTTTTCTCGCCAAATGTGGTCGTTTTTTTTTAATTTCTTCTTTCAGCTGCTCTAATAATGATGCATAATACTCACCAGTAATTGTTTTACCCTTTTCCAAGTAGTCAATAAGTATAATTCCACGTGCATCCCAAAAAACTGTAGCCATAACCTTACCAGCTGACTTTACGGTCTTTGCCTTCTTTGGAGCTGGTTCGCCTGTGGAAATCCACTGTTTGGATTGTTCCTTTGTCTCAGGAGTGTAGTGGTGTATCCATGTTTCATCCATAGTCACAAATCGACGAAAAAATTCCTCAGGATTCCGACTTATGCGCGCCAAAAGAGCCTCAGAGGCGACCACTCTATTGCGTTTATTCTCAGCTGAGAGCAAACGCGGCACCCATCTTGCCGATAGCTTTTTCATGCCTAATTTTTCATGTAGAATTGAAACAACTGCACCTATAGATATCCTTGTGGCCTCAGCTAAGTCACGCACTTTTAACCTTCTATCCTTCAACACCATATCGTGGATTTTATTGATGATTTCGGGAGTAGTTGCTTCTACGGGCCTTCCTGAACGTGGTTCGTCACTTATTGATGTACGACCACGCTTAAATTAATTTACCCAGTTATAAACCGTTGCTAAGGCAGGGGCAGATGTGCCATGAACTGAGTCCAATTCATTTTTTATCTCATATGGAGTTAAACCCTTTAAATGAAAATGTTTAATTACCGCTCTGAACTCGTTTTTTTCCATTTTTCTTAACAAGCAATTTTTTTTTTCAATTGGTTATAAAAACACGTAAACTCAGAAGATGTGGACTGTGACTGCACCATATATCTAGTCGGGAGTGGTGCTGACTGAAAACAGATGATTTAGAGCGATTCGCGCGCCATCTGTTGGTCATTCTAAAGACTTATTGAACTACCCTCGTATTAAGTGCCTCCGGCAGTGTGATTCCCATTTTCCCTACTACGCATTTAATCGCCCAAGAACTCACAGAACACCCAGCGCAACCAAGGACGCGTTAGTGCAACATCAAACGCCAGCACAAATCCAAAATTCTTCTGAGCATCCTAGCTGTAATCAGAGAACTCAAACGTTGGCTCCTGTATGCGTATTTAACGTGAATAATCAAAGACACCATTTCTCATGTCATACAACTAATGCCAGTTTATCTCCATCGGTCATCGGTCGCAATACAAAAGCGGTGAAATATCGGAGTGTCGTTCATTCATTCATTTAAAATAACCAATTAGCAAACAGACCATAAAGTACAAAATAGAACATAACGAAAAATTCAGAAAAATATAAATACGTTACGAGCAACTCAACATTCGTTCAATTCAGGACCACCCTTTTAAACAGTGCACATACAACAGGAGTCAAGCTAGCTACTGCTCATACGAAAGTCAAAAGCGTTTTTTTCTCTATTACGTATTATTTTACATTTGGAGAGTCATTCAGTATATGTAGAGCTTTAATAAATGGTAACGACGTATATCATGACCTCCCAAAGGTGCTTGTATGATTAGAGATGTCCAAGTCATATGCACTAACGATAAAAATGCAGTCCAGAGTTAACAAATGTCTCTGTAAACTAATAAATGTGTAAACTGTAAACTGTAAATGTGATAAGTGTGTTAGTGCAGTCCGAAATAAGAATACAGTCCGGAGTTAACACATGCCTCTATAAACTGATACAAATATGGTTGGCGAATTCATGCCGTCCAAAATTAAAATATAGTCCGGAGTTAACAAACGTCTCTGTGAATAAATAGAAATATGTTTGGTGTATTCATGCTGTCCGAAATAAAAATACAGTCCGGAGTTAACAAATGTCTCTGTGAACTGATAGATATATAGTTGGTAAATTCATGCGGTCAGAAATAAAAATGCAGACCAGAGTTAATAAATGCCTCTATGAACTAATAGAAATGTGATTAGCTCGTTGGCATCGTCCGAAATAAAAATCCAGTCCAGAGTTAACAAATGTCTCTGCGAACTAATAGAAATGTGATTAGCGCGTTGGTGCTATCGGAAATTAGAATGTAGTTCGGAGTTAACGAACGTCTCTGTGAATAAATAGAAATATGATTGACGCGTTGGGGCCGTCCGAAACAAGAATACAGTCCGGAGTTAACAAATGCCTCTATAAACTGATGGAAATATGGTTGGTGTCTTTATGCCGCCCGAAATAAAAATACAGTCCGGAATTAATAAATGCCTCTGTGAACTAACAGAAATCTGATTGGTGCGTTAGGGCCGTCAGAAATAAGAATACAGTCCAGAGTTAACAAATGCCTCTATAAACTGATGGAAATATGGTTGGTGTATGCATGCTGTCCGAAATAAAAAAGCAGTCCAGAGTTAACAAATACCTGTATGAATTAATAGAAATGGGATTGGCGCATTGGCGCGATCCGAAATAAAAATGCAGTCCAGAGTTATCAAATGTCTCTGTGAACTAATAGAAATGTCATTGATCCGTTGGCGTTGTCCAAAATTAGAATGTAGTCCGGAGTTAACAAATGCCTCTACAAAAACTGATAGAATATGATTGGCGGCTTCATGCCGTCCGAAATAAGAATGTAGTCCGGAGTTAACAAACGTCTCTGTAAATAAATAGAAATATGGTGGGCGTATTCATGGCGTTCGAAATAAAAATACAGTCCGGAATTAACAAATGTCTCTATGAACTAATAGAAATGTGATTGTCGCGTTGGCACTTTCCCAAATAAAAATGTAGTGCAGAGTTAACAAAAGTTTCTGTGAACTAATAGAAATGTGATTAGCGCGTTGGCGCTGTCCGAAATTAGAATTTGGTCCGGAGTTAACAAACGTCTCTGAATAAATAGAAATATGATTGCCGCGTTGGCGCCGTCTGAAATAAAAATACAGTTCGGAGTTAACAAATGCCTTTGTGAACTGATAGAAATGTGATTGGTACGTTGGCGCTGTCCGAAATTAGAGTGTAGTCCGGAGTTAACAAACGCCTCTGTGAATAAATAGAAATATGGTTGGCGTATTCATGCCGTCCGAAATAAAAATGCAGTCCAGAGTTAAAAAATGTCTTTATGAACTAATAGAAACGTGATTGGCGCATTGGCGCTGTCTGAAATAAAAATACAGTCCTGAGTTAACAAATGTCTCTGTGAACTAATAGAAATGTGATTGGTGCGTTGGCGCTAACCGAAAGTAGAATGTAGTCTGGGGTTAACAAATGCCTCTATGAACTGATAGAAGTATGGTTTGCTTATTCATGCCGTCCGAAATAAGAATACAGCCCGGAGTTAATAAATGCATATATGAACTGATAGAAATATGGTTGGCGTATTCATTCTGTCAGAAATAAGAATATAGTCCAGGATTAACAAATGCCTCAGTGTACTGATATTAAGGTACATCAACTAAACATGCTCGACGAAATGGGAACATTATGAACGTGAGTGTGATAGGACAAATAGAAAGAAAAAATAAAAACAGGAGAAAGATTCTTTTAAAAAATAAAGCAAAATAAAAAAAATTCCATTTTGAGAATTATCTTGTACATATCCTGTGACTTTCGAGCTGTTGCATCCTTCCACTACCTAAAATACCTCAGGCTCTTAAATAAGAAAATAAATAAATAAATGAAAAAGCATCCACACGCGAGTTGAATTTTGGCTATTTTCCCTATTGTTACAACCGGTTGTATATTTTGTACACACATGGAGGCACAGAGACAAGAAATAAACACAGCAGAATCTCTACAATTACATTTTGAAAATAGACAATGCAACAGTGATAATGGTTACTACCTTATTTAAGTAACATAGTTTCTAATAAAAGTACAAAATAAAAATTCAAGAGACTCAATATAAATTAAGTAAGATATAATAAATTACTTTAGCAATTAAATGAACAAATCGTAGAATAAACTTACGGATGAGAACTGTCCTTTTCTTTTTTTTTTTTCTTTTGCGATCCCACGTGCGTATCGATGCTCGATAGTTCGGGAATCGCACAAGACGTCTGAAAACATATGACACAAGCATATCGTACTTTCTCTCTCTACAGAAGGGAATTGCAGGCTTAATATTATTACGCCTAGTCTATTGCCTATTCAAAAAATTATAACTGTCAATTATCCCTAAATATTACACTGAGTCCGTTTCATTTTGGACTGAAATTTAAAATGAAACTCAACATGTGATATCAACTCAAGTTTTCAAGTTATCTTATTTCGAGATTGGCAGCACGCGAAGAGATAGGGCAAACATAATAGAGATAGACGTATAAAGATGCACTTATTAGTTATTCAAAGAAAAAACCCGAGAATCTACAAACGACTTTAAAACGATTTTTAATATTGCAATTTCAGAGTTTAAATATCAAAATATCCATTAAAATATTTTAATATCTACAAGTGATACAATTCTAAAGTAATTAAATTGTTGAAATCAATAAACATATCTAAAAATATTGCAATTTCAAAGTCGAGAACTAGAATATCCAATGGACTCTTTTTAACACTTTCAAATGCGCCAAATCCTTAAAGTGTAAATACCAAAATATCGAATACATTCTTTTAACATTTTCAAACAATGCAAATATAAAAATCTGAAACTATTAAAAACTAGTAAATATCTTTTAAATTTCAAGTATTACAGTTTTAAAGTGTAAATACTAAAATGTTTAACACACTCTTTCAATATTTTCAAATAATAGAAGCTTAAAAAGTCCAAATTGTTAAAATTAGTAAATATCTTTCAAATTTCAAATGCTAGAATTTTTACAGTATAAATACTAAAATATTCATCACACTCTCTCAATATTTTCAAACAATAGAAGTTTAAAAAGTCCAAACTTAAAATTAGTAAATATCGTGGGAATCCAGTATTGTCTTCAGATCTGCCGCTGTAGAAAAATAATGGGACATGTCACTATCTCGTCTCTTGACGAGGAATCTCTGCCTTGCCGAATTTTTATAATTTTATAAAAAAAAACAAAAATATTCACACACGTTACAGCTACATTCATGCACCCATTCATGCCTATAAATACATTCGAACTGGTTGCTAAAATTTTATTCTGTATGTAAAACCTTATACATATAAATAAAATAAAAGTAAAAATAAATAGGTGAAAATAAATAAATAAATAAGAAAGTTACACAATAAATAAAATAAAAATAAAAATAAATATTTGAAAATAAATAAATAAATAAATAAGAAATTTACACAATAAATAAAATAAAATAAAATAAAATAAAAGATAAATGACCGATTTCATCTCAAATCATGCGGGCCGACAGCACCTATCTCTCCGAATCAGCTCAAATTATAGTATATTATTCTACTCAGAAAATAAGCGTATACGTATTTTTTTATTTTTCGATAGCATCAAAATTGCATGTGTTATGCTGTTTTCAAAAATGACTCCTCAAATTTCGTTTCTCAAAAATCGAAAACTTTTTTCTTTTTAAATCGTTCTAATTCGTCTTTTTATGGATATTTGAAAATAATTCTGTACATATTCGATGCTGTTGGTGATACTCTTTCGATCTGCCAAGTTCAAAAATTTTTTTACAAAAAATGAAGGATGATATGGCATTTTTTATAAACAATGAAAAATGCTTTTTTCTCAAAAAAGCCAACTTTTTTTTTACTCAATTTTTTTATAGATAGCTAGTCTCAATGCCTATATGGTCATATACATGACATTTGGAATATTTTTGTTTTTTAAGAGATATAAACGAAATAAGAAAAAAATTTTATGTACCCCTAAGTATAATGATTATACGTATATAGCAGAGCAAGAATCTGTGCATTAGGCGAATACGTGTACGATTATTTATATATGTGTGTGTGTACACCATAGAGGAGTATAACGCATGGTACTAGAATTCTCCGTAAGGTGGCTAAAACTCATCTTTTGCTATCACGTAGATAATGTTAGTTACTTTAGCTTATTTAAGGAACCCGGTCTAGTTATCTTAATATATATAGTATTACTTATACATACTAAGATTTCTCTTGAATTATGGCTGAAATTTATTCAACAAAGAGGCGCAAGTGTCCAAACTTTTTTGGATCACACAAAAAAAACGTATATGATGCCACTGTTAAATTTAGAAAATTGGAGAATTTAGCAGAACTTCTTCGACAAAGTTTTCCTAACAAAGCAGTGCAGAGTTCGGATTATGTATGCTTCAATTGTTATGAACGCGTTAAAAATATTGAACCAAAGGAAATAATTGATGCGATTCATTCAGACAATTATACTGACTTGGACAGTGATACTGAAGACCATGATTTTCGAGCTAGCATCCCAGAGCGGATTGAGCATTTAAACGAAACCTTAATTTCAAGTTCTTTTGGTAATGTTTCGCCACTTAAAAGAAAGAGAGGTATTGATAATTCATCTGTACAAAGATACATTATTAGAAAAAAATCAGAACTAGTATCTTCATTCTCATCTGCAACTAGCTCAAAATTGTCAGAAGCATACAATGTTTGCATTGATGAATCACATGATGATTTGACTCAATGCTTCTGCAATGAATGGCTCAATAACTTGCGAGTAGCGCTTGATAAATGTGACAGTATCAATGAGAAAATTAGAATTTTAACGTTGCTTCCTTCGTCATTAACAAAATCTAGTATTTTATCAGCATTTCCCGAAGTAACTGTTTATATGATTGACAAAGCAAGAATGCTTGTAACAACTAAGGGAATATATTCTGAACCTGATGCGTATACTGGTCATCCATTGGACGAAAAGTCTACAAAAATTGCCATGGAATATTTTCTAAACGATGACTTTAACTGTACACGTCAAAGCTCTAATAAATGTGATGTTATGACTGTTCAACAAAATGGAAAAAAAGAAAAAAAATAAAACGTTATTTGACACGCAGTTTAAAAGAGGCGTATAAACTATTCAAACAAGAAAACCCAGACATAAAAATCGGTATAACAAAGTTTTATACATTAAAACCAAAGTTTGTTATGTTGAGCCCGTCGAAGGAAGTGTGTCTGTGCATTTACTGTGCAAATTTTGATTTATACGTTAATAGTCTAAATAATTTCCTAGGAGGCAAACATTCAGACCTCGATAGAGTTCGTTCTATACTTTTATCGGCAATTGTTTGCTCCAATTTGTCCGATAAGTGTCTTTTTCAAGAATGTACTTTATGCCCAGGTTCTGAAAATATCAACCTAAGTTTGTTTGGATTAGAGACAACTAATGAACATGAGGAGATTGTTTTTGCTATGTGGGAAAATGGCCATCTTATGAAGAAAAGATTAACAATCTCCAATTTTTTTAGCGATCTTTCTTCTTGGACAGTCAAAACAAGCGTTCATTTAAATATTAAAAATATACAAAGAAAAGCTATAAAAGAAGAGAAAGAAATAGCTGCAGCTAACTCAGGTCATCTAGTACTGCATGGTGATTTTGCTGAAAATTGGGCAGTGATTCACAGTAACCCTATTCAAGGTACTCACTGGGTTAATCAACAGGTCTCTATTTTCACAGCAGTTTGTTATCAAGGAAAACTAACAAAAACTTTTGCTGTCATCAGTGATGATAGAAAACACGATTCTGCCCATGCCTTGTTAGCAATGGAAAAAATAATTGATTCGATGAAAAATGATTCAACCGATTTAATAGATCAAATATCGATTATAACAGTTGGAGCAGCAAGCCACTTTAAAAATCGATTGTATGAAATGAAAAATGCTTCCATCAATAAAAAATGGTTGTTTTCAGCTACAGGTCACGGGAAAGGTGCATGTAATGGTGTTGGCGGACTAGTGAAACACTATGCAACTAGACATAATCTTCAGAACAGTCATATTGAATCAATATAAGATGCCAATGCTTTTGTAACAAAAGTTCAATCTTATACTAATAATATTAAACTTATCTTACTACCAAAAGAAGATATTGAAGTTTTTAGACAAAATAAAATAAAAGAGTGGCTTAAGGCTCCTAAATATAACGGCATTCAGAAAACCCATGTATGGAAAGTAAATGTAGGTAAAAAGAAAAAATCTTATACAGGTCGAACTGCTCTTCATTCTTTAACAAAATTGTTAAATAAAGAGAAACAGAAGAAGAAGAAAATCAACTCAAAGAATCGTGTTAGCAAGAAAGTTAGAAAAAGCAATAAAATGTCTAAAAATCATAAAAAAGGGAAAAATACATAGGATTTTTTCTTGCACGACAGTGCTATGGGGGAACATAAAATTTTTTTCTTATTTCGTTTATATCTCTTAAAAAACAAAAATATTCCAAATGTCATGTATATGACCATATAGGTATTGAGACTAGCTATCTATAAAAAAATTGAGTCAAAAAAAAGATGGCTTTTTTGAGAAAAAAGCATTTTTCATTGTTTATAAAAAATGCCATATCATTCTTCATTTTTTGTAAAAAAAATTTTGAACTTGGCAGATCGAAAGAGTATCACCAACAGCATCGAATATGTACAGAATTATTTTCAAATATCCATAAAAATACGAATTAGAACGATTTAAAAAGAAAAAAGTTTTCGATTTTTGAGAAACGAAATTTGAGGAGTCATTTTTTAAAAAAGCATAACACATGCAATTTTGATGCTATCGAAAAATAAAAAAATACGTATACGCTTATTTTCTGAGTAGAATAATATACTATAATTTGAGCTGATTCGGAGAGATAGGTGCTGTCGGCCCGCATGATTTGAGATGAAATCGGTCAAATAAATAAATAAATAAACAAATAAATAAATAAATAAGTATTTATATTAAATAAGAGCGCTGTTTTGTACTTACATAGGGACGGAAGATATCTCACATCGCAGGGGAGGTTGTTCCAGAAACGCGAACCCTGAGCTCTAAACGAGTATAGGCCAGTGTCAGTGCGCGATCCCGGAACCGAGAGCTCTTTTACTCCATTCCTACTGGAAGTCCTGGCCGTGTTTTTTAAAAAGAGAGCCGCAAAGTACGGAGGTTGTCTCATGTTTATTGCTTTATACAATAACCACCCCGCAAAATACGCTCGTCTTTCCTTTATAGTAAACCAGCCAAGATATTTCCTGTGAGGACTGATGTGCTCATCCCGCCTAACACGTGCCCTGCCCATCTTAGTCTCCGTGATTTTATTATTCTGTTAATATTTGGTGACGCGTACAAATTATGTAGCTCGTCATTGTGCAGTTTCCTCCACTCCCCAGTTTCCTCATCTTTCTTTGGCCCGTATATTTTCCGCAGAATAAATAAAATAAAGATAACATAATACGATAAAAATAAAAGGAATACATACACACACTTTACGAAAAATTGTTCGTAGATATATCACGTCAAAAGAATAAAAACACACTCATTCATATGACACTCTTACAATTCACGCTAATAAATACATTCATACTTAACACTTAACATGTACAATAAATTAAATTAATAAATAACTAAATCAAATAAATAAATAAGTTAGATAAATAAATAACTTAAATAAATAAATAATAACTTAAATAAATAAATAAATAACTTAAATAAATAAATAAATAACTTAAATAAATAAATAAATAACTTAAATAAATAAATAACTAACTTAAATAAATAAATAAATAACTTAAATAAATAAATAAATAACTTAAATAAATAAATAAATAACTTAAATAAATAAATAAATAACTTAAATAAATAAATAAATAACTTAAATAAATAAATAAATAACTTAAATAAATAAATAAATAACTTAAATAAGTAAATAAATAACTTAAATATATAAATAAATAAATTTAAATAAATAAATAAATGAAATAAATAAATAATTTAAATAAATAAATAACCTAAATAAATGTCTGGGTTACATTAGGACTACACAGAAATGAACAAAATAATGTATTAACCGATTTTCGAAAAGTTCACTTCTGTGTATTCCCGTCACCATGTAATTGTTTAAGGTGCCTGCCTAACGCCGTTTTAATTTTACAAAAAGATGGCAGGCACCTCACACTGCTTGGGAGCGAATTCCAGAGGTGCGCACCTTGAACTCTAAACGAGAATAGGCCCTTTTCGGTGCGCGACCCCGGAACCGAGAGCTCCTTCGTACCACCCCTACTTGAAGTCCTGGCCTGGTTTTTTTCAAAGAGGGCAGAAAGATTCAGCCACAGGGAATGCAGCAGTTTCGACCCCAATCTCGACCTCTATGATGTTATGATGACTGGGAAAAGGCGCCGGCCGATTGTCGCTGCTCAGTACAACGTCATTGTTATCTGTCAAGATTGCATCAATCCATGTATGAGAATCTGTGATATGATGAGTCGCACCATGATCAACTATTTGACGGTTGAGATCATCAGCCAACCGCCTGACAAATCTTGCATCGGCTGACGTTCCGAGTCGGTTCGCATTCAGATATCCCATAATAATTTTATGACTAAAGTCTTGCGTACGTGTTGTTAGTTTGTCTGGTAAGTCGGAGCCCTGTAAAAACGGTACGAAGGCTGCCCTGCTGAACACTGCACATTAAGTATTCAGGTATAAATGGCCTGCCCTCCCGTGTGGTTGGAGAGCTGCATATTAAATTGGCCTTGAAAGAGTTATGAATGTACAGAACCATCCCGCCCCCTAGTTTGTTGCGATTAAGTCTAAATCATGAATAATCGTCAATCTGAATGCAATCACTCCCACCAGCAGGGTCAAGGTGCGACTCAGCAACTTCAAAGAGATGGTAGGCATGACCAGCTGAAAGATGTTGTTTAATCATGCCAATGTGCCCTATAAGAGTGGTAACATTGACAAAACCTGCTCTCAGTCCCCTACAGCGAACCCCCCCCCCCCCCAGCAGTGTCTACAAATAGTCAATTTTTTGCGATAGTTTCTTTTTGACCTGTTGACGGAATAACAGTCTTGTCAATTGCGCTCACTTTTTCAACATTTTTTGTTGTCTTATCTATGGTTGGTGATGGTTGATCAGTGACATATAATGCCACTATTGTTTGAAGATCTGCCGCAGACGAAAATTCATGAGAGACGTCACCATCACACCTCTTCACCAGGAAATGGCCCCCTCTATGCCAAACGTATTTAAAATTGAGTCTCATCGCAAGGGCCTTGAGACTTCTATATTTAATAAAACAGTCCTTTGTTAATAATTCATTGATAAAAATTTTCCCATTAATAATGCCATCCCTTGTGTCCTGGTCAAGAGCTGCAGTGTCGACGTCCCTAACATGAAAGCCAGTGATTAGTTTTTTGGCTCGCATAATTTTCTCGCCTAACGCACTGCTGGACAGGGTAATAACCCATGGTGACCGTCTGCGTTCGCTATTTACATCTGCTGATGCCGCAGCAGATGCAGATGCTGATACCGAAGCAGGCGTGTGCTTATTATTTCTGATTTCTGTGTTGATGGGAGGACACGGCACAGTATTGTGTGTGCAACGTCTACGCGCTTGGAGACATCACCGTCAAATATGTTGGAAATTATTAACTCCGTGTTACTGTTTTTACTGTTTTTACTGTGCATTGTTCCTCCAGGCGATTAACCGCTTTCATCCGCGTGCTTCATGCAGGTGATGCTGCAGCACCATCATTGTTAATATTATTATTATTTATTTGACTAGATAATTTTTTTTTGTTATTTACAACTTTTTTGAAGCCGTCATTATTGTTGTTACAATTTTCATTTGTATCGCCTATATTCCTATAGTTGTCAAGTAAATTACTATTGGTAATAAACGCATTATTATTTTTACATTTGTTTGTACTACAGTGCGTTTCATAACTTTAAGACCACCCACATTTTGGGCTAAATCAGTGTAATTTAATATTGTATTGATACATCAACTTTATAATCTTGAAAATAATCAAATTTCTCAACATTTTACGCTATTTAGACAATTTAAAAATTTTTCGTAGTATTAAAATAACGAAATATCGTATTTTAGGCTGTTTTATAACAATAAGACCGCTATTAAGTTTTTTTAATTTATTGCTGTGCTCACAATATATATATTTATGACTATAGTTACCATCCAAGCATTTACCGTCAGTAAGTATTGATATATATATATATATATATATATATATATATATATATATATATATCAATACTTGTAAGCGCTGATGTATTATTTTTATTTCAATTTAGCAATTACCGACAGTACCACTCAGTAGGTAAATGCTTGGATGGTAACTATAGTCATAAATATAAACTGAAACCGTTGGGTAATGATAATTTAAATTTCCGTTAAACGCGTTGTCTATTTCATAACGCAGTAAGTGTAGTAAGTTCAAAAGTAGTCTTAAAGTTTTTAATTTGCAGTTATTAGATAATGGGCCGAGGTACATGCTTAACCGAAGAAGAAAAAGGAAAGATTTTAGCATATCGTGACTGCGATACGAGCATAAGAGAAATCTCTCGAAAATTGAGGAGGTCAAATTGCGTAATCTTAAATTTTCTTAAAAATCCTGAAAACTATGGTAAAAATAAAAAGGGCGGACCCAAAAACAAAGTTTCTGCTCGTTTAAAGCGCAGAATTATTAATGCAGCAAGCAAATCGAAAAAAAGTTTCAATAAAATTAAAGAAGATTTAAATTTAAATATTTCACGCTCAACAATATATCGTACAATTAAAAGCGCTAATCACCTTGTAAGGCAATCATTACAAAGAGCTCCTCGATTACTAATTCGCCATAAAGATGCTAGATTAAATTTTAGGAAACTTAATATGAATACGGACTGGAATAAAGTAAATAGAACAATATTATTATATTGGTATATAATATATTATGCATGGTTTATTTCTATGAATATTAAATTCACTGTTACTTTATTTTAAGGTTATTTTTTCTGATGAAAAGAAATTTAATTTAGATGGCCCTGATGGCCATCATTCGTATTGGCGAGACTTAAGAAAGGAGCCTGAATATTTTTCCCGTAGAAATTTTGGTGGTGGTAGCTTGATGGTTTGGGGAGGATTTTGTATCTCACATACATTGGCTCTAGCTTTTCCTTCATGTAAAATGAATTCACAAGAGTATATTAATGTACTGAAAGATCACCTTTTGCCATTTTTAGATAATAATGAAACAGAAGATTGGATATTTCAACAAGATAACGCATCAATTCACGCAAGTCGTGAAACGAAAGTGTGGTTTAACAATAACGATATTATTGTTCTAGCCTGGCCAGCGTATTCTCCAGACGTTAATCCGATTGAAAATTTGTGGGCTATTCTTGTTCGTAAAGTTTATGCTGAAAATAAACAATATGGTAGTGTTAATCAATTAAAAGATGCTATTCTAAAAGCTTGGCTTGATGAAAGAATTTTACGAAATTTAGTTGAAAGTATGCGAAATCGCATTTTTGAATTAATAAAAAATAATGGAGGTACAATTAATTATTAAATTAAAAATTACAGTCTTTTGTTACTATTTACAAATAAAACATATTATAATTAAAATATTGTACATAACGAATTAAATTCTATAGTAATATATATCTCAAATACACAATAAAAATATTGTACACATAATATTAAGCTCTAATAATAATTGTAATGTTTTCATATGCAGCTTTAATTACAATAAATTACATTATTAATAAATCTTATTTTTTAAATTCTTTTCCGCATATTATATTTTTTATTTTAGAGTTTAGAAATAGAAAATTTTCAGAATTTTAAAATATAATGACAAATCATAGTTTAAATTAATTTATTGTAATATACAGTAGGAATAGTAATAAAATAATATAACTTTACAGTGGTCTTATTGTTATGAAACAGCCTAAAATACGATATTTCGTTATTTTAATACTACGAAAAATGTTTAAATTGTCTAAATAGCGTAAAATGTTGAGAAATTTAATTATTTTTAAGATTATAAAATTTATGTATCAATACAATATTAAATTACAGTGATTTAGCGCAAAATCTGGGTGGTCTTAAAGTTATGAAACGCACTGTAGTCTGAGAAACGGTAGTGTTTTGTATACTGAGGAGCACTGCAATTCGTTGGTTTTCGATTTTGTTTAGTATAAGTTGGTTATTTTTTTGGATATTTTCTACGTTACTCTCAATTTTATTAATATTAGTTGTATATGTAGTGGTCAAATTTTCTTTTGTTATTATTTTTTCTATATTCTTTAATATTTCTTTATTGTGACTTTCAACTCTATTAATTTTGTTAGTTAAGTTTTGGAAATCAGTTTCAAAAGTATTTATTATAAAATTATCAATTTTAGTTTGTGACTCAAAATTAGTCAGCTCTAAATTACCTATTTTTTCTAGTAACGTACTGTAATTTATCTCAATTTTGTTCAACAAGTTGTTTGTGTCGACGTTACTGTCATGTAATATTTTATTATTGATTTTTAAATTGTCTATTTCTTGGCAAAGCACTTTTCTTTTTTCATCTCCTCCAGCTGGGAGTGTTGTTTCGACAGTTTTTCCTCAATTTTTTGCAGCTTGGATTCAATTGAAAGTGCTAAAGTATGTACTGCTCGTAGCGCATTTAGCCTATTAACAATTGCTTCCAATCTGCCTTCAATAGAGGTGCAATGTCTAGCAAGTGCATTGTCAATGTTTTTTGAAGTTGAATTCGCGTACTCCACCAGGCAGGTACGTAGTTTTTAAATTGCGAGCATTTTTTGCTTATTTTTACGTGTTTTTACGAGTTTTAATTAATTTCATGTTACACGATTATCTCCGCAAAATTTTAGCGAATCAGACTCAATTTTTTTTGGGAACTCTCCTAAGTATAACAACTCAATGGTCCTGTTTTGAGATTGATCCTGCAAATACACGCTGAATGCGGCCACTATAAAAAATCGCTAAAAACGGTTTTTGAGGTATGACTTGAAAACTAAGCATTCCACGAGAAAAAGTTAAATAGAAAAGTTGTAGACCTTTGAAAAATACAACTTTTTTCCATTGACATCTATTTATGAAAATACTTTTAATTCGAGTTAACAGGCCAAAACCGAATTTTAACATCGAAAAAAACAGCTTTTTATCATATAACTTTACAGCTATGCATTTTACATGAAAAAGTTAAATGGAAAAGTTTTGTAGATCTTTGAAAAATACAACTTTTTTCCATTGATATCTATTTATAAAAATACTTTTAACTCAAGCTAACAGGCCAAAAGCGATTTTTAACATCGAAAAAACAGCTGTTTACCATCTAACTTTACAGCTATGCATTTTACATGAAAAAGTTAAATGCAAAAGTTGTAGATCTTTGATAAATACAACTTTTTTTCTTGACACCAACATGCGAAAATGCTTTTAAATCAAGTTAATAGTCCAAAAACGATTTTTGACATCGAAAAATGTAGTTTTTTACTATATTATACAATCAAGCAAACGCGCAGCGCGAGCACCGGTAAGGCAAGCCAGCGCGAAGCACGAGCTGAGTACGGTCGTGCCTCTAATCCAAAACGCGACGCATTTTGCATGCCTTGCATTGCGAAGCGATGCAAGGCGCGGAGAAGCTTAAGAGCGAGTGAAGCGCTCGCTCTGAAGCTCCGGAGCAGGCAAGTCACATGCGGCCGACGGCCGCGCGTGGTGCGCTAGTTTCGATGTTAAAATTCGTTTTTGGCCTTTTAACTCCAGTTAAAAGTATTTTCATAAATAGATGTCCATGGGAGAAAGTTGTATTTGTCAAAGATCTACAACTTATCTATTTAGCTTTTTTTCGTAGAATGCTTAGTTTTCAAGTTATAGCCTAAAAACCGTTTTTAGCGATTTTTTATAGTTTCCGCATTCAGCGTATATTTGCAGAATCAATATCAAAATAGGGCCATCAAGTTTTTATACGTAGGAGAGTTCCCAAAAAAAATTGAGCCCGATTCGCTAAGTTTTCGCGGAAATAATCATGTAACATGAATTTAAAAAAAAACACGTAAAAATAAGAAAAAGTGCTCGCAAATTAAGAACTACGTACAGGATCGGGATAAACAAAATAGAATTTCATATTGTGCTCGAGGAGATCTCTCCTAAAATTTCAACCCGATTGGTAAAAAATTGCGTGAGATATCCTATCGCACACATTTTTCGCTAACGAAAATATAAGGCACTTCCGTGTCGCGGTCGTGCAAAAACGTTTCCTATTAGATTTTCATGCTACTAGTTTTGCTTTCTCAAAGAGAAAGGTTTGCGATGGTGACAATTTTCTTTTGTGTTCTTTAACGTACGAGGTCTGTCCCAAAAGTATCCGACCTACCTCGATTTCTCGGCGCTTGATTTATTCTTCGTCATTCGGGGGGTGGCATCCTTCAAAGTAGTCCCCATTTGATTGAACAAGACGCTTATATCGATGTTTCCACTTATTAAAGCACTCTTGAAAGTCAGACTTGGGAATCGCCTTTAGTGCATTCGTCGCATTAGTTTCAACAGTCTGTTTATTGTCGAATCGATGTCCTTTAAGCGGCATTTTCAATCGAGGAAACAGCCAAAAGTCGCAGGGAGCTATATCAGGACTGTATGGAGGCTGGCGGAGCTGCGCAACACTGTGTTTCAATAAATACTGCTGCACAAGGTTTGATGCGTGCGCTGGAGCATTGTCGTGATGAAGAAGCCAGTCACCGGTTTCCCAAAGTTGCGGTCGTTTTCTCCTGATTGCATTACGTAATCTTTTCAAAACTTCAACGTAGTACTCTTTATTGATTGTCTGGCCTGTAGGGGCATGTTCGTAGTGCACAACGCCCTCATAATCGAAAAAAACAATCAACATTGACTTGATGTTGCTTCGACTTTGACGAGCTTTTTTCGGCCGAGGCTCAGATGGAAGCTTCCACTGTGAAGATTGTTGTTTTGTTTCAGGATCATAACCATAAACCCATGACTCATCACCAGTAATAACCTTTTTAAGAAAGTTTTCATCACTATTAATCATTTCCAAATTGTCCTGAGCGATTTCTAATCGAAGGTTTTTTCGCTGGTCTGAGAGCAGTTTCGGGATGAATTTTGCACACACACGAGTCATCCCGAATTCTCGGTTAAAATTCGCCAAACAGTACTTTTTTGTATTCCAAGTTTATCTTCCAGTTCTCTCACAGTCATTGATGCACATCATGCATTAGATACACATCAAAAAACAGGAAACGCAAATACAAATGAAAAAGATAAGTTGGACATTCAAACAAATAATCAAACGGAGGCTGTCGCAAATGAATGACTATCGTCGGACACTGCTGGGGGGGGGGGGGGGTGCACTGTAGGGGACTGAGAGCAGGATTTATCAATGTGACCTCTCTAGATTGTCATATTGGTACACTCCGTCAACACCTTCTATCTGGTCCCTCCTACCACCTTTTTGGAATTGCTGAGACGCACCTTGCTCAAAACATTGACGACAATCGCATTCAGATCAAGGGCTATTCAATTTTAAGATTAGATAGGAATAAATTTGGGGGTGGGTTAGTCCTGTATGTACACAATAGTTTTATGGCAACCATACTAAGCCGCTCACGTACCACCCAGGATGGTACTCTGAACATTTCTGAATATATTATGTGTAGTGTGCAACAGGGCGACCTTCCCCCCATATTCGTTGCTCTAATTTATAGGCCACCGCATGTACCATTCCTACAAAATTCAGACCTAATTGATAAGCTAGCTACATACACGCAGGACTATAGCCATAAAATCTTGATGGGTGATCTGAATGCGAACCTGTTGAAGACGTCGGCTGATGCAAGATTCGTTAGGCGATTAGCCAACGATTTAAATCTAAAAATAATAGAGCATGGTGCGACTCATCACCTCGAGGGGTCTCACACATGGATTGATGTCGTTATGACAGATGACAACGACGTGGTGCTGAATGCCAGCAATCAGGCGGCGCCCTTTGCCAGCAATCAGGCGGCGCCCTTTGCCAGCAATCACACAATTATAGATGTTGAAATAGATTTTAAATTAAACAATAGCCCCATCACCGACACTTTCAGTTACAGAGACTTTAAAACAATAGAACAGGAAGATCTTCTATCTTACCTGAGTAAATGTGACTGGGCGGCGTTTGATTGCTTGGACAACAACGACATGGACGATTTATTGGGACAGCTCAGCGCCAATCTCATGGGGGCAATAAATGAACTCGCTCCACTGAAACAATTTACACCAAAAAATAAAGCTAATCCTCCATGGATTGACGCAGATCTGGCTCACATAATAAAAAAACGTAACGCCGTACGCAGACGACTATAGCGCACAAAAAACGGTAATCTTTGGCAGCAGCACCGGTCGAAGCAGAACAACGCATGAAAATCACGCGGGAGACTTACATGCAGAATAAGATTTTTGAAGCCCTAGAAAATAAGAAGGATATTTGGAAAGAACTAAAGGGCTTGGGGCTCCTGCCAAGGGCACGGGGAGGGGGGTTGCATGACTTCTCGCCGGGTGAGCTGAACTCGCACTTTGCGGGGATATCGGTCTCCCAGAGTGAAGGTGACGTTGATTTGGGTAGCATCTTGGACTCGGCCAGTGACGACGGCGTTGTTTTCAAAGACGTTACAGTGACGGACGTAGTCCTGGCTGTTGCTCATTTCTCGTCGCAGGCTAGGGGTGAGGACGGTATTCCCCAAAGCGTTGTAGCTAAGGCTCTCCCGTATGTAAGTCATCATATAGCGAGGGTCTTCAACTCTCTTTGTCTGGTGGTGTCTTCCCAGGGGCTTGGTGGGGGGCTCACTTGGTGCCTCTAAAAAAGGTTTCAGTGCCATCTACTTCATCAGATTTTCGCCCAATAGCACTATTGAGCTTTCTCTCCAAGGTGCTGGAGAAGATAGTACACAACCAGATTACCGATTTCTTAAGAGCCAAAAATATCTTGGATCCTCTGCAAACCGGTTTCAGACAGCATCACAGCACCCAGACAGCTCTACTAAAACTAACCGAGGACATACGAACTGGGATTAACGACAATAAGAAACTAATGTCTATACTGCTACTGTTCGACTTTAGTAAGACGTTTGACACTATATCACCATCTAAATTACTTCGTAAGCTGATACGCATGGGTTTTTCCAGGAGTGTTCTTCTGTGGATCAAATCATACATTTTTGGTCGCAGGCAAAAAGTCATAACTGACAACAACGGGGAATCTGATTGGCTAACCACCATCTAGGTGTGCCACAGGGTTCAGTCCTGGGGACCTTGCTATTCAGTCTTTATATCAATGACTTACAAGACGTACTGACTGGTGGTGATGTTAAACACTTGCTATACGCGGACGACTTTCAAACTTACACTCAAGTGACATGGCGAGATCTTCATGTGGGTATCAGATGCATGTCGGCTGTTGCGCGGGCAGTGTCGGAGTGGGCCGAAGCATCCGGACTGCGACTCAATGTCGGCAAAACAAAAGCGATCATTTTCGGCTCCGACCACATCAATCGGTTGCAGGATCTTGGTTTGCCCGGCATTGGGTTTCAGGAAGGTGTACATGTGCCTTTCTCTGACTCGGTCACAAACCTTGGTGTTGTCATGGACTCTAAACTCACGTGGAAACTGCAGGTTGATGCAGTTGGAAAAAAGGTAAATCGTGCTTTTTACAGCCTACGATTTTTTAGTTCATGCACAACTCAGGCGTTGAGAAAGCAGCTTGCATGCGCGCTGGTAGTGCCACATTTAGATTATTGTTCCGTGGTTCACCTTGATGTGTCTGATGAGCTCGAGACGAAGTTGCAACGACTTCAAAATTCATGTGTGAGATACATATGTGGTGTTAGAAGGGATGAGCACATCACTCCTCACAGGAAATATCTTGGCTGGCTTACAGTAAAGGAAAGAAGAGCGTACTTTGCGGGGTTATTATTGTATAGGGCAATAAACATGAGACAACCTCCGTACCTTGCGGCTCTCTTTTTAAAAAACACGGCCAGGACTTCTAGTAGGAGCGGTGTGAAAGAGCTCACGGTTCCGGGATCGCGGACTGATAAGGGTCTCTATAAGGGTTTTTATATTGATACACTGACGAACTGTGATAGTGATCAAAGACTTAATGTAATGACAAAATAACAATTTTTATGTAATGTATTTTTGCCAAAACTGACAAATAAATCGTATATCTATCTATCTATCTATCTATAGTGAAACGACGATCTTGTTCAACTGCGACACGCAGACGCTCGACATTATCCGACGATGTTCCCGTCGAAGGTCGACCAGAACGAGGATCACTGTCAACAGATGTGCGGCCACTTTTGAACCGCCTATATCACTCTTTTATTTGTGTTTTGCCCATAAACTCATCTTTAAAGGTCTTTTGCAACATTTCAATAGTTTCCGCACAACTTTTACCGAGATTAAAGCAAAATTTTATGCAAATTCGCTGTTCGGTTCGTTCTGCCATTTTTAACAATAAGCAAATTGCGACGAACGCAAAAAAGTCGTTGTAAACAAATACACGCTGCGCGGGAACTAAGGCATTTCATCGGTATCTCAGGCTACTGACGAGAAGGTTAGGAGTTGCTGGTGACGTTCGTACCCTCCAGAGGTCGCCTGAGTCTCTCCGCGCGAATATATGAACGTAGGTCGGATACTTTTGGGACAGACCTCGTATAAACATGATTTATGCCTTGGGGAGTCCGAATAGACTACTGTTAAAAAATGTCTGCATGTGTTTGTGTGTGTATGTGTGTGTGTGCGCGCGCGTGTGCATGTGCATGTGTGTGTGTGTTAGTATGTAGCATATTACCATTCGTTCAATCTGCTGTATAACTTTCCCGCACTTTACACAGATGTTCGCTATCCATTCCCGGTGCGCGCTTAAAAGTTTTAGCAAATATGGTCGAATATACTTTTTATATTTTTCAAAATGTAAGAATTTTCAAATTTCATTTTCTATTTTAATTTATGTCAATGCAGGAATGGTTTTTTGGGAAACAAATTTTGTACACAATAAAGTACACATAAAATCCTTCATTTTACGACCGGATACGATTTTATATGAGTCGTTTTTCAGTTGTTATACTGTGTAACATTTTTTTCCAACATTTATTACTCAAAAACTATACGATAAAAGTCAGTGACATTTTTATTTAATACTTGTTTATATATAGGTGTATTCCTGTCTTTTTTTACGTATTAAGTCGGTTTGTTTTCTGAGAAGAAAAATAAAATGCAGAAAAACGCATTTCTTTGGATAACGATAACTTGAGTATTACTTGATGTAATGCCTTGCAAATTTCAGAGAATATTTGTTAGGTGTCAGGTTATTGACTGAATATTTTTGAGCCGATTTGATTCATAATCTTCTGAAATATTAGAGATTATTCAATTTAAACAATACTTTATCACCCTGTATATCATGACATCTCTAAGCTTTATCGTTGTGCTTTTTCTTATAAATATTAAGTATTATTATATATGAGATAACACAAAAATCTAAAAACTGGAAAGATAATGTTATTTTAAAAATATTATTTATGATTTTTTAAAAATGATTTAATAATGACAATTTATTTTTGCAATATTGAATCTGTATTAATCTATAATAGAACGTAGAAAAATTATAATGTTTATACTTTTTTGATGAAGGAATTTGTAAACTAGTATATGTTACATAGTAGTCAATTTTTTAAATGAGTGATTTAAAAAAACGATGCATTTTTGTGGCTTATGGATTTTTTTGCAATGAAACAAAATAAACAATAATTCAATCTGTTGTAGGTATAGATTTCATTTGATTTTATAGATAAAAATAGATTTTACAACCAATGACACATCGCTGACCAAAGACACCCTGATATACGATATATACGATAATATGTATGTTGAAAAATATTCATTTTTCAGTTGGGCACAAATCACTAAATTTTCATTTAGTGATAGAATTTCATAGATAGCCAGGAAAAGAACCATCATGGGTGGTACTGCGCAGATCTTCCTTATTTATATAATAATTTTAATTAAATTCTCTTTGAGAAATCATAGTGCCAAAGCAGTTGGCAGCTATTTTTACATATATTAAAATATATTATCCTATGTGCGATCTCACATTATAAATTAGATGATAAAATATGAAATTATAACAGATAGTTACAGCTGATTTCTCAGGTGAGAATTGACAAAAATTATGTAAATAAGATCTATATATGTTTGAGTGTATATATATATATATATATATATATATATATATATATATATATATATATATATTATAAACAATTTATATTATTCAATATATATATATATATATATATATATATATATATATATATATATATATATATATTATAAACAATTTATATTATTCAATATATATATATATATATATATATATATATATATATATATATATATATATATATATATATATATATATATATATATATATATATATATATATTATAAACAATTTATATTATTCAATATATATATATATATATATATATATATATATATATATATATATATATATATATATATATATATATTATAAACAATTTATATTATTCAATATATATATATATATATATATATATATATATATTATAAACAATTTATATTATTCAATATATATATATATATATATATATATATATATATATATATATATATATATATATATATGTATGTAATGAATAAGTGTGAGCACTGTTTGTATGTGCGTGGGTCTATATATGTGTATGTATATATGCACGTGTATGCGTGTATGTGTATGAGTGCTGTGTGATAACTGTCCCAGTTTAGCTTTAAAAGTATTCGAAAATTTATTAGACCTAAAATATTTTTTTCTCCATAACTAACTTTCTTTTTAGAGTTTGAGGATTTTTTGCCCTTATAATATTATTCAAAACAAAATACTTGAATGGGATATATTAAAAAGTATTCCTATCAAAATATACACAATATTATAATTATGATGTTGGCAGAGGATGGAACTAACAGGGACATCACTGATATTCCAGGTTAAAAATGCTCGTAACGTCTCGTATATTTGTTATTAAAATTTTTGTGTATTCTGAATATATAGTTTGAAAATTTGTCGTTAGATACTTCTGTGAAGTCAAATAGCACGTTTTTCAATGCGATTAACGCTATTATCAGCATTTTTTTGCAAATCGCTGCATAAAAATTATGCATCCGATTTTAATAGTAGTTAGTTGAATTTTCCTTTAAAACTAATGAAAATATACATAATGAACCTTACAATTTGCAACGTGTATGTGGAGATTTGAAATACACGTATATAAATTTTCATCAAAATCGGTAGGCTAGTTTCGGAGGAGTATAATGACAAAAAATTGGACTCTGTAGAGGATAGAAGGCTTCGTCCGATTCGCTTTGCTCATCAGGCTCCGCCCGATAATTGAAAATAGTTGAAAATATAAAAAAAATATCCCATTACAGTTTTTTTTTCTTACGTAGTTTTAGTAAATTTTTATTTAGCCCTAATGTTGCTAAAACTTGTTTTTCGGATTCACGTAGTCACCTCAAATGATCTTAAGAAGCATTGGTTAAAAAATGTTTGTTTTTATTTTCTATGTTTTAATGAGGTTACACGTAGGAAAACAAAAGGAATATATTTATTTGACTTTAGCATATATTATCACAAGTTGGCATGTGATAAAATACACTAAAGTAACCCTCTTAAAAGGTAGAAAATAAAAACGAACATTTTTTAACCGATAAATGCTTTTTAACATCATTTGAGGTGACTACCTGAATCTGAAAAATAAGTTTCAGCAACATTAGGTCTAAATAAAAATTTGCTAAATCTGCGTAAGATAAAAACGGTAATGAGATTTTTTTTTATTTTCCACTATTTTACGAAGCCCTCTATTTATTTATCCCCTATAGAGACCAATTTTCAATCATTTTTTAATTTCGACAAATGCATCTTGACATCGTTTAAATGTGGATACTTTCGATTTTAAGAAACGAGTTTTAGTAGCATAAGATTTAAATAAATCTCTGCTAAAATTTCCTCAGAAGAAAACGGCAATGTGGTTTTGAGTTTCTTTATACTTTCAACTATTTAAAATGATGATATTGAGAAAATTAAAAAAGAAAATATTGAACTAATCTCCTGTGTACGCATACGCATATTCACCTACACACCCACGCACACGCACACAGGCACACACACAGAAACACACTCACACATAGACACTCATTCAACAACGCTAACACTTATTTTTTACATGTATATACACGCACTCATACATATATAATTTTTATTCATATAATTATATTTTTTTAATTTTCACCTGAAATCATATGTGAAAACAAGAGAAATCAGCTGTGATTATCGGTAATAATTTCATATGTTTTCTCATTTGATTTCTCATGTGAGATCGCACATAAGATATCATGAGTGAATTTTCAGTAGGCATATACATAAGGTATTTGTGTTCGTTGAACACGAATGTGACATTAAAAAATCAATATTAAAATAAGCGGACTTATTATGGTCGACTAAAAACTGTGTTTTTTTATAAAAAATTTCATAAACTCGTAATAATTCGGTAAGTTTTGCTTGCTCGAAGAGAGTATATCTCCACATCTCGCACACCCTCGTATCGAATTATTTCTTATGAAAAATACGATATCTGCAAAATGATTTTACAGATACTTTGTTAAGGAACGCGCTCGACAAGATAGTCGTATACATCGTTTATTTTACACTTTTAACAGGGGCATATACTTATCAGATCATTTAGTTTCGATGCTATATATATCTTTCTATATTATATAGTTGTTTGTAAATCTTATAAGATTTACACTTGCCCTCATTTTGCCCTCCTCATTCTCCTCCTCAAATCAAGGTAATATCGTTTAAAAACACACGTTATTTTGATCTTATTTTTTGCCCTCCTCGCCCCTCCTCTTTGTATCCTCCTCATAGCCCTCCTCCCAGCCCTCCTTATTTACTTATTTCTATTAATTATCATTTTTTATTTTTGTTTTTTTTCTATATACATATTATACATATAAAAATTGTTTATAGTAATAATTGTGAATGTTTATAAATTTATAAAGTGTTTTATTCATTGTACATATCAGTGCAGTTTATTCCATTTTACTGATTTTCTGATTCTTTGTTTTCATCAATAATTTCTTGGTTTTTCTAAAATATAATAACTTTATAAATAATATTCAATATTAAAAAAAAGTTTGTATTAATTGGTTGAAGGTTAAGGGCAACTTAATGTAAATATTATTTGAAAATAGTATAATATAATAAAAAATAAAATTATAGGAAAGTAATAAACAAATTAAAAATCTAGATTAAAAATTATATATTATACAATTATACAATGACCCAAACTTTTCAGCTTATTGAGTAGTAACTGTTATATAATACCTCAATCAGAAATATTTCTGATCCCAAAATTAGATCTTCTACTTCCATTTTATCCTCATCCAGAATCTTCATATGTGCCAAAGTATTAATTTTTAAAATATAACTTTTTCCTGTAAATATTAACGAATATATTAACAATAGTTAAAATTTAAAGTGAAGGGTGATACACTCGAGAAAAAAAATATATTAGAGCATACCCTATTGTGAGAAATTTATTAAATCCTATTAATTCCGTTTTCCAAATATGAAATGATGCTATTTGTGAATAGGATGTATATGCAATTATTGTATTGATGAATAGGATTTAATAGATTTCTCACACTAGGGTAACTATTGAAGTTAAGTAGTTATTTCAGTTTTGTATAATTTCCCATAAATTAAAATTAATATATACTCATACCAAGTTCTTGTAAATCTCCTATTATTTCTATTTTAGTGCCTTGCTCAATATTAGCAATATCACTATCCTTTTTTAATAACTCTTTTTAGAAAAATAGAAAACCTTCATAAAAACAAAAAATTTCATGATGCTTTGGGGGTTGGCGAGCGGAGCGAGCAGGGGGGTACCCCCCTAGTATATATATATATATAGAAAAACGAAAGAAGGAACACAAGTGTCGGCCTCTTTCCCCTGAAGTAAAAAATTTTTTTGATAAAAGGTAATTGATCCGAAAGTATTAGATCTCGATCCAAATCTACGGCTACCCGTAAAATTATCTTAAAGTTCTTTTTAATCCTAATTTCTTTTATATCTATCTAGTGAAATAAATGAAGTTTATCAGCAATAACAGTGCATAACTATATCATAAAAAGTTTTATAGACATACAAAATAATGAAAATATAGTGAACTAAGGATCAGCGATACTGAAGAAAATGATTCAGTGACTCAAAAAATTGTCTCTTGGACATATAAAATATAAATGGTCTTTATGTTAATAATGTGCAGGACAATACCTAACGAAAATACATAGATCTAATGTTAAAAACCGTAAAACGTCTTCTTTAAATATTTATAACCAAAATATGTCAAAGGCTGATACTGAATGAATTAATATTCTTATAAATGCTTATGGCTATACAACCATACCCTATAAAACCAGCTATATGTAATTTATCAGGTGTTATGTAAGTTGATATTTTATTATATTAGATAAGCCCGTTTTATATATATATATATATATATATATATATATATATACATTTATATTCTCTTATTTTTTCATATTTTATAATATGAAAAAATAAGAATTTGATCATCCGGATCATTAACAGAAAAATCATGGAGATAGCTTTGTTTAAATACAAGTGTCTATATATATATATATATATATATGTATAACTCCTACTATGTCAGTTGATCATTTTTGGACCTAAAAAATACATCTAATATTTTAAGTCTAAAGCTAAGGCCTTTATGGGGTTGAAAAAAAAATATTTAAATTCTATTGAAAATGAAAAAGAAATCCGCTGCCAATTCTTTGGCACTTAGCTTCCTCTTAACTAGATTACTGCTAAAATGAAGGTATGAAATTTACTCTATGCAGGCAACCTACGTAGGCAAGTGGTGAAGACGTTGGACTGTAAATCTTGTGGACAAGAGTTCGATCCCCATCGCAGAATTATTTATCACATTTTTAATTTATTTCTTATTTTAATATAAATAAATGTTCAAATGAAAATTTAATACATAATCAATATCTAATACATCTCATATATAATTATATACGCGTTTAATAACAGCTTTATTTTTTTAATTTACTCAATGTTAAAATTTCACTATTTTGACAGTGAAATTTCACTGATTTAAGTAGTGAAAATTTATTTCACTATTTCAAATAGTGAATATTCACTGTTTTTAGTTGCTGACTTATCACTACTGTTTGACAGTGAATTTTCACTATTTCATAATAAGAGAGTAGGGAGATCCTGAGATATAGGCGTATACATATCAGTCACCACTAAATCCCCGTTACCTATACCCTAAAGTTAATTGCAATGGTTTCGCGGATATAACAAGGGTGATGTTGGGTAGATAGACACCATATTAAGTCCGCCATTTTGAATTCTGGAATTCTGATGCAAGATTCGTAATAAGCGACCACGAAAATCCACTTATCTATACTTTCAAGTCAATTGCAATTGTTTTGTAGTTATAAGATGGATTAGTTATAAGTCGGATAGTTGGTCCACCATTTTAAATTCCGAAATTCCGATGTAAGATTCGTAATCAGCGACCATGAGAACCCCGTTCTCGAAATTGTCAAGTCAATTTTAATGGTTATGCGGCTATTAGATGGGTCAGATTAGGTAGATGTCCGCCCATATTGGGTTCGCCATTTTTACTTCATAAATTGATAACAGATGTTTTCAGAATTATTTTCAGTAAGAATTTTTCATATTATATTAGTCTACCGATGATTCACATCAGGTGAGTCCTTGTATATGGTGATCAGATCTATTTTCAATATGTGGTTATAGGTTATAAAGTGAGGTTATAATTTATTTTATGTTCTTAATTTTCTTAATTAGACCAATATATTTAGTAATATCTTCAAAGCACATAAATAACATCTTTTTTTACGTTGATATGTTAAGAAAACCAATTTTTATCATAGTTTAATCATTTTTAGGTTAAGTTTTCATAACAAATTATCACTTTTTGTAATTTTTGCATATTTTTTCTGTATTCCCTAAATCCTTGCCTTTCTTCTAAAAAAATAATCATTTGGATATCTAATTTCCATCCAAAGTTACACGATTTTGAACAAAAAAAAAGCAAAACGCATTTTTAGAAGTGAGGTTATGCGACGTTTCCTGAAATCGCGGATTGAACACAAGTAACTTTCCGCCAGATATGAGAAAAAGTTGTATACTGCACTGAAGAGCAATGTGGGATACTGACGCCTGCAAGTTTGCTGCCCGAGCGAAGTCACTCGCAGACGTCTATGGCCTACTTTACTCCCTTGGTGAGTAATATACTATTTTAGTTTTGTGGATTCGTTTTTGTTTTTTAACGGGTTTTCGATATTTTGCTTTTAGTTTTTCGTTTTCTTTGGTACGTTAGAAATAATATCATCGATCCAGTAAAAATGCATTTGAAAGACCATAAAATTACCTATCTTTTATCACACGATTTTTTGGCTAAGATGTTTCCTTTCTTTTGTTATACACGAAAACGTCTTTTTTGTTTGAACGGTGATTTGTCTGAAATATATGACGAAAGATTTTTAATAAAATTGAGGTAATTGGAACAATGTAGAACATAATTCTGTACAATTTTTGAGACATATTATTTTTCTATGATTGAGAAAAAAATCGTTTTGTAAAAAACACTCGATTCTCTATTGCAAACGATAACTTGAGCAAAACGGCATTATTCCTTCTGAAATTTTTCAGAAAGGTAACTTCCTACTACCTCTCGGCTAAGTTATTTGCCCGCATTATGAGGACTTTTATTTTTCGAGATAATCGAGGTTATATATCTTTTAAAAATTTTTTTGATTGTTTATTTCTTATTTATTGCACGGTAATTTTTGAACAATGAACAATTATTTTTTTCGTCTTTTTATCAAGAATTGAAATCAAAAAGAATTTTCAAGATTCATCAAGTGGTTTTTGTTTTATAACGTTTTTTCATTTTTTATAATTTCTTTTTCAAAAATTTTTTGATTGTAGATTTCTTGAGTATTATGAAGTAATGTTTGACCAAACAAAGCTCATTTTATAATTTTTTCGGCCGCGCTGACGTCTCGAGCGCGTCACTATCGATTACGAGTTCGATCCGCGCGCGTCTATGCCGATTAAGTCTCGCCACCATCTTCCCGTGTAAAAACGAGAGCACGGGGAGCGACCTGTTGCCGCGACGCCGCATTGCGAGTGGAGTGCGTACGCGAGATATCTCCCCACTGTGCTGTGAGTGTGGAGGCACATCTCACGAGCAGCCAGAGTAGAGTGGAGGAGAAGGAGCAGCAAAGCGGAGAAGGGCGAGACGAGTGGACGTGCTAACGCCGGCTGCGACAGAGATAGATAGAGAGATAGATAGATAGATATACTTTTTATTCATCAAAAGACAAAAATCTTACAATTGCCTGTACATGTAGTTATAATAATTAAAATATCAGTCAATTTTATGTATTTGTTATCTTACATTAACGTTCACTCATTGCATTTCTTATTAAATAATATTATTCGCTGGATCAGTTCGTCAGCTTATAAAATTGAAATATAATGAACTAGTCATAGTTAGATATCACAGAAACACGCTTCGTCAAAAAATAATACATAGAATAAAATAAATACAATAGAGATAACATATTAAAAATAAAAAGAATACATACACATACTTTACTAAATTTTTACGTATAACTATCACGTCAAAAATTAAAACACACTCATTCATGACACTTTAACAATCACGCTAATAAATACATTCACACCTAACACTAAACATATTTAATAAATAAATAAATTAATAAATAACTAAGTCGAATAAATAAATAAGCCAGATAAATAATTAAATTAAATAAATAAATAAATAAATAAATAAATAAATAAATAAATAAATAAATAAATAAATAAATAAATAAATAAATAAATAAATAAATAAATAAATAAATAAATAAATAAATAAATTTAAATAAATAAATAAATTAAATAAATAAATAATTCAAATAAATAAATAAATTAAATAAATAAATAATTCAAATAAATAAATAGTCTAAATAAATATCCGAGTCAGATTCAGATTGGGAATACACAGAGATGAACAAAAATAATGTATAATGCGATTCTCGAAAAGTTCACCTCTATGCATTCCCGTCACCATGTAATTGCTTAAGGTGCCTGCTAAACGCCGTTTTAAATTTACAAAAAGATGGCAGGCACCTCACACTGCTTGGGAGCGAATTCCAGAGGTGTGCACCTTGAACTCTAAATGAGAATAGGCCCTTATCGGTGCGCGACCCCGGAACCGAGAGCTCTTTCATACCACCCCTACTTGAAGTCCTAGCCTGGTTTTTTCAAAGAGGGTAGTAAGATATGGTGGCTGCCGCATGACAACCGCTTTGTAAAGCATAAAATACTCCCTCCTCACCTTCAGATCTAACCAGTCCAGTTTTTTCCTGTACGCGGTGATATGCTCATCACGCATAACACCACATATGTATCTCACACATGCATTCTGTAGACGTTGTAGTCGTGTCTGGAGCTCCCCTGACACGTCAAGAAGAACCACTTAGCAATAGTCTAAGTGAGGTAGTACCAGTGCACATGCCAGCTGCTTCCTCAGTATCTCTGTGGTGCTTGAACGGAATAATTTTAAGCTATACAAAGCTCTATTTACTTTTCTACTGACCGCATTCAGTTGCGGCTTCCATGTTAACCTTCCGTCCAGCACCACGCTGAGGTTGGTGACTGTATCGACAAAGGGAATGTGTACGCCGGTCTGTATCTCAATGCCTTGCAAGTCAAGGTTCTGAAGCTGTTTGATGTTGTGATCAGATCCAAAAATGATCGCCTTTGTCTTGCCGACATTGAGGCGCAGGCCAGCTGACGTTGCCCAGTTCGACACTGCTCGTGCTACAGCCAACATGCGACTGATACCACCACGAAGACCTTTCAGGGTCACTTGTGTGTAGGTTTGCAGGTCGTCAGCGTTAAGTATGTGTTCTACACCATCTAAGTCTAGTGCGTCTTGTAAGTCGTTTATGTACAGGCTGAAAAGCAGGGATCTCAGGACTGAGCCCTGTGGAACGCCAAGATTGGTGGTTAGTCAACCTGAATCTCCGTTTGTGTTTGTGACGACTTTCTGTCGTCTCCCCATAATATATGACTTAAGCCACAGGAGAACACTCCTGGAGAATCCCATGCGCATCAGCTTACGCAGCAGTTTAGTGTGTGAGATGGTGTCGAATGCTTTGCTAAAATGAAACATCAACAAAATAGTCAATAGTTTTTTGTTGTTGTTAATGCCTGATCTTATGTCTTCCGTCAGTTTTAGTAGTGCTGTCTGTGTACTGTGATTCTGTCGAAAACCAGTCTGCATCGGGTCCAAAGTATTATTTGCTCGTAAAAAGTCAGTTATTTGGTCGTGTACTATTTTTTCAAGGACCTTAGAAAGGAAACTCAGTAGGGCAATTGGTCGGAAATCTGACACCGTAGAGGGACAGGCTTCTTCTTCAAAGGCACCAACTGAGCTCCCTTCCAAGTTCCCGGAAAAATGCCACTGGACAGAGAGGAGTTAAAGATCTTAACAATATGATCTCCCACAAACGGAAGAGCCTTAGCCACTATACTTTGGGGAATGCCGTCTTCCCCTCTGGCCTGTGATGAGAAGTGGGCAACAGCCAGGACCACGTCCGAGAAGCTGACCTCTCGGAAAACAAAGCCGTCATCACTGGCAGTGGTCAGGACATTGTCAAGTTATTCATCACCCTCATTTTGGGAGATCGATACCCCTGCAAAGTGGGCATTGAGCTCTTCCGGTGAGAAACCATGAAGCTCCTCTCTTGTCTTTGGCAGAAAGCCCAGAGCCTTGAGCTCTTTCCAGATATCTTTCTTATTATCAATCGCTTCAGAAATTCTATTTTGTAAAAATCTTTCCCTTGTTTCCTTCGTTCGTAATTCAGCTTCAGCTGCAAGGCCCTGATACTCCCGCCACAGTCTGTCGTCTTTGGTCCGCGCATAGCGTCGTCGTACGGAGTCACGTTTTTTGTAAAGATGTATTAGTTCAGCATCAACCCATGGTGGATTCCTTTCCTTTTTCGGTGTGAATTCTTTTAACAGCGCAATTTTATCTAGCACAGCCATGAGGTTGACACTAAGGCACTCTAATTGACTGTCAACACCCGCCGCGGGACCATCGATCTGCGACCAATCACAGTCAGCTAGGGGAGACAGGAGGTCGTCTTGCTGGATCGAGTTAAAATCCCTGTAGCTGAAAGATTCAGCCACAGGGGATGCAGCAGTTTCGACCCCAATCTCGACCTCTATGATGTTATGATGACTGGGAAAAGGCGCCGGCCGATTGTCCCTGCTCAGTACAACGTCATTATTATCTGTCAAGATCACATCAATCCACGTGTGAGAATCCGTGAGATGATGAGTCGCACCATGATCAATTATTTGAAGGTTAAGATCATCAGCCAACCGCCTAACAAATTTTGCATCGGCTGACGTTCCGAGTAGGTTCGCATTCAGATCTCCCATAATAATTTTGTGACTAAAGTCTTGCGTATGTATCGTTAATTTGTCTGTTAAGTCAGAGCCCTGTAAAAACGGTACGTGTGGTGGTCTGTATATTAAAGCAACAAAGACGGGGGGAAGGCTGCCCTGCTGAACACTGCACATTAAATGTTCAGGAGCTGCATAGTAAATTGGCCTTGAAAGTGTTATGAATGTACAGGACCAGCCCGCCCCATAGTTTGTTGCGATCAAGTCAAAGTAGTGAGTAGTCGTCGATCTGAATGAGATCACTCCCAACATCAGGGTCAAGGTGCGACTCAGCAATCCCAAAGAGATGGTAGGCAGGACGAGCTGAAAGGTGTTGTTTAATCATGCCAATGTGCCCCATCAGAGAGGTAACATTGACAAAACCTGCCCTCAGTCCCTTACAGTGAACCCCCCCAGCAGTGTCTGCGGATAGTCAACTTTTTGCAGCAGTTGACGGAATAACATTTTTATCAATTACCCTCTCTTTATCAACGTTTTTTGTTATATTATTTACGGTTTGTGATGGTTGATTAATGGCATATGATGCCACTATTGTTTGTAAATCAGCCGCAGATGAAAATTCATGAGAGACGTCGCCATCGCGCCTCTTCACCAGAGAGACAGAGATAGAGCGATCGTCCTCGAGGCACATAGATAAGGTAAAGGCAAGCCCGCACGTTTAAATTGTATAAACCGCGAGCGGTGTACAGGGCTGCTCACCGTGGGCACCGCGCCCTAGAGTACACCGAGGTGCGGTGACACGAGGCGCGCGTACGACCCATCGTGAGATGAACGCGTCCAGCGGCGAACGAGCTGGGCGCGTACCGTCGCTTGGTCTGCGCGTATTGTTAATCTATTATTGTTAATCTATTATTGTTAATCTATTATTGTCAATCTATTATTGTCAATCTATTATTGTTAATCTATTATTGTCAATCTATTATTGTTAATCTATTATTGTCAATCTATTATTGTCAATCTATTATTGTTAATCTATTATTGTTAATCTATTATTGTTAATCTATTATTGTTAATCTATTATTGTTAATCTATTATTGTTAATCTATTATTGTTAATCTATTATTGTTAATCTATTATTGTTAATCTATTATTGTTAATCTATTATTGTTAATCTATTATTGTTAATCTATTATTGTTAATCTATTATTGTTAATCTATTATTGTTAATCTATTATTGTTAATCTATTATTGTTAATCTATTATTGTTAATCTATTATTGTTAATCTATTATTGTTAATCTATTATTGTTAATCTATTATTGTTAATCTATTATTGTTAATCTATTATTGTTAATCTATTATTGTTAATCTATTATTGTTAATCTATTATTGTTAATCTATTATTGTTAATCTATTATTGTTAATCTATTATTGTTAATCTATTATTGTTAATCTATTATTGTTAATCTATTATTGTTAATCTATTATTGTTAATCTATTATTGTTAATCTATTATTGTTAATCTATTATTGTTAATCTATTATTGTTAATCTATTATTGTTAATCTATTATTGTTAATCTATTATTGTTAATCTATTATTGTTAATCTATTATTGTTAATCTATTATTGTTAATCTATTATTGTTAATCTATTATTGTTAATCTATTATTGTTAATCTATTATAAGAGTTAAACTCGCGTGAGTCAATTTTCCCCACGACCCGCCTGGCGCGTTGCGGCAATTAGCTTTCCGCGCTTTCGCGCTCCTTGCAGATCGCCAAAACTCGTGCGTCGAGGTAACTCCGCACGGAGCTGAATCCACCTGGGTTCAGCGAACTTTGCAGCAGGACGGCCAGAGCAGCGGCAGCAAGGCATAAGCTCAGCGGCGTTGCGCCGCTGGCTTACTCCAGGTAGGAGCAATTGTGGACGCTTTGCGTGCTGCGCAAGCTAACGCACAACAGCAGCTCGGCCGACGGCTTATTAGCCACGGACAATTGTTATTAACAATTGTCCCACCTGTTACAGATGGCGCCCTTCCGATATTACTCACGCAGTTAATTAATAATTAACGGAAAATATTTAAACAATTTTAAGAAGTATTAATTAATAAAAAAAAAAAAAAAAAAGCAATTGTAAAATTTCATTTGAACGTGTAAGCAGGCCAAGCACGCGTACGCGAATCGAGCGAAAAAGCGTCACACCAAATTGTGCAAAAGTGTGTGCGAGGTAAGTGAGCAGAGAGTGCGAATAGGTAAATATTAAATAAGATTATTTTTGCTCTGACTAAAATATCGGAAATAGTTTAATAATAATTAGTTAACAATTTTCGATTATAACTAATGATCAGGCCAAGCAAAAGCGAAATAATTATTTAAGACGAGTCAAAGCAAAAATAACTAATCACGGCAGAGAAGTGTGTGTGGAAAATAGTAGAGTAGCGCGGTTGCGCAGTGAGCAGTACGATTAGCCGGCTCAACAGCAAGTGTACGAGAACAGGGCTGTACGTACGCGGCACAGGAGCCACGCTTCTACAATATTTTTTTTTTAATTTCTTTTTCAAGATTAACTTCAAAGAGAAATTATTGTTTATTAACTATTAATAAACAATAATTGCAAAAATCATTTTTTTTTATTTTTAATACTAATTTCAGTGCATTTTTGGGAATATAGTAATTAATTGGGAATTAATTAAAAAGAGAAAAATTTTTTCCAGGGCAAGATCAGAAGCAATAAAATTACAAATTCTGAAGACGCAAAAATTTCCCCAAAAACTCAAAAATTTTTTCGCCGAAAATCGGGATTCAAACCGGGAGATCTCGAGCCAGGTAGGGTTACCAGGCTAAAGCGAGATTCGAGCCAGGAGATTCGAGGCGGCTTGGGTTGCCAAGCCAAACCGAGATCCGAACCGGAAATCTTGAGCCAGGTAAGGTTACCGGGCTGAACCGTAATTTGAACCGGAGATCGCGGACAAAGTCGGGTTACCGAGCTAAACGAAAATTAGAATTTTTCAGGTTTTTGACTTGATGGTAATCATTAAGCCTTGGAATTTGAAGATTTTTAATTTGTTTTTTGATTTTTTTTTAATTTCCATATTTTCTGAATTCTGGAATGTTGAACTTTTAATTTTTTTGGATTTTATTTTGAAGGGTATATACTTTCTAAGCTTCTAAATTTTTGAAGTTTTAAATTTTCAGATTTTTCGATTTTTTTTTGGATTTTGGAAATTTCTGGACATTTGGATTTTCGAATTTTTGGAAAATTTTTTGGGGTATTTTTGAGGGTTTCAGATTCTTTTGGGATTTTTGAGGCTTTAAATTTACAGGTTTCCAAAATTTTTGAATTTTTAACATTTTCGAATTTTTGAATTTTTGAATTTTTTTCGAGTTTTTTGAAGGTTTCAAACCCTTTTAAACGTTTTTTTTTCTGAGATTTTCGAATTCTCAGTGGTTTGAATTTTTGACGTTTCGGATTTCCAAGGTTTATGAAATAATTCGAATTAGCAGTTTTTAAATTTTTTTTCTTTTTGTTATCTTCCCCAAAACATCATAACAGAAAAATTGAGGGAAACAAAGGCTGAACTCATTTTTCGTTTCGAAGATTTTTGCGTCAAATCCCATACACACTTCTAACTTGCAAAACGAGATTTGAACCCGGTCACTCGAAGTTACCGGGTCAAATCGAAAGTTGAGAAAATCAATTAAAGTCACCGGTTTGAAGCGAGATTCGAACCCCAATACTCGCATAGATCGAAATAGGAAAAAGAAACCCGTAATTAATTAAGAAAATAGTACAAAGACGATCTTGCGAAACAGAACGCACCGAGAAAAGCGCAACAAAGATCAGTCTGACATTCTGCTCAACCGAGAAAGATTTAATTGCGAAATTTTTCTCGGACCTTAGGTGTACACACTTGCACACACTTGCGAATAAATGCGAAATCAAAAACTCGCGTGGCGAGAAACATATAGGTAATTGCGAGCGAAGTCAGCAACCTATAGAAGATTAGAATGTCCAGCACAACAGAGACAGCTGTAGAGGCGTGGCTGACGGAACTGAGTGGTCAGGAGCTAAACGAAACACTCTCTCAGTTGAAGATGTCTACAGAGGGCAACTACTTCGCACAGGCATATTGCCTGCAGAAATGGTTGCTCGGAAACTACACAGCCAACGATTTCGTGGAACAAGACGATGAAGAGGGCGACATCATCAATTTCCGAGCCCGACGCAGGCGTCAGTTCATTGACGAAACAATAGCGGCCGATATTCAAGACGGCACGCAGACAGGCCAGGCAAACGCGCACAGCCTGGCAAATCTGATCACAGACACGAACGTGCTCAGAAACCTTGAACTGTCGCTTCGTGGACCTCCAGAGGTCAACGAAACAACACCAACAACCAAAGAGATAACAGCCGATGAACAAAGGATGGAGTCGGCCAAAGCCACTTGAGCAGATGATTACACTAGTGTCATCACAAGGAACCGAATTCCAAACACCAAAGGATATATCGTTCGTATTGGCAGAACTGCTCACACAGGTCAAGTTGCTTCAACGGCTAGTAGACATCCTGAAGCGAGAGCAGATTCTGTAAAGTACAAGGAACGAGGAAACCAGACGCCCGAGACATGTGAATTTCCAAGACACGTTCACAATACACGGTGACACGCATCTGGACGAATATCGTGCTACAACGGCGCCACCTACTATGATACGCAGCGCCTGGGAGGGGGCAGATAGTCGAAGAACGACTATAAGCGATGACCATCAGCGGCCAAGAGATCGACCAGATGTGAGTAGGAGTGACAATCCTGGGAACACTTCAAGCCCAAGATTCGCACCAGGAAGTTTGGACGGAACGTCTAGGTTCGGTTCGAATAAAGATGTAGGGCAAATAGTAAGAAAATGGAACGTCAGGTTCTCTGGCAGCAAGAACCAGAGTATAGACGCATTCCTGGCGCGGATCGAGGTTTGCAACGCATTGAGCAATCTAACGGGCGATGAGCTTCTGGCAGCGCTGTCTGAACTCTTCACAGACAACGCAGCGACCTGGTATAGGAATAACCGAACGAAGTGGCGGGCTTGGAATGACTTTACCACTTCAGCCAGGCGATGGTATGGTACAAGTCGTCAATACCAACAGAGGCTATGGAATGAAGCCAACCTAAGGACACAAGGACCAGATGAACTGGTCCGAGACTACCTCACGTGCCTCATCGGCATAATGAACAAACTATCGCCGAGGCTTGAGTATAGTCAGAAATTAGACTTGCTACACCGAAACATGCGGTCGGACCTACAGAAAATGGTCCACAGGTTCGAGATCACTGGCGTGGAGACACTGCTGGACGCCGCCTCAGACGCCGAGCAAACGTTGGAACGAGAGAAGAGTATACGTTTGCCCCCGCCTCCGAAAGCTTCTTTGTTACCCGAGATGGCGTATAAACACATTCAAGGGGCAAAGAAACAGAAAGCGGAAATATCTGCCATCTCGAAGGAAGGACCACAACCTTCGACATCTGACATCACGGCAATGTTTGCCAAGAAGTTAGACGAGAAACGAGTCAGTTTCGGCTAAACATGTCGGACAAAGGCGCCGTCCCCAGGAGCGAAAAGGGCGGGGGGACCAGCACGAACCCCAAAGCGCCTGACAAAGGGGGAAAAACGATTGGGTCGTCAACTCGAACGGGATGGGGAGCCAAAAGGTCGCAACCTCCTGGCACCCCGCCAGGAGGGAGTAAACCAAGGTTTGACCCCACGCAGCCAATGAAATGCTACGGCTGCGGAGAGATAGGGTTAATGCGGACGTCCAAAAGAAGCCAGGCGATTCTCGTCCAGAAGGAGAGATAACACTGGAGGAGCCTCCGAAAGAGCCTACGGTCACCGTAGCTGCTCAGGAAGTCGAAGCTACGTCAACGGCAGAGGACTTGGACGTCCAGCCACGGTCAAGCCAGCTGACTCCCGAAGGAGAGGCCGAAGCGAAGGCGTTCACCTTCAATGTCAATTGAAGTCACGGACTACAGGCTCAGAGCCCTATGCGATCCTGGCGCATCCAGCACCTGAAGTGTACAGGACGGGTGAAGCTACCAGACGGTACTTGTCGCCCACTAGTTGGCCATGTTATGCTCCCCATTACTGTGGGTCGAGTATAACCAAAGAAATAAGAGTAGGCAGAGTACCTCACTTGGACGATGCGTGTTACGTCGGTGTCAATTTCGTCAAGGAATTCAGGGCCATGCTCGACCTAGATACCGATACGATGTACTTCAAGGGTACGGGAGCTAAATTACTATGTGAAGTAGCCAGCTTAGAGGTGGGAGTAGCCACACTCTCGTGCGTTGGTGAGCAGATGCCACGGAAAATGAGCGCAAAGAGCTGGAAGACCTTCTCGACGAGATGTTGGCAGGTCAAAGAGAGACGTGTGGATTGACGTGTGTCATAGAGCACAATATCGACGTCGAGTCCACGAGACCGATCAAACAACGATACTACCCCGTCTCTGAGAAAATCGAGCAGGAGATGCACCAACAGGTAAAGGAAATGTTGGAACAGCGCATAATAGAACCATCTAACAGCGGATGGTCGAGTCCGGTAGTTATGGTGAAGAAGAAGAACGGGACGTATAGGTACTGCGTCGACTATAGGAAAGTGAATGCCCATACAAAACCCGATACGTACCCACTACCGTATATGCAAGACATACTACGGAAATTACGCAGGGCCAAGTACATATCGACGATAGACCTTAGAAGTGCGTATCACCACATACCACTAGGCGAAACTTCCAAACCCATAACGGCCTTTACAGTGCCCAGAAAAGGGCTATTTCAGTTTGTGAGGCTCCCGTATGGTATATCCTACGCTGGAGCTACGTTCCAGAGATTGATGGACATGGTGATTGGTAGCGAACTCGAGCCATACGTGCTCGCTTACCTAGACGACATCATCATAATCTCGGAGACGTTTGAAGAGCACAAGCGCCTACTCAGGCTAGTATTAAAGAGGTTAAAGGCTGCAGGGTTTGTGATCAACAGGGAGAAATGCGTTTTCTGTAAACCAGAGGTCAGATACTTGGGAGTTTTAGTGAACCGGGACGGGATCAGGCCCGACCCAGAAAAAATTGAGGTAGTCCTGAACTACCCCGCTCCCAAGGATCTGAAGCAGCTGAGACGATTCTTGGGAATGTCATCCTGGTTCAGGAGGTTCATGAAAGATTATGCCACCGTAGCAGAGCCTCTAACGAGATTACTGAAGAAGAGTCAAAAGTATCAATGGCTAGAAGATCAACAGTACGCATTTGAGAGATTAAAGGCGTTGATTGCCTCGGCTCCAGTACTTCAGAGCCCTCTACCGGATAAGCAATTCGTTGTAAACACGGATGCGAGTGACATCGGGATCGGCGCGGTGCTCCTACAGGAAACGGAGGGGGGCGAGAGGGTACTGGAATTCGCCAGCCGAACCTTAAATTCGGCTGAGCGGAATTACAGCGTTCCGGAACGAGAATGTCTAGCGGTAGTATGGGCCATAGACAAGTTCCGTCCGTACATTGAGGGCTACCATTTCAAGGTTGTCACCGACCACATGAGCTTGAAATGGTTATGTGACATGAAAAACTCCACAGGCCGGTTGTGCAGGTGGGCGTTACGGTTACAAGGACAGAGTTTCGAGGTAGTTCATAAAGAAGGAAAACTCAATTATGTCCCTGATGCCCTATCCCGAATGTACGAAGAGGAGGGCACTAAGCTAAGCTGACACTAAGCTCACTCAGCTGGTCAGAAGGCACCAATGACCAATGGTACCTCAAAGTGGTAAACGACACAGCTGAGAGACCGCACGAAAATCTGGAAGATCGTGGGAGAGAATCTATACCACTATCGACCAGACGAAAGCGTCGAGAGTGTCATAGGAGAAGATGAGGTATGGAAAATGACCGTGCCAGCCGAACACAGGCGGGCCATACTGAGAGAAAACCACGACGATCCCACTGCAGGTCACCTCGGGCGAGATAAGACATTCGCCCGAATAAGCCAATATTATTATTGGCCGAACATGCACGCCGTCGTGCAGAAGTACGTCAAAGAGTGCATGGTGTGCCAGCAGTGCACAGTGGTGCAGAAACCTCCCATAGGAATGATGGGTAAGAGGGTCGTGGAAAGACCTTGGCAGATAGTGGCTGGAGATAAAACTGGTCCGCTACCACGTACGAAAGGTGGCTACGAGTATATCTTGATATTTCAAGATTTATTTACCCGATGGGTGGAGTGTATACCCATTCGGAAGGCCAACGCTCGGACGGTAATTAAGGAACTACACGAGCGAGTCGTCATGAGGTTTGGGACTCCCGAAACCTTCCATTCGGACAACGGCACCGAGTTTAAGAACAAAGCCGTTGATGAATACCTTTGGAAGCAGGGAGTGTACCACACGACGACCCCCCCCCCCCCCCCGCATACTGCCCGAGAGCGAATCCCGTGGAGAGGGAGAATAGAACCCTGAAAACGATGATTGCGTCTTATGTTCAGGAGAATCACAAAGCCTGGGACGAACATTTACCAGAGCTGGTTTTCGCGATGAACACAGCCAGTTACAGTTCAACAGGCTATAGCCCGGTCATGCTGAACTATGGAAGACAACCGACGCCGCCTGGGACCGCAAAGCGTACGCGCAATGAGGAGGCCAAATACTCCGTGCAGAAAGAGTTGTTGTGAGCTTGGCAAGCGAGAATGGAAAGGCTGCACGAATTGCGTCAGCAGTCAGCGTTACGTTCAGTGACTGAACGGGCCAGGCATGCGAAGTACTACGACGCTGGGCGCAGAGAAGAAACCTTTCTGCTTGACGACATAGTATGGAGAAAGAACACAGTACTCTCCTCGGCGGTCCAGGACATAACGGTGAAACTAGCGCCGAAATATGCAGGTCCATACATCGTGATCGGTATCCTCGGCGCCAATTCATTTCGGTTGTTTAGTCCGAACGGGCAAGTCGAGGAACTGGTCCAAGCCGAGGGTATGAAGCCCTTCGTCCCAGGGGAAGATCCAGCGAAACCTGGGCAGAAAGAAGAAAGAAGAATACGAGAAGAGAAGGATCGCCCGGTAGGGGACTCAGAGGCGTCGGATCAATCGCCACCGCCTACCGAGAGCGTACGTGAGACGATCGCAACGGGGGTTATGAGCGATGCGACCCCGGCGAGGGTAATTGATGATGCGACGCCGACCGACGATAGCGTGCGAGATGCGGCTCCATCGGGGGCAACACTGGCGGATGACGACGGCGACCAAACCGAAGAAGGCACCGCGCGAAATCGAACCGATTAATCGTCCGCGAGGTCGACCGAAGGGATCTAGTAAGAATCGTAATCAGAACATGCCGGCACCCACCTCACCGCGTCGCACGAAAAGCAAGCGCGACATACCCTACCAGGGCTTACATCAGAACTGTTCCCTTCTTTCAGATGGAGGCTTCCCAGGAGGACGTCGAGAAGATCGCCGCCGCCATACTCAACCTACAGCTCGGGGAAAGGGTCGAAGGGGTAGTGCAGGCCGTACTACACGTGTTCGACCAGCGGTTGAGCGAGCTGGAGGGAGAACGGCGACGACGAGAGGAGGCCAGAGCCTCCGTATTAATAGAAGAGTTGTAGGAGGACAAAGACGAAGCGCGGTCTAGGTCACCTGGAGTGCCATCTTCCCCCGGCTCGGGAGAACGCCCGTCAACGCCGGACAGGTTAGCCATCTCATTGAGGGTGCCGACCCAGGAGGTAGCCTTCCAGACGGAGCTAGAGGCCCAGCATACCGCTTCGGCCTCTACTTCGCCGCCACGCAGTGGTGGACCCGACTGGGAGGTAAGTGAGGCCCAGCATGCCGCTGCGGCCCCACCAGCCGGTGATACCCCAGCACGAGCCCCGTCCAACCGTGACTTCGACCCGATCGAGATGGCATGGCAGTCCACCGAGACTGCCGTCATTGAGACGCGCGCTGTACTCCGCGCCTACCGAGCAAAGGTGGTGGAGGCGGTCGAACGATGGGATGGATTCCATCGCAGCTACCCCCAGGCCCTGGAATATTCCAGTAAGCTGGCCCAGGTGCATAATAGCCATCGGGAGCTAAAGAAGCACCTCGACCAGTGATTCGACGACAGGTCGAAGCGCCTGCGAGAGCAGAGGGAGGCGGCCGCAGCCAAGGCTGAGGAAGACGCGAGGTGTCTGCGGGATATTCAGCGCGCGCTCGCAGCGCGTGAGGCCGAAGCGTCCCTCACGAATACCGAGGTACGGGCTCTCAGGCGTAAGGTCCGAAGGCTGGCCGAGGAGGCAGGGCGGGATGCCGCTTCCTCGAGTCCATCAAGCACATCAGAACCGACCCGGGCGACCCCTCAGGTGCCAGCGGCGGGAGCTCGAGCCGGCGCCGACTTTGGCGAGGGTGCCCGAATGCGGCCCCCAGGCAACCGCAGAACGGGACAGGCAGGGTGAGGTATTGCGCGATATGTGACCATTTAGAGGTGCGCACACCCGGGAAATGCCCCGACAAGGATACCCGCCACGCCGCCATCATTGCTTCCCTTGTACATATGTGTTTATTTTATATTTTTTCTGAAGTAAAAGTTGGAGTAAAACGAAATGAGGGTCATGTACCGGCGTAGGTTCGCACTGTAAGCGACGCGCGCGCATTAGGGTAGTTACCCAAAGAGAACGCGACTGGGGACGCCACGCTGGCCGCGCTGACGCCTCGAGCGCGTCACTATCGATTACGAGTTCGATCCGCGCGCGTCAACGCCGATTAAGTCTCGCCGCCATCTTCCCGTGTAAAAACGAGAGCACGCGGAGCGACCTGTTGCCGCGACGCCGCATTGCGAGTGGAGTGCGTACGCGAGATATCTCCCCACTGTGCTGTGAGTGTGGAGGCACATCTCTCGAGCAGCCAGAGTAGAGTGCAGAAAAAGGAGAAGCGAAGCGGAGAAGGGCGAGACGAGTGGACGTGCTAGCGCCGGCTGCGAGATAGATAGAGAGAGAGAGAGAGAGAGAGAGAGAGAGAGGTTTGTGATAGTTGATTAATGGCATATGATGCCACTATTGTTTGTAAATCAGCCGCCGATGAAAATTCATGAGAGACGTCGCCCTCGCGCCTCTTCAGGTGCCGTGACACCAGGCGCGCGTACGGCTCATCGTGAAAGCAACCGCGTCCAGCGGCGAACGAGCTGGGCGCGCACTGCCGCTTGGTCTTATTATTGTTAATCTATTATTGTTAATCTATTATTAACAATAATATATATTATATTGAACACGTTAAGTCGTCCTTGACTTCACCATTTTCCCCACGTTATCCTCCCGTTCTAACTTATATTAATATACCGCGAGTCTTACTGGTTAAAAACCCCGTATTATATATATATATATATATATATATATATATATATATATATATATATATATATATATATATATATATTGTTTATAATCTACGTAGCTATATATATATATATATATATATATATATATATATATAACCTAGTCAAATTCGTTACTCAACACGGTGACTTACTACGCGAGTCAAATTCTAGCGCTCGCGATTTGTATTTCCGCCACGCTCCGCAGTCTCTCTGCGGATCGTGCTGACGACGCACGTTTTTCTAACCACCACCTCGCGACGGGAGTTTTTAAATAAACAAACCCTTAAAATTGAACAAAGTGAGTAATTATTTACTGCCTAGTCCCCTTCGCGAAGAAATGCCAACAAACATTGGTCCTTCTAGCCGAACATTCAACGCGAAATCACAGTGTCGCCTACGTTCGCGAAAAGTGAAATGAGCGGCCATCTTCTTTAGTAAAGCTGCATTTCGGAGCACAGTCCTCAGCTCGGGGTTTCGAAAGGGATAGGCTTCAAGGAGTTCTCGATTGCCTTACACGCGACTCGCGGTGGTGAATTAAAAAGTGCACTTTCAAGGCGGCTTTCTCAACAAGGGAGAAAGTCGCACACTCAGGAGCGTCTGTCTCAACAAGGGAGAAAGACGACAACATGGGCAGTGAAACAATCACAGCATCGCTAGACAATCGTCATAAAATCCTAGAGGGGCTAGGATTAACCAACTCGGAGGCACGATCCGTAAGGAATAGGAGAGACAGCATCGTGTGGCGACATGGCGCGCTTCATCAGGAGGAGGGCGAGACCAAGGCGCGAGGAACATCGGACGAGTCCATTATACAGAAGAGGGGCGGGCGAGTTCATCGTGCAAAGGACGGGAACGAGTCCATTATCCAAAAGAGAGAGAGAGAGAGAGAGGGACAAGGCTGTCACAGCCAAGCCAGGACAAGTTCGTCGCGGGAACACGGAAGACTTCCACCAGCTGGGAAACATCTACAGATATAGAGTAAGAGATAGAGAGAAAGAGAACCTATACTTATTATTTTCTCAAATTTTTAGCGGTCGGCGCACGGGGGCAACCGACAAAAGGCCAGCAGACGACCCACAGCTAACGAAAGCGGCAACGAGCAGCGCGCAAGCAGCGTGCTAGTCGACGCGGCGAGCAGCACATCGGCTCCGAAGGCAGAGAAGCCGCGGCGTGCGCGAGAAGCGCCACACGGCATCGTAGCGTCAGGACAGCGGCAACAGCGGCAGGCAAGTTAGACATCGGAGTCGGAGCGGCTCCACCAGTGCCGAGCAGCGCGCCATTTTCAGCGCGTCAGAGCACGCAAAGCTCAGCGACTCAGCGTGCGACCAAAAGGACGCCATTTTTGTCGTGCATGAGCAACGCACACGAGCAATGCGGCATGTCCTGCACCAACATGTCCTGCACCAACGCACACGAGCAATCCTGGAGTGATAAGGTTAAACGGTCAGCGTTTTCGGATTCAGCGTACCCGAAATAATATAAAATGACCTTTACTCACAATTTTCGTCTTTTATCTATATTTTTATGAACGATTATTCGGAAAATTTTCGGAAAACTGGTCAGAAAATTAGGTTTTTGAGACCGCCATTTTGAAAATTTTGAAAAGCGCCACATAGCTATTGATTCTACATAAAAAAACCCTAAATTTTAACCCTATACAAGTTTTTCTAAGTCTTTACCATTTTGGGCAGAGTCGTGTGCGTTTTGGCATGGATTGACCCATATATATATATATATATATATATATATATATACAACCAAATTGGAAAGGGGTTTACATGCACACCGGGTGTGTGCGCTCTCGCAGGCACGAACCGGGCGAGAAGATCCGTGTAAACGAGAGAGAAAGAGATGGGAGTGCCGAGAGTCGAACACGCACTTACATGTGTTATGTATGAATGAGAGACGAGGTAGGCAGGGAAAAGAGTAGACGACGGGACTCGAACCCAGGTCCCCAGTTTGCGGGTCTCGTGCTCACACAACGGAGCCAACGTCTACGATGCAGGCCAAGTGCATCGTAGTCCGGCTCCACTTATCGTTGACTCATCTCATATGCTCGTGCTGCAAGCATTGCAGACGTGTGTCTGTGACACTTCCCCCCTTTGAGGCGAAGCCGTCCACGGTTTCCGAACTTCCTTACCGATGCAGTGCTGCTTTCTTATGCAGTTATCTGCCTTTGCCACACAGCTCAGAGGCCTTGTGCGTATGATCTCCTGTGGACTCAGAGACGCGTGCATGTCTGTGGGAAGATCGGCGGAATAATGCGAGGGTAAAGTGGAAATCTTGAATTCGTTGATTCGAACACTCAGGAGAGTTTTCTACATTAACTTCTCCTGCACAAGGGATGCCAGAATGTTACGTATGAATGGGAGACGAGTTAGGCAGGGAAAAGAGTAGACGACGGGACTCGAACCCAGATCCCCAGTGTGCGGGTCTCGTGCTCACACCACGGAGCTAACGTCTACGATACAGGCCAAGTGCATCGTAGTCCGGCTCCACTTATCGCTGACTCGTCTCATATGCTCGCGCTGCAACCGTTGCAAACGTTTGTGTCTGTGACACGTGCAATCCTCGGCGTCGGGTAGTGCTCGGAAGCTGCTTGTCCATCGGCTCGTATCTGCGAAGCTCGCACTAGCCGCCCGCAGTATCCGCAGCTCTTGCCGTCTCAGCCGCTATCGCCGTAGCCGTTGTACAGGGCTCGCACGTTTTTCCTACTTAAGTATCGGCGCCGGGCTACCTTTCGGGTTTGCGCAACAGGCGTCTACACTGCACAGTAGCTAAAGCGTCTCTCTCCGGTAGTAGTCGCGGTAGTACAGCAGTTTATATTCGTTGTGCTAGTACTTATAATAGAATTTTATCACACTTCGTCAAATTACATAGAAGTCTATATTTAGCACATATCTTCAAATATATTATAAAAAATAAGAAGTCAATACGATTGAAAATTAGCGCACACCCGATCATTCTCATCACTCTAACAATATAACTATCGCGTCAAAAAAATATAAAAATATAAAACCTCTCATGCATACATCAGACACATACAGGCCATCATTCATGCTTATAAATACACTCATACTTATACAGATTAAAATGACGTCAACAACAATAAAATTATATAAATTAAATAAATTAGGACAGGTACAATACATAGGACATAATAAATACGGAGAGATACATAACAAAAACGCAATTGTCTCAATACTTAAATTAATTGTCCACCATTCGGCTGTCTGAGATATCTATTTAAAGCTGTTTTGAATTTACATAACGAGGGCAGATATCTCACACCGCAGGGGAGAGAGTTTCAGAAACGCGCCTCTTGCGATCTCGGAACTGAGAACTCTTTCACACCATTCCTACTGGAAGACCTCGATTAGTTTTTCTTGAAAAGAGCCGTACGATACGGGGGTTGCTTCATATTCGTATTTATTGCTTTATAAAGGGACATTAAAAGGTTTTGGAAACATTTTTTATGAAAATTTCAGAAAAATTGCTAGAAAATCCGTTGTTGCTATTTTTTTAAAGAGATTTAATTTTGTTGAATAAATTGAGGTTAAAATAAGCTAACAAATGTAAAAAATTACTACATGCTCATATTTAGCTTTGATCAACTTTGAACCTACGAGTTTCAAAAAATCTGAAAAAATTTGCATACATTTTACATACGAAGAGAAACATTTCACCGAAGAAATAAAAGAAAAATATTTTTGATCTCTAATTCCTAGAGAATTATCCAGATATATATATTGTAACACCACATTTTGTGTGCGTTACACAATGTGAACGATAGCACATTACCTACTCATCTCACTCACTATACACGTACACACACACACATACACTATCCCCCTGGACGGCACAGAGCAAGCGAGATCTCATGCCCTGAAGCAGCTAAAGAGGACGCACAGCTGCCATCCCATAGAGCCTCGCATAGGTGGGAGCTGGCTGGTCTCGGCTGGGGTGCGCTGAGCATATACTGGCATCTCCTGTCCTTACTCCTGTCCCTTCGAACCAACCTAAGGAAACACACAAGAGATTAGAAATCAAGAATATAAGTAAAATGGTATTAGAATGATACTCACCTGATTTTATGCCTTGAAAGGCATGAATAGATCCATCCTAGAAAACATAAAGATGAGTTAGTCTACAGCAGACATGTAAATCAAATTGGAACTCTTTTACCTGGTTCGGAGGGTTTGCAGAGGCAGAGTGGTCTCTCAGGTACAGCAACGTAGCTCAACTCGTAGCCCGCTCCCCCATAACAGCAGCAGCAACAGCCTCCGAAGCACTCGCCAGACACAAAGAAACAACATAGCATTTGTAAGGGGAGATTACGGTGATAAACTAAACAATAATCTCACCTGATAATAGTGGTAGTGGATGAATGCAGTAAGAAGCTGTATGTAAATATAACCTCTTCGAGGTTAACCGTGCCCACTGCTCCTGCTGTAAGTACGCCGTCCTGGGCCTTGCAGCTCTTGTGTTCGTACCCCTTCGTCGGCACCGTTGCCCAGATACCTCTCCTGCTGCATCCCTCGTCGCACTTCCTCGTCCTGGCCACTCGTCCTTCCTCGTCCTCTTCAACACCGTCTGCAAGCCGTCGACTGCATGCCACATAGCATGACGTCACCGCGAGCAGGCGCTCCCCTTTCCTCATTCACATTTCTCTTTCTTCCTCGCCAAAGCATGCGCTGCGCCCTCAGGCGGGCTCGGTCCGCACTACCGAAATCCGAGTGTAGCGCCGCGGGAACGAAGGGACAACGAGTCCACTTCGTACTGAGCCACGTACACAGACGCTTCGTTTTCTTGTATCAGCTCCGTGCGAATACCAAACCGCTCGTTCCGCTCGCGAATATAGCTACATATATATATAAACCGTTTACCGTGTGTGCCGACCAACTTGTATCGTCGAAGGAGGCCACACCAGATTCGAATAAAAGAGTAAGTTACACCGATTATTATTGTACTTAGTGCATATCCATATATATATACATTTATATAGGTAATTTTTGGTAAAGCTTGCGCTGCGTACGTGTCGAGCATCGCGTCGCCGCCTTCCCACGTGTATTTCGTCGCCGTGTATTAATTGAATTCGCGTCCCTGATAATTAGCTTCTTCCCCCCGATCATTTACGGTTTCCCACCGTACCGCGTGCTCACCATAGTTAGTTAATTGTATAAGTAATTGTTGCGTCGGTAGAATACTTGTAAAATCGTGCTGCGAATTTCGCGCAGCTGGCGCTCAATACTTGTATCTAGATTGAATAAACCACCAGTGTTCATAATATTACCCTACATTCCCGTGTACAATTTATTTAAAGTCTTGAATAAAATTAATGTTAAAGCCTGCATGTGCGGCGCAATAATCTTGGCTAGGTTAGTTAAAATTATTGTCATAAAATCGGCGCCCAACGTGTTATAAAATTGACGCAGCAACGTGAGGACGACAAAAATTCCGGTGAAAATACTAAATTAAAATGAACTTTAAATAAAATCAATTCGTGATTAATAATTCATAGAATACGACAGTGCAGGTGAATTTAAACATAAAGTGGCACCTGTAAAATATAGTCGGAATTTTCGCGAGTGATATACACGCGGCCGCGGCGAGACACTCGACAACGCCGCGACGGCTTGTAACTGGCCATTTTTGCATGTGAACCGCGAGATAGTCTCGCAGGCAGTCATCTTTTTTTCGTTGGCGTCAGGCGGTAGGCCATGCTAGCATTACTTGGCATGAATAATTTATTTTGCATTTTGCACATTGGCATAAATACAATAAAATATATCCCCAAATTTATACGTATGTCCTAAATAATTAGGATTGTATAAATACAAAATTTAGTGTAATAAACAGTGAGTGAGTGCGTGGTGAAGTTTCGAAAATTTTTTTTCGAGTATTAATTTTGAAAATTATTTAAATACAATTCGTGATAACTATCAACAATTTCGAAATTTTTTGTGTAATATCAAAACGATAATTTTAGAAGGTAGTTAAAAAATAATTTTTGGCAACACGCGTTCATTAGATACAGTACAATCTTCTTCAACATTTTTTTTTTAAATTAGTTTAATTAAAATCTTTTTGACTCAATTGTTATTCCATTTGTTTAACGATTTTAAATAATAGTATAACAAATAAAATTGTGTTTCGATTAAAAATATTTACAGAAATTAGTAAATGTGATTAGCAATGGTACATAACTGGAGCAGTTATATTCAGATTTAAATACATTTTTTTTATAAACACACGCAGTGGAAATTATTTTCAATTAGATAGACGTTGAATATATAGTTTTATTTTTCTTTTTCTTTTAAATTAGAATATTCACAACATAAATTTAATAAATTAATATTAATCATCATTACTATAATAATAGTATATTCATATAATAATAGTATATTCACATAATACTAGTATATTCGTATAATAATATTATATTCATATAATAATAGTATATTCACATAAGAATAGTATATTCGTATAATAATAGTATATTCGTAAATTGCCACGACTGTACGAAAATTTTTCTGGAACTTGAATAAAAGCATAAAGTTTAGAAACCTCACTCACTCGAAAATAAAAGGTCACATTTTTATTACTATTATATGTTCACAATTTTATATTTTACGCACATTTACCCTATTTTATGTATTTTATGCACACTTTCGTAATATATATTATTTATTTTCTCCGCCTATCGCTACTATAAATGCCCACCTTCCGATCAATAACATTTTCCACCTATTCCCCATGAATCCTATAATCACTATAGTGATTTAATCGTTGCAAAGTGGATTTATCAAAAATAAGTGAATAGTTTTTTCCCCTTCGATAAATTTTGTTCTTTTTTTTACGAATAGATAATACCTAATCTACTTTCGTACACTTTGTATAAAATTTCGTATAAAACTTTTTTTTAATATTGAGCTCAAAATCTTGGAAATTGAAACTTGTATAGTATATTATTTGTAGTAAATATTCGCATTAAAATTTGAAATAAATATTTAGTGTAAATATTTTCTATTTACCTCGTATAGTCGAATAAACATTTTGTGTAAAAGTTTAATTTCTGTTTTCATGGTAATTAATTGTAAATTTAAATTAAATCTTTGATCATTTTGAAATTTTGTTTTTTTTTGTTATTACCTACAAAATTTTTTTTATTATTTTGTAATTAGTTAGCAACCCTTGATTACATTTGCAATATTCTTTAATTTTGCAATACATTTTTTTTTGTAAACAACGCCAGCTTACAATAATCCATCTTCGTTAAAATAAGTGTACCATATTATTTTGAATTAGTAATATTCCACCTATCGAACACACATCCCTCAGCCCATATCGAACGTAAACAATACCATGACCCTATCGATCCCTACCCGACTACAAATTGCCAATAGTTGAGTTTTACCTTGTGTATCCCAAGCGCATGCACGCAGAAATACTTGTATGGAATTTCCGTTTAGTGACCTTACTTTTGCTTGTTAATTATATTTTTTTTTTGTTTGTTCGCATCTTCAATCCCACATAACAAAATTTCCCAGTCTTCTTAAATAATAGTAATTTGAGAATTTGTACGAACAAAAAGATTATCATCGTGTATGTTGTTAAATATCTTAAATTAATAAAGTTCGTCTGGATCTATTTTTGTCTATTTAAAGAAAAACTCCTAGTAATATTTATTGTTTTTTATTTATGTCAAAATCAATTCGAAAGTAAAAATTTTTATTTTTCACACGTAAAAGAAATTTTTATTTCGGAAAACAACTCGAATTTTCTTTCTTAGTATTAGTTTTTTTGAACCCCTTCACCGAATATCGTACTTTATCGGAACCCACCATCTACCTTTTTACCCAATACATTCCTGCTTGCATATCTCATACCCGCTTACGCTTAGACAATCGTAATACTTCGCAACAACTTTTGTTTACTTTACACACTGCTTATTAAAAATTTATTTTTCTTATTGTTGCTTGCTTTCACTTATTCATTTTTTTTGTACTCTATGCAATACTCCATCTGTGATTTTTCTTTGAGAACTTCATTGTTTTTCATTTTCTTTTTTTTCTTGATCAAAATTAAGTTTTTTATAATATTTTATTTTTTCTTTTTCTCTTATATACCTTTCGTAATACCAAATGGCACTTTCTAGTGAGCAAGCAAAAGTGAGCTAAACTCAGTCATGCTAACTTCGAATTAAAGAAACGTAACGTCCCTTTACCTTAAAATGTCGACGGCTGACCAACTGAAACTTCTCGAGGAAGCGATAGTTGCTAGAAAAGCAAATTTCGAACTCCTTTACTCAACTCGTGTAGTAGATTATGTATTGCGTCATGCCAATATAAACAAAATTAGTACATTAGGAATCAATAACGAGATACTGGATCGAGTAGTTAGATATCAGCTTAAATTGGTTTTTGGATCTGATGTTGTGCTATGGGTTCCGTGCAATGATGATCAAACCTTATGTAAAGAAAAACCTTGTTTATGTCTTAATTCTAACTCGATGCAAGGATATTTGTCCAATGTCGCGAACAAACAAGAGATTGTACGATCTGTATTCGCAATATAGGATATAAATACTCTTTCGAATAGCGCGAAATATTTTCAAATTAGTACAGAAGGGACTTACGACGAGATACTTAATCGATTAGTTGAAATCTCGACAAAAGCTAAAAATTACGTTGTTGATACGAGTCGTGAGATTAAAGCAATCGGAAAATCATATTGGAGAGACAATTGAAGAAAAACCTGCTGTACAATCCGATAATGTCTCGCAAATACCGATCCACCTAATGGAACCATATAGATGTTTCGTCCCACAATCTACACTTACCCCACAAATACCAACCTACCCTACAGTACAAATTTCGCAACTTTCACAAACACCAACTTACCCTACCGAACAAACCTCACAACTTTTACAAGTACAACACGCCCCTATCGCACAACCCACACACCCTATATCAATACACTCCTACACTACTACACAAAATCTTCATACACAAAACCATAACATGCAAACCCCTCCTTGCCCACAACAATGTAACTATTATACACCACAATACAACACAATACCGGAAATCCCAACACACAGTATCGCGTTAAATACGTACCGCACCGCTATACCATTCCCTAATCTACACCCATACTAGTATTATTCCCCCATATCGCAAATTACCGTACAACAGAACCCCATCGAATTGCAAAAACGTCTCGAATCGTATCCTGCACAAGGACCATTGTCGTCGCTAGTCATCGAACCACCTCCGCCGGATCTAACGGTATCTCCTAATACAGTTGATAAGGCGGAGAATGAAAATTTGTCGGTATCTCGCGCGACTTTCGCAATTGATTCTTCTGTGGAATTAGCGACAGCAATTGTATCGGCATTTAGCCCCGAATATTCGAATTCATTAAGAAAGAGTGAAGAGAAATTGTCGGTTCTCACTTCGGAGGAAACTGCAGTAGAGCAGTACCGCGAGTAAATCTGCAACAAACCGTTCGAAAGAACGTATAAGGAGTGATCATAACTCGAATCGGACTAAACGTTTGAAAAATTCATCGAAAACTTTGAATAGTGCCCGCAGGTCGAATTGTTCATCGTCGGAACAATCATATCGGTCTTCGAATAATAAAAACTCGAACATAGTAGAATTGAAATTAGCTGAAAGATCCGAAAAATCATCGTATTGTTGATTCATTGACGAATGAATCACTCGAAATCACCAATCGTAAATCGTCGAACGGAACTCGTAAAATCCCGAAGGAATCGCGAATGTTAGATCGATTCACATGGAGTCAATCGAATAGAACTTCGAAAACTCGGGAAGACAAATACATTTTCCTGGAAATTACCAACAGAAAAATTAATTTCTTACCAAAATCGTAAGGATAATTCGAATTCGTCGAGAATTCATCGTATATAGGCAAACCAGCGTATAGCAAATCCTTGTATGCTTGCTGGGCCTGTCACCTTGCCGGACACCAGGCAAAGTTCTGCCCTAATAAATCTGGGATTATATGCTACAAATGTGGTCACCTACGAGTCATAATTCCCAACTGTCCTAACTGCAACCGACCTCGAAATAAAAAGATAGGACAGTCCCCGGTAAGAAAGACCATTGCTGTACCGGCAAACATGAGTACACCGTCGGGAACTCAGCCTTCGCCTGGGAAGCCTGAGCGGGTGTCGGTTCAACGTTTACCGCCTTCGAAGCCTAAAAAGAACACCGCTAAACGGAGAAATTCAAAGACAAGCGATCGGAAAAACTTTGCAGAGTCGTCGCGGAAATCAGAGCCCGCATCGGCAGTTACTCGCAATAAAACTGACCGAGTATGTTGGAATTGTAAATGTTCGTGACATTGTGATCGTGATTGCAAAGAACCACGTAATAAGCGATTTTGTTATCGTTCTGGGAAGAAAGACGCGGACGTTGATACGTGTTCTTTTTGTAAGTTTCGCCATATTCTTTGTGATGTGTATTTCGCGTCCTAATGTTATTAAAACACGGGCAGTCAATCGCGACCAAATCACCCGTCACCAGAGCCGAGCATTTTATGTTAAATAATTATTGTTATTAATGGGGAGAATTGTTATTTTATTTTTGTTGAGGGAATGAGGATGAGGAAAGTCGCGACCGAGGAAAGCCGCAGACTGGCACACACACGCATACATCCACACAACGGCCTTAGCTGATCGCGCCGCATCGAAGACTGCTCGGAGCGAGCACCGACGTCGAGCCCGATACACACACACGCATGGCACCAACACCATCACACTGTACGCGCGACCCTCTCTCTCTAGATTGCTCTTTCTTCCTCGCCTCTCTAGGATGATCAGCCACTGCCCGCGCTCGCACACATACACACACGCGCGCGTGCGACCGTCCTCTCTCCTGATGCACGCAGACGCGGGAGGAGAGAGGATTCACAGCAGCAGCGGCGGCTTCCTATGGGCACACCAACTCGGCTTTAGCCACGAGAGAGAGAGAGAGAGAGAGAGATGCCGACACGGCTGTCGACAGCATGGGGAGAGCTAGCAGCCGCCGCGCCGTGAGCCGCATGAAGCTGCCGGACTATCGTAGCGTAGGCCGACGCGCGCACGTCGCCGCTGCCAACTGTGATGGTACGGCGGCGACAAAACTGAAAGCGTCCGATATAGATTTACACGCCGGGTTGCCCGCGCGACCAATGGAAATTAGCGACTCAAATCGCCGCAGTCTTAGCCTTGATTTTCGAATTTAGGGAAAATCAAGGCCAATCACCGTGAAGAAAGGGGCGGAAGCAATAAGTGTGGGCTGAAGGTGGTCGAGAAAAAGAGCTAAAATTTTGGAAGAGATTTCCGCCCTCTCCGATTTTGGGTATTGTCTGCCCGCCCGTTGTAGGATATAGACGCACGTTGTGAGCACCTTTCACGTTTATAAGACCGCGAGGACATAATGGGCAGAGAGAAAGTTAGCAGTACGAGTTTGGGGAAGAGTAGGAAGAAGGAGCGCTACAAGAGAATCGGCGAGAGTAATTGGTCGCGTAGGAGATCCGAGACGCGCGCGAAGGGAAATTAGAGGAATTTCCACGCGGGTTCGCAAGCTAATAGCGACCACGAGACAGCGACCTCCAGACTTCTAGCGAGGCGACTACAGTCAAGCGACGGTGAGTGGACTATAATTATCGAGCATCCCTCGGCATTTATACAGAGAGTGGTAATTATAAAGTTCCCCTTTATACATAATATTTATATATTGTCGCCATGTGTTCGGAGGCAATGGCGTAAATATGTTGGTGGTGTGACACCATCGTTTCGAATTAGTGCGCGTCGGGCCAGCTTGAAAATTACGAATATTAGTGTGGGGGGAATTATGCGATTCGGGAAAACTCGGGAAACGTGATGATTTGGTCGTCGCGGGAGATGCGTGCGAGGGCTAGCGTAGCCATATTGTATAGCTTCTGGTTAATTCCGCGAAAATTGTAAATTTGGCGACCGTTATATATTGTGGTCAATAATAAAGCCTAGGTACTTAAAGAGTGAGATTTTTGTGTAGTTATTATATAATTATTCATTCCTGATTTTCCACTTCACGGAACTTCCTCTGGGAAAAGGCTCGTGCAGAGCTAGCCGCGCTTTACCTGGCGCCCATTAATATAGAGAAATTCGGTAAAGTGCCGAGCAAAAGTTTAATAAATAAACAGAGTAACGAAATCCCACGTTACATCTTTTAAAAGATTCGAAGGCGTCGCTACAAACTTCGCAAAATCTCGTATTGCAACCGATAATTCGCAAATGATTGTCTCATCCGCATTATTAGAAACCGCATCGAAACTACTAGCAGCATCACGGCATCAGTTATCGTAATTTTTCCGAACATTGACGCATACGTTAGAGGTGTGTAAAATACCGTGTAACGTCCAAATGACTACATTATAGCAAAGCTATCAAGCTTTATAACGCGCCTTTATTTTTAGGCCTATGCTTTCGCACACTAGCCAAGGTTTTTAAGGTGATCGTACGTATATAAGCCCGTATTGTCTTGAACTCCTCCCAGTCTCAGTATACATGTGTCATATAGCTGAGCTTACTAGGGTTCTCGACTATTATATTTTAATGGGAACAGATTGGTAAATGAAGTTCAAATGTTATTAGAAAGTATTTTGTGTATATGTATGTTTTTATATGTTTAACTAATGCTGTACACTCCTAGATAGTAGGCATGAGGTGCATTTTTTAATATTTTAATATAATAAACACTGTACGTTCCTAGATAGTAGGGTCGAGGTGTATTTATTATATTTTTATGTATGTATTTAACTAATGCTGTACGCTCCTAGATAGTAGGGACGAGGTGCATTTGTTAATACGTTAATATTATAATAAACACTGTACGCTCCTAGATAGTAGGGACGAGGTGTGTTTATTATATATATGTATGTATGTTTTTATATATATAACTAATGCTGTACACTCCTAGATAGTAGGAATGAGGTGCATTTGTTAATATTTTAATATGATAAACACTGTACGCTCCTAGATAGTAGGGACGAGGTGTGTTTATTATATATATATATATATATATATATTAAAAAAATAATATTTAAAAAAATATATAAAAAAAAAATTATTTGAATAAACAAAAAATTATAAAATAAAATATTCTCAATTATTATAAACCTAAATAAAACACATACATACATATATATATATATATATATATATATATATATATATATATATATATATATATATATATATGTATGTATGTGTTTTATTTAGGTTTATAATAATTGAGAATATTTTATTTTATAATTTTTTGTTTATTCAAATAATTTTTTTTTTTTAATTGGATACAAGAAATAGCCTTTAACTAAACGATACAATATGAATTAAATATAATTACTTTTTGGTTATTTGATGATTTCTTTATTGTAAGACAAATCGTTTTTTGAATGATTCGATTTTTTAATCTTTGGCGTTTAGCTTTAAGCTATTTTACCCGAAATATTTGAATTAATATATAATATGCGTGGGTCTTCGACTAAAACTGTCTACCCTGATATGGAAATACGTATTTGGAAGATTTGTCTACAACTTTTCTACAAAGATCTGTAGCCGGCCTTGCTGTACTCAGTCAGTGTAAGTGATCAAGAGTTGCTCGGACAAGCTAAGTCTTTTTACTAGGAGTCTGACGTAAGCTTAAGCCGTACTAGAACAGATAGGGTTCCGGAGGTGCTTGTGGCGAATCGAGAGATTGTCCTATAACACGAGCCTAGCTGTACTCAGCCAGTGTAAGTGGTCGAGAGTTGCTTAAGCAAGTGAGAGTCAAACGCAACTCTGTACTAGAGCAGATAGTGCTCCGGAGATGCTTGTGGCGAATGCTCGTGAGCCATGTAGCTTGCCCGGGGTCGGGTGAGCTAATGCTGATGAGACCCCGTGAACCGGTGTCTTTTAAACAGTTTTCCGCCGTATCTCGCCTAAGCTAAAAGGTCGAGCGAGCGTAGTGAGGGTGAGCGAGGACGAATAGCGAAGAACGTTTCCTCCTTTTTCTCCTCCCACGCGCTTTTCCTCTTATTAGGCTAATGCTTAAGACAGAGAAAGAAGAATAAGGGTTATGGGTGAATAAGTCTTCAGAGGGCGTCGCTAAAGAAGCGCGCGCAGCTATGTTTTGGCCTCGGACCTTTTTGGTGGGCGAGCTTTTTCTTAGAGTGATAAGGGAAAACTTCTCTCTCACTTGCTCTCTTGCTCCTTCTCTATCTTTCGCATTTTACATTTGATTTTCTTAATATAAACCTAAAATATTAATGTTTATTATATTTTTATTTACTAAATGTTCTTAAAATATAATGATATTATCATTAATGATAATATTGTGAAAATATTTACTAACTATATATATAGTTATATTATATAGTTATTATTTTTGTTAAAACTCATATTACAATTATAGTAATTAATTAATGTGTACATATGGTTAAAATAGTATAAGATTAAATGGCAATTATAATGAGAATAAGTAATGAAAGTAAAGTTAACATTAATTTACGTTTACTTAAATTCAAAGTGTGTATAATAAAAGGTTGCAGTAAAAATGATTATAATGTAAACTGTAATTAGTGAATAAACATTCATATTTAAGACAACAGAATATTTAAAACTACATTTAGAATGAAGCTATCGACTTGATTCTTTCGCACAACAATTTTATTTGAATTAAAAAACTATATTACGATGTTAAAAAATGTTAAAAAATGGAAAAAGTTATTATCTTATACGCTACATTATTTGTTTTCAAAATAATATTTCAGCCTGTATTTTTCCGCTCGACAGAGGCTGCATATAGTCGATGCTTCTGTTATCTCTTAGATAGGGTAGAGGGAGAGCAAACGCACATGTGCGCGTCTAACGGCACTTGCCAGCCGTACCCTTGCTGTGCAGTGCGTATGCTTAGAAGAAGCTAGACTCACACTGGCTACAGTATAAAACGATGATTTAAGGTTTTTTTTATTTTCTATGTTTTTTAGGTTTTAACTATATCTATATACGTAAATAAACGTACGACGTCACACCGATATCGCTTACCCCTTTAATTATCGCATACCCTCATCTTGTCCATACCAAATACCCTCCTTTCGCCAGTACCGCTATTTTTTTTTTTTTTTTTTAACTCGCAAAAATCATCATGGACACCATCCCCTGAGCTCCTGCACTCTGGGGTGGTAGTGTGGGACTCCACTGGCGCGCTGTCCATCCTCAACTGATGTCCGTGCTCAATGCCGGATTACAGCCGAGGCGGGCTCGCCGCCGTGTCCCACTAAAAACGAGTGTGCCGCGAACGCCCCCCACCCGGTACCGCTTTCGCATTACTTCGAGTGGGGGGCCGCCTGTCTTTTTCTTCTTTCGTCTTCAGTCAGTCCTGCCAAGTTTCGTTTGTCTTGTCTTTTCGTCAGCCTGGCCCATCGGCCAAGCATCCGTCTTCCCGTTTCGCGCGGAGGACTTTTTCGATATATAATGCTACCGCGTCTCACTTGTCTTTGCTCTCCAACATCGTTGCAACAATGTTGGCTGGCACTGTCGGCCCCGTAATGGTCTCCAGTCTTCGTCGTTCTTCGGTCCAGTGCGGGCACACGAAAAACGTGTGTTCCGCGTCGTCTTTGTTGTGCCCGCAGTAAGTACACGCCGGCGTTCTAACCTTCCCCATTCTGTGTAAGTATTGTCTGAAGTATCCGTGTCCAGACAAGAACTGGGTGAGGTAAAAACTCACCTCCCCGAATTGCCTGCCCAGCCACGGAGCCAGTTCCGGTATTAGTTCGTAGGTCCATCGTGCCTGTTGCTGTCGACGTGGTTGTGGTCGTTGCCTCTCACCCAGCCATTCGTCCTGCCACGCCGTCATTGTCCGTTCCCGTTCTTCTGTCGCTGCGCGGGCCCTCCCTAACTCGTGGCTTCGCTCGTATATCCGCTTTCGCTCTTGCGCAAGCAGATATACGGGGATAACTCCGGCGATAACGAATATCGCTGCCCTTGAAACCGTTCTGTACGCGCTTGCTATTCGAAGTGCTCCCTTGCGCTGCACCGCCGCTATGCACTTTCTATACTTTTCCTTGCTCATGGCATCGGCCCAGACCCCCGCTCCGTAGAGGAGAATGGAGTTCGTGGTTGACATGAGCAGTCTGCGCGTTGCAGGTCGTGGCCCGCGCATGTTGGCCATGAGCCTGCTTAATTCGGCTACCCGTTTCGCCGCCCTATTCGCCGTGATTCGGAGGTGAAGAGCGAAGGTCAGCTTATTGTCTAGGGTCACCCCCAGATACTTAGCCGCCGGACGCGTCCTCACCACCGCGTAACCTACCGTTATGTCCATTGCTGTCTGGATTCGTTTCCTAGTCAGCAATACTACTTCCGTCTTATCTAAAGCTAGCCGTAGTCCGTGCTCATGCATCCAGCGAAGTATGCGCCGCATGGCCACGGTCAGCTGGAACTGGGCAGTATCTACGTCGCGCGCAACTATTACCACCGCTACATCGTCCGCGCATCCTATCAGCGACACCCCGATCGGCATCTGGAGTCTCAGCATTGCGTCATATAATACTAACCAGAAATCCGAACCCAAAATCGACCCCTGCGCTACGCCGGCCGTGACAGGTCTGACTTTGAGTCCTTCGTCCGTTTCGTACAAAAGCTTTCTGTCACTCAGATAGTCCTCAATCCATCGCAAGGCATAGTCTGGCACCCCAAAGGCTCGAAGAGCCGCCAGGATGTCGACCCATCTCGCGGAATTGAAGGCGTTCTTAACATCAAGCGTTGCCAGCACGACTATCGGTCTAGCCGCATGACACTTATCATCTGTTCTAGCGACCGACGCTGTTACTTCGCGCACCGCGCCTATCACCGATCGACCCTTCCTGAAACCGTGCTGGTTATCGGAAAGATCGCCTGCTTCCCGAATCGCTCCCTGGATCCTTGGCCTAAGAAGCAGCTCAGCTGTTTTCCCCATCGTATCGAGCAGACTAAGAGGTCTGTAAGCGGATAGAGAATTTGGGTCCCCTTTATTTTTATCGATGAGAACCAATCGCGCCCTCTTCCAGCGGTAGCTGAATACCCCCTCTACCAAACATGTATTGTACATTTCAAGCAGTATCTGTGGCCTACACTTCGCGATTATCTTTATTGCTTCTACTGGTATTCCGTCCGGTCCTGGTGCCTTTCCGCCCTTCAGGGAGGAGGTAGCTGCCAAAAGCTCCCCCTCCGTGAACAGCGGGATATCGTCCGCGCGTATGTCGGTGTATTCCGCGTGGTCCCTAACTGGATGGGTTGGAAAGAGCCCGTCAATTACCGTTTCGATTTTTCGCGTGCTCATCACCGAATTGGCCGCTCGTGCTTTCAGTTTTTGGGTTACTATCTTATAGCCCATCCCCCAAGGGTCGCCGTCGACGTCCTCGCAAAGTTGTCTCCAGCAACGAAGCTTGCTGTGCTTGATCGCGTAGCGAAGCTGCTTCCGTGTCAACCTATACTGCTGCATGAGATCGTCGCTTCCTTCCCGGAGTCGCGCACGCTGTGCCGCCCGTCTGTGCGCATGGCTCTCTTTCCTGAGTGTCGCGATCTCGTCGGTCCACCAGTATACCGGTTGTCGTCTATTTCTCGTGCACGTCCGTGGCATAGCGGCGTTGCACGCTTTCGCTATCACTCTCGTCGTTCTTTCTACGAGCACTTCCGCTCTTTCACGGCCTACTGGTACACGCGGAATTCTCGCAGAGGGAGGTTCCGCATCCATTACCACCTCTACCAATTTCTCGCGGTCCATACGTCTGACGTTCCATCGCGGAAAGTGCTCGCTTCGTCTTGACGTGTTTGTCCTTTTGTCCGCGCCCCCTATCTCGAATCGGATGTACTGATGGTCACTACCGTTCTCGTCGTCAGTTACGTGCCAGTTCCGAATATTCCTAGCCAGCTCTTCGCTTGAAAACGTTACGTATAGTATGGATCGGCCAAATCCAGGCCTAACATACGTTGGTATCGAGCCTACATTTAGCGTCGTCAGTCCAAGCCTTGCCGTTGCGTCGAGTATGTGCTGTCCCCGTTCGTTCGTCATGGGTATCCCCCATTCAATCGCTCTGGCGTTGAAATCCCCGCCAACCACGATACTGCCAGTTATTCCCCGTAGCGCGTCTTCTAACGTGTCAAGTTTGCGCGTAAATTCGTCAGCTGTCAAACTGGGTGAGAGGTATACGCTCACGAACGTGACGGTCCCAACTCTTGCCCACGCGAAGTCCTCTCCGGGCCCCCTGTCCGAGGTCACATGGTCCGCGCGTACCCAGATCGCGGCTGTACCACTGTCGCTTGTCACCCACGACAGGGTATTCTCGTGTTTGTACAATTCCGACAAAAGCATGACGACCACATCCCACTCCGCGATGAACTGCGGGAGGAGGTCGTGGGCGAGTCTGCTTCTGTGCATATTCCCTTGGAGTACGCAGATCATCTCGAAGGATGTAACTTGCATGCCTTAAGGGCTTCTCTGAATACTGTGCAGGCACCTGTTCCTGGAAAATGGTTTCGAGCTGCGATGTCGATACCCTTCTCCGCGCACAGGAAACAGGTGAGCCTGTTATCTGGTTTGGCTGAGCATGCTGCTGCCTTGTGGCCTTCTTTGCCACATTTCCAGCAACATTTGCTCCTGTCTATTCCTTTGCACAGTTTTTTCAGGTGCCCGTACCCGAGGCATTTGTGGCATCGAGTTATTGTCACCCTTTGTCTAATTCGGCAGTTGTTGATCCAGCCGACTCTCATTTTACCTTTCTTTAGCATAATGGCGGCCGCGCTGCGATCTAGTTCAGCTAGAGCCATTTTCTGCCCTCTGCCATTCGGATCAAACATGGTTATTTTGATCTCTGTCTCGCAATCAGTTTCTCGCTTGATTGCATCCCTCACTTCGACTTCTGTTGCCATACAGTCTAGTTCTAGGATTTCAACTGTCGGTCTGTCTGTCATGTCTTTGACACTTCCCATTCCCTTGACGGCCTCCTTGATGGCATCACGGAACGGCTGGGTATCGGTCGTCCCGTGCTCCAAGATAAGGAGGACGCCACCCTTTTCCGTCGTACGCATCTTGCGTATTTTTGTACCTGTCGCGTCTGGGTCCACACCTTTCTTTAAGGTGCTTACAATATCGGCGTACGTCTTGCCCTCCGTCGGCTGTACCAGTATTGCGTCGCGTCTCGTTCTGAGAGCGGGGAGGCCACCCCGGGGTCCGGATGGCGGGCCGAGCCTCTGGGTAGCTTCACTCCCGCGCTGTTTTGTCTTTGGCGCCGTCAGTCTTGCCGTGTCCCCGCTACTAGTACTGGGTCCGGCGGAGGCCTTAGGGACGTCCAAATTTTTACTCTTAACGTGCCTATTCCGTACCTGTTGCCATGCGCCGGCGACAGATTTCGTCTTTTTATTTGGGGTTTCTTCATCTTGTGAAGTAACCCTGTCTCTCTTCCTTTCGGATCTAGGCAGTCGATTGTTTGTGGCTTTCTTGCCACCCTGCGATCCACCGGGACCTTGCTCCGAGGCAGTTTTTGCCTGAGGCAAGGTCTCTGATCTACCCTGAGCCTCACTGCACATCTCAGTCAGGAGCTGGACCATGCCGTGTAGTAGGGGTATACCTTTTTTGATAGCCCCTCCTGCACCCTTTTGTTGGTTGCAGACATAATCTGACAATGCTTTCAGCATCATCGTCATTCCCTCCAGGGCAGCTCCCATCTGTTCTGGGCAGTTGCCTTGCAGTTCTTCTGCCATTTTCTCACCTCTTAGATTGAGGTTCTTCTCTTTACCTTGGATCTCAAGGAGCCTCTTTTTCGTTTCCTCCCAATCCCGCTTTTCATTTCGTCGTTTTTCGGATGAGGGTGTCCCCTGCGGTGTTTGTTGCCCGCGGAGGACATTCTCTTCCTGTCCATTCATTGCCATTTCATTTTCTTTTCCTGCCTCACCTTCCGTTTCTTTTCTTATGGTTATCCATAAGTTTTTTAAGTGCTCCGGAATACCGGGCCGTCTCCGAACGCGGTTACCTCATGGGGTGGGGGTGTGAACGCGGCTATAGCTACCCCCATTGCTATAACCGTTTGGGGCCCGTGACGGGAAACTTACAACCGAAACAGCCTGCGCACGTACACCCAATCATTGGCATCCTGGCACTCCCGCGGGTGCGACGCGTTGACGTCGGGAGATACCACGCTAAGCACGTTTCATGCATCATGCAGCACATCCCTTGCGGGCAGCGTCAACATGCTCGTTACGTAGCGTGACCCTTGTATTAGTGTTGGTTGAGGTGTAGTGTATGTGTAATAGTGTCCTGTTTGTAGTGGTGAGTAATATTGTGTGGTGAATGTTTCCCGAGTGAGATCGCGGCAGTATCCCGGCCGCTACGTTGCCGCCGCTGTCCGTCGCACCTTCGCATTTTCCTAAACCTTTCTTTCTTTTTCTGGGCGATACCCGTCTATAGGGCCCCCGACTCTATCATACTTTTTTGTTGGTTCGCTTCCGGGCGACACCCGTCTATAGGGCTCCCGTAACACTTGCTTCGAGGCGATACCCGTTCATAGGGCCCCTGCACAGACATTCTTCTATCATACTGTTTAGGATCACGCATCAGGGAGAAGGAGGCCTCGGACGCCGCGGAGATGGGTCTCCGTTCTCTCATGTTCGTTGGATGTTGTCTGTATATTAGTGTGGTATGTTGTCGTGTACTTGGTTACCGTTTAGTCGCCTTCTGATTGCCAGGCGAACCAACAAATCATCCAGCTACAAGCCCCGCCGGGAGGACCGTTGCCCTTCCTCATGCCAGAAAGGTGGTGCACCGGCCACGCGTCAACCCAGGCAACCATGGCGGGGTTACCGCTATTACTTTACCGTAAATAACGTTAATCCCTCTACCGTTAACACCACAAATATTTCTACGCAATATGCCACAGATTTCCCTACCGTAAATGGCTACAATTTTTCCTACCGAAAATACCCTTTAAAAACTGTGATAAAAAAAATATATGTAAGGCTCTCCTCTAGGCCGCGGCTTCGCTTCCGGGAGGTTGACATCCCCGCCCGTGGTGATTGGCTTAAATATTATCTATCGTCCGATCCCCATCCAATCACCCCTCCTATCGTAGACCGGCAAAACAAAAAAGGTCTAAAACTCACCCCATCATTAATGTGGTAAACGACCCGAACGGGGGACAAGTACGCATTACAACGGGGGACTCAATTACCTTCACTAAGACGGCTACTACCCAGTCGAAGTCGGAAAGGAAGTGATAATTGAGAGAGGGTGGAGCCTCAGAGAACGAGTCGGGGTAGAGTCGGTACACCCTATATATATGCGATGGGCCCGATTGATTTCGTGAGGGAAGAGCGACGCGGCCCGATTGATTTCGTGAGGGAAGAGCGACGCGGCCCGATTGATTTCGTGAGGGAAGAGCGACGCCGCCCGATACCACTCGCACCAACCTCGTTCGTCTGGGGAAAGACCATCCCCAGCTTGATGGATTTAAAGATCCAGCCTTCAGCTCCGTACCGATCGAATGATACAGCCTCCGTCTCTTCGCAAGGGTCCTGCTGGAATTGTAAGAAGGAAGGTCATGGATATACGCATTGTAAAAGCCAGAGGGACTATAAGTTCAGCTTCCCATGTGGCCAACCAAATTTCGACGTGCACACTTGCCCACGGTGCACAGGACCACCACCGTCGGACTATCGGAGGTCGTCTGACCAACCACGCACGCCGCAAGCTACGCCTCCCTCTCAGGCCGTATCGGAATCGAGGACAGCCCCAATCTCGACCTTACCTCCTGCACCGGCGCCTGTAGCAACTCCAGTGACCATAGCATCGGGTATTTACGGCTCTGCTAATCAGCCAATGCTCGTAGTAATGCCGGGTGCTACGTTCTACTTTACTTACGCAACCCCAATAAAAAAAAAAAAAAACCCTTCTCTACTCCATACCTACCGATACCGAATCTCCTATTGTGGACACACCATTTCTTCTACCTTGATTAACGATAACGCATAACAGTATTACGTAATTTACCTTATTGTAAATATTATTCCCCCCTACCGTAAGCAGTACTCCATTCGCTAGTTTATTCACTTGTAGATATTAGAAACCACAGGGTTACAGACCCATCACGACAACCCCATACGACTTCCATAGGCCAATAACAGTTAGTAAACGCGAGAAATTGTGCATACATAAAATAGAGTAATATAAACTAGGCATCCATTCACTGGTAAAATTACTTGTAGTAAAATCAGCATGTAACCAAGTGCCAGCTACATGCACAAATTACTGTATCGACACTTTACATAGGACACTGTTTCCTTAGAATGTCATACATTAAGCACAATATTATAAAGTGTCCCTTACTAAATTAGGAAAAATTTTAAATTTAAGAATTTTGTCTGTAAGAATAACGCTGTATATAAAAATGTTTTTAGCTTCTAATTTATAGATACAACCGTACTAATCACGACTGATCAATTGTACAGCCATAATGTAAGTAGTCATTAGTACTTATAGATGCCTAGTAGCGCCAAACAAATATTCATAGTTCATCAAGAGAACAAGAAGAAATGATAATTAAATGAAGTATTTAAGTAAAACTGTACATATGCGTAGGATAAGTATTTAGCTAGCTAGAAAGCATTAAACACAAGCGATTAGCATAGATTAGGTTAGCATATAAGTTAGTTCGGTTTAGTAGGCGGTAGTTTGTAACACCACATTTTGTGTGCGTTACACAATGTGAACGATAGCACACTACCTACCCATCTCACTCACTATACACGTACACGCACACATACACTATCGCCCTGGACGACACAGAGCAAGCGAGCTCTCATGCCCTGAAGCAGCTGAAGAGGACGCGCAGCTGCTATCCCATAGAGCCTTGCATAGGTGGGAGCTGGCTGGTCTCGGCTGGGGTAAGCTGAGCCTGTCTTTGCGTCTCCTCTCCTTACTCCTGTCCCTTCGAACCAACCTAAGAAAACACACAAGAGATTAGAAATCAAGAATATAAGTAAAATGGTATTAGAATGATACCCACCTGATTTTATGCCTTGAACGGCATGAATAGATCCACCTTAGGCGGAGCGGCTGCTTCTCTAGATATGAAGGAGGCCTGCAGCATACACCCTAGAAAACATAAAGATGAGTTAGTCTACAGCAGACATGTACATCAAATTGGAACTCGCTTACCTGGTTTGGAGGGTTTGCAGAGGCAGAGTGGTCTCTCAGGTACGGCAACGTAGCTCAACTCGTAGCCCGCTCCCCCATAACATCAGCAGCAACAGCCTCCGAAGCATTCGCCAGACACCTAGAAACAACATAGCATTAGTAAGGGGAGATTACAGTGATAAACTAAACACTAATCTCACCTGATAATAGTGGCAGTGGATGAATGCAGTAGGAAGCTGTATGTAAATATAACCTCTTCGAGGTTAACCGTGCCCACTGCTCCTGCTGCAAGTACGCCGTCCTGGGCCTTGCAGTTCTCGTCTTCGTGTCCCTTCGTCAGCACCGTTGCCCAGATACATCTCCTGTTGCATCCCTCCTCACACTTCCTCGTCCTGGCCACTCGTCCTTCCTCGTCCTCTCCAACACCGTCTGCAAACCGTCGACTGCATGCCACATAGCGTGACGTCACCGCGAGTAGACGCTCCCCTTTCCTCCTTCTCATTTCTCTTTCTTCCTCCTCAAAGCATGCGCTGCACCCTCAGGCGGGCTCGGTCCGTACTACCAAAACCCGAGTGTAGCGCCGCGGGAACGAAGGGACAACGAGTCCACTTCGTACTGAGCTACGTACACAGACGCTTCGTTTTCTCGTGTCAGCTCCGTGCGAATATCAAACCACTTGTTCCGCTCGCGAATATATCTATATATATAATCGTATACCGTGTGTGCCAATCAACTTGTATCGTCGAAGGAGGCCACACCAGATTCGAATAAAAGAGTAAGTTGCACAGATTATTATTGTGCTTAGTGTATATATATATATATATGTATATATATATATATATATATATATATATATATATATATATATATATATATATATATATACACACATACATTTATATAGGTAATTTTTTGTAAAGCTTGCGCCGCGTGCGTGTCGAGCATCGCGTCGCCGCTTTTCCACGTGCATTTCGTCGCCGGATATTACTTGAATTCGCGTCCCTGAGAATTATCTTCTTCCCCCCCCCCCCCGATCATTTACCGTTTCCCACCGTACCGCGTGCTCACCGTAGTTAGTTAATTGTGTAAGTAATTGTATGTTTCGGTACAACAACTTGTAAAATCGTGCTGCGAATTCGCGCAGCTGGCGCTCAATACTTGTATCGAAATTGAATAAACCACAAGTGTTCATAATATTACCCTAAATTCCCGTGTACGATTTATTTAAATTCTCGAATAAAATTAATGTTTCTGTATTTTCAATAATTACTGAACGAAGAATAAGTTTTTTAGAAATGAAAACAACATAGTATGAACTTTAATTTTATATGCGCATTGTCTGGTTCAAATTTCATAAAATTCGGTTGTTATTTGAAATTGAAAACCGTTTTGAATATTTTTCATGATAAACTCTGTGACTCCTTCATAATAAAGATATTGATTATTAGCAAAATTAGAACAATAATGCTGATTAAGTGTAAAACGACGATAAATGACCTATGTTTCTTGCTTCAATTTGCAAACACGTAGGTTATTCAATAATCACTTATATATATATATAAGAAAGATGAACAAATTAAATCAAAAGTTAATCAATATGCAGTGTAATTCTCTTTTTTAGAATTACTTAGATTGCTTCTGAGATTCAATTATAGATTTATTATCTCTTTTTCTATTTAATATCCCTTAATTTTAATGACTAATCTCTAGTCTTCGTCGACATTACAGAGACCAGTGTTTCTGTCTTTTGGAAATATAATTTCACTCTTCTACTTCTCTATTATGATTCTGTAATAAAGCGCTATTTAATCAAGAATTTAGAAATATGACAATCACTATCACAGTCCATAAACCCATATTTTATATAATTAAAAAATTATTATTATTTTTATATTTTATTTTATTAATTTATATTATTAATTTTATTTTTTTATTTTAATTCTTTTACTGCTAAATAAAATTCTATTGCATAATTATACTCATAGAATCAACAACTACTTTTAAATTAAAATATAGAAATGTAATAATTAAGTCAAAATTTGTGTTGCAGTATCATGATTTATAATTTAAAAAATATAGTTCCCTTAAACTAAAATGTTTAATAATCTTGCAACTTAAAATTATAATATATGTATAATCACAGATAGTTCATTTGATCGTCACCTAAATGTTAAACTATAAAACAAATATGTAAATTCATACGTCAACATTCATGAATCATTTTAATAAACAGTCACTTTATTATGAAAAAAAAAAAATAAAATTAAACTAAATAACTCTTAAATTCACTCGCAAACTCCAACAGGTATACAACTAAGCACCCGAGCCAAAGATTTCAAGTAATAATATATAATAGCTTATCATCATTTATTTATATTTAAACACGCTTCTAAGTTTAACATCTTTAGCCACAGACTCGCTTGGTGCACTGTATTGAATATTATTAGATAATTGGTTGTTAATAGACAATATTAATATTCTAGTATACTAATAATATCCCAATAATAATGTTGCATACAAAGAACATCATTATTGTGCTATATTCATTTTAACTTATGCGAGCAAGCGAGTAATATAGCTAGTCTCTGTATTAAATTTTAAAAATCTGAGGCCTACAGAGAATATTTGTTATAATTATATGAATTTGCATAGCAATTTTCAGATTTTTTTAGCTTTTATATTTAAAGTTATTCAGCATAATGTGTTATTCTTTAGTAAAAATGGTCTATATTCAAAATAGCCCTTGCGCACACTAGATTGTCATGTACTTCTAAGAAAATTCTATCATATTTTTATAGCTAGAAATAACTAATATTCGCTCTTAATTAAACTTGATTATTTATTATGCTGCTCTAAAAAATATATATGTGATTTGGTTTTAAAAATGTAATCTCAAACTTTCAATAATTTTTTTAATTTTTTTGTCTTAAATATTTTAGAGCCTCAGAGTTTATGGGCCTTAATATTTTTGGGCATTTCAATTTTTGGGCATAGTAATTTTTGGGAATTATAATTATTTGGACCATATTCTTGTCTTAAATATTTTTGTGTATTATTGTTTTTTGGCCTTATAATTTTTGGGCTTATAATTTTTTGTCCTCATAGTTTCTTTCGCCTCATAAGTCGTTTGGGCCTTATACTACATTTTCACATTTCAATTTTTGAGCAGAGTAATCTTTTTGACATTATAATTATTTGGTCTTTATATATTTTTCTGCCTTATAATTTTTTGGGTATTAATATTTTTCGGCTTTATAATATTCTTGGTTAATAATTATTTGCTATGACAATTATTTAAGCCTTATATTTTGTTGTCTTTTATATTTTTTGGAATTATTATATTTGGGCATTATGAATTTTTGTGCCTTATAATTTTTTGATCTTCATAGTTTCTTGGGCTTATACGTTTTGTGACATACAATTTTTTAGAAATTTAATGGGCATGATTATTTTTTGGCATTATAATATTTTTGCGCATTTAAATTTTTGAGCATAGTAATTTTTTACCATTAATTATTTTAATCCATTAGGTTTTATATTTTGTCTGCAATATTTTTTTCGGTATTATTGTTTTTTGGCATTATAATTATTTTGGGTATTATTGTTTTTGTCGTTTTAATTTTTGTGCCTTATAATTTTTAAGGCCTCATAGATTTTTGGGCCTCATACGTCTTGTGCCTTATGATTTTTTGGACATTTAATGGGTATGATTATTGTTGGGCCTTGTAAGACGTTTGCACATTTAAATTTTTGGGTATAGTAATCTTATTGGAATTATAATTATTTAGGCCTTATATATTTTTGTGCCTTATAATTTTTTGGGCATTATTATCTTTTGGCCTTTAAGCACAATGGGCATGGCCTGAGTGCTGGACCGGCACGTCCCCGAAAGAGGCCGCCAGTCTACCCCGCCCCTCTTACGAATCTTTTGGCCTTAGAATATTCTTGGTTTTATAATTATTTGCTAGGGGCCTGCGGCGGCTCAGTCGGTAGAGTGTCGGATTCCCACGCCGGTGACCCGGATTCGAATCCTAGTCTCTGCCGATTGATACAAGCAGCTCTGTAATAATTACATGTGCTTTGTTTACAAACACACCGCAGACCCCCGTCGTCGATTAGCACCACATGGAAGCACAAACATAGCGATGTTAAAAAAAAAATAATTATTTGCTATTGCAATTATTTAAGCCTTATATTTTATCGTCTTTTACATTTTTTGGTATTATTATACTTGGGAATCATGATTTTTTGTGCCTTATAATTATTGAGCCTTACAATTTTTAGGGTTTCATACGTTTTGTGCTGTATAATTTTTTGGAGATTTCATGGGCACGACTATTTTTGAGCCTTATAATATTTTTGCGCATTTAAATTTTGGGAATAGCAATTTTTTGGGCATTACAATTTATTGGATCTTAAATTTTGGTTGTTTTTGTAAATTTTGGTTGTTTTTGTAAATTTTGGTTGTTTTTGTAAATTTTGGGTATTATAATTCTTTGGGATTTATAATTTCTTAACTATAAAATAAGCTGTTTATTAAGTCACTCATTCATATATGGTTACATGCCTTGGTAACACCACATCAGCACGTCCACGCCATGAGATTTGGGCAACGTTTTACTCTATATATCAGCTAACGTTGATTGATCGATTATTAACTATCGAGTAAAATAATCAAATTACAAACTCTATATACTGAATAACTTATAAAGATATGTGGCGCCCCCGGTTCATCGCCGCAAGCAGCGCCTCTGTCCTCGGGAGCTGTACTAGCTCGGCAGAGGCGGCCATCTTCGTGCTCGCTTCTCCCCCACCTCGAGGTGGCGATAAGCGAGTCAGAGCAGTATCGGCTTGGCTCCCGTGCCGCTCACACGCTACGACCAAGCCCGCTCGGCGACCGCTGTAAAGACACAATAAAGACTATCTACACGACTTCTCGTCTTTGCGTTCAATCTCTCTCCCTTCCTAAGGAACGATTCCCAAAGTGGTGACCCCGACGTGATTTTAACAAGGTGAGAGAACGAAGTTCGCGTTTTCACGGGCTCGCTATTTGCCCCTCGTAGCACGCTGTCTCGCAGGACGTCTCCTCGAGCAGCCCTAAGTTTTCATACTTTCGGACTAACTCGCATCACTTTCATTCACGAGAGCCGCGAGCGGTTCGAGCGAATCTCGCAATCGAGCGTTCCTCCGTCGTTTCGCGAAGTAAAACTCTCGCGCTTTCGTTCGCGAAAAATCGCCTCGCAACAGTCGACGCGACATTTCAGCAGCCTCGCACGTCTGCGAAAGCGAATCCTTTCCCTGGGCATTTTTCCTGCCCAGGCATCGCGATCTCTCTTTCTCGGCTTTACCGAGAATTGAGGCATTTGTCCGGCTTCCGCGGTTTCTTGGAAGTCGCCATCTCGTTGATTTTGCCGCCTTTGTGCGGCCCACGTGGTTCCGGTTGCCTTGGGAGCGGTTTTCTCCCCCCCCCCCCCCCACTCGACGCTGATTAGCAACCGCCGCGTGCACCACCAAGCGCCGCCGTCGCGGACTAACGCAGAGCAGCAACTGCTGCGCGCGCCACCAAGCGCCGCCGTCGCGGACTAACGCAGAGCAGCAGCAGCCGCGCGCGCCACCGTGCGCCGCCGCCACTGACTAGCGCAGAGCAGCAGCCGCCGCGGACCAGAGCAGAGTAGCAGACGTCGCCGAGTGCCTCCGCCAACCATCGCAGAGCAGCAGCCGCCGCACGTACCGTCAAGCGCTCGCCGCTGACGACGCAACGCCGCTTCGCTGACTGCCGAGCTCTACACGGCGTCCTACAACATCGCAGCTACACACACCGCTACAAGGAGCCATGGCCCCCCCGGATAACTCCGACAACGCGAGCGATCCTGGCACGAACGGCAACGGCGCGAACGGCAACGGCGCGAACGTCGAGGTAGCATCCAAGTGCTCTCTGCCGTTATTCTGGAAGTTCGACCCAAGGGTCTGGTTCCTCCAGGTCGAGTCGGCGTTCGAGGTCAACCAGATCCGCTCGGACCGCTCGAAATATAACCTGGTAGTCACCCACCTCACACACGACGTCCTCCAAGAGGTGGCAGACGTTTTGACCAACCCGCCGGACACCGGCCGGTATGAGCATCTGAAGCAGGCGATCACGTCGCGCCTGACTGACTCTTCCGACCAGCAGCTCCATCGCTTATTTTCAGAGCTCCAGCTTGGCGATAAGAAGCCGTCTCAGCTTCTCCGCCAGATGCAGTCTCTCGCTGGTACGGCCGTCACGGATAACGCCCTGCGGGTAAAATGGTTCGACTTGCTGCCGCCCAACGTGAGCCGTTTGCTGAAGGTTCTTAAGACTGACGACCTCGGCGATCTGGCCTCTATAGCAGACGAGCTCGCCACGGGCGATCCAACAGTCGCCGCCGTAACCGCCCGTCGGCCACGCTCATCCGCATCGTCGAGCAGGCAACCGAAGGAGGACAGCACCGCTACCCTCGGGAAGCGACTCGATACCCTGCAAGCGGCCGTCGAACAGCTCCTCGCGGAGCGAGACCACGCGGGTACGGGAACCGGCCAGCTACTTCAGCAGCAGGCCAGAAGCCGCCCACGCTCGCGCCCCGGCTCAGGCAGGACCGCGAGCCGTAGCGCCACTCCTACCGGCAGTCCACAGTGGTGCTGGTACCATCGAACCCACGGCCAGCAAGCTACCAAGTGCAGGCCTCCCTGCTCGTTTCTCAGCTCGGGAAACTAGATGCGCGAGCCCCGTGTCAGACGGCGGAGGTTTGCGCGTTTACGGAAAACCGCCTGCACCTATACGAGAAGGCCACTCGTCTCAAGTTCCTGGCGGACACAGGTTGGGTCATCTCGCTTCTGCCACGTTCTGTTTTTAAGCAGTTCCGGCACCGACAACAACTCACGCTTCATGCAGCTAATGCGTCGCCCATCTCGACATACGGCACGCATAAGCTGGCGTTGGACCTTTTCCTGCGACGCCCGTATTCTTGGGAATTCACCATCGCCGACGTACAGACTCCGATCCTCGGAGCCGATTTCCTGGCCCATCACGGTCTCGCAGTCGACCTCAAGAGCAAGCGTCTTATCGATACGACGACCTTGCACTCAACTCCAGGCTCTCTGGCGGTCCCGGCGATCCACAGCGTCTTGCTCGTCGCCCCAGCAGACTACTCACACCGTTACGCCGAGCTGCTTCCGGAGTACAGCGACCTGACGTCTCCGGGTGGTTCCACCGCCAAACTGCCTGACCTGCCAGCGACTCTGCATATCGAGACTACCGGGCCTCCCGTCGCCGAGCGCCCCCGGAGACTCACAGGGCCGCGTCTCGCCGCAGCTAAAGCCGAGTTCGACCGGCTGCTGGCCCAAGGAGTAATCCGGCCTTCGTCCAGCGATTGGGCGAGCCCACTGCACCTAGTGGAAAAGGCAGACGGTACTTTTCGAGTCACTGGGGACTACAGGAGCCTCAACGCTCGTACCAAGCCGGACCGGTACCCCTTGCCGGTTGTCGAAGATCTCCTACAGGAGCTACACGGTAAGGTTTTTACCGTCGTCGACCTGCGGAAGGCGTACTACCAGTTTGCCATAGCACCTGAGGACGTTACGAAGACCGCCATCACCACGCCCTTCGGCCTCTTCGAGTTTGTCAGCTCTTCACTCGGTCTGAAGGGTGCGGCTCAAGCATTACAGCGGGCTATGGACCATCTCTTACGTCCGTACCCGTTCGCGAAGTGCTATCTCGACGACATAATTATCACCTCCGAGGACCACGAGCAACACTCGAAGCACGTCCGCATCATCTTCGACGTACTGAGAGCCGCCGGTTTACGCATCCACCCGGCCAAATGCTTCCTTGGAAAAAGCCAGGTGACGTACCTTGGCTACATAGTGTCCGAGGACGGATTCAACCCCCCCGACACCCAGGTTCGAGCGATTCAGAATTTCACGAAGCCGCAGACGTCGACCTCACTGCGCCGATACTTGGGCATTGTAAACTACTACAGGCGATGCATACCCAAGGCCGCCGAGATTCTGGCTCCAATGAACGACCTTTTAAAGGCCCTTCCGTCTAAGAAAAAGGCCATTCCGCTTGTCTGGTCACAGAAAGCAAACGAGGCGTTTGCGCGCAGCAGAGAGGCCATAGCCTCAGCGGCCCGAACGACCTTCCTCAGGCCCGACACCCCACTCCGCCTGAACACCGACGCCTCGGATACAGCCCTGGGAGCAGCTCTAGAACAGGAACACCCCAAAGGAACCTGGAGACCCTTAGGTTTTTTCTCTAGAAAGCTGACGTCCACAGAGACACGCTACAGCCCGTACGACAGGGAACTCCTGGGCGCCGTCGAGGCAGTGAAACACTTCCAGCAGATCCTGGAAGGTCGTCCTTTCACGCTTTGGACAGACCATAAGCCGTTAACGCGCGCACCGGACCAGCGCGCAGACAAGGCGTCACCCAGGCGGGCACGCCATATCGATTACCTCCTCCAGCACAACGTCACGCTGGACTTCATTCCAGGAGAGGAGAACATAATCGCCGACGCATTCTCACGTGTCGAGACGATCGGCATGCCGTCGATCCTCGATCCGGCCACGATCGCCAAAAATCAGCGGTCCGACACCGAGATGCCTCACATAAATTTGGCCACTAAGGTAAAATTGTAGGCCCTCGATATAGAAGGCCATACGATCCACTGCGAGACGACGACAGGCGTGGTCAGGCCTTACCTACCTGGCCCACTCCGAAAGACGGCTTTCGGCGTCATTCACGACCTCGCTCATCCTAGCATCAGGGCGACGTCACGCCTGGTGTCCCAAAAATTCTTCTGGCCAGGGATGAAGAAGGACTCCGCGCGATGGGCTCGTGAATGCCAGCCTTGTCAGCGTGCCAAGGTCAACCGTCACAATCGTGCAACGTTGGGTGATTTCGCCACTCCGGACGCCCAGTTCGACCACCTGCACATCGATTTTATCAAGCTGCCGCTCGTTAACGGCATGCAATATTGCTTCACAGTCGTCGACCGATTCACCAGGTGGCCCACCGCCATTCCAGTCCCGGATCAGCTGGCCACCACCGCAGCCAAGGCCCTGGTCGACCACTGGATCAGCTATTTCGGCACGCCACTGACGATCACCTCTGACCAAGGACCGCAGTTCGAGGGCAAGCTGTTCAGCGCTCTCACCCAGCTCATCGGCTGCAGCCGTCAACGTACCACTCCCTACCACCCGCAGTCCAACGGTATGGTGGAGCGTTTTCATCGTACCCTCAAAGCGGCGCTCATGTGTGACCCGCGCACGCCATGGCCTGACGCACTCCCAACAGTGCTTCTAGGTCTCCGCTCGTGTTTCAAAGAGGACCTGCAAGCATCTCCGGCCGAGATGCTCTATGGGACAACGCTGAGGAATCCAGGTGAATTTTTCATCACCTCCAGCCATCCAGATGCCGATGCACCGACCTTCATCAGGGACTTTCGCCGCCTGACGCAGGCTATCAAAGCGGTCCCGGCCTCGAGACACGTCCGGGAGCCCCATCCTTTCGTCTACAAGGATCTCCGGACATGCACTCACGTCTTCAAGCGGGTCGAGACGATCCGCAAGCCTCTGCAGGCCCCTTACACGGGCCCACATAAGGTCATCCGGCGCGTCAGCGATCGAGCCTACGTGATCGACATCGCCGGCTCTCACCGCACGATCTCCACCGACAGCTTGAAGCCAGCCTACAGAGACTCGGCCGACCCGCCCAGCCAAACTCCAGCGGCACCGCCGCCCGGCCCAGCGTCATCATCGCTCGGCCCAGTGCCCAGCCCAGCGACGCCACCGCCCAATTCAGCGCCCGGCCCAGCGGCGCCGCCGCCTGTTCCAGCTACTCCAACCCAGCAGACCACGACTCCGTCCACGCCGCCCTTCTCGCACGGCGTACCCGAAGCTACGCATCCGAGCCCAGCCAGGAAGCAGGTATCGTGGCTCTTTCCAGCCGCCAGAGCCACTGGAGGGGGAGTGGCTGTGGCGCCCCCGGTTCATCGCCGCAAGCAGCGCCTCTGTCCTCGGGAGCTGTACTAGCTCGGCAGAGGCGGCCATCTTCGTGCTCGCTTCTCCCCCACCTCGAGGTGGCGATAAGCGAGTCAGAGCAGTATCGGCTTGGCTCCCGTGCCGCTCGCACGCTACGACCAAGCCCGCTCGGCGACCGCTGTAAAGACACAATAAAGACTATCTACACGACTTCTCGTCTTTGCGTTCAATCTCTCTCCCTTCCTAAGGAACGATTCCCAAAGATATGCTTATAAAAAATAATTTGATATTTACAAATTTGCCCCCTATACTCCAGCATTTAGCATTGTTACGTCCAGCATATCGCCTCCCGCTCATCGTCTCGTCGTCAAGCTATACGTATCTTACCATACTAAATCCTACTTATCGACCTACGCTATACAACTTGTATCCTACCTTGCCAACCTCGTACTCCTGCATATCATACTCATCCACCCCAATTTTACCTAACTCCCCTCCGCGACCACACACCTCAGTCGCTCCCCTTCTACGATGTATAATTAACTCCTAATTTAGGCTAAGCATGCGACCCCCGCGTGGGTATATAAGCCAGGGCCCTCCAGGGCACGGCGGCCTTCTGCATTCGAACTTTGAGCCGTAAGGACGTACGTATCAGTTTGTTATTTGACCTCTCACTTGTAAAAGGGACACGCCCTTATACTTAACTTTGTACTTCTAATATAATAAATTTGCTCTTAAACTTATTAGCTCGCGCTTATTTATTCGCTGTACCTGCACTCCTATTCATATCTCCCGCCACCATCTGGAGTACGACACCGCCCGCAGCGCAGCGCAGCTCAACCGGCCCGACTATAAGGAACCAAGGCCTACACACGCACACAACGTAAGCCCCAAAATACCTTGCTAAGCCTTTGTGATCCTATCGTAAACTCGCACTTCCTATTTTCACTACTATCATATTGAATATCATCTTCGCTATCCTGCTTTTGCTAAAGCCTCGACTCCCAGTTAAATTACGAAAGTATTGACCAAAAGTAGAGGCGAACGCGATTTAATTCAATATTAACTTCGAGCCATTTATTGCTTATGCACGACGTAACAGTATTAAGTGAATGAATGAATTAAAGGCCTAAAATTGCAATAGCCAAAAATTGTAAGTTCCGAAAAATAATAAGGTTAAAATAATATATGTCTAAACATATAAGTCATAATTGCCGGACTAAAAACTATAATGCATACAAATAACGAGGCCCGCAAAATTAGTAAGCACAACAAATTATGACGCTGAGATATTTAAGTCCTAGATAATTACAAAGCCAAAAAAATTATGAGGCCAAAAAATTTGATGTAAGAAAATTAATAAAGCCCAAAAATATATAGAATAAATATAAGCTTAAAAAATTTTAAGGCCCAAATATATTAGTAAAAAATATAATAACTAAATATTTATAGGGCCCAAAAATATTAAAGATAGAACAATGTAAGATCCATAAAATTATAATGCCCAAAAATTCTTAAAGCTTAAATATTATAAGGCACAGCAATTATAATACCCAATAATGATAATGCTAGAAAATTATAATGCACAAAAATTATAAGGCCTAAAAATAATTGTGTCCAAAATATAATAACTAGAAAATTATAAGTCCTAAAATTATTAAAGATAAAACAATGTAAGTTGCAAACAATTTTAAAGCCAAAAAGGCCGACAATAACTAAAAAACGACTAAAAACGCTTAAAAATCGCACATATACAAACACTCACTCTCACATATAAAACAAGATGCATACTTATAGATGCATATAGATATGCACTCATAGTAGTTAATATATATTGAGAAATTATGGTGTTTTTATTGAAATAGACAAAAATATGACAGCTGCTTAATATAATAGAAGGTTATATTAATATTACTTGGTCAGTTTTAGACTTTATGGTTCTTTTTATAACATTTACTTTTTCCTTAATAAAAAGTTTATTTTCAAGGTACTGTGTATATAGGTTAAGCAGAAGATAACCTGAAGTTGACAGGGTTTGGGTTAACGCAATTTATGGGGTTTATGCTTTTTATGATTTGTATGGGTTTCATAGGCCTTATAGGTTTTATAGGGTTTATGGGGTACACATATTATGGGTTTTACGGCGTTTACAGGTTTATGGGGTGTATGATTTTTATGGTTTTATGGAATAATGGGGCTCGTGATTGTTATAGGTTTTATGGGGTTTATGGGTTTTTGGAGTTTATGATTATTATGGGTTTCATAGGCTTTATGGAGTTTATGGGGCTTATGGAGTATAGGATGTTGCTAAGTTTATGGGGTTATTGGTTTTTTAGGGTTATTGGGGTATATCGGTTATTAGGGTTTATGGAGCAGATGGGGTTTGCGTTCTTTATGGGTTTTATGGGTTATCTGGCGCTTATGAGTTTATGGGGTTTATGATTTTTATAGGTTTTAAGGAGGTAGTATACCTATAAATTATGAAAAAACCGATCTTTTTTTATAATCTATTTTTGATTTACAAGCTATAAATAACTTAAAAATAAACTTTTAGTTAGGAATAAAGTCATAAAGAACCCGCTGCCAATTCTTTGGCACTTAACTTCCTCAAACTAAATTAATTGTTCCAATATGAAATTCTTTGTTCTTATAAGTTAATTTTAAATTGTTATATCTTTTAGAAATATAACAGCTTAAATTAAATAAATTGTTCCAATATTGTGTATGTTCATCAAAAAACAGATAGAAATTCATCAATTTATTATAGTTAGTAAAACATTTAAATTTTTGAAAAGTTAATTCATTATATCACCACAAGAAAAAGTATGAATTATAAAAATCGTTATAAAACAAAAACTAATTGACGAAATTTAAAAAGTTTTTATAATTTTGAATTTATCGAAAAACAAAAAAAATGAGCTTTGAATAGACAAAAATTACTGCCTAATACCCAAGAAATAAGCGACAAATTGAAAAAAGGCATAAAAAAGAAAAATCATTATCAAACATAAACGAGTCGATGAAAAAAACAAAATATTTAATTTCATAAAAAAACAAAAAAATTAGCTGTTGGAAAAAAATTACCATATAATTCCCAAGAAATAGGCAATATTGTTAAAGAGCTCAGCCAAGCATGAGATAGTGGAAACATTTTCCATCTTAATTTATTTATAAAGATTTTCCATCCTATGCTTCCAAAATATCGCCGTTTAAAAACATGACGTTTTTGTGTATAACAATAGAAGGAAAATAGCTTATAAAAAATTTCGTGTCGGGGAAGATAAATAATTTTATTCTCTTTCAAATGCATTTACACTGAATCGATCATATTATTTCTACATTCTAAATTAATTTACCTCATTGATTTCAGAATAACGTAAAATAGAAAAGTCATTGTAAAACAAAAACGAGTTGATGAATGTTAAAATTTCTTTTTAATTTCGAATCCTCAATAAGAAATGAAAAAAATGAGCCCCCGTTGACCGCGCCGTTCTCGAGATTAAGCGATCAAAAAAAGTTTGAAAAAGAACATATCCTTAAATATTTTGAAAAATAAACACCCTCGTGATCTGGGCAAATAACTTAGCCAAGAAGCAGCTAAAAGCTACCTTTATGGAAATTTTCAAAAAGAATAATGTCGTTTTACTCAATTTATTGTTCGATATAGAAAATCGATTTCTTTTACAAAATGATTTTTTTTTCTCGTCAGAAGAAAAACCGCTGCCAAGTAATTGGCGCTTAGCTTCCACAAACCAAATTAATTGTTACAAATTGAAATTCTTCGTTCTAATAAATTAATTTTAAATTGCTATATCTCTTTTTAAATAATACGAGTACCTCAAAAATGGTGTGCTTTTCTATCATTGATGGTTTGACAAAAGATAATTTTTTACTAAAATTACACAACGATAGGTAATAATCCCTATCACAGCAATTTTTTCTTTGTACGTAATTTAGTAACATTATTTAAATATTTAAATTAACTGTAATGAGATGTTAGTACGTAGATTCACTGAATTTCTAATCATCTAAAATTATGTGAACGATTTGCCATCATAGATTTTCGAGATAGAACCATTTAAACTAAATGAAAAGATAAAGCCTAAAAAATTTTATAATCACACACACACACATACACACACACACACACACACACACACACACACGTACACACACATACACACAAACACTCACACATACACACACGCACGCACGCACGCACGCACATACACACACACACACACACACACACACACACACTCGCACACATACACACAAACACGCGGTCATTATCTAATAACTTTTAATATATAAAGCAGCTGTAATTGGACAAAAATTATGTTAACGAGTTTGAAGTGTAGAAGATGTGATACCAAAAGAAAATATTTCTTTTGGTATCAATAAGTTTAAGTTTCAAGTATCTTCCCATAAAATTTTTCTTTATGCATACAAAATCAAAGCTTCCACTTCTGGCCCCGATTAGGTACGACCCGCCCCGATAGATCCTCCTTAACCCGTTTCAATCCGATCGAATCGGCTATTTTCAGCAGATAAAATAATAATCCGTTGACTATTATCAAACATCTGTATTTTACCCAGAAATATTATTTGCCCTAACCTTACTTAGGATTTATTCCAGATTACCATATTGCCATTCTAAGTAAACAATATTCTAAATAAAATTCAGATAATTGATAATCAAATGGCACCAGCGCAATGCGTTTGTATTAAATAACATAAAGTAGCGTATGATTAAACTTACTTTTAAGAATGGAGATTAAAAAGAGTTTTTACCGTCTTTGATTGCTTTTAGGATAAGCGTAGTACAGAATATGGGTAAGCTGAAATGACAGTCAATTGGCTATTATCAAACCTTCAAATTTTATTTATACTATTGTTTGCCCAGAAAGCTAGATTTAATGCAGTTTCCCAATTTCCAATCAACGTAAACAATAATCGAACTTAAATTCAGGGTAATTATTTTTTGGCATTTTTATGTTAAATACAATCACAATATAAAATCTTATTTCGAATATCTGAATTTTATCTATAATTATTTAAAAGAGAATCCAATGGACTCCACGAGCTACAAACCCGTATACAACGGAAACGGACCTCCGTCATTCCACTTTCTCCAATTCGGATTGGTGACTGAATTATAACAGTCTTTTACCCTCCGAAAGAGAATTAATGCGAAAATAACATCCGAAAGAGAGGAGAGTTAGAACAAAAAAATACACATTTTGAATGTAAATAAAAGTTAAGAAGTTAAAGGTTTCTTTTAAGAAATAATGATAATATTATGTAATAACGTTTCGGCTCCAGTACTTTGTTAGTGAGTCATCGTCAGTGTAATGCTAGCAAGTACCTATTACAGACGCTAAATGATACTCCAGAGTTCGGTTATATATATGGAACAGAAATGATAAATTTGTATATGGATATAAACGCTTGCATCCATCTGGTGATAAAACCCGGAATAATAAGGCATATTTTTGTTCTAATGCCAAATTATTATGAAAAATTTATTTATAATATTGTTTATGTTGATTTACAATATGGTAAACTATAAGAAGAAATTTACTTTTCCTATCCTAAAAACAATAAATATACTCAATCAATTAACAGTCATATTTTATTTTAATCTGAATTTTATAAAAATAATTTATAATTCACCGCAATACAATGTTAAAATATTTAAGTGTTACAAATTATCTTAAACTCAACATTAACTTAAATAACCTATTTTAATATAAAGTGTTATGGCGCATTTATAGTGAGGCGCGGAGTTGATTCTCGGCGATATATATAGATATACTTTTACAACCTTGTTTCTGCACCATAAACGAGCCCTTACACTGACAATGAGACAAATTATCATAATAGCAGTCACTAATTTTAGCCGGAGATTTTAATAATAAAATTAACACACAAAATACCTCGAAGTTTCACTTCTGTCGTGCGTCCCATGACACACACATTTTTTTTCGACGCAATCCGTCAGTCCGAATTTTTCGGGGACATTTTAAGAGAATGTTTTTCCGAATTTTTCGGTGGTGGAGATAGGGTCTGCAACCCGCAACCTGGTTGAGGGAGCAGGCCTGGGTTAAACCCAAAAAAATATGTTTTTCTTATGAGTCGAGAAAACTTTTTATGTGTACAAGCAATCATTCTGAAAATTTGTACGCTATCAATACACAATAATATCCTATATTTTACCGTTATAAAACTTCAAAATCTTGATTCTACACGTCACAATAAATCACTAGTTTCAATACCATATTTATTAAAGGAACTTTGTTCCTCGCAGAAGTCTAGGTGACCTGATGAACATAAATTTTTCTTTCGACGGTTACTCCAGTCCTCTTGACATTTATTACAAAATGAGCAGAGTACTCTTTCGTTTAATTTTTTTTAATATATTTTTTGTAGATCCAATCGATTTAAAAAAAAATTTAATATTTTTTATCAGACGTTAATACGTAGATTGACTAAATTCCTAATCATCTAAAATTTTTTGATCGATTTACCATAATAGATTTACTAGATATAACCGTTTAATTAAATATGACTTTTTTCGTGTATAACAAGAGAAGGGAAAGAGCCTATCAAAAATTTGCAGTTGTAACAGATAGGTAATTTTATGCTCTGTTTATACTAAATTCATCATAATATTTCTAACATACAAAAAGCTCGAAAAACTAAAACTCAAAAATCCAAAAATCCAAAAATTGTTATAAAAAAAGAGTCGATGAATCTTTAAATTTCATTTTAATTTCGAATTGTAAAATATGACTGCCATTCATGAGATATAAGTGATAAAAATATTTTCAAAAAATACTTTACCTTAAATACCTTGAAATATAATAGTCATTGTGATCTGGGCAAATTACTCTTTCAAGAGATAATAAAGAGCTACCGTTCTGGAAAGTTTCAGATCAAATGCTGCCGATATACTCCAGTATTCGCCGATGAATAAAAATCGATTTTTTTATAAAAAATTGTTTTCCCAGAATATTCTTAACCATATTCTGTAACATAGGACTTTGTTACTCTATTCAATTTAGCATTAATTAATTTTTTCAATATTCACTTCAAGGGTTGGATGTACACTTTACCGAATTTAGTTATAATAAAAGGGCGCCAGGTAAAGCGCGGCTAGCCTAGCATGAACTCTATCCCCGAGTAGGTTCTGTGATACAGGAAATCAGGATGAATTCTTTAACTACTTAATTATGATACTATGCTTTAAGCAATTTAAGTACCTAGGCTTTATTTATATATATACTCAGAAGGTCGCTAATAATTTACAGATATAATTACAAAGTTAACGGTCGCTTTCCCAAGATGGCTACGTCAGCCCGAGCACACCGCTTATACAACCAAATCACCACGTTTATTGGGGTTTATATGTTTAGTAACTAACAATAGACATAAGACATAATAAATAAGGGAAGCATATCTTCATACATATATACGCATTAGACTCTCGTTAGTCTCCTTAGTATAGATATACTGAGTGTGTACTTCTTGTGTTATGTATGGTGTAAAGAAAACTATTCTGACTTATGTCGGATATAACAGATAAGTATCTATTCCACTTGCAGGTCTATCTAAAAACAATCTATTTAGTGAAAATATTAAGGCGATATCTATTCTTTTAAAAAATCGCCAACTTAATTTTGAATTGCAAGTGGTATCATAGATTTTTTTCATATAAATTGATATAACAAACATAAAACCGCTGCCACATTGTCATTTAGTATCTTCAACCATTCAAAATTATTCTAATGTGAAATTATTTATTCTATTTAATTCTTGGTTGAAAGATCAAACTGGTAAGTGTACGTTTTAATACGTCGAGATATACGTATTTAAATTTTATAATTTACATTTATATAAAATTATAACATGTTATAAATAAATATTTAAATTGTATACAATATTAGATATTTATTGCATAATAATTAACATTTTTTCATTGATAATTATAAAGTTTGTAATATTATAATTAATTTAATTTTTTTATGTATCTAATGCATACCATTTTTACAAATATATTTATTTTTTATGATATCTTTTCGTCGCCAGCTTGCAGTAGATATGTCAGCGCGTTTTTTTTAGAAAATATAAAAGTCTTAATTAATATTTCTTATTATTACTTTTATATAATTTTATAAAAATTGAAATTCTTCGTGAATAATTAGACAATTCATTTTACATTTTTCTAAGATAAGAATTACTTAAATATATTTTTTATTTTATTCTTTCGTGTGCAGTAGAAAATTTTTTTTTTTTTACAAAATGATTTGTTTTTTAAGTGTAACAAAATAAAATGACTCAAAAATTCATCGATATAATCTTCTGCATTATAATAACCCCAATTTAAAAAACAAAATTTCAATAGTAGGAGAAATTAAAAAAAAACACTAAAGCATAGTATTACATATACTTCTATTACAGATTAAAAGAATGATTAAAAACACGAACAATGTAACTGCAAGACCGGTAAATTGTATAGGGTGGATGTACCGTTTGCAGTCCGTGCTGTGGTTTTGGCCATCTAACATATTTTTAATCATTTTAAAAGTTTTAACTGTCGAATTCCGTATAACTTCAACATTAACATCATTCTTAAGTACTTTAGAACATTGTATAATAATTTGAATATTGTATAGTATTGTATAGTAATGAAGGTACTTAGCTCAGTATATTTTGACACAAAAGATACTTATAGTATGAGGTGTGTCGAAAATGGCATTTACTTACGGAAATGGACAAGAGAAGCAGATGACTAAAATGATCATATTACTCAGTAATATCATTCACGGTTAAACATAACTACATACGTACAATTCATTATGTTAAAATATTAAGAATAAATTAAAAAATTACAAAGGAAACTGCAATTATATACAAAATTTAGCGTGGCAGAAGTGGTACAACAAAAACGTTACTATACACGTTTTGGCCATGGTATCCCGTCATAAAAATACATCAGATTTACTTTTTACATGATTATATTAAGTTATGTAAGTCTAAGAAATAGCAAATCTTTATATGCTTGCTGGGCCTGTCACCTTACCGGACACCAGGCAAAGTTCTGCTCTAATAAATCTGGAATTTTATGCTACAAATGTGGCCACCTAGGAGTCATAATTCCCAACTGTCCTAACTGCAACCCACCTCGAAATAAAAAGGTAGGACACTCCCCGGTAAGAAAGACCATTGCGGTACCGGTAAACATGAGTACACCGTCGGGAACTCAGCCTTCGCCTCGGAAGCCTGAGCGGGTGTCGGTTCAATGTTTACCGCCTTCGAAGCCTAAAAATAACACCGCTAAGCGGAGAAATTCGAAGACAAGCGATCGGGAAAACTCTGCAGAGTCGTCGCGGAAATCAGAGCCCGCATCGGCAGTCACTCGCAATAAAACTGACCGAGTATGTTGGAATTGTAAATGTTCGGGACATTGTTATCCTGATTGCAAAGAACCACGTAATAAGCGATTTTGTTATCGTTGTGGGAAGAAAGACGCGGACATTAATACGTGTTCTTATTGTAAGTTTCGCCATTCTTTTAAAAGATTCGAAGGTGTCGCTACAAACTTCGCAAAATCTCGTATTGCAACCGATAACTCGCAAATGGTTGTCTCAGCTGCATTAGTAGAACCTCCTCTAGACCGCGGGGTCGCGGCTTCGCTTCCGGGGGGGGGGGGGGGGGGGACACCCCCGCCCGCGGTGATTGGCTTAAATATTATCCACTCCCGTACCGTCCGATCCCCATACAACCACCCCTCCTATCGTAGACCGGCAAAACCAAAAAGGTCTAAAACTCACCCCATCATTAATGTGGTGAGCGACCCGAACGGGGACCAAGTACGCATTACAACGGGGGACTCAATTACCTTAACTAAGACGGCTACGACCCAGACGAAGTCGGAAAGGGAAATGCTAATTGAGAGAGGGCGGAGCCTCAGAGAACGAGTCGGGGTAGAGTCGGTACACCCTATATATGCGATGGGCCCGATTAATTTCGTTAGGGGAGAGCGATGCAGCCCGATACCACTCGCACCGACCTCGTTCGTCGGGGGAAAGACCATTCCCAGCTTGATGGACTTAAAGATCCAGCCTCCAGCTCCGTACCAATCGGGTGATACTGCCTCCGTCTCTTCGCAAGGGTCCTGCTGGAATTGTAAGAAGGAAGGTCATAGATATTCGCATTGTAAAAGCCAGAGAGACTATAAGTTCTGCTTCCGATCTGGCCAACCAAATGTCGACGTGCACACTTGCCTACGGTGCACGGGACCACCACTACGAGAAGAAATGAGACTAAATTAAGTATTTAAGCTAAATTATACATTTTGCGTAGGCCAAGTATTTATCTAGTTAGAAGCGTAAAGCACGAATGGTTAGCATAGATTAGGTTAGCACATAAGTTAGTTAGTTGCGTACCGAGTGAGCACGCCCATAGTAAACCGCGAACCGCGTAACCGCGCTTTGATTTAGTAGGGGGGAGTTTGTAACACCACATTTTGTGCGTGTTACACAATGTGAACGAAATCACATGACTTACCAACTTCACTCACTATACACGTACACATACACAAACACTATTCCCTCGGACGACACAGAGCAAGCGAGCTCTCATGCCCTGGAGCAGCTGAAGAAGACGTGTAGCTGCCTTCCCATTAAGCCTCGCATAGGTGGAAGCTGGCTGACCTCGGCTGGGGTACGCTGAGCACGCTCTGGCGTCTCCTCTCCTTACTCATGTCCCCTCAAACCAACCTAAGAAGACACACAAAAGATTAGAAACTAGGAAGAGAAGTAAAATGGTATTAGAATGATACCCACCTGATTGTCCTTATAATTGCCCTTGAAAGGCATGAATAGATCCACCTTGGGCGGAGCGGCTGCTTGTCTAGATATGAAGGAGGCCTGCAGCATTATGTTAAAATATTAAGAATAAATTAAAAAATTACAAAGGAAACTGCAATTATATACAAAATTTAGCGTGGCAGAAGTGGTACAACAAAAACGTTACTATACACGTTTTGGCCATGGTATCCCGTCATAAAAATACATCAGATTTACTTTTTACATGATTATATTAAGTTTTGTAAGTCTAAGAAATAGATAATATGATTTCAAACTACGTTTTTACTCAGTCGTAGGCTCGATTAAAGTAAAATTCTAGAGACATTAAAAGAATATTATAGGTTATAATAGGATATATTTCATTCATCAAAATTTCTCCGAATTGAATCAATTTTAATGTAGAAATGCATTTTGTAGAATTGTGAAGAAAGGGAAAAAACTGTTCTAAGAAAGAAAAGTGATCATTTTAATGATATTTAGAATAATAAATGACTTTTACGTATATTTGTACTTTAGCATACAAAAGATATATAATTTAACATCTTAAAAGAGATTAAATCCAAACAGTTATAAGAACTAACTGCTTTGTTGATAAATGTATATGTTTTAATTGGTAATAATTGATAATACGAAAATATTTTTATGGTATACATGAATTTCAATAATGGCCAAAATCGGCACATCCCTATGATCAAAACTAGTGATTAGGTGGCAAAAAACGGTGAAAGACGAGTTCTATTTTAGTTTGTATATTTGTGAAATTTCCTCGGGGTATTTCATAAAATAAACGATGAATTTATCAAATACATGTATTTTAGAATATATATAAATTTGTTGAACGATTAAACATTATATTTTACTGCAGTAAATACATTGAAGAAAGTCAAAAAAGCTTAAGGTGGCCAGAAATGGTACGTCCACCCTACTTATTAAAAAAAAAAAAAATTTAAGATAATTGTTTTTAACATTTTTTTGTATATCAATAGATTAATAGGGTATATTCCCGTCTTAACTATAATGGCCACTTTATTGACCTGAAAAGTTTAGCTTCCTCTTGGAAGTATTTTTTTTCTCTTTCCGAGGGTCTAACTCTTCACATCAATAAATTGGCTACAGTTAAATCGGAAATGAAATTCTATAAGGTAAACGTACATATTATGAAACACTCTCTGAACTGTGTGCCTTTTATAAAACAGTATAAACAATTATAAAGTAAGAAATAATTATAACAAGCATAAGCGAATATAAAAATGTGTTGGAATTCATCGATACTCATTTATAAATAAAGTTGTCTTATAAATAAACAATAAATTCTAATAAAATGTTATTGATAATTATGAATGTTTTCGTCTGTAAATACACGATCATGAGTATTATTACACAATAATAAGTTTGCAGAGGCAGGGTGGTCCCACAGATACAGCAATGCAGCTCAACTCGTGGGCCGCTCTCCCATAACAGCAGCAGGAACAGCCTCCGAAGCACTCTTAGACACCTGGAAACAACACCTCATTAGTAAAGGGAGATCACAGTCACACACCAAACACTGATCTCACCTGATAATAAAGGCAGTGGGTGAATGCAGTGGAAGCTGCATATAAACATAACCTCTTCGAGGTTAATCATGCACACTGCTCCTGCTGCAAATACGCCGTCCGGGGTCCTGAAGCTATCCCCATCGTGCCCTTCGTCGGCACTATCGCCCCGATGTCCTTCCTGCTGCATCCCTCTTCGCACTTCCTCGCCCTAGCCACTCGTCCCTCCTCGTCCTCTCCAACTCCGTCCGCAAGCCGTCGGCCGCATGCCGCATAGCATGACGCCACCGCGAGCAGACGCTTCCCTTTCCTCCTTCGCACTTCTCTTTCTCCCTCGCCAAAGCACGCACTACGGCCCCAGGCGGGCTCTGTCAACACCACCGAAACTTGAGCGCCGCGGTGACGAAGGACGACGAGCCCACTTCGTACTGAGCTACGCACACCGACGCTTCGACAGTTTTATCCTAAATCCCGTGTATCATTTCTTTCAACCCTCGAATAAAAATAATGTTAAAGCCTGCATGTGCGGAGCAATAATATTGGTTAAACTAGCCAAAATTATTGTCATAAAATTGGCACCCAACGTGTTATAAAACTAACGCAGTAACGTGGTGTCGAAAAAAATTCCGGTGAAATTTGAATTAAATTATTAAACTAAATTAAAATTTAAAGGAAATTAATACGTGATTAATAATTCGTAGAATACGACAGTGCAGGTGAAATTAAACATATAGTGGCACCTGTAATATATAGTTGGAATTTTCGCGAGTGATAAACACGCGGCCGCGGCGAGACGCTTGACAACGCTGCGACGGCTTGTAGCTGGCCATTTTTGCATGTGCGCCGCGAGATAGTCACGCAGGCAGCCATTTTTTTTCGTTGGCGTCAGGCGGTAGGCCACACTAGCATCACTTGGCATTAATAATTTATGCTGATTATTTTGCACATTGGCATAAATACAAAAAAATATATCCCCAAAATTTATACGTATATCCTAAATAATTAGGATTGTATAAATACAAAATGTAGTGTATTAAACAGTGAGTGAGTGCGTGGTGAAGTTTCGAAAAATTTTCTTCGAGTATTAATGTTGAAAAATACTTAAATAAAATTCGTGATAATTATCAACAATTTCGAAAATTTTTGTGTAATATCAAAACGAGAATTTTAGAAGATAGTTGAAAATAAGTTTTGGCAACACGTGTTCATTAAATACAGTATAGACTCTACAATCTACTTCAACATTTTTTTTAAAGAAATCAGTCTATTTAAAATCTTTTTGTGACTCAATTGTTATTTTATATGTTTAACGATTTTAAATAATAGTATAACAAATAAATAAATATAATATAACAAATAAATATAATATAACAAATAAATATAATATAACAAATAAATATAATATAACAAATAAATATAATATAACAAATAAATATAATATAACAAATAAATATAATATAACAAATAAATATAATATAACAAATAAATAAAATATAACAAATAAATATAATATAACAAATAAATATAATATAACAAATAAATATAATATAACAAATAAATATAATATAACAAATAAATATAATATAACAAATAAATATAATATAACAAATAAATATAATATAACAAATAAATATAATATAACAAATAAATATAATATAACAAATAAATATAATATAACAAATAAATATAATATAACAAATAAATTAACCTCTCTTAGGGGTTGTGGGACCTTGTCGGGTGCCCTTAGGGGACGGTAGAGAGGCTTAACTCGTGGGCCAAGGGAGCTAAAGCTCGGACCTGCGGGTAATGAAAGGATGGGGGGACGGTCCTCTTCCTAATTCACTGGACTCTATAAACGGGTCTCGAGTGCGGCGGGTTGAGAATTGAGTACCTCGACGGGCGGGGTGGTGCGGGCGAGAGTCGACGAGAGTCGTAAAGCCGTTCTCGGAAGGCCCGAGCCAGCAAGACCTTGCCCTAGGCGAGGTCGAACCTCACCTGGGATCTCTCTGCAGGACGGGGCTCTCTGATCCGCTGAAGAGGAGCCAGGAAACCACCCTGGTGCCTGTTTGACGGAGTAGAGAAGCTCAGCTGACCCCGAGGAACGAAGGAACAACCCTCCAATTTCGGGCTTGGTGAGGCCCGTTTTTGGGTTTACTATCACCACCCTAAGCCAGGTGGTGTGAGCTTCCGTGCCCGTATTGGCTCTCTTGGCACCGGGGTTAGGATGGTGTCGCAAACGGAGCCTCGGGGACACCGGGCGACCTCCCCGAGTAAGCAGCCTTACCCCCGTAAGAGGCTCTGCGGGGGTGGACCGTCATTCCTCACCACTCGTGGGACCAAAAATGTATTGTAACAGTGATAAAAACCAAAAAAAAATATAAAAATGATAGAAAAGGTGGCTGGGGAAACGGAAGACGGCAATATGGAGGTCGATGAGGGCCTTGAAGCCACATTGCCCCATTATTCCTCGAATCCGTCGACAGTCATAGACCAGGGAGGAGCAGAGGCCGCATCTCAGGCTGTAACAGCCGGAGAGTTGGTGACCCAGAGCCCCCTGGTCCAATTCAATCCTAAAGAGGGCAGTTCTGGACGGTCCCACAAAAGACTATGTGGGGCCGCCAAGAAGAGGCTCAGAAGAGAAAAGTTGGCCCATGAGGCCGCCAATTCTGGTGGCCCTGCAACTACGGGTAATGTTGGGGGGACGCCGAAGAGGCGGCCGGAGTCCACGGACACACCGCCATCGGCTTCCCGCCAAAAGAAAAAACCTAAGGGGGCGACTGATCGGGAGCCCTCGGCCGCCCACCCGGCTCCTCCCAGGAGGAGTTGGTTGGACGGGGGAGGGTTCTTGACGGATGCTCAGAGGGCCAACCCGTTGACAATCGTGGTGGTGGTTGAAAAATATCCAGAAAGCCCGCTCACCCCGGAGATGTTCACACAGTTCCGGGGGACGGTCAGGAAAGGCTATTTGGAATCGCCACCCCAGGATTGGTCTAAATTTGACAGCTCATTCTGCAAAGAAGGGGCTTTCATCATAGTGGCTAGCAACCCAGAGGCGAAGAAGTGGTTAATTGAAAACTTACCCACTTTGGACTTACCCTGGGAGGGCCGCACACTAAAAGTGGGAGGGATTGAGCTCCTCCAGGCACAGGTAAAAGCCGTCGCATGGTTTCCAATGCCAATTGAGAAGCCAGAGACGATCCTGAAGATACTGGACGGGTTCAATCCAACCCTTAAAACGAGCACATGGCGCGTAATCAGTGCCCCGACTGTGGAGGAAGGAGCCAGGCGAGAAGGGGATAAACAACTCCTGGTCCTGTCGGTTCCGGAATCACAGGCGGAGGCGCTGGCCGCCTTGGATGACAGGCCCTGGTACGACCTCGGACGTGCCACCTTTAAGGTGTCGCGCCGAAGGCCGCAGGGGCCTGTACGTAACAATGAGGAGAAGCAGCCGGTGATGTCGTAAAATGGCAACATCAAACCTTCCCATCATTCAAATTAACTTGCACCACAGTAAAGACGCCTCAGCTATAATGCTTCGGAGTATGACTGGAGTGCACACAGGCATCGCGCTAATCCAAGAACCTTGGGTTGTGAACGGTGCTATTAAAGGGTTAGGGAACTTTGTTTGTTGCAGGGATCCAGAGTCGAAGAGGCCCAGGACCTGCATACTGGTCAAAAGAACCAACGTGATACCACTACTCGACCTCAGCACAGGGGATCTGACGGTGATTTCTACTACGTTAGAGGGAGTAGGCAGGATAATACTCGCATCAGCTACTTCCCGTATGATAACAATGACAACCCACCCAGGGAAGTCTGCAGATTAGTGGATTTCTGCACAGAACAGGACATTCCACTGATTTTAGGGTGCGATGCTAACTCCCATCATACGGTATGGGGGAGCATGGACATTAATGCGAGGGGAACCACACTTCTGAATTACTTGGTTGGCACAAACCTAGACATTCTGAACGTCGGTAACACTCCTACTTTTCGCAATGCAAACAGAGCCGAGGTGATTGATATAACCCTCTGCTCAAACAACATCACGCATTTGGTTAGAAACTGGAGAGTCAGGGACGAGCCATCGTTATCTGACCACCTTCATATAACCTATGAAGTGGGTAAGCCAGGGCGAGAGCAACCTAGATGGTTTCGCGACCCTAGGCTCACGCTCTGGAATGATTATAATATTGAATTGGAGGCCATTTTAAAGAAAGTACCAGTCGACATTAGGGACAGGGAAACTCTAGAAGAGGCAGCTCGAATCTTCACAAACGGTATCACTTTGGCCTTCCAGAGGAACTGCGACCTTAAAAGGACCAAAAACATAGGTGAAGTTACCTGGTGGAGTAAAAAACTGGAAGCACTCAAGGAGAAAACGAAAAGACTCTTTAAGGCGGCCAAGAAAGCACACAGCATTACGCTGTGGAATACTTATAAAAAGGTAAGGGATGAATACAAATCCGCGATAAGGGAGGCACGCAAAAGAAGCTGGACCACCTTCTGCGAGAACATCAATGGAGGCAAAGAGGCGGCAAGACTGGACAGGATTCTATCCAAGAATCCGGAAGCCATTCTGGGAACGCTGAAACTCCCTAACGGCAGACATGCCTCAACTGATGAGGAGACTCTCTCCCTCCTGATCCAAGCGCATTTCCCGGGATTCAGTAGAATCAAGGATGACGAAGGAAACCCTGACTCCGCGGAGCTCGGGGTTGGCTGCAGGAGGTCGTTCACCGATTTAGGTGAACGACGCCGGCTGGCCAATAAAATCGTCACGCCGACCAGGGTCAGGTGGGCAGTAGGGTCTTTTAGTCCTTATAAGTCACCGGGACCCGATGGTATATATCCGGCCCTGCTACAAAGAGCGGAGGACGTTATCATCGGCCCACTGACATGATTAATAAGGGCGAGCATTACACTTGGGTTTGTCCCGACCAAGTGACGGGGCACAAGAGTGGTGTTCATACCGAAACCGGGTAAATGCGGATACACCTCCCCAAAAGACTTCCGCCCTATCAGCCTTACTTCATTCATACTCAAGACTGTAGAAAGGCTGATAGATAAATACATACGGGACACTGTCCTGGAAAAAGAACAGCTCCATAAAGACCAACACGCTTACAGGGCTGGGAGGTCAACAGAGACCGCACTTTTTAGCGCGATCTCGTTTATCAAAACACAGGTGGAAGCCAAAGGATATGCCATTAGTGCTCTGATGGACATAGAAGGGGCCTTCAACCATACATCAAGGGAGGTAATCAGAGAAGCCTTGAAAAGGCACAAGGTTCCCCCTTGCTTAATCGACTGGATCGATCACATGCTGAGTAGTAGACTTCTCGAAACCACCAAGGGCGATACAACGCTACAAGGAAGGGTGGGGAAAGGGTGCCCACAAGGAGGCGTCCTATCTCCACTTATCTGGTGTTTGGTGGTAAACGAGTTGTTGAAACAGCTCAGCGATATGGGGTGCAAAGTAATCGGCTACGCTGATGACATCAAAGTTATCATCCGTGGACCATTCCTGGACCCCCTTATGGGCATTATGCACAAAGCTTTAAAGCTTGTAGACGCCTGGTGCTCACATACGGGACTATCCGTCAATCCAGCAAAGACAGAAGTAGTAGTCTTCACCAGGAGATACAAGTGGAATAGACAATGCAATCTTGTACTGAGTGGACAGAAACTGACACTAAAGAACAAGGTAAAATACCTAAGTGTAATTCTGGATAGTAAACTATCATGGAAAGAGCACCTACAGTATGCTACCGGAAAACTCACAACATGCTTGTGGCAACTGAGAAGGGCCGTAGGAAGAAACTGGGGTTTGAGACCGAAAACAATGAAATGGATGTATGAGGCGGTCCTTAAGCCAAGACTCACCTATGCGGTCATAGTCTGGTGGAACAGAACTGCCCTATCAACAGCAAACATCATACTTGAAAGAACAAGAAGCTTGATTCTCAGGGCCATCTCCGGAGCGACTAGGACAACTCCTACTGCAGCTCTGGGGGTGATCCTGAATATTGAGCCTTTCAGACTGACCTTGGAGGCAGAGGCTGCAAAGGCCCTGCACAGAGTCAGTAGAGTACTCGGAGAGGAGAGTATTGGGAAATCCATAAGATATCCCAAGGGACTGGATGGAAGGGACGTCCTGAGGATGACCCTGGACACCACGAACACGCGCTTCCTCTTCGATAAGAAGTACAGAATCAGTCTATCATCCAAGAAAGACTGGGTGACAGGTAAAAGTAGCCTACCAAGCGGGAAAAATCTGTACTACACAGACGGATCCAAGAGTATGGCAGGTACTGGAGCGGGCATATACTGTAGGCGGAACGGTAAGGGCACTATCGTACCCCTTGGCCAGTACGCCACTGTCTTCCAAGCCGAGTTGGTAGCTATAACACGCTGTGCTGGGATGGCTGCAGAAGCCGTCTCAGAGGGACGGATGTACATCTGCTCGGACAGCAAGAGCGCCCTACAGGCACTCAACAGTTATACAACTAAATCCAGATTAGTGTGGGAATGCTATGAAGCCCTCAATGATCTGGCAGGAACCTCAAAGGTCACGCTATTATGGATCCCAGGGCACAGCGGTATCAAGGGAAACATGATAGCAGATGACCTTGCTAAAACCGGAGCTAAAGAAAGCTTCATCGGCCCAGAAACAGCTATAGGCATCAACAGCAGCCTAGTAAAAGACACAATTACTGGGTGGGTAACTGCGGAGCATCAGCAGGTATGGGATAAAGAGGAACGTTGCAGGCAAGCGAAGGCATTCATCGTTCCCACAACAGCAAAAGACTGGACAAGAGTCATTCTTGGTCTCAGTAAAAGCAAAGCCAGGATCATCGTGGAAATACTCACGGGCCACGGTAATCTGAGGCTGCACAGGCACAGGATGGGCTTAGAAAACAGCCCTGATTATCGATACTGCTGCCTGGAGGAAGAGTCATCAGAACACCTCCTGTGCAGTTGCCCAGCGCTGTCTGAAAGTAGGCGCCGATTTCTGGGAGCCTACTTTCTGAAAGCCGAGGAGATAAGGGCCAGTGCTGCCCCCGTAATCTTTTCTTTCTGGGAGGCGGTAACATCAAGGTGGTAACTGGCATGACAAGGAGGGACGCCAAGGGAAACCATGCGTCTGGGGCTCCTACTGAGCCCAAACTCAGTTCATATAATAATAATAACAAATAAAATTTTGTTTTGATTAAAAAATATTTATAGAAATTAGTAAATGTGATTAGCAATGGTACATAACTGGAGCAATTATATTCAGATTTAAATACATTTTTCTTATAAATACACGCAGTGGAAATTATTTTCAATTAAATAGACGTTGAATAGATACTTTTATTTTTATTTTTATTTTAAAATTAGAATATTCACAACATAAATTTAATAAATTAATATTAATCATCATTTCTATAATAATAGTATATTCACATAATACTAGTATATTCATATAATAATAGTATATTCACGCAGTACTAGTATATTCTTATAATAATATAGTATATTCACATAATAATAGTATATTCGTGTAATGATAGTATATTCGTAAATTGCCACGACGTTACAAAAATTTTTCTGGAACTTGAATAAAAGCATAAAGTTTAGAAACCTCACTCACTCGAAAATAAAAGGTAACATTTTTATTACTATTATAAGTTCATAATTTTATATTTTACGCACATGTACCCTATTTTATATATTTTATGCACAATTTTGTAATATATAATATTTATTTTCTCCGCCTATCGCTACAATAAACTCCCACCATCGGATCAATAACATTTTACATCTATTTCCCATGAACCCTATAATCACTATAGTGATTTAATCGTTGCAAAGTGGATTTATCAAAAATAAGTGAATAGTTTTCACCTTCGATAAATTTTGTTCGTTTTGTTACGAATAGATAATACCCAATCTAGTTCGTACACTTTGTATAAAATTTCATATAAAACTTTTTTCTAATATTCAGTTCAAAATCTTGGAAATTGAAATTTGTATAGTAGATAATTTGTAGTAAATATTCGTATTAAAATTCGAAATAAATATTTACTATAAATATTTTCTTGTTACCTCGTATAGTCGACTAAATATTTAGTATAAACATTTTCTATTTACCTCGTATACTTGAATAAATATTTCGTATAAAAGTTTAATTTACTATTTGGACCTGACTAAAGGAATTATAAAATTTTCTGCTTTCATGGTAATTAATTGTAAATTTAAATTAAAACTTTGATCATTTTGTTTTTTTTTTGTTAGCACCATATTATTTTGAATTAGTAATATTACACCTATCGAACACACATCCGTCAGCCCATATCGAACTTGAACAATACCACGACTCTATCGATCCCTACCCGACTACAAATTGCCAGTAGTTGAGTTTTACCTTGTGTATCCCTACCGCATGCACGCAGAAATACTTGTATGGAATTTCCGCTTAGCGACCTTGCTTTTGCTCGTTAATTATATTATTTTTTTTGTTTGTTCGCATCCTCAATACCATTTTAAAATTTTTTCATTTGTTCGCATCTTCAATCCCATTTAACAAAAAGTTCCAGATTTTTTAAATAATATTAAGTTGAATATTGGTACGAACAAAAAGATTATCATTGTGGTTGTTGTTAAATATCTTAAATTAATAAAGTTCGTCTGGATTTATTTTTGTCTATTTAAAGAAAAAACTCCTAGTAATATTTATTGTTTTTATTGATATCAAAATAATAAGAAAGTAACATTTTTTTTTCCTCGTCAAAGAATTTTTTGTAGGAAAACAACTCGAATTTTCTTCTTAGAATTAGTCTTTTTGAACCCCTTCACCCAATATCGTATTTGATCGAAACCCACCATCTACCATTTTACCCAATATATTCCTGCTTGCATACCTCATACCCGCTTACGCTTAGACAATCGTAATGCTTCGCTTCAACTTTTGTTAGCTTTAAACACTGCTTATTAAAAATTTATATTTCCTATTGTTGCTTGCTTTCGCTTATTTTTTTTTACTCTCTGCAACATTTCATCTGTGATTTTCTCTCTGAGAACTCCATTGTTTTTCATTTCTTTTTTTCTTGATCTAAATTAAGTTTTTTTAGTATTTTATTTTTCTTTTTCTCTTATATACCTTTTGTAATACCAAATCGTACTTTCCAGTGAGCAAGCATAAATGAGCTAAAGTCAGTCATGCTAACTTCGAATTAAAGAAACGTAACATCCCTTTACCTGAAAATGTCGACGGCTGACCAATTGAAAGTTCTCGAGGAAGCGATAGTGGCTAGAAAAGCAAATGTCGAACTCCTTTACTCAACTCGTGGATTAGATTATGTATTGCGTCATGCCAATATAAACAAAATTAGTACATTAGGAACCAATAACGAGATACTGGATCGAGTATTTAGATATCAGCTTAAATAGATTTTTGGATCTAATGTTGTGCCATGGGTTCCGTGCAAGGATGATCAAATCGTATGTAAAGAAAAACCTTGTGTATGTCTTAATTCTAACTCGATGCAAGGATATTTGTCTAATGTCGTGAACAAACAAGAGATTGTACGATCTGTATTCGCAATATATGATATAAATACTCTTTCGAATAGCGCGAAATATTTTCAGATTAGTACAGAAGGGACTTACGACGAGATACTTAATCGATTAGTTGAAATCTCGACAAACGCTCAAAATAACGTCGTTGATACGAGTTGTGAGATTAAAGCAATTGAAAATCATATCGGAGAGACAATTGAACAAAAACCTGCTGTACAATCTGATAATGTCTCGCAAATACCGATCCATCTAATAGAACCGTATAGATGTTTCGCCCCACAACCTACACTTACCCCACAAATACCAACCTACCCTACAGTACAAACCTTAAAACCTTTACAAGTATAACACGCCCCTATCGCACAACCCACACACCCCATATCAATACAATCCTACGCTACTACACAAAATCTTCATACACAAAATCCTAACAAACCCCTCCTTGCCCACAACAATGTAACTATTATACACCACAATACAACACAATACCCGAAATCCCAACATACAGTATCGCATCAAATACCTACCGCACCGCTGCACCATTCCCTAATCTCCACCCATACCAGTATTATTCCCCCATATTGCAAATTACCGGACAACAGAACCCCATCGAATTGCAAAAACGTCTCGAATCGTATCCCGCACATGGACCATTGTCGTCGCTAGTCATCGAACCACCTCCGCCGGATCTAACGGTATCTCCTAACGCAGTTGATAAGACGGAGAATGAAAATTCGTCGCTATCTCGCGCGACTTTCGCAATTGATTCTTCTGGGGAATTAGCGACAACAATTGTATCGGCATTTACCCCCGAAAATTCGAATTCATTAGGAAAGAGTGAAGAGAAACTGTCGGTTCTCACTTCGGAGGAAACTGCAGTAGAGCATTGTTCATCGGCTGTGAACAACATCGAAGCTCAAAATACAACTGCGTTAAACGAATCTCAGTCGAATCACCTTTCCACACTCCCAGGTTACGGAATCGCAGACGGAGTTACGGAAAATTTCCCAATCGTAGCTACCGCGAGTAAATCTGCAACAGATCGTTCGAAAAAACCTGTAAGGAGTGATCGTAACTCGAATCGGACTAAACGTTTGAAAAATTCATCGAAAACTTTGAATAGTGCCCGCAGGTCGGATTGTTCATCGTCGGAACAATCATATCGGTCTTCGAATAATAAAAACTCGAACGTAGTAGAATCGAAATTAGCCGAAAGATCCGAAAACCGAAATAGCAACATACCCAACTGTTCACTTTTGGAACAGCGGGTTCGTAGCCCGAAAAATCATCGTATTGTTGATTCATTGACGAATGAATCACTCGAAACCACCAATCGTAAATCGTCGAACAGAACTCGTAAAATCCCGAATGAATCGCGAATGTTAGATCGATTGACATGGAGTCAATCGAATAGAACTTCGAAAACCCGGGAAGTCAAATCATTTTCCTGGAAATCACCAGTAGAAAAATTAATATCTTACCAAAATCGTAAGAATAATTCGAATTCGTCGAACTCATTGTATATAGGTAAACCGGCGTATAGCAAATCTTTATATGCTTGCTGGGCCTGTCACCTTACCGGACACCAGGCAAAGTTCTGCTCTAATAAATCTGGAATTTTATGCTACAAATGTGGCCACCTAGGAGTCATAATTCCCAACTGTCCTAACTGCAACCCACCTCGAAATAAAAAGGTAGGACACTCCCCGGTAAGAAAGACCATTGCGGTACCGGTAAACATGAGTACACCGTCGGGAACTCAGCCTTCGCCTCGGAAGCCTGAGCGGGTGTCGGTTCAATGTTTACCGCCTTCGAAGCCTAAAAATAACACCGCTAAGCGGAGAAATTCGAAGACAAGCGATCGGGAAAACTCTGCAGAGTCGTCGCGGAAATCAGAGCCCGCATCGGCAGTCACTCGCAATAAAACTGACCGAGTATGTTGGAATTGTAAATGTTCGGGACATTGTTATCGTGATTGCAAAGAACCACGTAATAAGCGATTTTGTTATCGTTGTGGGAAGAAAGACGCGGACATTAATACGTGTTCTTTTTGTGAGTTTCGCCATTCTTTTAAAAGATTCGAAGGTGTCGCTACAAACTTCGCAAAATCTCGTATTGCAACCGATAACTCGCAAATGGTTGTCTCAGCCGCATTAGTAGAACCTCCTCTAGACCGCGGGGTCGCGGCTTCGCTTCCGGGGGGGGGGGGGGGTGACACCCCCGCCCGCGGTGATTGGCTTAAATATTATCCACTCCCGTACCGTCCGATCCCCATACAACCACCCCTCCTATCGTAGACCGGTAAAACCAAAAAGGTCTAAAACTCACCCCATCATTAATGTGGTAAGCGACCCGAACGGGGAACACGTACGCATTACAACGGGGGACTCAATTACCTTAACTAAGACGGCTACGACCCAGACGAAGTCGGAAAGGGAAATGCTAATTGAGAGAGGGCGGAGCCTCAGAGAACGAGTCGGGGTAGAGTCGGTACACTCTATATATGCGATGGGCCCGATTAATTTCGTTAGGGGAGAGCGATGCAGCCCGATACCACTCGCACCGACCTCGTTCGTCGGGGGAAAGACCATTCCCAGCTTGATGGACTTAAAGATCCAGCCTCCAGCTCCGTACCGATCGGGTGATACTGCCTCCGTCTCTTCGCAAGGGTCATGCTGGAATTGTAAGAAGGAAGGTCATAGATATTCGCATTGTAAAAGCCAGAGAGACTATAAGTTCTGCTTCCGATCTGGCCAACCAAATGTCGATGTGCACACTTGCCTACGGTGCACGGGACCACCACTACGAGAAGAAATGAGACTAAATGAAGTATTTAAGCTAAATTATACATTTTGCGTAGGCCAAGTATTTATCTAGTTAGAAGCGTAAAGCACGAATGGTTAGCATAGATTAGGTTAGCACATAAGTTAGTTAGTTGCGTACCGAGTGAGCACGCCCATAGTAAATCGCGAACCGCGTAACCGCGCTTTGTTTTAGTAGGGGAGAGTTTGTAACACCACATTTTGTGCGTGTTACACAATGTGAACGAGATCACATGACTTACCAACATCACTCACTATACACGTACACATACACAAACACTATTCCCTCGGACGACACAGAGCAAGCGAGCTCTCATGCCCTGGAGCAGCTGAAGAAGACGTGTAGCTGCCTTCCCATTAAGCCTCGCATAGGTGGAAGCTGGCTGGCCTCGGCTGGGGTACGCTGAGCACGCTCCGGCATCTCCTCTCCTTACTCCTGTCCCCTCGAACCAACCTAAGAAGACACACAAAAGATTAGAAACTAGGAAGAGAAGTAAAATGGTATTAGAATGATACCCACCTGATTGTCCTTATAATTGCCCTTGAAAGGCATGAATAGATCCACCTTGGGCGGAGCGGCTGCTTGTCTAGATATGAAGGAGGCCTGCAGCATTATGTTAAAATATTAAGAATAAATTAAAAAATTACAAAGGAAACTGCAATTATATACAAAATTTAGCGTGGCAGAAGTGGTACAACAAAAACGTTACTATACACGTTTTGGCCATGGTATCCCGACATAAAAATACATCAGATTTACTTTTTACATGATTATATTAAGTTTTGTAAGTCTAAGAAATAGATAATATGATTTCAAACTACGTTTTTACTCAGTCGTAGGCTCGATTAAAGTAAAATTCTAGAGACATTAAAAGAATGTTATAGGTTATAATAGGATATACTTCATTCATCAAAATTTCTCCGAATTGAATCAATTTTAATGTAGAAATGCATTTTGTAGAATTGTGAAGAAAGGGAAAAAACTGTTCTAAGAAAGAAAAGTGATCATTTTAATGATATTTAGAATAATAAATGACTTTTACGTATATTTGTACTTTAGCATACAAAATATATATAATTTAACATCTTAAAAGAGATTAAATCCAAACAGTTACAAGAACTAACTGCTTTGTTGATAAATGTATGTTTTAATTGGTAATAATTGATAATACGAAAATATTTTTATGGTATACATGAATTTCAATAATGGCCAAAATCGGCACATCCCTATGTTCAAAACTAGTGATTAGGTGGCCAAAAACGGTGAAAGACGAATTCTATTTTAGTTTGTCTATTTGTGAAATTTCCTCGGGGTATTTCATAAAATAAACGATGAATTTATCAAATACATGTATTTTAGAATATATATAAAGTTGAACGATTAAACATTATATTTTACTGCAGTAAATACGTTGAAGAAAGTCAAAAAAGCTTAAGGTGGCCAGAAATGGTACGTCCACCCTACTTATTAAAAAAAAAAAATAAATTTAAGAAAATTGTTTTTAACATTTTTTTGTATATCAATAGATTAATAGGGTACATTCCCGTCTTAACTATAATGGCCACTTTATTGACCTGAAAAGTTTTGCTTCCTCTTGGAAGTATTTTTTTTCTCTTTCCGAGGGTCCAACTCTTCACATCAATAAATTGGCTACAGTTAAATCGGAAATGAAATTCTATAAGGTAAACGTACATATTATGAAACACTCTCTGAACTGTGTCCCTTTTATAAAACAGTATAAACAATTATAAAGTAAGAAATAATTATAACAAGCATAAGCGAATATAAAAATGTGTTGGAATTCATCGATACTCATTTATAAATAAAGTTGTCTTATAAATAAACAATAAATTCTAACAAAACGTTATTGATAATTATGAATGTTTTCGTCTGTAAATACACGATCATGAGTATTATTACACAATAATAAGTTTGCAGAGGCAGGGTGGTCCCACAGATACAGCAATGCAGCTCAACTCGTGGGCCGCTCTCCCATAACAGCAGCAGCAACAGCCTCCGAAGCACTCTTAGACACCTGGAAACAACACCTCATTAGTAAAGGGAGATCACAGTCACACACCAAACACTGATCTCACCTGATAATAAAGGCAGTGGGTGAATGCAGTGGAAGCTGCATATAAACATAACCTGTTCGAGGTTAATCATGCACACTGCTCCTGCTGCAAATACGCCTTCCGGGGTCCTGAAGCTATCCCCATCGTGCCCTTCGTCGGCACTATCGCCCCGATGTCCTTCCTGCTGCATCCCTCTTCGCACTTCCTCGCCCTAGCCACTCGTCCCTCCTCGTCCTCTCCAACTCCGTCCGCAAGCCGTCGGCCGCATGCCGCATAGCATGACGCCACCGCGAGCAGACGCTTCCCTTTCCTCCTTCGCACTTCTCTTTCTCCCTCGCCAAAGCACGCACTACGGCCCCAGGCGGGCTCTGTCAACACCACCGAAACTTGAGCGCCGCGGTGACGAAGGACGACGAGCCCACTTCGTACTGAGCTACGCACACCGATGCTTCGCTTTTCCGAATAGCTCCGTACGAACTCCCTCTAACTAAGAACGCCTCGTGGTGATTACCGATATTGTATCCTGCGTCCATCGTGTGAGCCTACACATCTGCGACATCGAAGGAGGCCACACTCGATTAGAAAGAGTAAGTTGCACAGATTACTTTCGTGCTTAGTGCGGGTACAGAATCATATATATATATATATATATATATATATATATATATATATATATATATATATATATATATATATATATATATATATATATATATATATATATATATATATAATTTATATGTAATTTATAGATTTTGAAGTCGATTCTATAAGGCATAACCCTAAATATGATCATTTTGTTGTTATTGAAAACTTTTTAAAAAAGGATGTCAATGTCATGTTGGCGTTATTCCTCAAGTATATTAGGAATTGATTGATCAAGAATAACAGCGCAATACGTAAAAAATCATAGGTAAAATTTTTTTGAAAATAAAATATTAAATATTAAAAAAAAAAGATAGGGGCTTGCGTAGCTCAGTTAGTTAAGACGCACGCCTTAGCTAGCGGAGATACGCTCGCCTGAGCGGCCTGGGTTCGATTCCCGGTGGGAGAAGATGGAGGACTTTTTCTCTCTGTTTCCTGCCGGAAAGGAACGCAGATTGCGCACTGATCCTGGCGGAGGCTTTTGCTACGGGTTTTTCCTCCGTCACAGGTTATCGGCATAGGTAGAAATCTGCCATGTCGGTAACTTGGGAGAATGCGGGATCGGTGTGGGGAAGGTAGGGTGTTAGGATCAAATACCTCTACACATAGGTGGTGGAGGTATCCTGTAAAAACCCGAAAGGGTATACAGGTTGGAAAGTAAAAGAATAAAAAGAATATTAAAAAAAAAGGTTGAAAACAAAAACGATCCGGTGCAAATTGAAACAACTTTTTGAGTTAAAATCTACACCAAAAGACGAAAACGAACCGTTAATTTTTTACATAAGTTATTGTATGTCATATAAAATCGATTTAAAAAAATGATTTTTTTCTCATGACTCAATGATTTTACAAAAGTCTCCTACATAATCTTAATAATCTCCATTAAAAAAAATTTCATTATATATTTCAGAGAAATCAACGTTTAATCAAAAAATTACGTTTCTGTGTATAACAAAAGAAATGAAACCCCTTATTCGAAATTTCGAGTCGTAACAGGTAGGTAATTTTATGCTCTTTCAAATGCATTTTCACTGGATCAATGATATTATGTCGTACTTACAGAAAAACCATAAAAACTAATACCTAAAAATTGAAAATTTTATAAAAAAAACTAAAAGACGTTATCAAACAAAGACGTTATCACATCTTTTTGATTTAAAATTGACGTCGTTCTACGACGTGAAATGACTTATTGCTAAATATTAATAAATTCGCCATTGTCGTATCCATTCTCTCTCTCTCTCTCTCTCTCTCCATTTTTTATACATCTTTTGCCACGAAAAGAATAAGTACGTAAGACCTCAGATACGAAGTGGAATACAAGGTTGTCGTGACTCAAGACTATAAGGGTACCTCTACCATGATGTAAATATACAAAGTGAGTGCGTTCGATTATTAGCGATCGTACCACGATCATACCACAATCGTTTGACGTTCGTTCTTTCCGTAACCCATGTGTATATCTATATATATCGATATTTATAGATATACTACATGGGTTACGGAACAATCGAACGTCGATCGATCGTGGAACGATTGCTATAATTGAACGCACCCGGTGTGTTCTCTCGGACACTCACCCTATCGACACATCCAATCGCTGCCATTTATAGCTCATTTACAATACCATAGGCTGAAAATGGCGGCGATTGGGAAGTATCCGAGAGAACACACCTTGTATATTTACATCAAAACCTATACAACCTCATTCCGCCCGTATTCCATTGCAAATATTCCGTGTAAAATACTCGCGTTTTCGAGCATACGTGAGTGCAGCAGCAGACCTTTACTCAGCGTTGCCCACTTTTTTGAAAAGTGTTTGTTTACATAACCTCCAAAGTATTCATCATTGAAATTGCATTCCAAAAAGTAAAAAAAAAATAACATTCTGATGTTTATAACATTCAATTTTTAATATAAATAACAAGTTATATTTTTTTTTACTTTTTTGGAGTGCAATTTGATTGAGCTAGGAATGAGGTTGTAGAGATTCCCGAAGAGCTGAGGGTGCTTTAGGGTGCGTCTACATAAACCTGCCAGACCCAGAGTTGTTTATTCTACGCCGATAAATTTAGTATAATTTTAAGTACTTAAAATTAAGCTGTATAAACAATATACGTCACCTAGAGCTTAGATACACAACATGTAAAATCGTTTATATTTGGTTGCATCCTGCCACCTGTCCGTCGCAAGCTGCAACGCCACGATTAAACGTGCAGCACGCCACAATATTACATATTACCGTACACAGTAGTACAGTGTTACCACTCGCGAAGATACCATCTGCCGCTAAACACGCTAAACAAAGCACCCTACTATGCCGACTAACAAGAAAACACTGGCTAACCAGACAACTGATCGACCGCTCACGCACCCCACCAAGTCATCCAAGTCACCGCGACCATCCGCGCCAATACACGACACGGGTGAACAATGACTTTCTCCGCGCACCCCCCGGGGAGCTGCAGCCATGATGATGGAAAACCATTACTGGACCAACTGCCACAAAAAGGACAATAAAAGCAGTAAATCCAACCTACGATTTTCCGGAAAAAGAATAAAACCACACACCCTCCGTACAAACAGCAGTATTTTCCTCCGCCTCCACGTACATATCCTAACCAAAGCCTAATGAATATCGAACACACACATTAGAGAAGTAATCTCACTTAGACCGTCCTCTAAAAATATCATCCCTTAACGATACACTCCCTCAGGACCTTCTAGAAGCTTCTTTGCCACGTCACCCAGCCCAGAAATCAAGCGGGTATCTGTCATGATCTAGTCTCCTCCAGAGGACGAACCTCTGCCCGACGGAAGACCAAGCTATAAATCCGACTGAAGAGCATCGTAATTGTATCCGTAACTCAGATTGAGACTTGCATTATGTAAAATAGTAATTAGTTCAAATCAATAAAAGTATCAGTACATTATAATATTCATTATCGGCAACGTCATTCAAACTTCCCGCAACGCCCTAATCCCCTTGCGCTCGAGTCAGCACGAGAGAGCCAAGCAGAGGAAGCGTCACACTGAGCCGTGCACCACCGCCCGCTGACCGCGGGTTAACCCTACGGATGCCGTTATAAAGTTAAGCCACAGGAAGCCATTACGTTTTTATAAATGATTGCTTACGCTTCCGTCTATCCCCGCTGATTGTTTTGTGACTGTCATCGCGCGTCTACGCTTGTTCGCGGCCCGTCCATAGGTAGAGTGGCCCTGGCCCTCAAGTACCTAAAATTGGGCTCGTTACCTTTTATTTTTAAGCGTTGAACGACAACCGGGACGTAACAATATAAATATAGTTCTGGTTAGCATAAACTCACGCATAGAGGTTATAGATGGCATAAAGCCCGAAAGAAATATATTTTGTTAATTTTTAAATATCTCTGCTTATAGAAGATATATTTAAAAAATTCTTGCATATATTTGCTTAACAATGCTTTTTAACAATATATGGCATTACATTCAAATACACGGCTGGTCGTAATAAACCCCTATTCGTAATTCTAGATTTTTCAGAAAATACCCTATATTTTTATATATAAATAGATAACTGTATTTTTAGGTTATGTTCGATTGCCAGCCATTTTACGAAATCGATATAGATTTAGGTCTACTACATGCCAAATTCTTCGTCATTAAAAGACCTTTGATTTCTTTTTAGGTACGTTCAAAACGATTTTTTATAGCTAAAGATACATGACTTTGGAAAATAGGATTTTTTTTAAATCGTTATGTTGGTACCCCATCCACTTTTTTCTCTGAGTCCCCTTTGAGCTCTAACTTTCAGGAAACATAGTTAAGACATCCTAGAAAACAATGCTTTTGGTTTGGTGTTGTGTATTGAACTTATAGCATAACTTTGATTCATTTCCCAGCTTGCTTTTTTCACCTAAAGTAAACGTCATACTATTGAAGTCTGACGTAATTTACGTGACTTATTATAGATTACAGATAATTATGTGTATGTCCAAATGAAAGCTGACATTAGGAGATTTCATTTTAGTGGTCGGAGTATCTTTGAAGATATTTCGATGAATTGGCACGCTTAATTCAAAATTATAGAAAAATATATGTGATCAACTGGGAGACCGTTTCTTGTCAGAAACTTAAGGCCACAAGTCGTCGGCAACGTCTCCCATTTGGTCACCTAAATTTTTTTGTATTTTTGAATCGAGCGTAACTTTTCATCAAAATATCCTTAAAGATGTCCCGACCATTCAAATTAAAGGTCTTAATGTCAGCTTTCTATTGGACATGTACAGAATCTAAGTTTTATATAGATACAATTAGGCCAAAATGACTGAAAATGATGTAAGAAACCCGAACAAATATTTTCAGTCCCCCAAATCATCAGGGTTAAAATGTGACATATATAAACTATAAAAAACTATTTTATATTTGTCAAAAAAGAAATTTTCATTTTCACCGCATCGTCTGCGGGTCACCTCATCCAGAGCGGCTTGTGTCCCTGGGATTTGCGTCCCGTTCGTCGTCTTTCGCGGCCTACCCCGTTTCCTCAGAACAACGGCTTCCGTCGAAGGAGCGCACGTAGCTGGGTTCGCGGTCGTTTGCGTTACAGGCGTCGGAGTTTCGCTTTCCGACACGCTCGCCGCGATCTGCGCGCTCGCAGTGTGACATGAGATAACGTCCGCGGGTTACAACGCGCTCTCGAGGTCGTCTTCTTTATCGGCACGCTCCTCGTCACCTGGGTCCTCCAGATACCCTCTCTTCAGCTGACTGGCGCGGATCTTTTCCAGGATCTCTCCTGTATCGTCGACAAGCTCGTAGGTATTTGACCCGAGCTTGGCTGCTATATGATATGGGCCGGCGAACTTCGACGCATATGTCGCGGTACGGCTTTCTATCGCCGACAATTTAGCGTGGTTTTTCCTCCACACCACATCGCAGACTTCGAAATTTGGGTCTCGGCACTTGCCATTATAATATCGCGCTTGCCTATCTTGCGCGTCCCTTCACAGTTCACTCGCTTGCGCTCTTAATCCTTCCAGCTCGTGTATGCGATGAGCCCACGCGTCGAGCGCTTCGTCCTGTAGTCTCTCTATGGCGGCGACTTCTTGCACTCTATGCGCGGTTGCCGGCTGATTCGGTTAGCGGCCGTAGTTCAATAAGGCGGGACTGACTCTAGTTGCACTATGTTGGGCTATATTGTAGGCGAACACCAACTCGTGCAGGTGTTGGTCCCAGGTATGATGATTTTCATCGATATATGACGAAATAATTGTATTCACCGACTGATTCACCCTCTCCACCGGGTTCGCTTGTGGGTGATAGGGTGGGGTGGTCTTATGCCGTATTCCTCGCTTTTCTATACATCCTAGATATCAACGATCTTTGGTACTCTACCGTAAAACGGTACCCTTGTAGTTCGAGTGCTCACCTTGCTAGTTGGCCGGTCGGCTTGTGCAAATTGCTCAACCAGCCTAGACTCTGGTGATCGGTAAATACTCTGAAGTCATAGCCCTCCACGTACGTCCGAAACTTCCTGATCGCCCAAATCACCGCGAGACATTCTCTCTCGGTCAGGCTGTAGTTACGCTCTGCCTGATTCATAGTTCGACTCGTGAACTCTAGCACGGGCTCCTTTACGTTGATCTTCTGGACCAGCACCGTATCCAAACCCGTATTCGACGCGTCGGTTTGGATCACAAACTCTGAATCGAACTGTGAGCGCTCACAATCAATGCTTTCAGCTGTTCGAACGACAAACATGTAACTGGCTCGGCGAGTTTGAGTGTAGCGAAATTGCTTAAGAATTTCGTGTACCATGAGGCCATCCCCATTAAGCGCCTCAGCTGCTTCAGGTTCTTCAGGTACTCTTCAGGTACTCTAATATATGTATAATACGTCATGTAAATTACGTGGGACTTCAGTAGTATGACGTTTACTTTTGGTGAAAAAAGCAAGCTAGAAAAAGAATTCATAGTTATGCTAGAAGTCGAATACACGACACCAAACCAAGTTCATTATTTTCTAGGATGTTTGAACTATGTTTCCTGAAAGTTAGAGCTCAAAGGTGGCTCAGAGAAAAAAGTGGATGGGGTACCAACATAACGATTTTTAAAAAGTACCTATTTTCCAAAGGCATGTATTTTTAGCTATAAAAAACCGTTTTGAACGTACCAAAATAGGAATTATATGTTTTTTAAAAACGATGTATTTAAAACGTAGACTTAAATCCGTATCGATTTCGTAAAATGGCTAGCAATCCGAAATAACCTAAAATACACAAAATTTTAGGTTTATATTCAGCTCCATGGGGGTGACCTATTGAGCTGCCAAGGAGGTCTAATATTTTTTTCTTAAAGTTCATAAAAATATGAAAAAATCTTTTCTTGGTACAGTCAAATTGGTAGTAATGGGAGCACACTCAAATTTTTTGAAAATAGGTCGCACAAGGGACTTAATGGACTAAAAAATTTTTTGAGAGTTTATTTTGATGAGTATTTTCATATACATTTGGCGGCAAATTTGAAGACCCTGCGCATGCAAAAATGATTTAATATCAGTTTAATGTAGCGATATAGGGGTTTTAGAGGTTTTTGAATCTTATTTTAACATCGAGAATCTAAAATTCAAAACGGTGGATCCAATATGGCGGGCATTACCCCCTACCAAACCCATTTTACCGCAACAAATGATTTAAGAGTAGTTAAAAGTATCGATATGGGGGTTTTCGGGACCTCTGAATCTTGTTTTAACATCGAAATTTCAAAATTCAAAATGACGGATCTAACAAGTGGCGAACATTATTTCCACCTAACCCATTTTACCACAATAGATTTTAGATCAGTTTAAAGTATCGATATGGGTGTTTGTGAGGTAAATGGTTCTAAATGTACATTCGGAATTAGTATTTGTGCATATGATTCTTATATTTTTCCGGTCTGTTAGATTCAGAATTATCTGCCTGCGGCTTTTGTACGTACATTTTTCTATTGTTCTGTATATATATATATATATATATATATATATATATATATATATATATATATATATATATGCCTACGTGGATGAAAAAACGATAGAATTTAGTCAAACGAATCAATATTTAATGACATTTTGTGCACTCTTATTAATTCTGGCACCTTGTTTGTGGAGCTTTTACTGGTGATAAATGACTTTCGCCAATATCATAAATTACTCTGTTCCTAGGTTCGTTGGCATTTGACTAATGCATGACTTTTAATGATTCATTATTTTCTGGGATAAATCCATGCCCCATTTATATGTTTGTGACAGATGGACAGTTTTTAAATCTCTTTGTTAGGAATTGACGAGTTTGTCCTGATCTTCTTTGATGTACAAGAAGAATTTTATATTCAAAGAGCTTGAACATCTAGAATGGCTTTATTTTTTGCAGCTTGTAAGCTCGCTCTTGTAGCTTCTCTCTTTCAAAATCTCTCTTATGGCTCATTAAACCACTGATTTGATAACGATTTTTAAAATGCTATTTAGCACCATCAGTAGCATATATAATCTTTTTCACTCTGGGGCAAACCTTGCGAATTTCAGGTATAAGCTTTTGCTGCATTATGTATACTGCAGTGGCATCATCAGTAGTACAGGCGGACACAGATACTGTACTGAAATGCTTTAGCTTGCCTTCAGATTTATAATAAACGACAGCAGGAATAATCGTACTCTGATCATTATTAAAATGAAATGCCTGTGCAGCATCTTGGGCTGTAAAAGTATAGTTCTCAGCAAAATCTATTTGAGCAAGAACCTCTTCATCTGAATGGTTATTTTGCTTCTCAGAAATAAACTTTGATTGTTCCTTAGCGATGAAGTAATGAAGTATCAACTTTTCTAGGCTAGAACATAAAGTTTCAATAAATTCTTTCGATGTTAGGCATTGTTTTATTAAAGTGTATCTATCGTTTGATTCCCACGTGATGAAGATGACTTGATGAATATTGTGCTCATCCATAATATTCTTAACGTAATTAGAAAACTTTTGAATGCCTGGACAAAATTTGCATTCATTTAAATAACAACTTGGTTTAGAATCCTTACATAGAACGAAGTTCAAACAATCTTTATAATTCTTCAGAATATTGTTTGAGATTTTTTCTATATTTACTGCATCAATCATCGCCTTGAAATGTTGATGTATCGTACATACACATACGTTGTGTGTACCAGAGGATCCTGCAAAGACACATATTTTATTTAAGACTACAAACATTTTGGTCTCAGTTCCGCAAACTTGGTAAGCCCAATAGGATGTTCAGGAAACTGTTCTTTAAATTTATTATGAAGGTTCTTAATATCAGTAAGTAATATAAATAATAAATATATATAAATAATCTTTTCTGCACTTTTATTTTTTCACCATCTACATAAATACTGACGGTATCTTTTTTATTTGGCATAATTCTGCTGTTAAGATCATTTTCCTAAAAATCTTCAACTTTCTGAGTAGTTTCTACAGGTAAAGTTTTTCCACTTTTTGCAACAGGAGAAGCCAAAACTCCATCTGATTCTTTTAACTTTTTGGCTTTACGAGCCATTGCGTAAGACACACCAAAATGGTCCATAATTTTACGTATAGCCCAGTGTTCGGGCAAAATAGTAAGAATACTCACACGTAATCCATCGGTCTCCGGCAGAGATTGCAATTTGTTTTTGAGTACAGTTAAAATATCTGTAAGATCATCTTCCGTAAGTGCATCCGTGTTTGAAACAGAAGGTAAGTCAGTATCTGATTCAACATCGACACTCATACTGACGTTTGGTGATGACAAATCATGTAGTTTGTTAAAAGATTTTCTACATGAATCACAAATCACTGAGGAGTTCGGGTAATCAGGATAGACATCTTGAATTGTTTTGGAGATCTTCCTAAGCGATTTGCTGTGTCCTCTTTAATATAAAATGGATTGACACATCTATCAGTACGGTATTTTTTCGCAGGAGAAGATATTATTGTAGGATATGAGAGAGCACAACCAAAACAAAGGAAATGTTAGAACGAAAGCAAAAAATTGAAAGTATAAAAAACTATAAAGAAGAAAAAGTCGCCGATGAAGAAAGCCACTAATTGACTTGCTCACCAACTATCCTGAAAAGGACTGTTGGAGAAAAAGTCGCTGATCAAGAAAGCCGCTGATGGACTTGCACACCAACTATCCTAAAAAGGACTGTTGAAGAAAAAGTCGCCGATGAAAAAAATTGCTAATGGACTTGCTCACTAACTGTATAAACGGGTATTAAGCCTACACATATCGCTTTCCCCCCGTTTATTGAGTTTTGAATTACCTGTCTGAGGTTGAAAATATCGAATACGGGTTAGGTGGGGGGTAATGTCCGCCATTATGTATCGGCCATTTTAAATTTTGAAATTTCGAGGTTAAAATAAGATTCAGCGGCCCCGAAAACCCCCATATCGATACTTTAAACTGATCTTAAATCATTTGTTGCCGTAAAATGAGTTAAGTGGGGGAATGTCCACCATATTGGATTCGCCACTTTGAATTTAGAAATTTCAAGGTTTAAATAAGATTCAGTGACCCCGAAAACTCCCAAATCGATACTTTAAACTGTTCTAAAATCATTTGTTGCGGTACAACGGGTTTGGTAGTGGTATAATTTCCGCCATTTTGGAACCGCCATTTTTGAATATGAAATTCCATCAGCATTCTCAATAAAAAGTCCCCGGATGAGGTTTACACGCTTTTTGGAGGTATATTTCACAAATTAGAACATTTTTACTTTCGTTTTTGTTGAATGTGCCATGAAAACCTGGCTTTCAGGCGCTATATTTTATGCGCCATATTGGATTTTTGGGTTAACCTATCAAGAGGTTTGGGGTCTCAAAATGTTTGTCTGGTCAAGAGCTTTCAAAAAAATTCTGGCATTTTCAATATGATTTTGAACGTCAAATTCCCCGCTCTTTCCGAATCCGGGGTCAAAACTAGATGTTCTTATATGAGAAAACCACTTTGACCTTGAAATAACCTTAAAGGTCAAGTTCAAGGTCTAAGACGTTAGCGCCATTGTGTGGCCCCCTATGTCCCCTACTAATTTTGTCTGAACCGTTTTTCCCTATCTGGCTTAGGTTCCGAGAAATCCGGGTGCGGCGATTAAAATGGGTCACCGTGTATACTTCTCACTTTTATTTTCATTAGCAGTACCAATGAACTATTCACATGAACCTTTTTTAATATTGTACTGATTAAGTAGTATTATCTCTTAAAGTATTAACCTGACGAGCTCGCGGGATTGCATTTTTTGGTACGGTTGGTCGAAATATACAATCAAATATAATCCCGCGAGCTTACTAAATCAATACTTTTTCGATAGTTTTCAATATTTTACTGAATAGGTGGTAATATATTTTAAAGTATTTAACTGCCAAGCTCGCGGCATTATACTTTTTTATAGTATTTGTAGAAATGTACATAACAGTATAATCCCGCATGCTTATCTAAGTAATACTTTCTCTGTTTAATTAAATATTTTAAAATATTAATTAGATTTGTATCAAATATTTTACATACAAAGGGTTTAAAATTATAATTTGCTGTGTTCATGGAATTCGAGCTTAATCTTACTCAAATTTGCATAAAAAGTAGTTAAAATTTTCTGTGATGGCGAAACTCCATTTCAAGAAATATTTTAATAGTCTGCAATTTTACTTTTTGAAGAATTAATCGCCCCCCACTTTTAAAATTTTCGACGTTCTGGTAAGTACAAAGGAGGAAAGTAGAAGAAGAAGATTTGTGAGTAGTGTTCTGACTGTAAAAATTTACATATTCTTAGTGTATCAGCTTTATTAAATAAGTTAAAGTTTATTTTCGGGCATTGTGGATTGCGAACAAAAAATAAAGAATTTTAATTGTTGGACAAATAATAAAACAACGCGGTCAGCAGAATACCCAGATAGCGAATTGTTTAATGGCACAATACCGTGCAATTTCTGGTAAGTGTAAAATGTATTTTGTTTATTATATTACGACCTAAATATTTTTAAACGGTTATATCTCTTTAAAAAAATGTTGGAACATGAAGAAGGGAATTTGTATATCAAAAACTGTCAATTACCTTATATGAAACAAATAATTACTGCTACAGATGTTAAATAGGAGGTTATTGAAACTGCTGCTGATGTAGAGGAAGGCTGTGTCGCTTTTAATAATCAGATACATAATGTTATGCAATATACGGTTGATTACGAAATGAGGAGTAAAATATCTGAAGATGGTATAAATAAAGAAGTAGATCAACCAAATGAAGATGACGCTACGGGTGAGATGATAGAACAAGAGAAAATTGGTCAAATTATTGTAGAGGCGGATGAAGGTATCATTAACGAAATAACTGTAGAGGCAGTTGAGAAACCAATGGGTGAACGCTGTGATACTCAAATTTTTTACATCATTCAAAGGATATCTACGAGTAAGGGTGTGCTTTCTATACAATATCGACGTTAAGTAGAAGGTATAAGGGGGTTGAACATATTTGAATACAATTTTAATCTAAAACTGGTAAAATATAAAAATTAAACTTCGACATTCCATTGTAGTCGAAAGAGAGCGGACCAATGTCTTTACCTATTCCGATACCCCCAACAGTGATTCTAACTGTGACTCAGACAGTGATTCCGTTACGGATTCCAATACGTGTTCTTCAACTGATAGTTGTGACCAATCAGCTTTACAAGAAACCGGTGTGTTTTTATACATTAATTATGTTTGAATAATAAAAATTTTGTAATAAAAATCAATTATAGATATGGGCTTACAGTACGGAGTAGGGCTTAGCACAGCTAATGAAAATCAGCCAGAAGAACGTCAATGCATTACAGTTCTTGAGGAATCTTCGCGATTTTATTGACGGTTCCAATTACAAGGAAGAGAGCTACAGGTTATGATTTACCAAGTACCTAATACAGATATTCAGTCGTGGCTACCAGAGGCTATACAACAACTTCATAGTTATAGATGAGGAAGAGCGCCACCAACTGATTTTATAAGTCTTTCGATAAATTCGGATAAGTTTCGTCATGGTCCAGTTTGGCTTTATTTCAGATTAGTGCGCGATTTTCGTGGTGTAGACTTACTAGATATGTTATCGAGCGTCGCACAGAGTAACGGCAATTTAGAAATAGGCGGCCGATTGGGAGTCACTGTGAACACGGTCTCAGTGCCTGCAGGGCGTGGACGCGTTCAGCTCACACATGAATCTTTATTTAAACGTTCAATTTTGACGACTAAAAATTATGGCAATCTTTGCTTACCGCGTTCTTTAGCAATTGTACGCACACGTGTTATACGTAGTCAAATTAGTATGAGATCATTACACGAATATTCAGAAAAAATTAGGAATAACCGCAGAAAACTTCAAACCGATTGTGCTAGAAACATTGTGTTTACTGCCAAGGTAATCATACCAAACACAGATTGTGGTATGAAAGAAATTAGAGCGTTTCAACGTTATTATGTACCGTTAGGTGTGACCATAATGGTCTATGTAGTTTTTGTTTAGATGATAATGAGGTATCAAAAGATTGTAGATAATGTGGAACACGTGAATATGACTTTCAAAAGAATCCATTTAAAGAATTTGTGGATTTAGCTTTATTACGTAAAAAAAAATTTAAACATACAATCTGTATTGCACATAACGCTCAAGGGTATGATGCATAATTTATTTAAGAAATATCTTGCCGAAAGAAAAGATATACGTGAAAAATCATCGGTGATTTTAAATGGGTCAAAAATAGTATTAATGGAAATTTTACACGTAAATTTGTCGATAGTTTGAAGTACCTACATATGAATTAAAGTTAGTTACGAAAAGCCTATGGACTTACCAACATTCGGAAAGAAACATTCACTCATTTGTTTAATACACCAAATAATAGTAAATACGAAGGTGTAATGCCACCTTTAACTGCATATTCACCAGACTCGATCGGCGTTAAAGAGAGATCGGAATTTTTGATATGGTACAACGACCAAGTCCAATAAAGCTATTTTTTCGACTTCAGAGAAGAAATTACCCGCTACTGTAAACTTAATGTCCAGATATTAAGGTTAGCTAGTCTTGGTTTTCCAAAAACATTTTTGGAGTGCGGATCTACGGATCCTTTTCTGGATTGTGCTATCTATTGAATCATCGTTTATGCGTATGTATCGAAAGAATTTTTTACAAAAGGCGACGATATGAATAATACCGCAAGTATGTTATAAACAGACTGATAAACAATCTTTTAAGACTTCACAGTGGCTTTACTGGATGGAAAAAGTTTTAAGTCGTCTGATCCAACACGTTTGTCAGTCTTGGAGAAAAGACTCCCAGAAGGACCCCCTTGACGGTTTTTGTGAGTCTGGCGGTAATAATTGAAGGATGGCTCTACATTTTCACGGATATTATTGGCATGGCTGCCCCAGATGTAACAGAATAAATAGAGATTCACGTCTAATAAAGGTAGAAGCAATGGAAGATAGATATGAGAGAACAATAAGAAGATCTGAAAAAATAAAACAACACAATTATCAATTAATTGAAAAGTAGGAGTGTGAATTTGATAAAAAATGTGCTCGCAACAAAGTTATGATGTGATACATTCAATAAAAAATTAAAAAATTACACCCTCCATTGAACCCCAGAGATGCATTTTACGACGATGAACTGGTACGAGGGTAGTTCAATAAGTCTTTAGAATAAAGTATAAAAACAATTTTTTTTGGGTAAATTTTTTTTTATTTTTCAACATAATCTCCTTGGAGCTCTATACACTTGGTCAATCGCTTTTTAAGTTTTTTTAATCCTTCAGAAAAGTGCGTTTTCGGAAGTTCCTCAAAATAAGCACTTACAGAGGCAATGACGTCTTCGTTGTCCGTAAATCTCTGTCCACCGAGCCATTTTTTCAAGTTTGGAAATAAGAAAAAGTCACTGGGGGCTAAATCTGGTGAATACGGTGGGTGTTCGACCAATTCGAATTTTAGTTCTTCAATTTTAGCCATTGAAACGAAGCATGTGTGAACTCGGGCGTTGTCGTGATGAAAGAGAATTTTTTTTCTCGCCAAATGTGGTCGTTTTTTTTTAATTTCTTCTTTCAGCTGCTCTAATAATGATGCATAATACTCACCAGTAATTGTTTTACCCTTTTCCAAGTAGTCAATAAGTATAATTCCACGTGCATCCCAAAAAACTGTAGCCATAACCTTACCAGCTGACTTTACGGTCTTTGCCTTCTTTGGAGCTGGTTCGCCTGTGGAAATCCACTGTTTGGATTGTTCCTTTGTCTCAGGAGTGTAGTGGTGAATCCATGTTTCATCCACAGTCACAAATCGACGAAAAAATTCCTCAGGATTCCGACTTATGCGCGCCAAAAGAGCCTCAGAGGCGACCACTCTATTGCGTTTATTCTCAGCTGAGAGCAAACGCGGCACCCATCTTGCCGATAGCTTTTTCATGCCTAATTTTTCATGTAGAATTGAAACAACTGCACCTATAGATATCCTTGTGGCCTCAGCTAACTCACGCACTTTTAATCTTCTATCCTTCAACACCATATCGTGGATTTTATTGATGATTTCGGGAGTAGTTGCTTCTACGGGCCTTCCTGAACGTGGTTCGTCACTTATTGATGTACGACCACGCTTAAATTCATTTACCCAGTTATAAACCGTTGCTAAGGCAGGGGTAGATGTGCCATGAACTGAGTCCAATTCATTTTTTATCTCATATGGAGTTAAACCCTTTAAATGAAAATGTTTAATTACCGCTCTGAACTCGTTTTTTTCCATTTTTCTTAACAAGCAATTTTTTTTTCAATTGGTTATAAAAACACGTAAACTCAGAAGATGTGAACTGTGACTGCACCATATATCTAGTCGGGAGTGGTGCTGACTGAAAACAGATGATTTGGAGCGATTCGCGCGCTATCTGTTGGTCATTCTAAAGACTTATTGAACTACCCTCGTAATACCGTCAAAATGTACGATGCAAAGAAAGGAGAGAATATCAAGTACGTGGATGTGTGCTCTTTTTACCCGTTCATTTATAAGTATGGGCGATACCTAGTCGGTCACTCAACGTTGCATGTCGGAGAAGAGGAATGTCGCGACCTCATTGGAGATAATAATGATGTAAATAAAGAGGAAGGATAAATTATGTGTGAAGTGTTACCACCACAAAATTTATATCACCCGGTATTACCGGTAAAAATGCATGATAAATTATTATTTCCTCTTTGTCGTACATGTGTCGAGACAAAGTCACAAGAAGAATGTAGCCATAAAGATCAGAGTGAGCGAGTTTTTGTAGGGACGTAGGTAGTCGTTGATGTCCGAAAAATTGTAGAAATATGTTATATAATATAAAAAAGTTTTCGAAATCTGGTCATATTAAGTTACACAATATAATCGAGTCAATGACCAGGGTGGTTTGTTTCATCAATACATTGATATATTTTTTGTTTAGAAAACATACGCTTCAGGTTATCCTCCAGAATGTGTTGACGATTATGCAAATGTTCGCCATATCAAAGAGTTTGAGCGCGAAGAGGGCATCAAACTTGATAAAGATCGTATTAGTTTTAATGCTGGTTTAAGATCAGTGTCTAAATTATGTCTCAATAGTTTGTGGAGTAAATTTGGACAAAGGGAAAATATGGCGAAAACCGAGATTGTGAACGATGCTCGAAAATTAGTCGAATTAGTTACGAGTCCTGAAACAGAGGTTAACTCTATTTTACCGATTGATGATTATACACTATATGTGAATTGGTACTATTAAAATAAAGCTCTTGAACCATCACCTGCAGTAAATATAGTCATTGCTGCATATACAATTACTCTAGCACCTTTGAAAATTTATAGTTAATTCAAACCTTTGGAGGATCGTGAACTCTATTATGGTTCAGATTCAATTGTTTACAAAAGTAAATATGATTCTAATGAATACGAACCTACCATTGGTGAATTATTAGTTAACCTTACTGATGAGTTAGCAGGTTATGACCTTAGGACTTACATAACCTCGTTTATATCGGGTGCACCGAAATTTGATGCTTATAAATATTTAACATCGGAATGTAAAGAGTCTTGCGTTTGTCTTTGATAAATATTCTCGCACGTGTGCGATAGAACTTCTCAATACGTCGGTAATGAGCTTGCCCGCACATGCGCAATTGAGATACTTGAAGTGCGCATGCGTAGCCACACAACTTTCCGTTGTGGAGACGTGTGGCTAACCAATGGTAAGCTCATTTATCCACGTTCGCGCATGCGCCCTTCCGCGTTATAACATTATTGAATATAAATATAAGTAATAGCCACCGGAGTATTATGCTAGTTTTGATTATGAATGTGGAATGGAAACATCCTTGGGTAGCGTTGATAGCTGAGCCTAGTGGTGCTGAAAAATCGGTTTTCGTTAAAACAATTTTAAAATGTATAAATCACACGAGTAATACATACTTTGATCGTATATTGGTATATTACTCCGAGTAGCAGCCTACTTATAAACAATTTGGTAATGATGTCGAATTTCACGAAGGGTTACCAAAGAATAACGACTATGCTTCAGACCCACGACCAAAACTTTTAATAATAGATCACTGAATGCGTGAATCTTCATGTGCCACCAGAGTAAATCTTGTTACCAAGGGTAGCAATAATAACAATTTGAGCATTATGTTTTTCACGCAGAATCTTTTTCATCGCAGACAACGCGAAATTTCAATAAACTCGAATAATATTATCATTTTTAAAATCCTCGTGATCGAGCATCAAATACAGCATTTAGCAATACAGTTGTACCCTGAGTATTCTAAATTTGTACAGGAAGCCTATCTACAAGCTGTATCTAAACCATTTAATTATCTTCCCGTTGATCTGAAACAAGATATTCCTGAAAATTTCCGATTTAGAAGTCGTATTTTTCCATACGATCAGTAAAAATATGTTTATATACTCCGTAAACAGATAAAAAGAGGTAAGTTGTCTGACGAGGTACCAGTTGTTTGTTAGTAATGTTCCAACAAGTCGCATCAGAGGATGGACATACTCTTCAGAGGCATGCCCTTCGGTCCATCTCTACATCGCTGACCGAATTATCGCCTCCCTCAACCGATAGGAGCATATTCACCAAGGTGAACATTCACCATGTGCACATAAAGGTCGTTCTCGAGGTTTTGGCGATGGTCAGGCTCATACTCAACCTAGCAATGTGCTGCTTCGCATGCTCAGAGGTAACCTTCCTGGACTACCACCTCAGCGCTAGCGGTTTCAAGCCACCAGCGGCCAAGGTCACCGTCGTAACCGAGTACACACGACCAGCGACTATCACGGGTAAATAAATGGGTAATTAAAATTATGAATAATTGTAGGAATGTTTGGTGGATATATGTGAGTGGAAAAGTAAAGTGAACCAATACGATAAGTCAGGTCTAGCATCAAGCAATGAAAAATACTGTAGAGAAACTAGGAATATTCGGCGAAAAAGTGAAGTTGATGCAGTAATAAATTACTTCAATCCTGCTGGCCAAATAAAATATTGGGTAAATAAACAAATAATACGATTGGTCAAATCTAGCATAGAGCATCGAAAACAAGCTATAAAAGTAGAAAGACACAGATTGATTATCCGGGCCACTGGCACTTCTCGTCAGCCTGGCATTATCTCTCCTTTATGAACAGCCGCTCTGTCTCTTTTTCTCTCCTCAAGGGATCATCAGTAAAAGTTTCGTTGGTGGTCTCCTTGCGAGAGTGAGCCAGGGAGACTCTCCCACTTTCTCTTTCCTTCGCGAGCGCGGCGCGGGTGACAAAACTCTCATCCCGCTCGCGCCCGCTCTCTTCCTGCCGGATCTCGCGAGTGATTAACGGCTCATCCTTTTTGCATACGACACGCGATCTAAGCCTCGTCGCCTTTTTTCTCTTAAAATTCTTTATTTTATTAATTCAGACAAAACAAAAATTATTGTTAAAGCGAATAAATTTAATATACGATTTTAGTTAAATATTAATTTCAGTTTTTGTCGATTTATTTCGCAATCCTATTCACCATCTGCAATTAGTATGTACAGTTACGTACTAAAAACTGCGAAGCACACTACCTCCACCTCGTCATCGGCTATCATAATCCCTTAGACCACCTATTATAATATATTTCTAGATTAAAAGTAATCTTATGAAAATTTTCCTGCAAGCTATCTTTTTCTAATACTTGGGGTCCGTGATATACAAAGGATATATCTCTGTTAAAAAGAACAGTGTTTGAAAGACAGCCACTAACAATGTTTGGGAGTTCGCAGTGTTTGGGGTTTTACTGTACATTGTAACATAAACTCATATGTACCTTATATACTATCACAAGAAGCTATGTGTTAATGAGCAGTTTTACATTTTTAACTTTTGATTAAGTGAATAAAAGTTATTTCTCTAATAGATGATTGGGCAGCGTTAGAGAATATAGCTAAGTAGCTCACAAGTTAGTTAAGAGTGACGCTGCACGATATTCAGTTTATTAATAAAAATGGTACCTAGTGCTTTCGTTTTTTTTATAAATATGTTTGTATATATTCAGTTTATATTTTTATGAATCTTATAATAAGCTAATTTTATATTAGCATTTTAATAAGCAGTTTAGGGTAGTCCTTGCGTCAAAACTAGTCGAAAGAACAAGTTGTCGAAAATATTATGATAACAATAAGAAATGGAAATTTTAATCTATGCAAAATGTATTTAACGTACGAATCTAATTTATGAATCAAAAGCCTAAAGATGTTCTTGTACAACATATGTATAAATTTTTGCTCGTCTTCTGTGTTTATTTTCTCTTAAAAATTATCTATAAACTGCCCTAAAATTTTGTGGTTTTAAAGATAAAATACGAAGATCAACATATACAAAATTAAGGAAGTTATCAATTGTGCTACCCTACGCAAGGACTACCGTAAGAGGACAACTGACGTTTAAACCTTCAGAAAAAAATTTTCTTATAAGTTCATAAAACTTTTGTAGTAAACACTGTAAAACTTCAAAATCTTTACTCTATGTGTCTCATGTTATAAATGTGGAAATTGAGTTCGGGAAAATGATTAAATGTTGAAATATCTCGTGGACAAGAATTCTAAGCAAAATAATGTAGCATATATCGTTTATAATTTTCGACCAGGAATCCAATGATGATATTAGATTTTGGGCTGGATAGAATTTTAAGGTCTATTTTAGGCCCAACTTCCTTTTTTTTTAAATTTTTTTCATATCGTTTTTATTGCGCATTTCGATTCCTAGTCTCAAAATACATGCGGATACATATTTATCTTATATACGTCTACTGCCAGCTTTAAAGTAGATGTAAGCCCAATTATGATAGGGCCCAAACCAATAAGGTGCAATTTTAATGATCGATATAAATGATCAATAAACTAAGTATGCATCTGTATGTATTTTGGGATTAAAATTAATATTATTATTGCATTCCTGGTAAAAAATTATAAAGGATATGTACCACATGTTTTTGGTTTAGATATATTTTCCATGAGATATTCGCGCAAAATTCAAAATTGCACGTACAAATAATGTTTTAAGGGGCTAGTCTAGTTTCTTACTTTCAAAAAATATTTTTTTTTTGCCTAATTCAATAGTATACTATTCGGAGAACAAGTTCCCAAAGTTTTATAATCGTATCATAAATATTTTTGAAATGGGAGGGGATTTAGTCGGAGCTGACCGTCGGCGCGCGGCGACGGGGCGGAGCGCCGAGCAGCTGTGCTCATTGTTGTGCTCCGAGGGCATCATAAATCGAGTCGCCATTGTACAGCGGGCTAGGCAACTACCTGGATGGCTTCCCAAACAAGTAATTTAAGCTATACATTCGTTCGAAACCGTTACAAGAAGACGCAGGTAGAGAAATCATACGAACGCCGGCGCGCACGAAACGTCCGCTTCAGTTCAGTTTGAGCAGCGGTCTAGAGCACATCGCAGCTAAGTAAAGTGAAAATGAGTGAGAAAAGTCCTTACGACAATCAAAAAGGCACGAAAGAGGACCCAGTGCGCAGATCTCTGAGTAGGAAGAGAACTTTCCATGGGAATCGGCACACACAGGAGCAGTCAACGGCAAATACAAGTGCTACAGCTGAAAAATTGGCACGTAACGATGACGATCAGATTATTATTGATAATACTCACGGCTATCGTATCATTGAATTTTTCTCCGTCTATACTGCAATTAGCAACACAGTACTTTGCAAGAATTTCAAAACAAATATAAAATTCGAAGAAGCGAGTCCGGCAGGATTAGGTTTTAACATTGCTGTCTCGTGTCAGTGTGGCGTTTCTTACATCGAATCTGGTCCGAAGAGTGGAAAAGCCTATGATATTAATCGACGTGCAGTGCTTGTGATGCGGCTTTTAGGGATTGGAAGAGAAGGTCTGAGTCTTTTTTGTGGTTTGATGGATATAGCAAAAACATTTCATATTAGACCGATTTCATCTCAAATCATGCAGGCCGACAGCACCTATCTCTCCGAATCAGTTCAAATTATAGTATATTATTCTACTCGGAAAATAAGCGTATACGTATTTTTTGATTTTTCAATAGCATCAAAATTGCATGTGTTATGCTTTTTTAAAAAATGACTCCTCAAATTTCGTTTCTCAAAAATCGAAAACTTTTTTCTTTTTAAATCGTTCTAATTCGTCTTTTTATGGATATTTGAAAATAATTCTGTACATATTCGATGGTGTTGGTGATACTCTTTCGAATTGTCAAGTTCAAAAATTTTTTCACAAAAAATCAAGGATGATATGGCTTTTTTTATAAACAAGAAAAAATGCTTTTTTTCTCAAAAAAGCCATCTTTTTGACTCAATTTTTTTTTATAGATAGCTAGTCTCAATACCTATATGGTCATATATATGAAATTTGGAATATCTTTGTTTTTTAAGAGATATAAACGGAATAAAAAAAAAATTTTATGTACCCCTAAGTATAATGATTATACGTATATAGCAGAGCAAGAATCTGTGCATTAGGCGAATACATGTACGATTATTTATATATGTGTGTGTGTGTACACCATAGAGGAGTATAACGTATGGTACTAGAATTCTCCGCAAGGTGGCTAAAACTCATCTTTTGCTATCACGTAGATAATGTTAGTTACTTTAGCTTATTTAAGGAACCCGGTCTAGTTATCTTAATATATATAGTATTACTTATACATACTAAGATTTCTCTTGAATTATGGCTGAAATTTATTCAACAAAGAGGCGCAAGTGTCCAAACTTTTTTGGATCACACACAAAAAACGTATATGATGCTACTGTTAAATTTAGAAAATTGGAGAATTTAGCAGAACTTCTTCGACAAAGTTTTCCTAACAAAGCAGTGCAGAGTTCGGATTATGCATGCTTCAATTGTTATGAATGCGTTAAAAATATTGAACCAAAGGAAATAATTGATGCGATTCATTCAGACAATTATACTGACTTGGACAGTGATACTGAAGACCATGATTTTCGAGCTAGCACCCCAGAGCGGATTGAGCATTTAAACGAAACCTTAATTTCAAGTTCTTTTGGTAATGTTTCGCCACTTAAAAGGAAGAGAGGTATTGATGATTCATCTGTACAAAGATACATTATTAGAAAAAAATCAGAACTAGTATCTTCATTCTCATCTGCAACTAGCTCAAAATTGTCAGAAGCATACAATGTTTGCATTGATGAATCACATGATGATTTGACTCAATGCTTCTGCAATGAATGGCTCAATAACTTGCGAGTAGCGCTTGAAAATTGTGACAGTATCAATGAGAAAATTAGAATTTTAACGTTGCTTCCTTCATCATTAACAAAATCTAGTATTTTATCAGCATTTCCCGAAGTAACTGTTTATATGATTGACAAAGCAAGAATGCTTGTAACAACTAAGGGAATATATTCTGAACCTGACGCGTATACTGGTCATCCATTGGACGAAAAGTCTACAAAAATTGCCATGGAATATTTCCTAAACGATGACTTTAACTGTACACGTCAAAGCCCTCTAAATGTGATGTTGTGACTGTTCAACAAAATGGAAAAAAAGAAAAAAAAAATAAAACGTTATTTGACACGCAGTTTAAAAGAGGCGTATAAACTATTCAAACAAGAAAACCCAGACATAAAAATCGGTATAACAAAGTTTTATACATTAAAACCAAAGTTTGTTATGTTGAGCCCGTCGAAGGAAGTGTGTCTGTGCATTTACTGTGCAAATTTTGATTTATACGTTAATAGTCTAAATAATTTCCTAGGAGGCAAACATTCAGACCTCGATAGAGTTCGTTCTACACTTTTATCGGCAATTGTTTGCTCCAATTTGTCCGATAAGTGTCTTTTTCAAGAATGTACTTTATGCTCAGGTTCTGAAAATATCTACCTAAGTTTGTTTGGATTAGAGACAACTAATGAACATGAGGAGATTGTTTTTGCTATGTGGGAAAATGGCCATCTTGTGAAGAAAAGATTAACAATCTCCAATTTTTTTAGCGATCTTTCTTCTTGGACAGTCAAAACAAGCGTTCATTTAAATATTAAAAATATACAAAGAAAAGCTATAAAAGAAGAGAAAGAAATAGCTGCAACTAACTCAAGTCATCTAGTACTGCATGGTGATTTTGCTGAAAATTGGGCAGTGATTCACAGTAACCCTATTCAAGGTACTCACTGGGTTACTCAACAGGTCTCTATTTTCACAGCAGTTTGTTATCAAGAAAAACTAACAAAAACTTTTGCTGTCATCAGTGATGATAGAAAACACGATTCTGCCCATGCCTTGTTAGCAATGGAAAAAATAATTAATTCGATGAAAAATGATTCAACCGATTTAATAGATCAAATATCGATTATAACAGATGGAGCAGCAAGCCACTTTAAAAATCGATTTCAATTATATGAAATGAAAAATGCTTCCATCAATAAAAAATGGTTGTTTTCAGCTACAGGTCACGGGAAAGGTGCATGTGATGGTGTTGGCGGACTAGTGAAACACTATGCAACTAGACATAATCTTCAGAACAGTCATATTGAATCAATACAAGATGCCAATGCTTTTGTAACAAAAGTTCAATCTTATACTAATAATATTAAACTAATCTTACTACCAAAAGAAGATATTGAAGTTTTTAGACAAAATAAAATAAAAGAGTGGCTTAAGGCTCCTAAATATAACGGCATTCAGAAAACCCATGTATGGAAAGTAAATGTAGGTAAAAAGAAAAAATCTTATACATGTCGAACTGCTCTTCATTCTTTAACAAAATTGTTAAATAAAGAGAAACAGAAGAAGAAGAAAATCAACTCAAAGAATTGTGTTAGCAGGAAAGTTAGAAAAAGCAATAAAATGTCTAAAAATCATAAAAAAGGGAAAAATACGTAGGATTTTTTCTTGCACGACAGTGCTATGCGGGAACATAAAATTTTTTTCTTATTTCGTTTATATCTCTTAAAAAACAAAAATATTCCAAATGTCATGTATATGACCATATAGGTATTGAGACTAGCTATCTATAAAAAAAATTGAGTAAAAAAAAAGATGGCTTTTTTGAGAGAAAAGCATTTTTCATTGTTTATAAAAAATGCCATATCATCCTTGATTTTTTGTAAAAAAAATTTTTAACTTGGCAGATCGAAAGAGTATCACCAACAGCATCGAATATGTACAGAATTATTTTCAAATATCCATAAAAATACGAATTAGAACGATTTAAAAAGAAAAAAGTTTTCGATTTTTGAGAAACGAAATTTGAGGAGTCATTTTTGAAAAAAGCATAACACATGCAATTTTGATGCTATCGAAAAATCAAAGAATACGTATACGCTTATTTTCCGAGTAGAATAATATACTATAATTTGAGCTGATTCGGAGAGATAGGTGCTGTCGGCCTGCATGATTTGAGATGAAATCGGTTATTAATACCTTCGAAGGCTGCTTTAAAAATATTTGGATAGCTGCAGAGGCGGTGTATAAATCTTGCACTAAAAATGCTGTGAAGAAAAAGAAAATATGCTTGAAGAAGAAGGTTCCGATACGAATTTAACAGTTTCCGGAGATGGTACGTGGAAAAAACGGGGACATACTTCACGATATGGCGTGACGACTCTCCAGAAAAATATAGCTAGAAAATCATCGATACATCAGTGAAATCGAGTTATTGTAAAACGTGTGAGTACTGGACAAAAAACAAGAGGAAGATCCAGAAGCATATGAAGAATGGCTCTCAAGCGATCATGATTGCCTATCTATCACGCCGGATCGGCTGCGAAAATGGAATTCGACGGCATAAAAGAAATGTTCGGCCGCTCGCTCGAAATGTATAATGTGAAGTATACACGCTACATCGGTGACGGAGACAGTGTTACTTTTAAAGGTATTTTAGATATGAATCTTTATGATACTCCTGTTGAAAAGCTAGAATGTTATCTACACGTCAAGAAAAGAATGGGTACACGATGCCGAAATGAAAAAAAAGTGAAAGATTTAGGAGGAAAGAATAAAGATACAGTAAAATTAACTGACAAAATCATATATAAACTTCAAAAATATTATGGTTTAGCGATAATAAGGCATCAAGATGATGTAGAGGAAATGCATAAGGAAATTTGGGCTACTTATTTCCATATGGGCTCGACTGACAAGAATTGACATCAAAATTGCCCGGTCGGCGCGGATAGCTGGTGCGCGTATCGCCGAGCGAAAGCTGAAGGACTCAATATGAGAAAATTCAAGTACGATTATCTGCCATTAGATCCACAAGTTTTAAAAGTTTTGCATCCAATTTATACGGATTTGTCAAGAATGGAATTGCTAAACAAATGCAAAGGGTGCAACACACAAAATATTAATGAAAGTTATAACGGCTTGCTATGGCACTTTGCTCCGAAACATCTTCACAGCGGCCTAAAAACCATACAATTGGCCAATTTCTTTGCAACGGGGATCTTGAATGATGACATGAAGTCCATATTAAGAATATTTCGCACAATGGGCATAACTGTTGGCCGCTACGCACTAGAATACGCCAACAGTCGCGACATGGCATGTATACAGCTGGCCGAGCGAAGGCACGAGAAAACTTCAAAGGAGGCTCGGACAGCTCGTAGAGAAGCTGCAGCTGATGAACAGCACTTTTTCGAGCAAGAGGAAGGCGAATTGTATGGTCCTGGAATCGCAGAATAACTGTAAGTATGAAAAATTAAATTTTATAACCGAAAAATCAGTTGTCAAAACTTTAAACGCGTTTTTCTCAAAACTGCATTTTCAAGAACGGCTGTAGCTCTAGCTCAAAGAAAAATTAACGAATCGAATTGAAATTTGGCACGAATATTCGTAACATGTTTTTACATACCATGAACTAGGATCTTTTTGATATTTCAAAAAATACAAATTTGCCGAGCAAAAAACGAGCGTTTTTTTGCGAAAAATTGAATTTCTTTTTTCAAAACGCTGCCATTTTTTTCAATATTTTTTAGATACTGGCATTCTGAGGACTTCTACAACTGCAGCCGATTTACAACTTCATTTTTGGATGACTCGACGTCGGAGCGTATAACTCGGCTTACAGTCGATATTTTTTCATGAAATTTTGTGTATTAACTTATCAATAGTATCTGAATATATCCTCAAAATTTTAAGATATTTGACCGAATGGTTTTTTCTTTATGAGTCTCGATAAATCACCTCCATTTTCCGCCCGAGAAACTAGACTAGCCCCTTAATGTTTTTATGTTTAATGTTTTATGTGCTTACCATATCATCGATAAAGGGTAGAATCAGTAACCTCTTAATTATTTTCCGTTTCATGATTTATTTTTAAAATGGCCGATGAATTAAATTTTTCTTGCGCAAATTGATTCGTAAAGTCCTAAGGAATGACGCTCTGGTATTACTTATAATTACAGCGAGTATTTCTTATATAAATAACCAAATCTTGCCTATAGGGGTCAAGCCTGGATTAAATTACGTAAAAGTCATTTTCAATTTTATAGACGGCAAAAATATTTTGTCACGATCTAAGTTGATGCAAGTTTCTATATCTTAAATATGTATATTATATGTCATTTTTCGACGAATTAGACTCCTCTAAGTAGTCTTTATATAGTCGCTTGAAAATTATTGTATAATATATAATTATTATATAGTATTACATTAGTGTTTTAAGCCTTTTTAACCACTTACTACGTGTTTTTTAATCAGCATTTTTCATGGTCACCGAGGCTTCAAAGTATTATTCATATGTGTACTCTCGGACTTAAGGAGCTACATTTAAAAAAAAAGATTATTTTTAATTATTAGAGACACACATATCAACAATAATACTATGAAAATACTAGTGTACACGGAAAAAAGTTTTGTGCATCTACGCTCCAAGCTAGTACGTCTGCTGCGCAAAACACACAGAGCTCTACTGGCCCATGCATTTTGTACTGCTGTAGTCTTATTTTGTACTGTTGCTGCCCAAAATATCGGACAGTTACAGTATGACTTGGCGTCTCTCGATCGTTTTGAACAGCAGACGCCTAGAAACTCGAGTCGCTCTCGTACGAAATCCAGAAGTCACAGCGACACTAACGCTAATGTCGGTGCAGTACAAAACTTTTTTCCGTGTAAATGTAGATTAGCAAATTTTCAAGTAACTTTAAAGACCACTTATAGGAATCTAATTCGTGACAAAATCCTATATAATATACATATATAAGATATAAAAACTTGCATCAACTTAGATTGTGTCAAAATATTTTTGCCGTCTATAAAATGAATAATAATTTTTACAAAATTTAACTAGGGCTTGACCCCTAATTATAATAATTTTTCAGAAAATGATAGAAAATATAATAAATACTGATAAAAATCTAATAAAACCTGATAAAAATTTAAATGAACTAATAATGATTTTTACTTATTTTAGCAATATCAATGAGTATGAACCGTCAGAAGAAGTATACGTAAGACCTGTCAAAACAATTTAAATGCACAAGCACAAATGATCAAAATGAAATAATTGATAATAGCTATAATGCCGGTGATCAATGTAAATTGTTTATAATTAATATGTTCTAATACTTTCTCTACTAATAACTCTAATAATACTTCAGCTAATACTTTCTCTACTCATAACTCTAATAATACTTCAGCTAATAGTTTCATACATAATCATATATATTCAAACGCTATTATACTTCGTATATGTACATATATGATTATATATAATGTGATAAAATTGTATTTTGAAGTACAGAAGTCTCTCGATATATATTGATAATCGAGCCTTATACGTAACCTATTAAACATATACCATTATTTAGAACATCAAAATACATGAATTCTAAAAAAATCATTTCCTGCGACTCAATGGAACTTAAAATTTTTAGCGATAAAGTTTACATTCCCTATAATACAGAAAACAATAGAAAAAACTAATGAAACAGCCACTTAACACAATTTTCAGCAATTTAGAAACGGCTCAAATAAAAGATTTCGTCAAAAGCTATTATTAAAAAATGACTTAAATGGGGGTTGCTTCATTTTCACCGTTATACAGAGGATAAACTGATCAGAAAAAACGATCCCTATGCATTTCGGGCAAAAAGGGTGCTTTAGCACAATTTTTTTAGACGAATGGCATGTCAAATTAAAGCTTGCAATAAAACCATCGACTAAATCCACTAAACGGCGAAAATGCAGCAGCCCCTCGTTGGAATTATTTTTTAAAAAGCTTTTGATGAAATTGTTCTTTTTAGTCCTTATTCGATTGTTGAAAATTATGCCAAGTGGCTGTTTTATTATTTTTACGGTATTCTGTATTGTAGGGGATGTAAACTCGTCAAATACCTCAAGTTCCTTGAAGTCTCGTGAGAAATTTGTCATAAAATCATTTTGCCGGAGAACGTCATTAAGGAGGTTCACTCCAAAATAACATTATTATATATTTATTTAAAATTTAACCAAATGACACCATATAAATGTAGATATCACCGTAAATCCATCATCACGACTTTCCCCCGTCACCCATCGACCACCGACCATCATCCACCGTCGACTGTCCATTACCCATCATCCGTTATTCATCGTCCACCGCCCATCATCCACCACCATCGCATATCACCCATCATCCACCGCCGACTGCCCATTACCCATCATCTATCATCCACCAACCATCATCCACCGCTGACTACTCATTACCCATCCATCAAGGTCATCCGTCACCTACCAGCCATCATCCATCGTCCACCACCCATCGTCCATTGCCCATTGTCCATGACCCACTGTCCGCCTCCCATTATCTTTCGCCCATCATTCATCACTATTCGCCCATGGTCTATAATCCATAGAACGTCACCCACTGTCCGCCACCCATCATCCATCACCCATCATCCTTCCCTCATCACCCACTGCCTATTACCCACCATTTAACGCCTACCGCCAATCACCTACCGCCCAACGATCATCGACAATCACCCATAATCCATCATTATCCGCTCATGGCCTATAATCCATCGCTCATCACCCAATGCCCGCCACCCATCATTCACCGCCCACTGCCCATTACCCATCGTTCAACAGCCACCACCCAACCCCCACAACCGACTGTCCATTACCTATAATCCGTCTCCCATAACCGTACATCCATTCCTCATGACTTTGCCTCATCACCTATCGTCCATCGCCCATCATCCAACGTCGACTGTCCATTACCCATCACCCGTTATCCATCGTCCACTTTCCATCATCCATCACTATCGCCCACCGCCCATCATCCACCGCCGACTGCCCATTACTCATCATCCATCACCCACCAACCATCACCCACCGCTGACTGTCCATTAACCATCATCCATCACCTTCCGACCATCATACATCATACATCGTCCACCATCCACCGTTCATCGGCCATTGCACATCACCTACTGCCCACCTCCCATCATCTATCACCCATAATCCTTCGCTCATCATCCATCACTATCCGCCCATGGCCTATAATCCATCGCACATCACCCACTGCCCACTACGCATCGCCTACAGCCGACTATCCATTGCCTATAATCAATTTCCCATCACCGTACATCCATCACTCATGACTTTTCCCCATCACCCATCGACCACCGCCCATAAACTTTACATAATTTCTAATTTCTCAGCTTGGGTTAGTTAGGTTTAGAGTTTATGGCTTGCGTTTTTATTATGTAAACTTTTTTTGTTTTAAATTACTCAGCTTGGATTAGTTGGATTTAGGGTGTATGGACTTATGGTAACCTCTAAAATATTATTCCGTTCGGAACTTTTTTCAAAGACGGAGTTGTAAAATTAAATTTTTTTTAGTGCAGTGTATTCCTTGACTCATACAAAAGGGCGGCCAACGTTTATTTTTTTATAAATAAGGGTGTGTCCAGATGGAGGACAAAAATATGGTCTGTCCTCTCCAGTTCGTATTCCATCGCTGTTTCGCTGTCCCGTTTTGAATTCAAACGTTGAAATGTATATTTATATATACGTCTATACTCTCAATACTCCACTGCAAGGGCTAAATTTGCTCCGAAGATCCGGAGTAACTTTAAACGGTTTTAACGTATCAAATCCCAACGTTTGAATTCGAAACTGAACAGCGAAACAGCGATGGAACACAGACTAGAGAGGACAGACCATATTTTTGTCCTCCATCTGGACACACCCTGACCGTGTATGGGTTTTGAGTTCACGGGTTTATTAGTTTAGGATATCTATACGGTTTCTGCATTTGCGTAAGTTCTAATAAAAATTTTCTTGAATTCTGTGTGGGTTGGGGGGGGGGGGGGGGGGTTCGTTCCCATCGCCCCCTCGTTAATCCGCTTCTATATGAATTAAAGCAACTATAGAACATTTAATTCAATTAATATTTTATAGAAACCGTTATAATATTACAATCTTTAAATTAATTCATTTATTATTATTTATATTTATTAACCGATAGTTAGATCAAAATATAACAATTACGGAAATGCAGAGAGAATTATTTCATTGTCACAAAGTATTGTGCTAAATAACTACAAAAGCATTTATTAGATAAAACATTTCCATTTATGAAAAACATTCATTAAGCAAAAAACATATTGAATTAACTTCTGCCTGGAGTGTAAAAAATCAAAATAAAAAGAGCATACCTAAAAATTTTAAAAAATGCATAAGCAGGGTGCTATTTTTTGAAAAATGGTAGGGACCCCGTTAAAGCGCCTTCTCGCACTCCGGTAGGTTCTCAGTAAAACTATAAAAGTATTGCATACTCGTTTCTAAAATCGCTAATTTTGGACAATTTTTGCTAAAGTACCAGAATTGGTTTGGAAGATCAAATGTATTCTAAAAATTCAGTAATTTTATGTCACTGAGAATAATTTTATTAAAAATTAACACAATTAATAGATGATTTTTATTTATAATGACATCATCTATAAGAGGAATACATTTATTGTCTTATAATTATTTACATAATACAATTCTATACCCACACAGGACGATATATTTCGATGAAATATTTCATGAAATATTCCGTTGAAATATTTCTGCAATGTTTTAGAAATATAACTGTAACATGTAGTAAATATTTCGATGAAATATTACTTCGAAAGATTTATGAAAGATTCATGGAACATTGCTCGATATATTTCATGGAAAGATTTATGAAACATTTTTCGAAATCTGTCTGAAATCTTTCGCGAAATATTTCTAAAACATTTATTGAAACATTTTGGTGAAAGGTTTCTGAAAGGTTCCAGGCAGGTTTCCCGGAAGATGTCAGTTATCAAACCAGATATATTTCTCGCAAGTTGTCTGAAATGTTCCTGAATCATTGTACGAAATAATTCATGAAAGATATTTGAAACATTTCTCGAAATCTGCCAGAAATCTTTCGCGAAATATTTCTGAAACATTAATGAAACCTTTCGGTGGAAGGTTTCTGAAAGGTTTCAGACAGGTTTCCCGGAAGATGTCAGTTATCAAACCAGACATATTTCTCGCAATTTATCTGAAATGTTCCTGAATCATTGCACGAAATATTTCATGAAAGATATTTGAAACATTTCTCGAAATCTGACAGAAATCTTTCGCGATATATTTCTGAAACATTTATTGAAACCTTTCGGTGGAAGGTTTCTGAAAGTTTTCAGACAGGTTTCCCAGAAGATGTCAGTTATCAAACCAGATATATTTCTCGCAAGTTGTCTGAAATGTTCATTAATCATTGCACGAAATACTTCATGAAAGATTCCTGAAACATTTTTCGAAACCTGTCAGAAATCTTTCGCGAAATATTTCTGAAACATTAATTGAAACCTCTCGGTGAAAGGTTTCTGAAAGGTTTCGGAAGCGTCTTTTGGATGATGTCAGTTATCGATTAGGAGATATTTAGAGTTTCGCATGACGACACTCAATTTCAATATAAAATGAAGATGATTATCTTACTTTCAGTATAAAATGTATTCTCAGAGTAATGGAGATCATGTGAAATCTTCAAGAGTTTCAAAAATTACATCTTTCTAATTTTTTCACCTAAATAGGAAATTCGAATTCCTAGTTTAATTACCGATCGATAAATGACATCGCCCGATAAACATTTCCAAGAACTTTCTAAAATGTTTGATGGGAACTTTGGCCATGCTTGCTTCAGAAATATTTCATGAACGCATTCCGAAGGATCTCGAAAAATGTTTCAAAAACGTTTCATGATCGCCCCATGTGTCAGTAACATTTAAGGTACTTACAGAGGAATATTTCCGAATCGCTTGCTGACACCTCCCGGAAAACATTCCCGAAAACTTTTATGAACGATTTGCAGGTATAATTTTACTAATCGATAACTAATATCTTCCGGGAAACCTTTCTAAAACCTTTCAGAAACCTTTCACCCAAAGGTTGCTATAAATGTTTCAGAAATATTTCGCGAAAGATTTTTCACAGATTTCGAAAAATGTTTCAGGAATCTTTCATGAAATATTTCGTACAATGATTCAGAAATCTTCCATAAATCTTTCGAAGTAATATTTACTCGAAACATTTCCTACATGTTACAGTTATATTTCTATAACAATGCCGAAGTATTTAAACGAACTATTTCATGAAATGTTCCATTGAAATATATCGATCGTGCAATTGTGTAATGTAGTTCCACTGAAAAAATTGCGGCTTTCAAAGTGAATCAGATTTTTCTCGCAAAGTAGATGATACGTATGAACATCTTTCTCTTAATTCTATTGAACTTGTTAAGCGCAATCGATTGATCCATGATGTTTTCATATTTTTCGATAATGAAATACTCATTCAAATGAATAGAGGGGACTAGAGAGGAGAGAGAGATAATTTCTTTCTTCCTTCCAGGGTTGCCAGACTGCGATTTTTAGGCTACTTTGGCGACAACATTTTTAGATTGGCGACTTGCGATTTTTTGGCGATTTTTGCCATTGACGGTGCGATTTTGGGCGATATCTATCAGACAGTAAAAAGGTTGTTTTTTCTCTTGAGTTTTAGCGGCTTCACGCGATTCGCAATATGTACATGTTCTGAGCGTATTCTGACAGTCACGAGTCGACGCAAGTCGGTACTGGCCCCGTGCAGCTGTGATGACCCAGGTCGGGTTTGGTTAGGTAGCGCGTGACCCGAGAGCGGTTTATTTAAATAAATAATAAATAAATAAATTAAATAAATAATAAATAAATAAATTAAATAAATAATAAATAAATAAATTAAATAAATAATAAATAAATAAATAAAATAAATAATAAATAAATAAATTAAATAAATAATAAATAAATAAATTAAATAAATAATAAATAAATTAAATAAATAATAAATAAATAAATTAAATAAATAATAAATAAATAAATTAAATAAATAATAAATAAATAAATTAAATAAATAATAAATAAATAAATTAAATAAATAATAAATAAATAAATTAAATAAATAATAAATAAATAAATTAAATAAATAATAAATAAATAAATTAAATAAATAATAAATAAATAAATTAAATAAATAATAAATAAATAAATTAAATAAATAATAAATAAATAAATTAAATAAATAATAAATAAATTAATTAAATAAATAATAAATAAATAAATTAAATAAATAATAAATAAATAAATTAAATAAATAATAAATAAATTAATTAAATAAATAATAAATAAATAAATTAAGTAAATAATAAATAAATAAATTAAATAAATAATAAATAAATAAATTAAGTAAATAATAAATAAATAAATTAAATAAATAATAAATAAATAAATTAAATAAATAATAAATAAATAAATTAAATAAATAATAAATAAATAAATTAAATAAATAATAAATAAATAAATTAAATAAATAATAAATAAATAAATTAAATAAATAATAAATAAATAAATTAAATAAATAATAAATAAATAAATTAAATAAATAATAAATAAATAAATTAAATAAATAATAAATAAATAAATTAAATAAATAATAAATAAATAAATTAAATAAATAAAAAATAAATAAATTAAATAAATAAAAAATAAATAAATTAAATAAATAATAAATAAATAAATTAAATAAATAATAAATAAATAAATTAAATAAATAATAAATAAATAATAAATAAATAATAAATAAATAATAAATAAATAATAAATAAATAATAAATAAATAATAAATAAATAAATTAAATAAATAATAAATAAATAAATTAAATAAATAATAAATTTAATAAATAAATTAAATAAATAATAAATAAATAAATTAAATAAATAATAAATAAATAAATTAAATAAATAATAAATAAATAATAAATAAATAATAAATAAATAAATTAAATAAATAATAAATAAATAAATTAAATAAATAAATTAAATAAATAATAAATAAATAAATTAAATAAATAATAAATAAATAAATTAAATAAATAATAAATAAATAAATTAAATAAATAGTAAATAAATAAATTAAATAAATAATAAATAAATAAATTAAATAAATAATAAATAAATTAATTAAATAAATAATAAATAAATAAATTAAGTAAATAATAAATAAATAAATTAAATAAATAATAAATAAATAAATTAAATAAATAATAAATAAATAAATTAAATAAATAATAAATAAATAAATTAAATAAATAATAAATAAATAAATTAAATAAATAATAAATAAATAAATTAAATAAATAATAAATAAATAAATTAAATAAATAATAAATAAATAAATTAAATAAATAATAAATAAATAAATTAAATAAATAATAAATAAATTAATTAAATAAATAATAAATAAATAAATTAAATAAATAATAAATAAATAAATTAAATAAATAATAAATAAATTAATTAAATAAATAATAAATAAATAAATTAAGTAAATAATAAATAAATAAATTAAATAAATAATAAATAAATAAATTAAGTAAATAATAAATAAATAAATTAAATAAATAATAAATAAATAAATTAAATAAATAATAAATAAATAAATTAAATAAATAATAAATAAATAAATTAAATAAATAATAAATAAATAAATTAAATAAATAATAAATAAATAAATTAAATAAATAATAAATAAATAAATTAAATAAATAATAAATAAATAAATTAAATAAATAATAAATAAATAAATTAAATAAATAAAAAATAAATAAATTAAATAAATAAAAAATAAATAAATTAAATAAATAATAAATAAATAAATTAAATAAATAATAAATAAATAAATTAAATAAATAATAAATAAATAATAAATAAATAATAAATAAATAATAAATAAATAATAAATAAATAATAAATAAATAATAAATAAATAAATTAAATAAATAATAAATAAATAAATTAAATAAATAATAAATTTAATAAATAAATTAAATAAATAATAAATAAATAAATTAAATAAATAATAAATAAATAAATTAAATAAATAATAAATAAATAAATTAAATAAATAGTAAATAAATAAATTAAATAAATAATAAATAAATAAATTAAATAAATAATAAATAAATAAATTAAATAAATAATAAATAAATAAATTAAATAAATAATAAATAAATAAATTAAATAAATAATAAATAAATAAATTAAATAAATAAAAAATAAATAAATTAAATAAATAAAAAATAAATAAATTAAATAAATAATAAATAAATAAATTAAATAAATAATAAATAAATAAATTAAATAAATAATAAATAAATAATAAATAAATAATAAATAAATAAATTAAATAAATAATAAATAAATAAATTAAATAAATAAATTAAATAAATAATAAATAAATAAATTAAATAAATAATAAATAAATAAATTAAATAAATAATAAATAAATAAATTAAATAAATAGTAAATAAATAAATTAAATAAATAATAAATAAATAAATTAAATAAATAATAAATAAATTAATTAAATAAATAATAAATAAATAAATTAAGTAAATAATAAATAAATAAATTAAATAAATAATAAATAAATAAATTAAATAAATAATAAATAAATAAATTAAATAAATAATAAATAAATAAATTAAATAAATAATAAATAAATAAATTAAATAAATAATAAATAAATAAATTAAATAAATAATAAATAAATAAATTAAATAAATAATAAATAAATAAATTAAATAAATAATAAATAAATAAATTAAATAAATAATAAATAAATAAATTAAATAAATAATAAATAAATAAATTAAATAAATAATAAATTAAATAAATTAAATAAATAATAAATAAATAAATTAAATAAATAATAAATAAATAAATTAAATAAATAATAAATAAATAAATTAAATAAATAATAAATAAATAAATTAAATAAATAATAAATAAATAAATTAAATAAATAATAAATAAATAAATTAAATAAATAATAAATAAATAAATTAAATAAATAATAAATAAATAAATTAAATAAATAATAAATAAATAAATTAAATAAATAAAAAATAAATAAATTAAATAAATAATAAATAAATAAATTAAATAAATAATAAATAAATAAATTAAATAAATAATAAATAAATAATAAATAAATAATAAATAAATAATAAATAAATAATAAATAAATAATAAATAAATAAATTAAATAAATAATAAATAAATAAATTAAATAAATAATAAATTTAATAAATAAATTAAATAAATAATAAATAAATAAATTAAATAAATAATAAATAAATAAATTAAATAAATAATAAATAAATAAATTAAATAAATAGTAAATAAATAAATTAAATAAATAATAAATAAATAAATTAAATAAATAATAAATAAATAAATTAAATAAATAATAAATAAATAAATTAAATAAATAATAAATAAATTAATTAAATAAATAATAAATAAATAAATTAAATAAATAATAAATAAATAAATTAAATAAATAATAAATAAATTAATTAAATAAATAATAAATAAATAAATTAAGTAAATAATAAATAAATAAATTAAATAAATAATAAATAAATAAATTAAGTAAATAATAAATAAATAAATTAAATAAATAATAAATAAATAAATTAAATAAATAATAAATAAATAAATTAAATAAATAATAAATAAATAAATTAAATAAATAATAAATAAATAAATTAAATAAATAATAAATAAATAAATTAAATAAATAATAAATAAATAAATTAAATAAATAATAAATAAATAAATTAAATAAATAATAAATAAATAAATTAAATAAATAATAAATAAATAAATTAAATAAATAATAAATAAATAAATTAAATAAATAAAAAATAAATAAATTAAATAAATAAAAAATAAATAAATTAAATAAATAATAAATAAATAAATTAAATAAATAATAAATAAATAAATTAAATAAATAATAAATAAATAATAAATAAATAATAAATAAATAATAAATAAATAATAAATAAATAATAAATAAATAATAAATAAATAATAAATAAATAAATTAAATAAATAATAAATAAATAAATTAAATAAATAATAAATTTAATAAATAAATTAAATAAATAATAAATAAATAAATTAAATAAATAATAAATAAATAAATTAAATAAATAATAAATAAATAAATTAAATAAATAGTAAATAAATAAATTAAATAAATAATAAATAAATAAATTAAATAAATAATAAATAAATAAATTAAATAAATAATAAATAAATAAATTAAATAAATAATAAATAAATAAAAAATAAATAAAAAATAAATAAATTAAATAAATAAAAAATAAATAAATTAAATAAATAATAAATAAATAAATTAAATAAATAATAAATAAATAAATTAAATAAATAATAAATAAATAATAAATAAATAATAAATAAATAAATTAAATAAATAATAAATAAATAAATTAAATAAATAAATTAAATAAATAATAAATAAATAAATTAAATAAATAATAAATAAATAAATTAAATAAATAATAAATAAATAAATTAAATAAATAGTAAATAAATAAATTAAATAAATAATAAATAAATAAATTAAATAAATAATAAATAAATTAATTAAATAAATAATAAATAAATAAATTAAGTAAATAATAAATAAATAAATTAAATAAATAATAAATAAATAAATTAAATAAATAATAAATAAATAAATTAAATAAATAATAAATAAATAAATTAAATAAATAATAAATAAATAAATTAAATAAATAATAAATAAATAAATTAAATAAATAATAAATAAATAAATTAAATAAATAATAAATAAATAAATTAAATAAATAATAAATAAATAAATTAAATAAATAATAAATAAATTAATTAAATAAATAATAAATAAATAAATTAAATAAATAATAAATAAATAAATTAAATAAATAATAAATAAATTAATTAAATAAATAATAAATAAATAAATTAAGTAAATAATAAATAAATAAATTAAATAAATAATAAATAAATAAATTAAGTAAATAATAAATAAATAAATTAAATAAATAATAAATAAATAAATTAAATAAATAATAAATAAATAAATTAAATAAATAATAAATAAATAAATTAAATAAATAATAAATAAATAAATTAAATAAATAATAAATAAATAAATTAAATAAATAATAAATAAATAAATTAAATAAATAATAAATAAATAAATTAAATAAATAATAAATAAATAAATTAAATAAATAATAAATAAATAAATTAAATAAATAATAAATAAATAAATTAAATAAATAAAAAATAAATAAATTAAATAAATAAAAAATAAATAAATTAAATAAATAATAAATAAATAAATTAAATAAATAATAAATAAATAAATTAAATAAATAATAAATAAATAATAAATAAATAATAAATAAATAATAAATAAATAATAAATAAATAATAAATAAATAATAAATAAATAAATTAAATAAATAATAAATAAATAAATTAAATAAATAATAAATTTAATAAATAAATTAAATAAATAATAAATAAATAAATTAAATAAATAATAAATAAATAAATTAAATAAATAATAAATAAATAAATTAAATAAATAGTAAATAAATAAATTAAATAAATAATAAATAAATAAATTAAATAAATAATAAATAAATAAATTAAATAAATAATAAATAAATAAATTAAATAAATAAAAAATAAATAAATTAAATAAATAAAAAATAAATAAATTAAATAAATAAAAAATAAATAAATTAAATAAATAAAAAATAAATAAATTAAATAAATAATAAATAAATAAATTAAATAAATAATAAATAAATAAATTAAATAAATAATAAATAAATAATAAATAAATAATAAATAAATAAATTAAATAAATAATAAATAAATAAATTAAATAAATAAATTAAATAAATAATAAATAAATAAATTAAATAAATAATAAATAAATAAATTAAATAAATAATAAATAAATAAATTAAATAAATAGTAAATAAATAAATTAAATAAATAATAAATAAATAAATTAAATAAATAATAAATAAATTAATTAAATAAATAATAAATAAATAAATTAAGTAAATAATAAATAAATAAATTAAATAAATAATAAATAAATAAATTAAATAAATAATAAATAAATAAATTAAATAAATAATAAATAAATAAATTAAATAAATAATAAATAAATAAATTAAATAAATAATAAATAAATAAATTAAATAAATAATAAATAAATAAATTAAATAAATAATAAATAAATAAATTAAATAAATAATAAATAAATAAATTAAATAAATAATAAATAAATAAATTAAATAAATAATAAATAAATAAATTAAATAAATAATAAATTAAATAAATTAAATAAATAATAAATAAATAAATTAAATAAATAATAAATAAATAAATTAAATAAATAATAAATAAATAAATTAAATAAATAATAAATAAATAAATTAAATAAATAATAAATAAATAAATTAAATAAATAATAAATAAATAAATTAAATAAATAATAAATAAATAAATTAAATAAATAATAAATAAATAAATTAAATAAATAATAAATAAATAAATTAAATAAATAAAAAATAAATAAATTAAATAAATAATAAATAAATAAATTAAATAAATAATAAATAAATAAATTAAATAAATAATAAATAAATAATAAATAAATAATAAATAAATAATAAATAAATAATAAATAAATAATAAATAAATAAATTAAATAAATAATAAATAAATAAATTAAATAAATAATAAATTTAATAAATAAATTAAATAAATAATAAATAAATAAATTAAATAAATAATAAATAAATAAATTAAATAAATAATAAATAAATAAATTAAATAAATAGTAAATAAATAAATTAAATAAATAATAAATAAATAAATTAAATAAATAATAAATAAATAAATTAAATAAATAATAAATAAATAAATTAAATAAATAATAAATAAATTAATTAAATAAATAATAAATAAATAAATTAAATAAATAATAAATAAATAAATTAAATAAATAATAAATAAATTAATTAAATAAATAATAAATAAATAAATTAAGTAAATAATAAATAAATAAATTAAATAAATAATAAATAAATAAATTAAGTAAATAATAAATAAATAAATTAAATAAATAATAAATAAATAAATTAAATAAATAATAAATAAATAAATTAAATAAATAATAAATAAATAAATTAAATAAATAATAAATAAATAAATTAAATAAATAATAAATAAATAAATTAAATAAATAATAAATAAATAAATTAAATAAATAATAAATAAATAAATTAAATAAATAATAAATAAATAAATTAAATAAATAATAAATAAATAAATTAAATAAATAATAAATAAATAAATTAAATAAATAATAAATAAATAAATTAAATAAATAAAAAATAAATAAATTAAATAAATAAAAAATAAATAAATTAAATAAATAAAAAATAAATAAATTAAATAAATAATAAATAAATAAATTAAATAAATAATAAATAAATAAATTAAATAAATAATAAATAAATAATAAATAAATAATAAATAAATAATAAATAAATAATAAATAAATAATAAATAAATAATAAATAAATAATAAATAAATAAATTAAATAAATAATAAATAAATAAATTAAATAAATAATAAATTTAATAAATAAATTAAATAAATAATAAATAAATAAATTAAATAAATAATAAATAAATAAATTAAATAAATAATAAATAAATAAATTAAATAAATAGTAAATAAATAAATTAAATAAATAATAAATAAATAAATTAAATAAATAATAAATAAATAAATTAAATAAATAATAAATAAATAAATTAAATAAATAATAAATAAATTAAATAAATAATAAATAAATAAATTAAATAAATAATAAATAAATAAATTAAATAAATAATAAATAAATAAATTAAATAAATAATAAATAAATAATAAATAAATAATAAATAAATAAATTAAATAAATAATAAATAAATAAATTAAATAAATAAATTAAATAAATAATAAATAAATAAATTAAATAAATAATAAATAAATAAATTAAATAAATAATAAATAAATAAATTAAATAAATAGTAAATAAATAAATTAAATAAATAATAAATAAATAAATTAAATAAATAATAAATAAATTAATTAAATAAATAATAAATAAATAAATTAAGTAAATAATAAATAAATAAATTAAATAAATAATAAATAAATAAATTAAATAAATAATAAATAAATAAATTAAATAAATAATAAATAAATAAATTAAATAAATAATAAATAAATAAATTAAATAAATAATAAATAAATAAATTAAATAAATAATAAATAAATAAATTAAATAAATAATAAATAAATAAATTAAATAAATAATAAATAAATAAATTAAATAAATAATAAATAAATAAATTAAATAAATAATAAATAAATAAATTAAATAAATAATAAATTAAATAAATTAAATAAATAATAAATAAATAAATTAAATAAATAATAAATAAATAAATTAAATAAATAATAAATAAATAAATTAAATAAATAATAAATAAATAAATTAAATAAATAATAAATAAATAAATTAAATAAATAATAAATAAATAAATTAAATAAATAATAAATAAATAAATTAAATAAATAATAAATAAATAAATTAAATAAATAAAAAATAAATAAATTAAATAAATAAAAAATAAATAAATTAAATAAATAATAAATAAATAAATTAAATAAATAATAAATAAATAAATTAAATAAATAATAAATAAATAATAAATAAATAATAAATAAATAATAAATAAATAATAAATAAATAATAAATAAATAAATTAAATAAATAATAAATAAATAAATTAAATAAATAATAAATTTAATAAATAAATTAAATAAATAATAAATAAATAAATTAAATAAATAATAAATAAATAAATTAAATAAATAATAAATAAATAAATTAAATAAATAGTAAATAAATAAATTAAATAAATAATAAATAAATAAATTAAATAAATAATAAATAAATAAATTAAATAAATAATAAATAAATAAATTAAATAAATAATAAATAAATAAATTAAATAAATAATAAATAAATAAATTAAATAAATAAAAAATAAATAAATTAAATAAATAAAAAATAAATAAATTAAATAAATAATAAATAAATAAATTAAATAAATAATAAATAAATAAATTAAATAAATAATAAATAAATAATAAATAAATAATAAATAAATAAATTAAATAAATAATAAATAAATAAATTAAATAAATAAATTAAATAAATAATAAATAAATAAATTAAATAAATAATAAATAAATTAATTAAATAAATAATAAATAAATAAATTAAATAAATAATAAATAAATAAATTAAATAAATAATAAATAAATTAATTAAATAAATAATAAATAAATAAATTAAGTAAATAATAAATAAATAAATTAAATAAATAATAAATAAATAAATTAAGTAAATAATAAATAAATAAATTAAATAAATAAATTAAATAAATAATAAATAAATAAATTAAATAAATAATAAATAAATAAATTAAATAAATAATAAATAAATAAATTAAATAAATAGTAAATAAATAAATTAAATAAATAATAAATAAATAAATTAAATAAATAATAAATAAATTAATTAAATAAATAATAAATAAATAAATTAAGTAAATAATAAATAAATAAATTAAATAAATAATAAATAAATAAATTAAATAAATAATAAATAAATAAATTAAATAAATAATAAATAAATAAATTAAATAAATAATAAATAAATAAATTAAATAAATAATAAATAAATAAATTAAATAAATAATAAATAAATAAATTAAATAAATAATAAATAAATAAATTAAATAAATAATAAATAAATAAATTAAATAAATAATAAATAAATAAATTAAATAAATAATAAATAAATAAATTAAATAAATAATAAATTAAATAAATAATAAATAAATAAATTAATAAATTAAATAAATAATAAATAAATAAATTAAATAAATAATAAATATATAAATTAAATAAATAATAAATAAATAATTTAAATAAATAATAAATAAATAATTTAAATAAATAATAAATAATTAAATTAAATAAATAATAGATAATAAATAAATAAATTAAATAAATAATAAATAAATTAATTAAATAATTAATAAATACCCCGCCATGGTTGCCTGGGTTGACGCGTGGTCTGGTGGACCACCTTTCTGGCATGAGGAAGGGCAACGATCCTCCCGGCGGGGCTTGTAGCTGGATGATTTGCTGGTTCGCCTGGCAATCAGAAGGCAACTAAACGGTAACCAAGTACACGACAACATACCACACTAATATACAGACAACATCCAACGAACATGAGAGAACGGATACCCATCTCCGCGGCGTCCGAGGCATCCTTCTCCCTGATGCGTGATCCTAAACAGTATGATAGAAGAATGTCTGTGCAGGGGCCCTATGAACGGGTATCGCCTCGAAGCAAGTGTTACGGGGGCCCTATAGACGGGTATCGCGCGGAAGCGAACGAACAAAAAAAAAAGTATGATAGAGTCGGGGGCCCTATAGACGGGTATCGCCCAGAAAACGAAAGAAAGGTTTAGGAAAATGCGAAGGTGCGACGGACAGCGACGGCAACGTAGCGGCCGGGATACTGCCGCGATCTCACTCGGGAAACATTCACCACACAATATTGCTCACCACTACAAACAGGACACTATTACACATACACTACACCTCAACCGACACTAATACAAGGGTCACGCTACGTAACGAGCATGTTGACGCTGCCCGCAAGGGATGTGCTGCATGATGCATGAAACGTGCGTAGCGTGGTATCTCCCGACGTCAACGCGTCGCACCCGCGGGAGTGCCAGGATGCCAATGATTGGGTGTACGTGCGCAGGCTGTTTCGGTTGTAAGTTTCCCGTCACGGGCCCCAAACGGTTATAGCAATGGGGGTAGCTATAGCCGAAATGAAAAGCGGGATTGGGAGGAGACGAAAAAGAGGCTCCTTGAGATCCAAGGTAAAGAGAAGAACCTCAATGTAAGAGGTGAGCAAATGGCAGAAGAACTGCAAGGCAACTGCCCAGAACAGATGGGAGCTGCCCTGGATGGAATGACGATGATGCTGAAAGCATTGTCAGATTATGTCTGCAACCAACAAAAGGGTGCAGGAGGGGCTATCAAAAAAGGTATACCCCTACTACACGGCATGGTCCAGCTCCTGACTGAGATGTGCAGTGAGGCTCAGGGTAGATCAGAGACCTTGCCTCAGGCAAAAACTGCCTCGGAGCAAGGTCCCGGTGGATCGCAGGGTGGCAAGAAGGCCACAAACAATCGACTGCCTAGATCCGAAAGGAAGAGAGACAGGGTTACTTCACAAGATGAAGAAACCCCAAATAAAAAGACGAAATCTGTCGCCGGCGCATGGCAACAGGTACGGAATAGGCACGTTAAGAGTAAAAATTTGGACGTCCCTAAGGCCTCTGCCGGACCCGGTACTAGTAGCGGGGACACGGCAAGACTGACGGCGCCAAAGACAAAACAGCGCGGGAGTGAGGCTACCCAGAGGCTCGACCCGCCATCCGGACCCCGGGGTGGCCTCCCCGCTCTCAGAACGAGACGCGACGCAATACTGGTACAGCCGACGGAGGGCAAGACGTACGCCGATATTGTAAGCACCTTAAAGAAAGGTGTGGACCCAGACGCGACAGGTACAAAAATACGCAAGATGCGTACGACGGAAAAGGGTGGCGTCCTCCTTATCTTGGAGCACGGGACGACCGATACACAGCCGTTCCGTGATGCCATCAAGGAGGCCGTCAAGGGAATGGGAAGTGTCAAAGACATGACAGACAGACCGACAGTTGAAATCCTAGACCTAGACTGTATGGCAACAGAAGTAGAAGTGACGGATGCAATCAAGCGAGAAACTGATTGTGAGACAGAGATCAAAATAACCATGTTTGATCCGAATGGCAGAGGGCAGAAAATGGCTCTAGCTGAACTAGATCGCAGCGCGGCCGCCATTATGCTAAAGAAAGGTAAAATGAGAGTCGGCTGGATCAACAACTGCCGAATTAGACAAAGGGTGACAGTAACTCGATGCCACAAATGCCTCGGGTACGGGCACCTGAAAAAACTGTGCAAAGGAATAGACAGGAGCAAATGTTGCTGGAAATGTGGCAAAGAAGGCCACAAGGCAGCAGCATGCTCAGCCAAACCAGATAACAGGCTCACCTGTTTCCTGTGCGTGGAGAAGGGTATCGACATCGCAGCTCGAAACCATTTTCCACGAACAGGTGCCTGCACAGTATTCAGAGAAGCCCTTAAGGCATGCAAGTTACATCCTTCGAGATGATCTGCGTACTCCAAGGGAATATGCACAGAAGCAGACTCGCCCACGACCTCCTCCCGCAGTTCATTCATGGTTGGCGGGGATTTCAACGCCAGAGCGATTGAATGGGGGATGCCCATGACGAACGGACGGGGACAGCTCATACTCGACGCAACGGCAAGGCTTGGACTGACGACGCTAAATGTAGGCTCGACACCAACGTATGTTAGGCCTGGATTTGGCCGATCCATACCAGACATAACGTTTTAAGCGAAGGGCTGGCTAGGAATATTCGGAACTGGCACGTAACTGACGCCGAGAACGGTAGTGACCATCAAATCAGTACATCCGATTCGAGATAGGGGGCGCGGACGAAAGGACAAACACGTCAAGACGAAGCGAGCACTTTCCGCGATGGAACGTCAGACGTATGGATCACGAGAAATTAGTAGAGGTGGTAATGGATGCGGAACCTCCCTCTGCGAGAATTCCGCGTGTACCAGTAGGCCGTGAAAGAGCGGAAGTGCTCGTAGAAAGAACGACGAGAGTGATAGCGAAAGCGTGCAACGCCGCTATGCCACGGACGTGCACGAGAAATAGACGACAACCGGTATACTGGTGGACCGACGATATCGCGACACTCAGGAAAAGACTCCGGGAAGGAAGCGACGATCTCATGCAGCAGTATAGGTTGACACGGAAGCAGCTTCGCTACGCGATCAAGCACAGCAAGCTTCGTTGCTGGAGACAACTTTGCGAGGACGTCGACGGCGACCCTTGGGGGATGGGCTATAAGATAGTAACCCAAAAACTGAAAGCACGAGCGGCCAATTTGGTGATGAGCACGCGAAAAATCGAAACGGTAATTGACGGGCTCTTTCCAACCCATCCAGTTAGGGACCACGCGGAATACACCGACATACGCGCGGACGATATCCCGCTGTTCACGGAGGGGGAGCTTTTGGCAGCTACCTCCTCCCTGAAGGGCGGAAAGGCACCAGGACCGGACGGAATACCAGTAGAAGCAATAAAGATAATCGCGAAGTGTAGGCCACAGATACTGCTTGAAATGTACAATACATGTTTGGTAGAGGGGGTATTCAGCTACCGCTGGAAGAGGGCGCGATTGGTTCTCATCGATAAAAATAAAGGGGACCCAAATTCTCTATCCGCTTACAGACCTCTTAGTCTGCTCGATACGATGGGGAAAACAGCTGAGCTGCTTCTTAGGCCAAGGATCCAGGGAGCGATTCGGGAAGCAGGCGATCTTTCCGATAACCAGCACGGTTTCAGGAAGGGTCGATCGGTGATAGGCGCGGTGCGCGAAGTAACAGCGTCGGTCGCTAGAACAGATGATAAGTGTCATGCGGCTAGACCGATAGTCGTGCTGGCAACGCTTGATGTTAAGAACGCCTTCAATTCCGCGAGATGGGTCGACATCCTGGCTGCTCTTCGAGCCTTTGGGATGCCAGACTATGCATTGCGATGGATTGAGAACTATCTGAGTGACAGAAAGCTTTTGTACGAAACGGACGAAGGACTCAAAGTCAGACCTGTCACGGCCGGCGTGGCGCAGGGGTCGATTTTGGGTTCGGATTTCTGGTTAGTATTATATGACGCAATGCTGAGACTCCAGATGCCGAGCGGGGTGTCGCTGATAGGATGCGCGGACGATGTAGCGGTGGTAATAGTTGCGCGCGACGTAGATACTGCCCAGTTCCAGCTGACCGTGGCCATGCGGCGCATACTTCGCTGGATGCGTGAGCACGGACTACGGCTAGCTTTAGATAAGACGGAAGTAGTATTGCTGACTAGGAAACGAATCCAGACAGCAATGGACATAACGGTAGGTGACGCGGTGGAGAGGACGCGTCCGGCGGCTAAGTATCTGGGGGTGACCCTAGACAATAAGCTGACCTTCGCTCTTCACCTCCGAATCACGGCGAATAGGGCGGCGAAACGGGTAGCCGAATTAAGCAGGCTCATGGACAACGTGCGCGGGCCACGACCTGCAACGCGCAGACTGCTCATGTCAACCACGAACTCCATTCTCCTCTACGGAGCGGAGGTCTGGGCCGATGCCATGAGCAAGGAAAAGTATAGAAAGTGCATAGCGGCGGTGCAGCGCAAGGGAGCACTTCGAATAGCAAGCGCGTACAGAACGGTTTCAAGGGCAGCGATATTCGTTATCGCCGGAGTTATCCCCGTATATCTGCTTGCGCAAGAGCGAAAGCGGATATACGAGCGGAGTCACGGACGATGACGGCGTGGCAGGACGAATGGCTGGGTGAGAGGCAACGACCACAACCACGTCGACAGCAACAGGCACGATGGACCTACGAACTAATACCGGAACTGGCTCCGTGGCTGGGCAGGCAATTCGGGGAGGTGAGTTTTTACCTCACCCAGTTCTTGTCTGGGCACGGATACTTCAGACAATACTTACACAGAATGGGGAAGGTTAGAACACCGGCGTGTACTTACTGCGGGCACAACAAAGACGACGCGGAACACACGTTTTTCGTGTGCCCGCACTGGACCGAAGAACGACGAAGACTGGAGACCATTACGGGGCCGACAGTGCCAGCCAACATTGTTGCAACGATGTTGGAGAGCAAAGACAAGTGGGACGCGGTAGCATTATATATCGAAAAAGTCCTCCGCGCGAAACGGGAAGACGGATGCTTGGCCGATGGGCCAGGCTGACGAAAAGACAAGACAAACGAAACTTGGCAGGACTGACTGAAGACGAAAGAAGAAAAAGACAGGCGGCCCCCCACTCGAAGTAATGCGAAAGCGGTACCGGGTGGGGGGCGTTCGCGGCACACTCGTTTTTAGTGGGTAGGACACGGCGGCGAGCCCGCCTCGGCTGTAATCCGGCATTGAGCACGGACATCAGTTGAGGATGGACAGCGCGCCAGTGGAGTCCCACACTACCACCCCAGAGTGCAGGAGCTCAGGGGATGGTGTCCATGATGATTTTTGCGAGTTAAAAAAATAAATAAATAAATAAATTAATTAAAGAATAAATAAATAAATTAAATAAATAATAAATAAATAAATTAAATAGTAAATAAAAAAATTAAATAGATAATAAATAAATAAATTAAATAAATAATAAATAAATAAATTAAATAAATAATAAATAAATAAATTAAACAAATAATAAATAAAAAAATTAAATAAATAATAAATAAATAAATTAAACAAATAATAAATAAAAAAATTAAATAAATAATAAATAAATTAATTAAATAAATAATAAATAAATTAAATAAATAATAAATAAATAAATAAATTAAATAAATAATAAATAAATTAATTAAATAAATAATAAATAAATAAATTAAATAAATAATAAATAAATAAATTAATTAAATAATAAATAAATAAATTAATTAAATAATAAATAAATAAATTAAATAAATAATAAATAAATAAATTAAATAAAATATAATCAAAAGGTAATAAATGCGGATTGAAACAAGAATATTTTAATTGAGCACGACACTTTCTCTCTGCATCTAATCCGGGCTTGAGACCGGCTACGGCTGCATTAAAAGTGTTTGAAACGAAAAATAAAGAGAAGAATGAATAAAATTAATATCGCGAGAGTGTATCCGTTAGCACGTTTGGACTCTGACTGATTTTACTCGTCGTCTACAAATTCACTGTAGCCCTGTTGAACCCCTCTCCATTTTTTATATATGCAGTCTATAGTGGTCTAGAGGCTGCATCCAGCCACATGTTGTTGAAGCAATGTCCGAGCACTTGAACTCGGACCCCCCAAGATCGCGTAGAACAGAGATTCTTTAATATTTGTGCTTGAACATGTTCGAGAATCGAGTGATTATACATATATTGTATATTTTCTAAATGAATACGTATTATTTTATTTGAATATTTGCGCGTATAAATGGCGAATAACACGTGACGTATTATTATGTCACACAGCATATCGAGCGCAGCCCGACTTGTGACTGTCTCGGTGACCGATTACCCTTAGAAAGTATAGAGGTTGTTGGGTAAGAAAAAGATTTCTGACCCTAATACATTTTGGGCAGAACTTTACATATTCAAGAATGCAGGGGGAAAATTTATTTTCCGAGAGCTTGCAACATTTGTACTTACTTTACTTAGCTTACCGTCCACTAACGCTGTTGTGGAACGCGTGTTTCCAGTGATGAACAGCGTTCGCACAAAATTTCGTAACAGGATGCTACTACAAATGTTAGATTCCATATTAAGGATTAGGATGCGTTTTTATTCAAATAAAACATGTTGCCAAAACATTTTTCCTAGTAAAGATATGCTTAAAGATTTTAATGCGAAAATTTTATATGCAGACAAATATGAATCTGAGACTGAAGAATCAAAAAATAAGTCTCAAATAGTCGAAGAAATAGAAGTAGAAAACCTTCTATCAGAATTAGATTGTCCATGTATTAGCAAAGTGAATGTTTATTTTAAACATTCATTTATACACACTTTCATAAAACTGTTACTTATTTATAATAAATAAATTTATGTAGTAAACCGATTTGTACGTTGATTATATTGGTTCCTAAAACAATCATTTATTAATTAGATTTGTTCATTTAATTTTATGCTGTGCGATTTTTTGTGCGATTTTGATAGGTTGAATTGGCGGTTTCTGGTGATTTTTCTGCGGATAGGTGGCGACATAGGCTTCTCAGCGTCTGGCAACCCTGCAGTTCCTTCTGTGGTTCATCACCGGGTTCTTGTTCGTCACGTTACGACTCACGACATAGCACTTGTGAAAAATTATATATTAAAAGCAATTGATTCACACATCAAAGGTAGTAATTAAGGAGTTTTTTTATCTTCGGTGAATTTATATGTAAGTATATATTTATATCCTAATAATGTAGTTTAACGTAGAATCCTAACCTTTTATATACACGTGCTACGATAAAATATGCGTCATGGCATTGCCCGTGTTACCAGATCCTATCACTCTTCTATTCAAATAAATATCAATGTATGCATGCACGAGATGTTCATTTTTCCTTTTTTTCAGTAAATTTTGGAGAACCAATATCAACTTATTTTATTAATCTACGTCAATTCTTCATAACCTCATCACAGGCACTCGATTCTTCCAGGTGAGATTATCATCATTAATTTTTTCAACACCTTTCTCAATATTTTCTTCAATAATTTATATAAATATATTTTTTCTAGTTGTTCTTCTACACACCATTCGATATATATTCCAAGGTGATCAAAGGTTGTTCCAACGAGCTTTTCTACAATTATTTGCAAAAAATAAAGTCAAGTGTGGTGAGTCATTTTAATTTAAAATCATCCAGTAAGTATTAAGTGCAAGCTTGTGATGAAAATTTAATGATATTCATATGATGGGTTGGTATTTATGTAACATTCCTCTATCTGTCTTTTGCCTAGTCTAGACTGTGTCTTCATGACGTAGGATGATTAGCGTTCAATCTCGAATAAAATCTTTATTTTCAAATTTATGGAATGAAAAATATTTTAATACCGAGACAATTACATTATTTGAGATTGACCACTAATCATCTTACGTATTCGAGACGCAGTCTGGACTATAGGCATTCACCGTTGATGGCATAATGGAATATTCCTGTCAAGACTAGTGTCTGCTTGCTCTAAGCACAAAAGTCTCAAAGTGCCACTAAACTCGCAGAGTGAGTGCATATCCAACTCACGCTCAACATGTACCTTGCGAGTTATATTGCATTTATTGAAATCTTCCAAGGCTTGAATATGTGCAATATAAGTGGAATATTTGAAAATTATCTATATCATATATTTAAAATATGTATACTATGTTTGTAGAATATATATCAGTGGATTCGGAAAAAAATTATTCAAAAATTTTCAAAAGTCACACGTATAAAATGTGTAGAATATATTTTACATATTTTCTATCCATATTTTCCATATACTTAATATATATTTTACATATATCATATGAATTCGTAAAATACCAGACAGTCTTTGAGTTTTTCCAAATTATTTATATATTGTATGTATATTTTGGGTGTATTATACCTATATTTCATGAATATTTTACACAGTTTATACATGTGATTTTTGGTAATTTTCGAATAATTTTTTTCTAGTAGAGTGAAAGATGTAGTCTATTATACGTACATTGTATATATATTCTGAATATATGAAATATAATGCTTTTAAATATTCCACTTATATTGTACGTATATTTTATACACAATATGTGTATTAACTTTATATAGCATTTCAATGATTTTGCTTTAATCGACTATATGCATATTTTATATAAATTTTACATATATATTTATACATATATATATATATATATATATATATATATATATATATATATATATATATATCAGAAACATTTCATGTGTTTTACGTAACGATATTTGAACAAATTGATAGGTGTATTTGAGATAAAATATATGTAAAATATACATTCAATTTACATGAAATATACATAGGCATTTCAAGCAGAGAAACCATATCTAATAAATGTAAATGATGTACTAGAAATGTTACTAAATGACTTGGAAAATTAGGTACATCTGCATCTCTCTCAGTTTTCACAAAATTAATAAAATTCGAAATTTCTATTCAGTTCTACTCATCAGAATTTGATCATCTATATCTTCAAGAGAATTTGAAAAATTATAACCTCACTTCCTATACTACGTCTCTATTAGAAAATTTTTTCAAACGTTGGGAAACTCTAATGGTAAATTTATTCTAATATTTGCATTGTTTGGCTTGATGAAAATATCAATTAAAATACCTCTTTATAAAGAAATACGAGACATTTAGTAAGCTTGCAAAGTACATGTGCCTTGAGAGGTAGCTGAATGTCTCAATCTGCGAGTTTGGTGGCTCTCAGGTGTTTCTGTGCCTAATCCATTTGTCGGATTTCATTCTTTCATCATGCATGACAGCCATAGTATTCTATGTTAGAATATCAAGTGCATTATTTTGTATACTTTGACAGAATAATTATTAGATGTTGTGATAAACATTTTTAAATTTTCTTTTTTTCTGAAGTAACAGTACAATTCTCTTCATAAATAATTCCCTTATTAACTTTTATGGTACCCAGTCTGTGAATTTTTAAATAGTACTTTTGAGCCTTACTGTTTTTCTGGTGAACTCTGCACTCCGCATGTATGATATGATAGAAGTCACTATTAACTTGTAAATGACTGTTTGCCACATTGACCCGAATATGTTGAACTAGTTTTTGGACATCAACTTTAAAATGAATATGGCTATATTCATTAATTAATATTCATCACCACCATCATCCTTATATATGTGTATATATATATATATATATATATATATATATATATATATAACTATTAGCAATTATTTCTTAAGTTTAACGAACATTCGAATAACTCGACAAATTATTAAAATTTGGGTTGAACTCTCAAATCCTTACCCTTTGTAGTAGACAGTGGTTCTATCTGCTTGCTCACACTCATTCATGCTTTATGATCCTTAAGAATAATAAATGTCGAGACAATAACCTTTGTTCAGTGGCTTTATCTATAGTTGTGGTATTGCGGTACTTAATATTATTTTATACATCAGTCATTAAAACATTGAAATATTTATATAAATATTTATATATACCTATACCTATATACATGCATACATTCATACATACTCACACACACATACACATACACATACACACTCATATATATATATATATATATATATATATATATATATATATATATATATATATATATATATATATATATATACACACATACACATACACATACACACTCATATATATATATATATATATATATATATATATATATATATATATATATATATGTGTTCTCTGTGAAATCGATTAGCCAAAAAATTTGTTTCTCTGAAAATTTGGAAATAGATTCTCCATAACGTCAGTGAAGTCGTGGAATTTTTTTTCAGATTTTTTGAAGCACCCATTTCTGAGTTGTGGTAGGTCAAAGTAGAGCTTTAGAGCACTTTTTTCGTTTTTTCGCAATTTTCAAGGGCTTTTTTGATATGGAAGGAGTCGATTTTATCGCTAACATGACCATAACATGTTATCCTCTATAAAAAAATCCATGGCCGGAAGTTTGAAGCCAGTTAAAACGTTATTTGATTGGCTCCTCGGATGAAGCGCGAAGATTCAAATGTTATTAGTAGTTTAATTTACATTTATTTTCTTTTATTTTCGTTCTGGAAAGTCTATGATAATAGGAAATGTTAAATTGATCACGAAGAATCAATACTTTATAGCATTACAAAGGAAGTGTCAATCTAATGTAAATTTAAGTAAAAAAGGATATTCGTTTAGTTAGAAAGTGAGGGTAGATTACGTTTTTTCACATTTGCGAAGATTGTACTGTCACGCTTTTTTCAAAAGATTTAGAAATTAGATATACTATATCACTTCAAGACAATGTCATGAAGGAATGCGAAGATGATATGCACTGTATGAGAGAAAGTGTTGAAAATTTACCGCGCGCAGCGCGGTCAGGTATGCTAGTTGTAGAGATTTTCCCTAGAATACGATAGTTTTGGTCCGACGACTGAAAATCTCAGCAACACAGTGATAACTTCAATTTAGATAACTTCGATTTTGTAGAGGTTCTTGAGGTCGCCGATTACGAATATGCTGTTACAATTTTTAATTTCCAAATGCCTGGTCCGATATGACCAGTAAGAAACTCTTCTGTTTCTGCGACAAATGTTATTGTATTGAAAACGCTGCTTCAACGTGAGTATAATTGTAAGCATGGTTGAGAGTACTACTTAATGTCTATCCTATTGCCTATGAAAATTGTGGTATTCTAGATCAAAAGAATGACAATCTGGTTTTTTGAACAGGTATTCCGGTTTTTTTTCTACAGATTGAACGTTGTCATTTTCCTGTAGAATGATATTTCAACCCACTGATATAAACATGAAGTAAAATTATACTAGGAAGCTTTCTACTCTTGTAAGAGTATGAGCGGCTCTTGGAATGAGTATGTCATGAGCAGGATGGCTTCATCGTAGTAGTTGACCTAATGCAACTTAGCGAGTTAAAATAGTATTTTGCATAAAAATGATAGCGACCCATTTATAGGAAAAAACTGGATAATCTATTGCATAAGCTGGTATCATAATTACTGAATAGTTCATTCGTTTCGACATATTTTTCTGCATTTTATAATTTTTCTATCGAACATTCCTGCCAGCATTGTAATTTTAGAATTTGATATAACAAATGAGGTTCTGAAATTCATTTTAACATGACCTTGAACAAAATATAACAAACATTTTTTCTTTAGGTTTGCAATCATTACAAAATGAAACATTTTGCTATTATAATAGACGAGGAATGAAACATTTTGCTATTATAATAGACGAGGAAAATGAGAAAAGGGTAGTCCCAAGTAAATGGCTTACCTCTGATAAAAAAAGATGTATTGGCTACCTATCAAAGATGCAGTTAAAATAAAGAGTTCCATAATAAGATTACAAGATGTGCAAAAGTCTTGGAAGTTGTTTACGATAACAAAGTTTATCAAATCAAATGGTAATCTTTTTCATTTTATTTTTTAAATCATACTTCAGTAGATACCCACGTGAAAAATGAATAATCAACCAACCCAAATACTCTGTTCCATTCTCTGTTACATGACCGAACACACATACACACACACACACACACAACACACACTCACGGATGTAGACACAGGCACAGATACAGATACAAATAGACACACACATACACAAACACATACCGAATACGGACAGACACTAAGATACACAATCGCACACACGCACACCGAGCACACGCAGACACACCCACACACTTATACCGAACTCTCTCACATATAGACACAGGCATAGATAAGAACAGACACATACACACACGCGCACTGACGAAGGTACACACAAACAAAGACGCTGACAAAGTCACAGACGCAGACAAAGTTCCAAACACTGACACAGTCACAACTACACATAGCCAGGAAACCCACACACACATACATACTGAATACTCACAGATAAAGACACAGACTCAGATACAGGTACGAACAGCACATGATCACACACAGACACACACACACACACACACACACACACACACACACACACACACGCACGCACGCACGCGCGCATGCACACAGACACACACACACACACGCACGCACGCACGCATGCACGCACGCACGCACGCACACACACAGAGAGAGATGCAGACACACCGAGCACAGACAGACCTATGCAAACACGCACGCAGGAACAGGCAGAGACATAGAAATGGTCAATGACAATGACAAGGTCCCGAATATGAACAAGACACAGTCACACATACACACAGTCCAGACACACATACACTCACCGGGCTTACAAACACTAAGATACACAGTCGCACACATTCATACACTCATCGAACACACACAGACACACACATATACCGCACACTCACAGATATAGACAAAAGTACAGATACAGGTACGAACAGACATAATCACACTCACGCATACACACACACACACATACCGGATGCTCACAGTCACAGGCACAGACAAAGACACACACAACGTACAAACACAGACGTAGAGAAAGTCCCAAACAAAAACAGACAAAGTCACATATACACAGACACACACACAAACCCACATACACACGCGCGCATCTTTATATTTTACCCGAATCTGCTCAGATAACTATAGTTGTATTAGGAACGTATTGTGCTTTGGAATGATGTTTTTCAAGATAGCAGGAAAATATTCCCACAACTATCTTAACAATTCCTTTTTTTTATAGATGATTATACCGAAGCTCAGAGAGAAGCTCGCTTGCAAAATATTGAGGAACTATCCGACGCAAGTGATTATGAGAAGCTAAACCATTCTCGAAGTGCTAGAAATAAGAAAGATCTTGCGGGTGAATTTGTGGGACCTTTCAAGTCGTCGACCTCAAAAAATGGACTCACCCCGACGCGCAATGATATAAATACTGAGGAAGTGAATAAAATTGATGATGATGAAGATGATGATATGTCATTCGATGAATCTCTGACTGGCAGCAAGAATGATGCTGATAGGGTCGAAAAGCAAATTATCGAAGGAGAACAGAATCTTAACGAACGCGTTAGTCACGAAGCAGTCAGCGAACATGAAAAGATTGATTTCGTTCAAATATTCGGTCAGTTATTTTACTTACTCTTATTTTTAACTCAAACAGACAGTCACACATACATACAACATACATACAGACATACACAACCACAGATGGCGTCACAGAAAAAAGTATAAGGAGACACTGATACTTATAGACAATAAGAGACACAGTCGCACACACATAACACACAGAGTTCACACAGACACATCTTCTAAACACATCTACCACACACTCGCAGATATTGAAACAGGCACAGATACAAATAGACACAATCACACAACACACAATCCTCACATAAACGAACATAGCACACACACACACACATAAACCGAACAGTCACGAATACAGGTACAGACATAGTCAGACACACACATGCACCGAACACTCACAAACACAGGTACATACACAGTCTCTCACATCCTCATATCATGTTCACAAAAGTCTCACATACACCACACACCCACACACGCACACCGAACACACAGAGGCAGAGCCACAGATACAGACACATACACATAAGCACTCACACACCGAACGCACAAGTATTTGTACTCTGCATATCGAAACCATGTAAAACATGGTTTTGCTGGAGTATTAGAATGAAATATTATTCAGTATTCACGAGAATGAGAACGTCTTCGGTTTCAAATTTACACATGTATAATGATTACTTGTTACAGAGTTGCTCAAAACGTTGTTGACCAAAGTGAACTCCCTGAATATGAAAGTGGATCGGTTGTCAGCCAAGCTCGATCGCGTCCAGTATGTGCGAGATGGAGTGCGAACCGTCGCACCTGTAAAAGTAATCTAGAAAATGGTCAAGCATTTTCCCATAAACGAACTGACAGAAGAAAAGTCAATGGAATTTGTGGAGCAAAAACTGCAAATAGGCTGTCCAAGATTTTTACTATGCATGTGCGTAATATACTATTCCTCACCCGAGACTGGGACGAGACTGTGATACTTTCAAAGTAGAAGTGGAGAAATAGTACATATGTTAATTCACTCTCGTGTAGCATATAGTTCTTTATTCACGACCCAACTGTGACCACTTTATTGACTTTTGAAAGTGGATCATATGATTACAGAAAATAAATTCTATATTTGCGTAGAACAGTCGATTATTAAATTTATTCTGTCACATAGTTTAATGCAAAATAGAACGTGAATTTTTCGGATAGTTGAAATAATTTGCCAAAGTAAACAATTTTTACTTCCGCTAATTTCACTTCACTCTAGCTAATTTTATTTTAAGGGAAAAAAAGTGAAAGAGGGGATAAAACGCTACTTATGGATTGCTTTTGAGGTTAATAAAGTGACTCTTACATTTGGATCGTGAATAAAAGTAATTAGAACCTCGTGTTTTCAAAACTATACAAGGTGAAAATTGCTATTTTATTCATTAGTGGAACAATATCTAATACAACGTGCGTATGCTTCATTTGGAACACGTTTATTTGCGAATGCGTGGTGCCACGGAGAGAAAAATCATGGCTCTTTATTAGCATGGAGAAGCGCGTAATATTTCCACGAGGAAATTCCATTATGAAATTCGCAAGAAATTCTCGCAAGGCTTAACCTTGTTGCCGTAGTAGTTTTTCTTTTTTGATGAAAGAAGAAAAATTTGTATCGAGTTGATACAGACTGTGATTTTTCGTACTGTGATTTTTATATAAATATATCTTTTATGATTTCCATGATAAGGCCATGATTTCTCTCTCCGAGTGAAATAAAGTTTTACGCACGCGTGTCGAAATAGTATATTACGCAACGGGTTCGGAGAGGCTTTATTTATGAAACGAGAGGTTTACGGCACGAGCCGAAGGCGAGTGCTGTTACTCGTTTCGTTAAAAAGCCTTTATGAACAAGTCTCATTCGATATTTTATAACACGAGCGCCGAAAAATCAAGACAAAGTTTCGATTTTGAGGTTAGAGTGTTATAAATGATTTTTTGTAATACCATGTGGGGAATTCAGTTTTGAATACTCACATTAGTGCGTAAAACAAAATTCAACGCATAGAATGTCCAAAAATCATGTATGCAATGCGTGTGTGTGCGGCTTATTCCACTCGTGTTATAGATCGCTAATCGTGGGGAAAAGTCCTATTTATAACACAGCGAGACTAAAGCTCGCACTTTACTTACACTTTGTAGTATACTAAAGCCGCTCTTTTCTGCGCGGAAAACTATAGGCTAAAGTTCTCGCTTTAGTCTCTAGTGTTATAAAATATCGTTCGATACGCGACTACAGTGCCACTTTTTTATACGGCGCTTAGTACCCTCGCTTCGCTCGAGCACTAAACTGCACCTCGCAAAAAAGTGGCACTTTAGTCACGTGTATCGAAATATACTATTTACGCACTAGTCGTTAAAATAACTATTTACGGATTCACGAGTACTACAGAAATGGACTAAAGCGCTTTCTATTATAAAATAAGTTATGTCTCCATAATTCATGACATGACTTGCAGGGTAAAAATAAACATGTTCTATACAATATTATTCTATGTCATCACTGCTAATGTGAGAAAGGGGTTTGGACCTCACAGCGGAGCCCAGAATTTCGAGTATTTGCTTACATTTTGCTTGGTTTTCTAAAAATTTGTTCGGTAACAAAAGAGAAGGTTTCATTCAAAGTTTGTTACATTTTCAAACATTATATATCTATTTTTTTATCAGTATCTTAATTTTTAATAAATTGGCATATATGTTGAAGTGATTTTTCCGATAATAACTCGTGTATAAGGAGTCAACATTGAGTATCTTGGAAGTTTGTCTGGAAAAAATATTTGTAAAATTCAAGAACTCCGGAATGCTATTTTTACCATATATTTCAATATTATAGAGTTCTCCTTATTTTGCTGAAACCATAGAACATCATTAATAATAATTTTGTAGTGACAGATAATTGCTCGCAAGCATTTTTTAATACAAGCGCTATGATTCGTTAATATTTAATTACTTTTTAAATGATTGTTTTTACGTTAGATATAGCTTTACGCACGCAAGGAACACAGATTTCTATTTGCCAGCGAAAAAGTTATAGTGATTTTGAAATTTATGATATTTTTCCAAATGTTACACTTATAAGTAACTTGAGTAAAAATTTATACATTTCATTTTTAACTATTTGTTGGTGAATATAATATATTTCAGCTGTGTTTTATATGAAAGCCATCGTTACGAACTAATCATGAGAGATTATTCAATAAAATTCAAAGACCAACGATATTTGATAATCCCTAAAAACTATAAACTGATGGTTACAATTATTGATGTGTACCAAAGATAAATAGTATATTATGATACACGTGTTAATGCTTGCATATGATATTTTATTAAACAGTATGGATTCAACTGAGGAGTTGAGCCACGCTTTCCCTAGTGGATTAAATGGAATTGGTCGAAGGAGATGTCGGAAGATGTTCTCGAAATAATCACACACTCAAGTTTATTCATTCAAACTGCGCGCTCGCGACTTTAATTTATTCTTCGGAATTAAAGTTCTCTATTATACACTTTGAATTTACAAAAGGATTACTCTGAATTATACGTTAACGTATTATATGAAGAATGATAAACTAACAGTATAATCGTGAAGTTATCGGCACAAGTCAACTCAGAGAGAACTCCCGATCTGTACTGCGGTTTAGATCGAATTGAACCCCGGCCGTTACGTCGGGTAGTAAGTTAAGTGTCCGAGGTTGGCGCTCCAAGCACCGAGATACGGAGCTGACTGTCGTTATAGTCAACATTCCCATGCAATGATTACGGAGTTTTACCACTGTAAAGCGTGGTTTAAATACGAGATTAAGTCCATACTGTTGAATAAATAATATTTATATTCGAGTTTACACGTATTCAACCGAAATTAATGACTACATGATCCTTTGTATTAGTTTTCTCCCATCTTAGTGTTGTCATTTTATTTGAGATCATTTCAGTTACTGACGATAAGTTCCCGAGGTTGGTGCATGACATCTGGTAAGAGTTGAGTGTGTTGGAAGAAATTTATGTACCTACTTTTTTGTATTTTAAGGGTCTTTTGCATGTTCTTAACTGGGGAGAAACTGAAGCTGCTTCTAACATATTCATATTCATCCTCATTTCATTTGGTGTGTGTGATAGTGTGACATTTGTAAATTTAATTTTTATTTCATTTATTTACAGAGTTTCCTTCACTTCGAATTAATATTCATTCACCATGATCTTTCTTGGATGCATGAGAAATGTATGTTATATATATATATATATATATATATATATATATATATATATATATATATATATATATATATATGCACACACGCGTACAATCTACGCAATGAAAGACTTGAAATTTTAGTATGTTTTAATTCTATTTTTCTTGAAATGTAAGCAGAAGAAAAACTCACTTTGTTTGGCATATGATATTATAAGCCCAATCGATTATCTTTCAAATTTGTTATTTGGTACGTCATTCCTTGAGTTGTTGGGTAATATATTACCTCGTTCTCTGACCATTTTATTAATCAACTCTTCATTAAAATGCATCAAAGTTTGAAACACTTTTAAATATATATATATTAAATCCATATATGTTTTTGTATTATTTTTATTATAAAATAACTACACTTTATCCAAGTCATTTTATTACGCTAAGAAGAGTTTATCCATTGAAAAAAGAATTATCCTTACTTGAAATTGAAAATTGAATATTCACTTATCTAGTCTAGAATAATATGTCTAGAAGACAGATGACTTGCATTATGAGTATTTATTTTCGAGGTGTAAAAGGTAAGTTTGTCATTTCAATGAATATGTCAGATAAACTCAATTTTTATTACCCTGAATGAAGAGTTTTGTTTGGAATATCTTGGTAGAAAATAGATCACAATTTGACCTTGAGTTGATCAACTTTTATAGCCATTGATCGTATTTAATCAGAAATTCCGACCAAATGCCCTTGTGAACTGGATAAAGTTTTTGTTCCTAGAATGACGGTTATAAGGTTAAACTTCTAATGAACAGATTGTCAATCACAGAACGACTATCCTATGATGAATATTTGTTAAGGAATATGTATTTTCAAATAACCTCTTTGCACGCACTTGTACTCAAATAGTTAGAGAACGGGAAAAAGATATCCGTGTGCACGTATCATAAATCTTCGTAGGTCCTTGTTCATATTATATGTATTCGTGTGCTTTTGTCATTATGTATTTGAAATATTGTTTTATATGATTTCAGTTAGATATTGCATTAATATTACTTATCAGATGGAAGTTTAAGAATAGAACTTGTATATATCCGATAAGATTATTCAATATAGAACATTATAAGTTACGTCACTAAAATAATACATAAGGAATTTCTCGACTAAAAATTTCAATATGGGATAGTCCTACTACTATCATTTAATCGAAGTATAACTAAATTTCCAATCGTACTTCGATTTTGATATTTGATTAGAGTACGATCTGTGACTAGAAAAGATGGTCAAGTGTGAGTGGTTGTTGGTAAAATTATCTTTTGTATGTCTGAATCATATTGCTCAAATTTTTCATTTACCATGTTTTTAGAGTATCTTGGATTCTGTTTGATCATTACGGTGTCGCTTTCGCCAAATCATTATTAAAATTGAGTACCCAGAATATGTAAATCAGTAACGAGGCAAATGAGACATAAATCATGCGTTAAAATTGAGTTTCGAGCTTATGTTCAATTTTCCATTTTTCATACCACGAAATACGTATACTCATGAGCTATTGGGAATGTGACTCCGTATATATAGATATACATTAACCATTTGCACCGAGAAATGCGCCATATTTTTTAAAGATGGCGCATTTCTCGGTGCAAATACATGAGTCAGTATATCTATATATACTACAAGAGGCATATTCCCAAAACTTATCATTGAGAAACTTGGATTTTGAGAAAATATTCAACATTGAAACATTGTCAGAATTTAAACAATTTTACTAGTTTGGTGCATTTCAGATAGCTGTAAATTTTCAAATGAACAATCTTAATAGAACATAAACATTTTTCTCATCATAAAATCATCACTTTTGTTTCTTCATTCAATTCTAAAGTAATTTGGAAAATTTTAATTCACTTTGAATTGGAGGGCCCAGTGTGGTACCCTCAAATTCTGGACCTGAGCGGAAGAACTAGCTTAAGCTTGCAATTCTATCTCCTAATATAAGCGATATATTCTTTACCAATTTTCTAATTTGCATCTGATTTAAATTCCAGATGCTATTCTTAAAAAGCAAGGGTGGAGCAGACCTGTACAAGTTCGTTTACAACATGCTAGAAGCGACGTTAACGAATGAAGTGGCCACTAAATATAGTTATCTTGGGCAAAAAAACCCGAAAATGGCATTCAAGGATCTGCTACTATGCTCTGCTATTTTTAGTGAGTGTATTTCATTTAAGACAGAAAATATTTATGTTTACATAGCTCTATATCCTGCCTTCCTAAAAATTGTTTAAAGAAAAGATTTCAAATCTGTACAAGAAACTATGAAATAATTTATATGAACAGCGTTTTCAAAAGCTTATTTCAAAGTTGAATTCCACAAAAACTGTGGTTGCAATTTGATTGTATTTTTCGGTAGAATATTCATTGCAAATGTACCTCTATGAGAAATCTTCAACTTCAATATGACAATGATCTTGAAGATGTTGAACTTGATTCAACTTTTTAAGGTCATTTGTTTTTTTTTAGAATTTAATTTTGAAATAACCTTGTAGGTTATGAAAAAATTTTTAAAAACCGTGTCGGGTGTAAAATTTTCTCCTTTTCTTAAATCTAGTGTCGAGAACAAGGGTTTCCATTTAAAAAATCAGGTTCACCTTCAAATGACTTTGAAACTGAATTTCAAGGTCAAAATAAATTGTACGAAAAGGTTGCCTTCTTTGCAATAAACAACTATCGTCTGACCTTTTTTTCATAGCGCACTCTGGAATGGATCTATATGGGTGCATTGATGAAAATGGCGCACCCATTATATAACTACACACACATACACAGATATATCTATATATATATTTAGCTTATTAAATTGTAATCATATTCTTTGAATACTTCGAAAGCCCCATAAAAGATTAAAGAACAATGTCTTTTATCTCCTATATGTAGAAGCAGCACGGAAGATGTTCAAGGATGCTGATGACGATGGTTTAAGGGGTCATGTTAGCTCCTGGCTTCTTCAATCTGCTCTGAGGGTCAAGCGTGAAGAAGAGTATGTAATTAATATATGTGATGAAAATAAATGACTCAAAATATAAATTATTTATTAAACTTCAGGAACACTAATAATAAGAAGAGGAAGAGGATTCCCGAATTATTTGACTCTGGATATGAAGAAGCAGGAGAAAACTGAACTAATAATTTGAAACTTGAGTTTGAAAACAATTTCTAGTTTAGATTCAGATTTTAAATAGTTTTTTCCTTCATTTCTAGTTTAGATTCAGATTTTTTATAGTTTTTTCTTTAATTTCTAGTTTAGATTAAGATTTTTAATAAAGTATTTATTTCCTACGTACTTAAGATTTTATATCTTCCATACTATCCAATATTACACAATAAAATTTTGTAATTTATCAAATAATTGACTCTGAATTTATTTAGTCTCAAATTTATCACCCTAGTAAAGATATACATGAAGGTATTAATATTTTGCTATGCTTGAACACTCCTCCAACAGAGTTCCTCCGAAATTATTGCTATATTTTCAGAAAATGCAATAAATCTTTCCTGGATTACTTTTGAATCAGTTAATAAGCCTCAACTATTAATCCCAGAAGTTTCACAAATGATTATTCCGTGAAATGTTTCTGAAAGTATTACAGACATACAGCATTCATCTATCGAGAAATATTGCATGAAAGGTTTCAAAAACATAACTGAAATATTTCATGATATTTTTTGACTGGGACATTGCAATGTTTCTGAAATATTTCACGAAAGATTTCGGAAATGTTTCACGGAAGATGTCTAAAATCTTTCAAGAAATATTGCATGAAAGGTTTTAAAAATATTTCTGAATTTTTTCTCGAAATATTTTCTGAAAGATTTCAGACATCTTTCGTGAAACATTTCCGAAATCTTCCGTGAAATATTTCTGAAAGATTTTTGACCGGGACATTGCAATGTTTCACGAAAGATGTCTGAAATCTTTCTGAAAATGTTTCGTGAAAGATTTTAAAAATATTACTGAAATATTTTCTGAAAGATTTCAGACATCTTTCTTGAAACATTTCCGAAATCTTTCGTGAAATATTTCTGAAAGATTTTTGACCGGGACATTGCAATGTTTCTGAAATATTTCACGAAAGGTTTCGGAAATGTTTCACGAAAGATGTCTGAAATCTTTCTTGAAACATTTCCGAAAAATGTCTGAAATCTTTCTTGAAACATTTTCGAAATCTTTCGGGAAATATTTCTGATAGATTTTTGACCGGGACATTGAAATGTTTCTCAAATATTTCACGAAACATTTCTAAAATATTACAAATCTTTCAAGAAATATTTCAGAAATGTTTCAGAAATATTTCGTGCTGTGTGGGATATGATTCTGCTTGAAATGAACCGATAAATAGCGATTTTTAAATGGAGCATACAAAGACTTAATATTTTTACTGTAATTTTGTTACGGCGTCAGTAATTTAGTGAAAAAATTAAGATAAGAAACAAATGATTTTTATTTGTATCTACCTGAACTACAAGTGGAATAGATTTTTTTGTCTATTATAGCCATTCTATGAGAAAAATCTATGATACTGCTTACGGTCCAATGTAAATTCAGTGAGTTTTATAATGAAAAGACAGTGCTTTAATATTATCACGGAAAACATGCTCAAGTTCCGGAATTCGCTTGAAAAATCAAATATATTCTTAGTATTCAGTAATTTCGTGTCGTTAAAAATATTGAATTGGAAAAATTTAGACAATAAATGGATGATTTTTATTTATATCGACCTGAGCTATGTGTGAAATAGATTTATCGTTTGTTATAGCAATTTATATGAAAAAAAGTATATGATTTTGCTTAATATCGAACTGAATATTAGCGATTTTTATAAAGATCGTACAATGCCTTAACATTTTTACTTTTAGAAAACAGATACCGGATTTCGCTTGGAAAGTGAAATATAATCTATGAATTCGGTAATTTTATGTAGGCAGAAGTAATTTAGTGAAAACAATAAATGGATGATTTCTGTTTATATCTGCTTGCACTGTGTGGGATGTAGATTTTTTGTCTATTGCATGAATTTATATGAAAATTCTACGCTGAAAATTTACAATTTTCCAAAATAACAGATAGTGCTTTAATATTTTTACTCAGAACATACTCAAGTACGGGAATTCACTTGGAAAATGAAACGTATTCTAAGAATTCGTATTCTAAGAATATTTTTACTAAATTTCTGTTTTTACATTTTCACTGGTTCTAGAAAGCCGCCGTTTTGTACAATTTTTTTTAATAGTTAACAGTGTATTAATACTGTTACGTATGCAAAATGGACGAGTGGGCAGCTAGAAGGAAAAAGTATACGGCGGGATTTGACCCAGAGACTCCAGTGTGCGAAGCTCGTGCTTAACCACTAAGCCAGTGTCTGCGCTACACTTTATCCGTGACAATGCTTAAAGACATTTTCAAGTAATATCAATAAATATATTCTTTGTGAAAAATCACAAAATATCACATCTGTTATTCTTATCTATATACGAGAAGTCTTCCTTAATGGGACATTATACTTTCTCGGCTAAGCATTCAATTGATATTCAGTGATTATTTTTTATGATATAATAAATACTGAATGTTTTAAAAGTTTTTGTAGTAAATTGTAGTATATAAATTAGAAAAAAATTGTATCATAATCTTTTTATCTGATTATCTACATCTTCTAAATATAGATGTCTTGCTGGCGGACGTAATTGCGGTCGACTGGATTGTCTAAGCTGAAAAAAACAAAAAATTATAAATTAAAATTATAAATATACTAGGATACGAAATTTTGAATATAAAAATTTAAAGTAGCGTCCTTTAATAGTCAAAGATACCGAGAATAGCATTTTCTTTTTATTCTATCGATTTTAAAAAGTGGAAAAAAGTAGATCATCATAATCCTAGTTCATACTTTAGCCACTAATGTGTAGAATATCATATAAAAATTTTGGACCAATTGGTCGAACAGTTTTATTTTTATCAAGTCTGCTACGAAAAAAAATTCGTTTGAAAAAAATGCGTTCAAAGTTTTCGCGCTTTGTAGGATAAATATATCGTTTGTGGTCAGTGCTCCAGTTTTGGCCATTTAACATAATTTTAATGATTTTAACAGTTTTAACTGTCGAATTCCATACAACTTTGGCATTAAATTAACATGATTCTTAAGTACTTTAGAACATTGTGTAATAATGAAGGTACACTTAAGTTCAGTATGTTTTGACAAAAAAAATACTTTTAGTTTTCGGTGTGTCAAAAAAGGCATTTTCTTACGCAAATCGACAAGAGAAGCAGATTAATAAAACGTTCATATTACTTAGCAATATCATTTGTGGTTGAAAATATCTGCACGGGTACAATTGATTAGATTAAAATTTTAAGAATAAATTAAAAAATTACAAAGAAAACTGATATTTCATAAAAAATAATGAATGGCCAGAAGTGGTACAACAAAATTGTTAATATACCAGTTTTGGTCATAGGACTCCAGCCATAAAAATACATCTGATTTACTTTTTACAAATAAATAGATAATGTGATTTCAAACTACGATTTTCTTATTATAACTGTTAAGAAAGAAAAATGACCATTCTAAAGATTTTTAGAATAATAAATGACTTTTACTTATATTAGTACTTTAGCGTACATAAAATGTATAAGTGAAAGTGAAAGGGAACTTTTTAAACGTATTTTCTGAATGCAAATAACAGAATTTTTTGAAAATGAAACCAGATAATATTTACATAAATGCAAAGGGCATAAAATCTGTTTTTTCAAAAATTGAAATTTTTTTACAGTGATGTGTGTTGCTTTGCTTTTGTATAAGCATTGCCTGGTTCAAATTTCAAAACATTCGGTTGATAGTTACAACCACAAAACTGTTATGAAAATTTTCCATGGTATTTACCTTGGTCATATTATAAGCAGTAATGGCTTAAAGTCCGATCCAAAAAAATAGAAGCAGTAAAAAAATGTCCAGTGCCCAAAACAGCAAAAAATATTAAACAATTCCTGCGGCTCGCCAATTACTATAGACGTTTTATACCTGGTTTTGCAAAAATAGCCAGACCCTTGAACCTTCTACTAAAGAAAAATCAACCATTTATCTGGGAGAAAAATTCTCAGGAAGCTTTCGAAAATTTGAGAGATCGATTATGTGAACCGCCAATCTTAATATATCCTAATTTTGATAAAGAATTTACTGTTACGACCGATGCCAGCGGGTACGCTATCGGTGGAGTGATTTCGCAACAAGAACTTCCCATAGCTTTTGTGTCACGAGGCCTCACCCCAGCTGAAGTAAATTATTGCACTTTTTCGAAGGAAGCTCTAGCTATAGTATTTTGTATAACTCAAGTCAGACCATACTTATATGGCAGAAAATTCATTCTTATTACAGACCATAGACCATTAGTCTGGCTAAATTCGCACAAAGATCCAAGCTCTAGAGTAACGAGATGGAGATTAAAATTGGCAGATTACAACTTCGAAATTAAATATAAACCCGGCATAATAAATACTATTGCCGATGCACTTTCACGAAATCCAGTAGAATCACAAATATTAATTATTAACGATACCACGAATAGCACTTTGTTAGCAAGTGAGCATGAGCAAGCTAACAAGCAGAGTGAGCTAGACACAGAAATGAATAATCAAGCATCGGAAAGGCAGGCAAGACCAAACGCCGCCGATCCATCCGACATGATGACGCGCTTACGCGCAGGCAGACAGCCAAGCACACGGTACATGGCAGCCATCCAAGCAATTATATTAAACCAATAAACTACCACGTCTTGATAATTTAATTGTTGGTGAACCTAAATTAATCAAAGTCAATACTAGATTCCATATAGTAATGCCACTTATTGTTAGAAGTGAGCAACGAGAAAGTTTAGTAAATATCATGAATATTTTGCAAATTTTACTTAATAAATTGAGTTTTATCTTAATTGAGAAGGATATTAATACTTTTAGCGTAGCAAAAAGTAAAAATATTGAAAACATTGAATTCAATTTAATATTAAACAGTATTAAAAAAAATCATACTCAACAAACATCAAAATTATTATATGTCTTGGCCATATACAACATCCTTCCTTGTCTACACGTGCAAAAATTATAGAAGAAATGCATTGTTCTACGATTGGTGGACACAAAGGCGTCAATAAAACCTACAATAGAATTAGACATAAATATAATTGGGAAAATCTTAAGCAGGAAGTACAACATTTCATCCAAAAATGCAAGCAATGTCAATTAATAAAATTAGTTAGAGTCAAAACCAAGCAAAATTTAATTATTACTGATTATCCAGCAATACAGTTTGCTAAAGTAGCTCTTGATATAGTCGGACCATTGCTTAAAACAAAAATGGGTAATGAATACATACTTAGCATGCAAGATCAATTTTCGAAATTCATAATTTTTGTTCCCCTTCCCGACCAGACAGCCATCTCAGTAGCTGATGCATTTATAAAAAGATTAATTTGTATTTTCGGAGCTCCTCAAGCTATACTAACGGATCAAGGGACAAATTTTCTAAGTAAATTAATGACGCGCGTAGCCAAGAGATTCAAAATCAAGCAAATAAAAACTACCGCATTTCACCCGCAGTCGAGAACGGTTCTCTCGAGCGAGCGCATGCGCCGTTACGTGAATTTCTCAAGATGTTTATTTCTAAAGAAGCCGAATGGAACGAATGGGTCGAATTAACAATGCTTAACCACAACTCCGGGCGAAATGAATCGACCATTTTCACACCTTACGAGCTCGTGTTTGGGCGTCTAGCACGACTACCGTCAAGCGATCCTCCCACCGCCGACGACCTTTTACCTGCGTACGCCGACTACATGCAAGATCTTATCTCACACCTGAGCGCCTTACGTGAAATAGCTGCCGAAAGAATCTCCCTAGCTAAGGAGAGAGCGAAACGATATTACGATTTAAAGGCTAATCACGTAGAAATCAAAGTAGGTGATTACGTTTGGTTGCAAAAGGGACCCAAGCCGCATAAATTCGATGATCCGTATACTGGTCCTTATTTAGTGTTATGTATTTGGGAAAATGAAAATGTAAAAATACAATTGAAAGAGAATAAAACAAAGGTAATGCATATGAAGCGCCTACGCTTTTCACACATTCAACCAAAATAATATGATCAAATAACAATATATAATTCACTGATTTCAGATAAAATCTACACGCGACTTCAGAAACAAGCAGTTTATCTCAAAATTTATTTAACTAATTATAATATGTAAACATTTGTTTCAGATACTAGACCAACAGTAATAGCAAAATACGAGGTTCTTTTTACCATAAAATTTTAAAATAAAGGTAAATTGTTAATAATTAAAGCATCGCAAACTCAAAGCGAAAGAGAATGACTGAAAATTTTATTCAGCATTTTTACAAATGGATAAAAGAATCTCGAAATCAAATAAAGAACATTTAATCTGACCTAACTCTATTCAGTAGATAATCTTATGCGTGATTATATAAAAATACAAAATGGGAAAATACAAACGAAATAACTTAGTTAAGCAAAATAGGTAGTGTTATGAATACACAAAAAAAAACAAAAAACAACAACTAATAGATATGTGATCATCAAAATCAATTTATTTTTGCGTATGTAGAAATAAATAGAAAATTAATAAATTTGTAAATGTTAATTTCACTTTATAACTTCAAATCAACATCTTTTATAACGTGTTTATGACTTAAGTCATTTGGTTAATGATACGACCAATTAAAAAAAAAAGAAATAAAAATAAATTCATATGTTAGGTATTATTTTATTTAGGTATTATAATGTTTAGAATAACTGTCTCATAGCAACATAACAAATGAATCAGTTTTGCAGATGTATATCAGTCAATATAAAGTAGTATAATAGTCGAAAGTGTCAGTTGTATTAAAATACCACTAACATTTTGCGATGCAAAATATCTAGTCAGTAATTGAAAACCAAAACAAATGTAAAGATATACTCTAAGTAAACGTAATCGATTATTGTGATTGACAATCGCTACTACCGTACAAACGATTGAAAGAAATATTGCGGATTAAATATACTAGTATATCGATTTATATTCGCAAAAATTTTGTATGTAAGGTACGAACAAAGCTATAGAATACGTACAGTCCTTATAGCATTCTATTATATCATAGTATATTAAAGTAGAATTATAGCTATCAATCAATAAATAGACTAACATCATAAATGTAATCGGTGCAATGAAAGCCTTTTTCGTACTGATAATAAATGTAAATTTTAAACGTTGAAGATTTTTAAGTAATTTTTTTAACACATCGAGTAATGCAAATTTTGACCATTTCCACACACATATAAAAGGGTCCATTTTACGACAAATGACCGTCTCCACAGAAGCAAAAAATAAATATAATATCTCGTTAAATAATAAATAAGTTATAATAATCTTAGTTATAAAATTTTGTATCTGAAGGAACTTTGACAAACTATTATAACACATGGAATGCATAATAAAATATGTAATGTACGAATGAAGTTGTAATAAGGTATTCCAGCAATATCGCTATTGTTAATTTTTTAACAATTTCATTGGTTATTCAAAAATACAAATATGTATTAATATTCAAATAAGAGTGATGAAAGATAGTAAACAAATTGAAATCATGTAATTGATTATATAGAAACAAATCTTCGTTAATTTAGCCATAAGTAACCGAGTGATATTCCTTTATTAATCATACCGAACTATAAACAACCTTGTAAAAATGCGAACAAGTAAATTAAATGAAATATATTTAAACAACTTACACTGTACACATAAAGGTTAACAGAATTAAGTGATAAGTATGTAAACAAGGCTACTTTTTCGTATTTATTAATTTAAGGGAACGCAATTCCCATGTAACGGATTGTGTCATTTGAAAAAAAATCATTGTAGAACTAGATATAATGCGAGAGGGCGAAGGAAGATGATTCACTCCTACTACAATCACTGTTCATAGAGGCTATCGATCGAACCGATCTTCAAGGAGTGCACAAGACGAACTCCACTAACTGGAAATACAAAAGTAAACCACGAACATCAAAAGTCCTTATTCCGAAGAAAGAAGAGGAGGTGCCGCAGAGACACAAGGCCGACTTCTAAAAACTTCCTATCAAGAAAAGACGAGGCGAATATCAAAATAATAACGCAAGAAGAAGGCAACGAAATTCACAAAAATTAATACAAAAAACTTTATGTACTTCGATTAGAAAAATTTTAATAAATTATAATCTGTCAATATATAATGTACTAAAGGAGCCAAATCAAACGCAAACGTGAACTTTGACTAATCACTCCCTTAGTACAAATGGTTTATTAATGTATCTATATTTAAATTAAGCACAATGTTACGTAGCAAACTGGGTCTACTCAAAGAAAAATTGTAATAACTATTATCCTAAATTTAATAACCGCATGTTTAACCTATAATCCAACATATCCTTCAAACTTCTCCTAATCTTTTCCTTGAAATAAAAATTCCTCCCAGAAGAACACTAACTTCATATCCACATATGACCAGTCTGCATGTTACTGGAGTTCATAAGAAAATGTATGAAATATCTTCGTAACCGCGAACATCCAATTGTAAAGGCAAAAAAGAAAGAGAATGCCATATCTATATACATATGTAGCAATTGTAGAATATAATGTCAATCAAATGTTATATATATCGTAATGAGACAACAATTGCATCAAGAAAGCTGGATTCGCAGCAGATATTTGCAACGCCAAGACTCAAGCAGGCTAAAAAGGTATCTCAACAGCCGGCACGCACTGATCACTCAACGGCAGAACAGCTCGAGTTAAGAAAATCCTCGAAATCTGCACTCGCAGGAGCGAGTAGGCTGCGATTTGAATTGCATCGCACCGGCGACGCGTGTCTGCAGGGGCGGGCCTGTTACGTCTAGATCATAGCCTAACATACACCTTCTCGTCGTCAAGCTATATGTATCTTACCATACTGAATCCTACTTATCGACCTACGCTATATAACGTGTATCCTACCTTGTCTGCCTCATACTCCACGATGGTACACTCATCCACCCCAATATTTCCCGAATTACCTTCCGCGACTCTATACCTTTGTCGCCCCCTCCTCGAGTACGCATAATCAATTCCTAGTTTAGGCTAAGCATGCGACCCCCGCGTGGTTATAAAAGGCATAGCTCCCCATGGCTCCTGGCCATTTGCCCTCACACTTTCGCCTTCAGCATAGAGCCTTCTGCATTCGAACTTTGAGCCGTAAGCACGTACGCACCAGTTTGTTATTTGACTTCTCACTTATAAAAGGGACACGCCCTTATATTTAACTTTGTACTTCTAATATAATAAATCTGCTCTTAAACTTATTTACTCGCGCTTATTTATTCGCTGGACCTGCGCTCCTATTCATATCTCCCGCCACCATCTCGAGTACGACACCGCCCGTAGCGCAGCGCAGCTCAACCGGCCCGACTACGAGGAACCAAGGCCTACACACGCACACAACGTAAGCCCCAAAATACCTTGCTAAGCCTTTGTAATCCTATCGTAAACTCGCACTTCCTATTTTCACTACTATCATATTGAATATCATCTTCGCTATCCTGCTTTTGCTAAAGCCTCGACTCCCAGGTAAATTACGAAAGTATTGACCAAAACCAGAGGCGAACGCGATTTAATTCCATATTAACTTCGCGCCATTTATTGCTTACGCACGACGAAACAGCTATCACTGGAATGTTAAATAATATATTTATTATTTTCCATAGCAAATTATGCCTGATCTATTGATATATTATAAAACTATACTAACATTTATAAAATTCATCTTTGACGACACTAAATTCTTTATAACTCTTCATTTCTTTGCTAAAGTTAATATTATGTTTGTTAAAGCAATTACTGATCTGTTGCACCTTTTCCTTAATTATATATCTATAAGGTGTACACATATTTAGTAAGTTATTATGATTTACTTCTAATTTATTATTATAAATGACATTTAAGATTGTACTTTGTACATGTTTTGAAATCCGGTTTTCATTTAAACATGTACTCATATATACAATTGCGTCTCCTGATGCTATACGCAAACTTATTAGATTCTGACTAAGCGCCTCTTGTTGATCCGTGCTTTCTGGAAATAAATATAACAAACTAATATTTTGCTTCTTATAGAAGAAGCTTTGTGATGTTAAAATTATTTTAGAAACATGTTTTAAGATATTAGGAATCAAAATACACTATTTTTAGAAAATGTATGTCTATATGTACTCGTGTGTATGGACGTGGATTAGCATTACTCTGAATATACATAATTTTTTTTTGTTTTTTTAAGGCGGCTTAAATTTTCTTTTTTATTTTTCGGTGCATTTTGTTTTTTTTAAGCGCGATTTCGATTTTTGAGTTTTAGGTTTTCAGCATTTTTGATAGGTAACGTTAGAAATAATATCATCGATTCAGTGAAAATGCTCCGAAAAGAGCATAAAACCTATCTTTTCTAACCTAAACATTTGAATAAGCTACTTCCCTTGTGTTTTGTACGAAAACGTCAGCTTTTGTTGCAGTAATCTAGGAAATATACGATTGAACATGATGATTTAGATTTTGTAGAAGAGTATTCAGTGAAATTTTTGAGTCTTAATCTTTCTTTTTTGACGAGAAAAAATCATTTTGTAAAGAAAAATTGATCCTGCTCTCAGGTTTACTGTAGTAAATCGGCAGAATTGGATCTGAAACTTTCCAAAAAAATTGCTCTATACTATCTCTAGGCTTAGTTCGTTGCCCAGATCATAACGACCTTTATATACTAAGGAATTAGAGGTTATGTATTTTTTGAAAACCGCACTGTCATTTTTTACCAACATAGGGATCATTTTTTCGTGTTTTAATGAACATTCAAAATTACAAAGATATTTCAAGATTCATCAACTCGTTTTTGTTTATTACAATCCGACATGCACGCTACGCGCGCTAATATTTGAGTTTTAATCAAATAATGTATATTGCACAGTTTATACGAATGTTATATAAAATATGAATGGATAAGCACGTACATCTGGATACCGACTTTGACCGATTTTGACGAGCATAAAAATAAACACTTATCTTATCTTATCTTGTCTTACACCAAAAACTACGAAGCGCATAACTTGGACCAGGTTATCGGCCACCATAACAACTTAGATAACTTCTGCGACCCACACGTTCATCTACATACCAAAATCTACGGAGCCCACTACCTGGACCTCATCTTTGGCCACGACAATCACCTAGATACCTTCTGCGTTGAGCACAACATACTAAAAACTACGAAGCGAACTACCTGGACCTCGTCATTGGCCACCATAACAACCTAAATAACTTGTGCGACCCGCACATACATATACATATCAAAAACTATGAAGCGCACACCCTGGACCTCGTCATCGGCCACCATAACGACCTAGATAACTTCTGCGACTCGTGCGTACATCTACATACCAGAAACTACGGAGCGTACTACCTGGACCTCGCCATTCTGAATTTGGCATTATATTTGCAAAATGAATTCATTTAAACAAATTTTTACAGAACTTCATTATGTTCAAAAAAACTTTAAATTAGTATTCTGCGAGAAAAATTACTTAGGAAATTGAATTTAATTGTAGTGAATAGTATACTCATAATTCGTTTTCACCTATAACTTAGTTTTAGAATTAAATATGTTTTGTAGAATCTTAGTCGATATATTTTTTAGCCTATGCTATAAACTGATTGATTTTACATAAATATTATTTAATATTTGTTTTTTTAATTGAAAAGAAAGTGTTTTTAAACATTTTGTACATTGGTCGTATGTTTGTGTATTAAAATAAAACGGATAAAGAAACTGAATCAGTTACTTTGAATTTCACAAATCTGACTTTAGTTTCATAATCAGCATTCATAATAAGAACGTCGACTTTATTATTGCTGGTTTCCAATTTTACTTAAGGAGTTATATCGCTCAAATTTTATTGTTTTTTTCCATTTTTTTTATTGGCTTAAATCTTGCCAAAACAATCCTAGAATCATAATCTACAACGCCCAAGTACCGATTTAAACTCAAAATTTTTTTTAATCAATTTTTTCCAAACAGCTTTGATGCTCCAAAATCACAATTTTCGCTTATTTTAGCGATGCTCGCTTTTTTGAATTTCACGGCTTTGGAAATTAGTAGAAGTTACCTACGATCGATATCGTGTTTTAAATTTGAATTATAGAGGTCGCTACATGACATTACGACGGTTACAGCGTCTTTACAGCACGTGTTTACTCACACTTGCCCTGTGTTTAGTCGATCAGCCGTTCTCGTTGTTTACGTTGTTGTTTTGAGTTTTGCTTTACTTTTTAACTGTGAATTATATTTACAAGTACTTAATTATGAGTGAAAAGGTGTACAGTGGCCGCAAAGACAGTAAAACAAGAAGTACAAGTACTTAACGGAGTAAAATTAGTAATCGACACCCGCCTAACCGCCATTTGTTCGAAGGCGATTCGGAGCACGTTAGTACCTCGGCTAAGAAATTGAAAACTACTGATTTAGACCGTGACCGCGATGTTGATACTAATTTCGGCTACTGTTTCATAAATTTTTTCGCTGTATTTACTGCTCTTTCTGAATTAGTAGTATGCAAAAAATGTAATGGTGACGTGCGGTTTTTAGAGTCGAACAAGCGTGGACTAGGCTTCAAAATTATTGTGTCTTGTTCGAACTGTGGTGATGCTGATATTAACAGCTGTCCTGTAATAAATGTTCGTGAATACACAGCACGAGAAGTGTCCCGTCGGAGTAGACTCTTGGTGTTTTTTTTGTTATAGGTGGAGTTGGACGAGACTTGTACTGCTTGCCGCGGAAGACCTTTTTAAAAAAGCGGTTCACGGTAAGCACTGCACATCCGCCATTTTGTAAAAAAAATATCAATAAAAAATTTTTTTCTCTTCTTCAAGAGTTGCTTAATCCAATGTTATATTATTTGTATACCTTTAATCTCAAATGTCCTTTAAAAAAAATAATTATCAAAGCCTTGATTTTTAGAGCATAAGGGGGATATAACACCTTAAGGTAGGACTATGGTGAAAAGACAAACTTTTTTATTGTCTTATGAACTACAATTTTGAAGGCTTACGTAGGATGATATTAATAGGTTCTAAATCAATTTTTAGCTCAAGATATCGATTATTTGCAGAGTTATTGAAAAAATACTGTCTTTTTTAAACAAAAATGACCAGTTTTACATGTCACTTGCGCACAGCACATTGAGAAAAAGCTCTGAGAACAATTGAGTCACTTCCTTGATTGGTCAACAAAATAAACTGTAGACAGAATTTAAAAAATCGTCTTCTACTTCATCAAGACAATTTAGTTTTCATTTGACTTATGAAAATACCTAAAAAATCACGGTTTTTGATAATGAATAATGGATAAAATGAGATAAGAAGAAAAAAATTTTAATGTAGTCAACAGTTTATGTTCTCCATATACTAAGGTATATTTTCTGAAAATTTCAAGAAGATTCAGAAAAACCTCATGCGCAAGCCACTTTTTAAAGTTAGGAAAATTAGTTACGAGAAATACCCGTTAAAAGATTCAATTTTGTATATTATCTAATGTAAATTATTTTACTTAAATGCGTATAGCTTTGTTCAAACATCAAGTTTTGAGATCTGATAGGTTTCAAAACATTCTTACAATTACAAATATTAAAAAAATGGAATAAATTTTTTTTTGATATTTTGGCCAAAAAACACCAGAGTTCTACCTTAAATGTAACATTTAAAATTAACAAAATGATCTATAACACGGGAAAAAAAGAATATGTGGATTTTTCTTATGATATCTCCAATTAAATGAACGATTTAATCGGTTATTCCGAAATAATAGGTTGTATAATACAACTTGTATTAGAGCGAACATCCAAAAGCGTGTGGTTGCTTAGGAATCGCCGTGCAAAATCGACTTTCGTGTGCGCGCGCATTCATGTAGCTAGCGCCGACGTTAGCTCACGCGTGTATACACCATGCGGAACGCTGAGACCGAGTTGCGTGCGCGTGCAGTTTCATATACACTGAGAGAAGTGTTGTAGTAAAACTTACTATTCTCGATTTGTAAGCAAGCCTTTAGTTATTATAACTATTTTTATTGTTGCTATTATTAAAATATAGTTTGCGCTACAAAGTGAAAATAGTCCTGAGTTGTACTCTCAAATATGAGGTTAGAATCTTATCTTTTATTAACTAGATTGAGAACGTAATTAATAAATGCCTCGATAAATGCAGCACTTTCAATGTATTTTGTAAAAAAGATAAATAATCGGACAAGAAGGCTAACTGTAAGCTTAGCCAATATAATTCTATTATTAGTTATAATCCCTACTACGTGGAGTAGTCAGCCTAACGAGAACGATTAGTTATATCAAATTCCCAGTATAAACTTGGATTTACTATATCTTCTCTGGTGTATAAACCGCCGAGATCACGTTACGCGAGCGCGCGCGCGTGGTTTCATATAGACCAGCGCTGAGCTATGAGTTCGCGCGCCCTCGCACGTGAATACCAGCACCGTGCCGAGAGGGGCTTGCGAGACGAGTACCACGCCAAAAGTGTCTTGCGAAACCAGCGCCGAGTACCACGCCAAAAGCGCCTTGGTGAAACCAGCGCCGAGCAAAGTTTGCTCGTATACACTAGTGTCGGCTTATCCCTAGGTCTAATTGATAAAAATTGGCATTGTAGTCAGTTAAATTCTGCTCGCTTTTCTTGATTTTGCGGTTATGCCAAAAAATATAAATAATTCATCAAGTTTCTTTTTATAATATAATTAATTTGTATTAACAAGGCAGTCGTCGAGATTCATTAAACGCAGTATTAACATTTGATTTACATTTAACTATTGTTGAAATAATGTTTTTTTCATCCGTATTTATAAAAACAATATATATATATATATGTATATTATTAAATGAGTTTCTAAATTTTACTAAATTAATATGGAACTTTTGAATCATAAATACTGCAGTTATTTAAAAAAGAAACTGTAAAAAATTACTTATGTTTGGTTATAGTTCTGCGTATGGGATTTTGATGAATCCGTGTAATATCTAGTGTATACGCGCGAACTTTGCTCGGCGCTGGCTACGTGAAAGCGCTCGCGTACGCATAAGTCGATCTTTATACGGCGATGTCTATTAGCAACCACACACGCGCAAAACGGTTTCGACGCTGGTATTTATACCAACACCGAAATTGACTCACGTGCGTACACATTATGCCAGCGTGTCAGGAGTAAATCGTGCGCGCGCGCGAGTTATTCGCGATGTTGGTATATGCGACTCTGCATTTCTGGTCCCGCAATTAATAAGCACGCTCTGGGCATATTATACCGGCCTGTCGGGCGGAATTCGCGCGCGCGATAGAGTCAACGTCGGTATATGAGATTCTGCATCTCTGGTGCAGCTAATACACTCAAGCTACTTGCGATAACCTTCATCAGGGGATAAGACGCTTGTCGGCTGTGGCTAAAGCAGTGTCGGTGTGGGCATCTGAGAACGCTCTGGTCTCAATGTCGGGAAAACGAAGGCAATTATTTTTGGGTCAGAATCTAACATTAAGAAAGTACAGAGTATGAATTTGCCTGGCATAGAGATTCAGGGTAACGTCTTTGTTCCCTTTGTTGACACTGTTACTACCCTCGGTGTAGTCATGGATTCGAAGTTAACATGGAAACCGCAAGTGGATCATGGGCTTAAATCATTTCAATCCAGCACCACCGAGGCGTTACGCAAACGGCTTGCAAGTGCTCTTGTCCTGTCTCATTTAGATTATTGCTCTTTAGTGTATCTTGATGTGTCAGGTGAGCTCCGGATGAGACTGCAAAGATTGCAGAATTCATGTGTGAGGTACATATGTGGTGTTAGAAGGTATGAGCATATCAGTCCCTACAGGAGTAAACTTGGCTGGCTTGATCTTGAGGGAAGAGGGGCGTATTTTGCGACGGTACAACTATACGAAATTATTAACATGGGTCAACGTAGCTTTCGATTCCATCGTCGCGTACCGATACAGGGTTGAAATCTTTTCAATTTCAAGATGCGCGCCTATGGAATACGATCCCTCGACGTATTAAGCATTTGCCCTCACTACGCAGATTTAAAGCGACAATTCGCGACTATTTACTATGTAAGTCCAGGCACATGGACCATGTATATCTAATGTAGAATGACGCTAATCATACGAATGTTAACTATAATATAAATTGAAGTTTGATAGTCACAAAAAAATGTATCATTCGTAATGATAAGAATATGTAATAAGTGTAATGACGTGATTGATGTACGACAGATATAATATTGTGCAATATATGTAAGTTAATGACGAGCAATGTCGAGCTGTGGTATGATTGACTATACTAATGATCTCTATAAATATGTATATTATTCAATGTAGTTTTATTGTTTTTGTCTTGCACAGAATAAACATCTAATCTAATAATATGCACGATCTGTGCATATTATACCAGCGTGTCGGACGTAATTCGAGAGTGCGCGCATATACCAACGTCTAAACTACCTCGTGCTCGTGCGAGTTACTACCGACAAGCTAGTGTAATAAGCGCGCTCGCTGGCACAGTCTCGTGTGCTAATCTTTATTGCGACGTGGCATCGTTGCCTGTATAACTCTGTGTAAATATGTGAAAATTATTCAAATTAATTTTTTAGGAAATTTATTTACTGATATATATATATATATATATATATATATATATATATATATATATATATATATATATATATACTGAGATATATATGTGGTATTAGAAAGCATGAGCATGTCTCTCCCTACGGGAGAAAACTGAGCTGGCTGACTGTGGAGGCAAGACGGGAGTATTTTGTGGCGATAATGCTTTATAAAGTAGTTGTCATGGGACAGCCTTCGTACCTTGCGGCCGTTTTTGTACAAAATCAATCTAGAACTTCAGGTAGGAATCCCAAGGAAATTAAAATTCTAGGGTCCGGTATTGATGTTGGCCTAAACTGCTTCAGAGCCCAAGGTGCTCGTCTCTGGAATTCGCTCTCCCGCGCTATTAGGCATTTTCCGTCTCTAAACAGATTGAAAACGGCAATACGCAGGCACATCTTCCAAACCTGCGACGAACAAAATGTGTTATGTGATAAAAATTAACTTTGTTATACTGCTGAGTAATTTATTTAATTTTAAGTTCTACATTATTACGTGATAGTTAAGACTACTGATATAAACTGTGCATATACATTAAACCTATGTGATAAAATCTAACGATGAATCTGTGATATGGATACAAATTTTAACGTATCCAAATTATGTATATATTGATGTATATTTTTGACATGTGCAAAATAAATATTAATCCATCTATTTATCTATCTATCTATTTATTAATTGGCATGTGAATGTTATGCCCTGAACTCCCAAAAATATGAGAATTCAGAACAGGTAGGAATGAATCTAGTGGCAGACTCTACCATGAAATCTGATTCTCTCACAACCAGATACCTGCTTATATTTTTATAGATTTTTGAAAATGTTCTTACCTTGGTCTACTGCTGGATCCGTGAACTGCTTCCTGGTGGGTAGTCAAATTGAAGGTTGATTGAATAAATGATCTTTATGAATTCTTGTATTCACAAATAAAACTTTTATTTATTTCTTAAGTTTCATAAGTTATTATAAACTTAATAATTGAACCGCTTTATACGTGTAATATATTAATTTGTAGTTTACTTTGAAGGAGATTTATTTAGCTTGAATGAAAGAGAATATTGAATTTTGTAGCTATTTTATATTTATAAGTTTCGTTTGGTCAAGCCGCAAGTCCGTCTACTGTGGGCCTTACGAACAAACTGCATTTATTAATAGATACTATATCCGAACTGATTTTTGAAACATGGAGTCTGAATATATACGCTTGCCGAATTTCATAAATTTTATACTATTTATCAAATTTTTTTAAATATAAGTTTTTAAAGCGCACTTAACAACGTAATTGGGTCAGTTACAAAATCTTACAAAATGCTTCCGCGAGCATTTTTGATTCATTCGATTAATAACTGATGCGTAGGTATTTCGCAAGTGCATTCTTTGCTGCCTCCGTGTATCTCGAATTTGTTTATTTCTTACGTGTACAATCAAAAGATTATACGTTACACGACGTAACACCTGGGCGGCCAGATATTGCTACCCGTAGAATAGCAATTGAATTCCATCAGTTACTAAACGTTACAATAAATAATGAAACTTTAACAATATAAATGAATAGTAAATAAATAAAAGTAATCCATAACAATTTTAAACTATAATAGATCATTTTGATAGTTGTGTTTACTTACATTATTTATAATAGTTATAATGTTAATTATATTTTCATTAAATTATTTAAAAATACAATTATATTTACGTTATCAAACCCATACAATAATTATAGTAAAAATTATAATTCGAATATAAAATGTATATATATACATTTTATATACGAATTATAATTATAATATATATATATATATATATATATATATATATATATATATATATATATATATAATTCATGAAAACTCTTATACATATATGTGAATATCTTAAATTTGAATAACTATATTTAACAATTCGTTTAATACCTTAAACGAATAAAATATTGAAAAGAGAGGATATAAAAATTTTTATTTTTGAATATTATGTTATTACGATAACATTATCTTTTTGATTATTTTTACTGTGTAATTTGCTTATGCTTTCGGTTCTATATAAATTTTATTTTGATAACAATTAGTTTCTTTAGAATATTTTTAATTCATTTACAAACTTTTATTTTTTGAAGAATACTATTCTGATATTAGAAATAGTGACTGATTATCATTTGCTCTCCTCCCCGCCAAGATCGTTGCACTTGTGCGGACAGACAACTACTTTTAATTTAGCAAATCTTTTACATGTATATAAAAATACATGTATCTCACTATTTATTTATTGATTTTAATGATGATGTTTCGCTTATTAATCGTTACCAGTTGTTATGTTGATCCTCTTTTCTTGGTCAGCTGGGCAATGTTCCGCTTCCAAATTTAACGAATACACTGCGGTGATGTTTGGTGATGTATTTAACTTCGAGTCGATGATTTATGAAATTCTTCAGATTAATTACTTTTTTTTCCTTCAGTGACTTATTGCTTTTGTCCTTAACTGACTGTAGATTGAAGAATAGTTTCTTTGATGTCCTTGAGATTATTTTAGTATTTTCTTTTATATTCTGATTTTATAAAATAGGCTATCCGTAGTTTTATAAAATATTTTTGACTTTGTGAATATTTTTGTGTTGATTATATATACTGGCAGAGTGCTGTAGTCTTTACCAAGGGTGAATAATCTGCGATACAGCCTTCTTTTGGCGTTACGAACGGATGTTTCGTTAAGTACCAATTGTCGACTCGGCATAGGCGGAACCCGATGCTGTGTTTGAACAGTTTCTTGAGACGTGCAGTCTGAATATATACGCTTGCCGAATTTCATAAATTTTATAATATTTATCAAATTTTCATAAGTATAACTTTTTATATTTATCAAATTTTCATAAATATAACTTTTTATATTTATCAAATTTTCATAAATATAACTTTTTATATTTATCAAATTTTTATAAATATAACTTTTTATATTTATCAAATTTTCATAAATATAACTTTTTATATTTATCACAACAACCTTACTTTGTTTCGTGACCTCCAGAAGGTCATTTCAAGGTCAGAATGGTAAAAACTTGTGTAGTTTAACCTCATAATTGTGATTAATGTTTGAGGTAGAGAGGTTATTTGCTTCGACCAGAAAGCCGTAATAATTCAGAGAAAAAGCATATTATCGTTTTTCAGACGTTTGACCTTGATTTTTTACCTCTCTAAGGTCACAAAACAAAATTTTCTCAAAGACATTTTCGATGTAAAATTTTCCGCTCTTTTCAATTCCGGGATAAAAATTAGGGGTTTCCATTTAAAAAAATCAAGTTGACCTTGAAATAACCTTGAATATCAAGTTCAAGGTTAAGTTCAAGGTCACCAATGTTTGACCCCCTTTGACCTTGTCAAGTTTTGTCTCAACTTTTTTTCCATACCACGCTTAGGAACGGAGAAATTTAAGTGCGGAGATTAAAATGGCCCACCCTGTATATAGATATACTTTGTAGGTTAAATGTGTGGTAAGTATACGGTAAATATACAGGAAATTATACTGTATATATATAGTTATACTTTGAAGGTTAAATGTGTGGTAAATGTACGGTAAATATACGGGAAAATATACGGTACCTTGTATAGATACTTTGTAGGTTAAATTCAAACACGTTCGCCATGAATCACTTAACTATGATTGTACAGCCAACATGGATTAATTATTCCCGAACGTGGTTGAATTTGACATACGACGTATGTCTATAAATACCCCACATATAGATACACTTTGTGAGTTAAATTCATACATGTTTGGGAAGAATCACTTTCTGTTGGGTGTACCTATCCTAAGTTATTTTTATCGGATTGGCTTAAATTTTTTTGTGGGTATTCAGTACATAACTGACCTGCCCTACTAAAATTTTAACCATTTATTTACATTTCTTAAGAATATCATAATTTTGAATTTTTTTAATTAAACAGAAAATGCAAAAATGAATTGTCAAAATGATAATTTTGTTTTTTATAAACAAATTACATTTACATCTGTGGCGAACCGGAAAACCGATTTAAATCAATTTTTGAGAATTTGGAGAAAGAGTAAATGTGGTCGCTAATTTTTTAATTTTCCTGTTTTTTTGTATTTTTCTCTAAAAATATACCATGCATGGATACCAAAATCACCAAAAACTCAATTTTCAAAAAAGTGAACTTAAGTCGTTTTTGCGGATTACCACAGACATAGTTTCCGTTACCTTTATGAAACTAGGTCGATGATCTCGTTATTTTTTGCGATCTTGGAACATTTCTAATTTTGTTGACTGTAACTTTCTGTTTTAAGGCACGACCGCGACACGGAAGTGCCTTATATTTTCGTTAGCGAAAAATGTGTGCGATAGGATACCTCACGCAATTTTTTACCAATCGGGTTGAAATTTTAGGAGAGATCTCCTCCATGCACAGTATGAAATTCTATTTTCTTTATCCCGATCCTGTATGTAGTTTTTAAATTGTGAGCACTTTTTGCTTATTTTTACGTGTTTTTTTTTTAAATTAATGTTACACGATTATCTCCACGAAATCTTAGCGGAACAGGCTCAAATCTTTTTTGGAAACTCTCCTAAGTATAACAACTTGATGTCCTATTTTCAGATTGATCCTGCAAATATACCCCGAATGCGGCGACTATAAAAAATCGCTAAAAACGGTTTTTGGGCTATAACTTGAAAGCTAAGCATTCTACAAAAAAAAGTTACAGGGAAAAGTTGTAGACCTTTGAAGAATACAACTTTTTCCCATTGACATCTGTTTATGAAAATACTTTTAACTCGAGTTAACAGGCCAAAAACGAATTTTAACATCGAAAAAACAGTTTTTTACCATATAACTTTACATCTATGCATTTTACATGAAAAAGTTTAATAGAAAAGTTGTAGAACTTTGAAAAATACAACTTTCATTTCCTGACACCAAGACGCGAAAATGCTTTTAAATCAAGTTAATAGTCCAAAAACAATTTTTGACATCGAAAAATGCAGTTTCTTACTATAAAACTTTGCAGGTATGCATTTTACGTAAAAAAATTTAATGAAAAAGTTGTAGATCTCAAAAAATACAACTTTTTATGGTAGCAAATATTTAAAAAAATCGATCTTAACATTATTTAAAGATGTCCCCTTTTCAAAAAAGAACAATATTCTTTTACTGATTTCTGTAAAAATAAACAGATAATAGTGTCAGCGTTAAATGTAAGCTTCAGTTTAGCGCTTTGCGCGAGCTAAGTTCGGTCGTGCCTCTAATGCAAAACGCTTCGCGATGCGATGCAAGGCGCGGAGGAGCTTCAGAGCGAGTGCTTCGTGCTCGCTCTTAAGCTCCGGAGCAGGCAAGTCACATCCGAAGGCCGCGTGTCGCGCGCTAGTTTGTTTTTGAATTCCAACTTTCTCTTCTTTATTTGTGTATTTTCGACTTCAACTGTCAAATTTAAATTCTTACTGTGATCTTCGTTTCACAATGAGGCTATAATAAGCATATTTTTCATTTGTGTCACTTTATATTTCTATTTTCTAATGCTTTCGATTTCTAATGATTGATATAAACTTAAAATGTTGCATAAATCTTACGTTACGAATAAAAAGTTTTTGTGAATTATTACTATGTTTTAAATTAAAAAAATATTTCATAAATTGACTTAAGGTAAGGGTAAACCCATTTTTATTGAAAAAAGCGATTTTTTCTGTTAAGGGGTCACTCTACGATCTCATCAACAATTTTTAATAATTTTTTTTTCATAGAAAAATTTATTTAAAGTATTCAAACTTTTACACATAAAAGAAGAGGTTTCACACTTATAACATATATTTTTTATTTTTGTTTTGTATGTAAAATCTGGCTGGTCCGGCTGCCTGAAGTTGATCCTACTATAATCTGGTTCACATGATATCTCCACTTTGAAGAGCCTGAAAGCAAAAACGTGGACGGGTTAATAAAAAATAAGCTTTTCGCTATAACCGGTAGCCGAATAAACAAAATTTGACGAAAAATAACAAAATGACAATTGCAAAAAAAAGGTTGAAAATTTCAAATGTCCGCCATTTTGTTATTTTTCGTCAAATTTTGTTTATTCGGCTACCGGTTATAGCGAAAAGCTTATTTTTAATAACCCGTCCACTTTTTTGCTTTCAGGCTCTTCAAAGTGGAGATATCACGTCAACCAGATTGTAGTAGGATCAAATTCAGGCAGCCGGATCAGCCAGATTTTATATACAAAACAAAAATAAAAAATATATTTTATAAGTGTAAAACCTCTTCTTTTATGTGTAAAAAGTTTGAATATTTTAAATAAATTTTTCTATGAAAAAAAAATGATTGAAAATTATTGATGAGAGTGTAGAGTGACCCCTTAATGGATAAAATCATTGTTAACATTGTTAGGAAAGAATGTACAATCTTATTTTGACATCACATTTTTTTAACCTAATGTAAATGTCATTGGCCGCATTATAGTACAGATATAGAATATATTTCATGCGTATTAGAAAAATAGGATTCAAATATATAAATATTATTTTTTTTACAAAAGTAATGTTTATTAACATTTTTTTCGATATTCAAAATTGTCCTTGCGTCGAGCGTTTTAATGAATCGGTCTGAAGATTTTCAGAGATATTCTTGAATGTATTTAAATAAAAGTTACTATCTCGGATTTCAGCAGTTTAATCTAAAATATTACTTTAAAATTCTAATTAGTTAATAAACAGGTCTTCTGTTGCTCATTTTAGAACTTTATTAATTAAAATTATTCTTATCTTTTACAAAAACGCAAATGAGCTATGTCAAAAAGTAAATTTCCTTATTAGAGCTTCAAAATTAACTACAAATTTTTGGGAACCGGCTCGTATTAAAGCTTGTTGCATCGAGCATTTCGCGCATTGCTAGTTTTTTTATGAAATTTAATAGTATTTAAATTATAACTCCAATAATTATACATAAAATAACTTGAAATTTGGTAAAGAACTTTGGTTTTATGCAACAAATATGTGAAAAAAATTATGAGTGAAATAGATGAATACAGAAAAACTTTTGTAAATGGGTGTACCTTTACCTTAAGGGGACGTTTACTTCTAGGCGACCAAAAAATTACTTTAAAGTAAAATAACTTTAAGGTAAAAATAACTTTTTGAACTTTATTTGTAAACTATTCAAGTGTATACAAAAATATTTTTTGTTAATTTTAGTGCAGCGGTGTGATTTATACATGACGCTAGGTGCGTCGCCTCATAAAGAAACGGTATCCAGCATAACTCGATGTAGGATTGTCTAAAATAAACATCCAAAAACGTTCTTCAATCTTACATCAATGGCTATCGCAACACGGACCAGATTTGTAAATAAAAAACAGCGACATTTGGTGCACGTTTTAATAAAAAATGTAAATGCACTGACACACACATGTATCCATACTGCGAACATTTTTTGAGAGTGGCTTATTCAAACTCCTTAAGATGGTTCATGCATTTTTTAATTTTTATTTTTTCATTTCGAGGGTATGTAGGAAATGCCAACTAAGGCACGCCCGACTGGGTCCGCACAGCCGGATAGTGTGGGGCTGGTTTGGGACGCATACGCCGTGTGTATAATATAGGACGAAAAATAAAATAAACGAAAACGCGAAAAAACTACACAGCCGTTGCACCGCAAACCGACCCACTAAAATCTACCACCCTTTCCTCTTCTGGCGGAACCCACCCCAGGATAGCGTTTATCACATTACCTCAGGGTGGTGCCATTCTGGCGTCATCTGGATGACCGCTTCTGCCTAGATCTGAAACAAGGCAAAATTCTTTATTCTTCTTATTCGTCGGTGTCTTAACTGTCCGTGGTTTCTGTTATTGCGGGTGGTGATGTAGCTGTTGTCGCAGTTTCTCTCGCTCTTGTTACTCCTGTTTGCGCTGTAGCTCCTTCTGCTGCTGCTGCTGCTGTGATTTCTTAGCAGCAGCTTTCTCCTTCCTGGACTGGACCGTTACAAAACCGCTGGTCTCCAACGACCCATTGACCCTAGCCTTCTTGTCAGAGACTGCAGACTCGGCGTTGTCGGAGTCAGTGTCTAGCGATCGTCCCCTCTTATTTTGAGGCCGCTGGCTGGGGGTAGCCGTGGCTCCCAGAATATCTGTTGGGCTTCAGTCTTCGATGTTGGGAAGCAGACGGTCCTTCCAAAAGTCGAAAAGTTCGACGAGATAGGGTATGGAGTACTTGATAGTGTTATTAACTCCGGTCTGCTTCTCCAACGCTTTTCCCATATTTTTGAGTGTTTCATCTATCACCTTTATGAACTCCTCAATACTACTTACCTCCGAGCGGCTGAATTGTTGTGTGCTGCTCGGTAGCGATTTTGGAGCAAGCTACTCCACTACCACCATTGCTTCTGGGTAGGTTTGGGGTTGACCTGCCTTCTGTCTCATCACTTGGTTTTGTAGGGACATTTTCTTTCTTGATTGTTAACCGGCGCATCATGTAGGGGGGCGGGCTGAAATAGCTAGGAATGGGTGCACCCTCGAATACTTTGATCCTATCGCAGATCCCTGAGGTCCAGCCTTCGTTTTCACGGCCCCGGAAGACACGGACGGACCAGGGCTTGCCACAGGAGTTCCGATCTCCATGCCCAATACGCACTTCCTGATCTGGGTCCGAAGCGGCTGGCATCTGATCCCGCGCCGGAACTAATCGCCTCGGCAGAGTTAGGCTCACATCAGCCCTTCGCCTATGCCGATGGGAATAACCAACAGGGGTCCGGACACTCCCAGCGTGTCCCGGCGCGAGAACAATCGGGTCGGGCAGTTTTCTGTGCATCTGCTGCACGACTAGCGTACAGTCCGAGAGGCGGTGTTTGAGTATATTGTTGAGTGTAGTGCGTCAATGAATGAATGAATAAATGAATGAATGAATGAATGAATGAAGGAAGGAAGGACGGAAGGAAAGAAGGAATTAGTAAATAAATAAATAAGTATATACACATACACAAAAATAAACAATTATGTTTATAAATAACTTTTCTTCAGAATTATATTTGCAACTACAGTGCTAGCCACGGATGGTTGCAAAGAGACTTTTTATTTCTATCAGTCTAGTCGTAAGTTATTTCTACACCTGCAGCTATTTCTACTTTGGCTAGTAATACATTTAAATTTCCCTTACGGGAATGGTTAATAAGCCAAGCCCAGCGGAATCAGCAGTTCTATCGACACTACAAATGAATAAAAGTACATCGATAATGATTGAACATTCTTAGAATATTATTGAAAATAATAATTTTATAAACTAAAATAAAAGACCAAATCACTGCTAACTACGTAATTGCTGTTTGTCTTTTAAATTTTATAAGCTGATCTATAGTATATCAAATCAAAATTATCTAATATTTATTGTTTTAAATTTATTATTACCCTGGTAGGATCGTTGACGAGCTATTGGCCATACACTGCTCAATTGTATGGCGAGTGGTTAATTTATAGTCCATATTATGGTTAGGAAGCCCGCTTATGGCAGACGCTTTCTGACCGGAATCTGGTGTAAAGACATTTTCTGGTCAGAATCTGGTTAATATAATCTTGAATTCTTACAACATATTAATAATAAAATTGAAACAATCAGCATAATTCAATAATCATTTATTAAGTCAATACTTAAGTAGGATAATAAGTAATAAATATTTTAGATAAATTCAGGCAAAATACTAATTTTGTGTAATAAATTTGAAGTTCGATTAGAGCTTACGACTGTTTCTTTTTTTAAAGTAGAAGTGTAAGTTGTTTACGAATGTGATTATTTATAAATTAATTAGTGCAGATGTATAATTTATTTATTTTTAACTCGTGGCTAGAGTTGTATGACTGTCATAAGATTTTCCATCATTTTTATAAATATATAGATAATTTAAAATAGATTATGCATGCTAAAGGTTTATTAATTCACATATACGCCTTTTGATATTACTATATTCAGTATGTATTGCTGTAAATTATAAATGAAATAGGAATTAATAATATTAATGATAAAAGTAATAGATAATTGTTAAATAATATACGTGTAATCTTATACGACTTCAATACCATACTTCATTACATATATAGAGATTCGAATCTCTATCAATTTATATTATATAAATCATACTATAGTATTATTTTAATTTCGTATTCTAAATTTGATCTATCAAATAGAAAAGACAGCGGTTATATATTTTTTGGACAATGTGTTTGAGGTTATAACCATTTTATCTCTTGACCATATTTTGGTCAACATATGGGTAACTGCTGGCTAAAAATTGACAAATGCATTTGCGAGAAGATCGTGCATAGAATAGAAGAGATGGTCAATTTTCTATCAGGGTATCTTATAGCAATATTCAGTTAGGTAGTAGTACATAATCTATAATATACAGTTTATATAAATTGTGTATTTAACTTATAATATAGGTATATGTATATTAATTTCCATAGTTTTCTAAGAAACTGAAAATGACAATATACCTGAAGAAAATTATTTCTCTGATTTTCTGCAACTTTCTGTAAGTATCTGAAATATTCTTAAGTTTCTGAAGAAAAGATTGCACTAAGAAATGGTTAAATGGAATAAAAAATAATGAATAATAAATTTTCAAATAATATTTTGGAGATAAAATATTTTCTGAATTATTTTGTGATTATTCATAGACAATTATTTTTGTCATAATAATTATAATCATTCAGTGGGACTCCGGCCATTGCTGCAAATCGGGATCGAGCACTTTGGCTATTGTTTAGCTATAAAAAATATTTTAACCCAGGCATGTCCCCTTAAGGAGGTTTTAGCGACAAGAACGAAATAAAGGCAAAGAGTTAAAAACAAATTCTATCCGATAACAAAAATGGTAATTAACACTACTAAAATGTTAAGTCATTTAGGAAGATTGTTAACGAGAAAAAAATTCGGAATTGATTTTTTAATTCGGTTCATCTGAATATACGTAAGAATTTTCTGTTAACTACCATATCTTTTCGAAAAAATTCTTACACTGCTTGAAATATTTACAAGGATTTTAGATAACGATTCTTTATACTTCCTTGTAGAAAATTAAAAAGTTTTTCTTAGCAGTTTTTGGACAGTATTATAGAAATGTTCATATTTTTCGCTCAAAAATGTTTAATGCTGAAAAACGTTGCGGAAAAGTAAAGATGTATTATGAATGTTCTTCACGATTGTTCTATCCTACTTAATAAGTATATAACTATATTTCAATATTATTTTATACATGGAAAAAACGCATGTTTTTAAAAAACTTTTATTCTCTAACTGTCGTGAATGAGGCTTTAGGTCTGTGCTCGTGTATCTTAGCTAGGGCGCACGAGTCAAGTGTAACCGGATGCACACGTGTTTAGGATCCATATCGACCCTCTTTTGCGACCACGAAATGTATCTGCTAAGCGTAGCATTTTCCGAGCGGAAAAATACAGGCTGAAATATTATTTTTAAAACAGAAAGCGTAGCGTATAAGATAATAACTTTTTACATGTATAACATCGTAATATGGTTTTATAATTCAAATAAAAATGTTGTGCGAAAAAATCAAATTGATAGCTTGATTCTAAATGTAGTTTTAAATATTCTGTTGTAATAATAATATTTACATATAATACGATAGTTTTTAGTACTGAAATATAAATGTTTATTCACTATATACATTTTAGAATCTAGACATTTTTATACTAGACTGAAACCTGTTTATGCAAACTTTAAATTTAAGTAAACATAAATTAATATTAACTTTACATTCATTACTTATTCTGATTATTATTATTAATTAATCTTATACTATTTTAACCGTGTGTACACTTTAATAAATTACTATAATTATCGTATGATTATTAACAAATATCGTTAACTATATAATATAAGTATATATATAAAGTAAATATTTTCACAATACTATCTTTAATGGTTTTTTATGAAATAACTACTATATTTTAAGATCATTTAGTAAATAAAAATATAATAAACGTTAATATTTTAGGTTAAATATTAAGAAAATCAAATGTAAAATGCGAAAGATAGAGAAGGAGCAAGAGAGCAAGCGAGACAGAAGATCTCCCTTCTCTCTCTAGAAAAAGCTCGCCCAAAACATAGCTGCGCATGCATATGAGGACCTTTTTTAACGACGCCCATATGAGGACCTTTTTACCCTCACTCTCTCTTCTTTTTTCTCTGTCTTAAGCATTAGCCTAATAAGAGGAAAATCGCGTGGGACGAGAAAAAGGGGAAAACGTTCTTCGCCATTCGTCCTTGCTCACCCTCACCCCGCTCGCTCTACCCTTTAGCATAGGCGAGATATGGCGGAAAACTGTTTAAAAGACACCGGTTCACGGGGTCTCACTAGCATTAGCTCACCCGACCACGGGCAAGCTACATGTCTCACCAGCATGCGCTCGACAAGCGCCTCAGGGGCAGTATCTGTTCCTGTACAGCAAAGCTTGTGTCAACTCTAAAAACTCGAACTCTCACTTGCCTAAGCGCCTCAAGAGCAGAATCTGCTCCTGTACAGCAAAGCTTGTGCTGAAGTAAGAGTAGAAACGTCTCACTCACCGAAGCGCCTCCAGAACAGTATCTGTTCAGGAAAAGCAAGTGCCTTTAGCTAAGCTAAGCTTGCTACAGATCTTTGTAGACAATTATACTAGATTCAAATATTTGGGTAGACAGTGTTTAAGTCGAAAAATCCACAAAAATTCCATTGTATTAAAAATATTTCGGGTTAAAATACCCAAGAATAAAAATAAATGTTACGGGTTAAAACACCCAATAATAAAAATAAATTATTCAAATAGAACTATAAATTAAACATCCGAAAAGTAATTATATTTTGTTTACAATTTTGTACCGATTATATTAAGATTTCTATTTCTTGTATAAATTGCTGTTAATAAACAGATTTATTACTAAAAAAGATTCGAATTTAATAAAATTACCTAATATATATATACATATACATATAAAATTGAACGCAATACATCATATGGTAATGCACCTCGCCGCTAGTAACTAGTAACGTATAGCATACCTGTAATTTCTATATATTCTGAACCTCGCGGGCTATTTTAGCTTACGTACCTCAGAATTATAGAACAACATACTGTAGTAATGCACCTCGCCATCACCTATGAAAGCGTAAAGCATACTAAAGCAATGTTTATGGATATACGCCTCGAGATTAATATTTAATCACGTACAGTATATCCCACTAATAAAATTTATTTTTGAACCTCGCGGATATACCAAAATACGTATGCCAAGGTAGTAAACTAATAAAAATTTCCAGTAATATCAATCAATAACAGAAAGAGACGTCATTTCTAAGAGTTAAAGTAAAGCCGAGAATCCTCATTACGAGGATTCAAGACATTAAAAACTAATTACATACGATTTGCCTAAGAGACCCTGGCTATTGTGCGAAAGCATAGGCCAAAATAAAAGAGCGCACTTAAAAGCTTGTAGCTTTAGTCTTATTTGTAGTCTGTTGGACGTCACACGATACTTCTATATAAAAAATAATTTCTTTGTTAGTAAATTTAGGACTAGAACTCATGTGTTCGAAGCTGGATTTCACGATAAATAACTTGTAACTTTTAATAAATACGATTAAATAATAAGAATTAGCATTGTTATAAGTGATAACATGTATTTAAATAACAAAAAATTTATTATTCAATCGCAAAGGAACATTATTAGGAAATTTACAGATTAACTGTCGAGTGAATTTTAACAAACTTACATTAGTTATTTATTACGTTAACATGATATGCTTGATTACATAATTTGTTTTCCACACAGACTTGATAAATACGGTGTCAGTAATTTGGAGGTCAGTAATACGTCGGTAAAAGTGACGTGTCAGTTAGATAGTGCAACGAAGATGCATTTTATTTTATTAAATCTATGATTAATTCTCTGATATATTTGTGTACAAAATATGTGTTGTGTAGCGTTTGTGTCCCAAGTTACGTGATTTCTGTATGCAGTATTATTATTTTGTGTTGGGATTGGTAGGTTAGTATTAAGAGTGTGTGCATCTTGAGAAGTATGTATGTGTGTGGGGGGTTATATTCTGGAAAAGTGTGGTTGGGTTGTGTTGTAGTTTGCGGCTTAATATTCGTAATATTAATTGTGTTCGAACGAGTTGGCGCGGCATCGTAAAAGCTATTTAGCACTGCTGCTGTGCGAGATGTGTTATGCGCGGTATTAAGTGTATTAACCGACTTTATATTTCTTGTGGCCCGTTCTTGTTCATACAGATCTAAAAGGGTGTTGCGGATGTTTTGAATAATTATTATCATTTAAGTTGCCAATTCTTTCTATGAACTGACTGGGATCTAACGCGAGTAATTGCGCTCGGGCCAGTGCATATTTACGCGCGATGGTATCCTCAGGTGCGCTTGCTGCCGAAAACGTCGTACTTGTGGACGTTGGCCGCACCGCCGAGGACTGCACATCCACAGGATTTGCCGCGCTCGCTGCCGCCGGTCAAACAGCTGACGCTCCTGTAGCCTTCGGCCGCGTAGCTTGCGCGCTCGTAGCATCCGGCCACACAGCTTGCGCGTTTGAAGCCGCCTGCCACGCAACTGAATGTGGCATTTATAAAGGCGCATTTAAATGAGACTACGATAGATTCGCTTTGCGTGATGCAGGATCGAGGGGCCAAATCTGATCTAAATTCTCCCTTAAATTATATTCACTCGAACTTCTGCTGAGTACTTGGGATTACGGCTGCTTACTTTTGCCACTTTTACGCCAAAAAAGATTTAACAGGGACATTTAATTTATGAGGGATATTGAAATGTTGCGCGAGTATGAAGAAAACGACAGTTACAAAGAAATGTTATGCGATAGTGAGAATACAACCAAATTTGAGTGATTCGTGGACACCCAGTCGCTACACCGATAATTATGATATAAATGGAAATTTCCGGGCGCGGATAACCCACGGAGGACAAAATATGTTATATATTTGCACAGGTACTTACATTAAGGTGAACGTGACAAAGATTGCGAGTGGGCAATCAGCCATTCCTTCCTGTCTCTTCTTGGATTTTGAGAATTCGAATTCCTTCACGTCCTTCCTTCCTTCCTGTCTCTCGGATCGGCTCGGCGGTTTTTAACCACCGATGGCGAACTTAAGTACTTAATCACTTCGCGAACAGTCCGTGTGCCTCACATGCGAAACACACAAGGGATACCAGTGTAACGGAGAGAATAAACGCAATGCGTGCGGTTCGTCGCGTGTTTTACTCGGCACAGTTAAGTATCGAGTCTCGATGAGGTTGGGACGTTCGAATGAAGAAGACAATGAATGGGGTTGATGGTCGTTTATTAAGTAACTAGGAGAGAGAGGTGTCTGTCCGCGCCTAAAGCTAGATGCTCGTTCGATCGAAGGTCAGGCCTGACTCTCGTAAAATAAGGATTCATCCTCGTCAGTATGTGTGCTCCTCTCAACCGACACGAGTGTCTCATGTCAACGTGCGCCCATCTGCGTACGTTACAATATTTATACTGAAATTTATACTGACAGCTATGTATGATTATATATACTTCTATGTGATTATATATAATTAAATATCAGCAACTATATATATGGTATAAAAACATATAAAATCATATATAAATATATATGATTATACATGGTTATATATAATTGTATATAATTCAAGAGTAATAATAGTTCAGCATAACAAACTTTTACATGGAAAAATGTTCCGTTAATTTAAAAAAGTTACTTAGTTAAATATTAACTAAAAACATTTATTGCACTTACAAAGTAATTACTTGTTTCTATAAAGTGATTTGTTCATTTGACTACAATACGAGGTCTTTCCCAAAAGTATCCGACCTACCTCGATTTCTCGGCGCTTGATTTATTCTTCGTCATCCGGGGGGTGGCATCCTTCAAAGTAGTCCCCATTTGATTGAACAAGACGCTCATATCGATGTTTCCACTTATTAAAGCACTCTTGAAAGTCAGACTTCGGAATCGCCTTTAGTGCATTCGTCGCATTAGTTTCAACAGTCTGTTTATTGTCGAATCGATGTCCTTTAAGCGGCATTTTCAATCGAAGAAACAGCCAAAAGTCGCAGGGAGCTATATCAGGACTGTATGGAGGCTGGCGGAGCTGCGCAACACTGTGTTTCAATAAATACTGCTGCACAAGGTTTGATGCGTGAGCTGGAGCTTTGTCGTGATGAAGAAGCCAGTCACCGGTTTCCCAAATTCTCGGTGAAAATTCGCCAAACAGTACTTTTTGGTATTCCAAGTTCATCTTCCAGTTCTCTCACAGTCAAACGACGATCTTGTTCAACTGCGACACGCACACGCTCGACATTATCCGACGATGTTCCCGTCGAAGGTCGACCAGAACGAGGATCACTGTCAACAGATGTGCGGCCACTTTTGAACCGCCTATACCACTCTTTTATTTGTGTTTTGCCCATACACTCATCTTTAAAGGCCTTTTGTAACATTTCAATAGTTTTCGCAAAACTTTTACCGAGATTAAAGCAAAATTTTATGTAAATTCGCTGTTCGGTTCGTTCTGCCATTTTTAGCAATAAGCAAATTGCGACGAACGCAAAAAAGTCGTTGTAAACAAATACACGCTGCGCGGGAACTAAGGCGTTTCATCGGTATCTCAGGCTTCTGACGAAAAGGTTAGGAGTTGCTGGTGACGTTCGTACCCTCCAGAGGTCGCCTGAGTCTCTCCGCGCGAAGATATGAACGTAGGTCGGATACTTTTGGGACAGACCTCGTATGTGCGAAATTTGCTTATAAATTGTTAAAAAAAAATTGACTATTGTGATTAATTTTGTAACCAATTTCTTAGTAATTTGGTCAACTATTTTAATAAATTTTACAAATAACTTTGTACAAGCAACTTTCTACAAATAACTTTGTAGAAGCAACTTTCTACAAAATTCTACATACTAAATATGGTTTCGTTTCTGACAAAAGTCTTAATTACAAAACATGACCTCTTTTTCAGAATCAAATTTTTATTACAAATGATAAAATATTATATAATGATATAATGTTACATATATTTATATATATTATATATATTGTTTTATAATATTGTAGCATATTCCTTATTTTTACATGAAGCGGCCCACGACTCTTAGGTTATCGTTAAATAAAATACTTTTAAAATAAATAGCGTAAAACTTCATTACACAAGAACAGAGAACCCGGCATCCTCTTATTCTCTTTTACGACACAGACTATTTTAAGAAAAGTATAACCATTGCAGAAGTATTAGGCTATTAAATGTATATGCAGTAAAAGTACGTACCAAAGTTATTAAATAATTTAGTGAAGAAACTGGAAAGATCCGTCTGCTCCACATGATTTTCGTAGCGTTAGATGATGCTCACAAGGACACTGTTGTAGTATAACTGCCAAAACTGTTGGATTCCAGCAGCTGCTCCTCCTTTCTAAGTTTAACGCACGCGCACTACAATCGAACTTTTTCACAAAGGCCCCGCAGGCACAAAAGGTTCTCGCTTATACACCCTCACGACAGACAGTATACCTGCTCCTGTACACTGTGTACTACTGTATACTATAGTGCAACTGTTATGCTTAATGTTAGAAAGCAACTAAGTTTAAATTGATATCTACTCAGGTTTTATACAAAATCGGGAGAAAGGTAGTAAAGTAAGTTATTAATTGCATAGAATAATTATAAGGGTTCAATTTATCCGTAACGGCTCATTAGGAGGGTGATTGTAAGGGTTCAATTTCTATGTAACTGTACATTAGTAGGTATATATCAAAATACTTTAGATTAAATTATAAGGAATTCAATATTCCCTATAAGCCTTTATATTATTCATAATTACATACGGAAAGGATTTGATATCTTCAACTATATTGTAAAGTTTAAAGAATTTTGCCAAGTATAATGTTATTGAATAATCCATTTCATTATAATTTCAAATATTATTACATGGAACAAATATAATTATTATAGATTTATATTAATATGAAAGCAAAATATCGAATTTACCTTCATATTAATCTGAGATAATCAATATACCGAGTACATGTAATTTTAAAACGAGCGCGTGTGACGTCACGACTGCCGTAGTATGCGCTTGCGCACCGCCGCCGTCGCCCGCTGTGCTGGCAGCCGCTGACTCGGATATAGCTATGCTTATCGATTTTTTTCTACGACAATATTAGCTTTACTTTATTCACAATTTTTTGCGCACATACTTAAAATATCCATCTAAATGGCGCTATTTTTTTCGAATCTTAATATTGCATATATAGCTCAAATTAATTAAAACAAAAAAAAATTATCGGCTTGCAGATATCGTAAACTAACTTTTCGGGGCTTAAAATTTACACAAAAGTAGTAGCTTTTCGAATATCTATGCACAATTTAAATTAAAATATTATTTGTGATACTGTGCCTTTTTGTTTATGAAGAAAATACGACCCTTTCTTTGACGCCATTTTTAAATAGTTTAAACTTATGAAATCGTTTAGATTCAAGTTGTTTATTATAATACAAGTCTTAAAGAAGAGAATGAGACCTCAAACGGTTATAAGTACAGCCCCGAAGCCGTAGAAATTAAGTTTTGCCACTATTAATGAATATTGGATTTTGCAACTATTAATGAATATTTTTTGATGACATTTTTTATCCATTATAAGTACTACCATGGATTTATTATCGCAGACTTTCAAAGTTTTATGATCATTATTTAAAGTAATTAAAAATGATTTAAAAAAATACTTATTATCGTAGTTTTTGATTTTTTATAGATAAACAAATTAATATATTTTAACTTCCGTGATCTGATTTGGTAGGTATTTGTAATGCCCATAAGTAGCTATATTTTATTTTTCGATAGTAGCAGTACGTTTTTCTCTAGAGCCAAAAAACTGTTTTTCGTGAACGTTTTCATTATTTAAACAATGTTGCACACTTTCCTCGAAGCTCATTTATTTTTCCTATGTTTATGACACTTTCTTATATCAGATTTCACTGCAACATATTCTGTTTAAGCGATTCCCCAAAACACTACTTTTTAAGTCTAATATGACTGGACTATTAGCTTATTTAGCATGTCGCCGACATATTCTTGAGCTTATATTGAGAGCAGCATTTGAACAGAAATTTCCTAGTACTAGTGGTCCGAATGTACCGATGATTAAGAGATTTCAAGAGGAATCGCCTCATTTTGATCTCAACTCTTATGTAGTTCAGTATATAAAAAGTTTTTTGAGAAAACAGCAGCCTAGAAGTGATTTTAAAGAATTATTAGAGCTGTGTTTAATTTTCTTGGGTGTTGGAGAAGGAATATAATTTAAAAAGCCAGGTGCGATTCACCATGCCCGCTAGATGGCTAAAGCTATCTATTCAATAAAAATTTATTTATTCAGGAAATCATTCAAGGTAAAGAAGGTAGATGCAGAAAAATGATTTGCTATATGTAAATTTATTGTTTTTAGATATATCACTTCATGGTATACCGCTCCAAAGAATGATTTGAGGTTAATAAAATCATTAATTGATTTTAAAGATATAGATAAAGATATATCAGATGCTACTTTACATAAATTCAGTAATCACTTGTGGTATTTATCGCCAGAACTCACTGTTCTTTCGCTTTTCGATACTGATGTTGAAATCACTGTAAAACAAAAAATAGTAGAATCACTGCAAATAGATTCATGAGGGCATCAGGGCACTGCATGATAAAGCTCTTGATTATTTTGCTAACAGCCTAAGTTTAAATTTTATTACAAAGTTCAATTTGAACAACGAATTTTTGAAACATGAATGTAATTCATGGGAGAATGATCCTTCGTACGTAGAGTGTCGTCAAAAATTGAAAAACCTTATTGTAGTAAATGATTGTGCCGAAAGGGCAGCTCATTTGGCTGAAGAGTATGTAAATACCCGATCTCAAGATGAGGACCAGAAACAGTACTTACTTCAAAATTTACTAGCAAGTGCTGATAAAAAAATATTAATAAAAAAATTGAGAACTGAGTAAAATATTGTTTGTAATTTTGTATGTAATTAGATTAGATATTTTTGTAAATATATTAATTGTTTTATTTGAGGATAACTAATAGTATTCTGAGTACTCATTCAGCTCTATTAATAAGCAATAGCTTAAAATAAATTGAATAATAGTATTTTATACTACAAGGGTCAAAATTTAGTTTTGCGCATGGATACTTTATTTCGAGAACGAGTTTGCAGGGACCAAACAAAAGATTAAGAAAAAGTACAAAACATTGCCACTAATATTCATGTCAAGACAATCAATTGATTTATTTGAAAGAAGCTTTAGTGAGTGCGGAACCTTAACTGCAGTTAAAAATAGAGAAAACCGTAACAATCCGGGTACCCTTTTCACAGATTACATTTTTCGATTTTCTTACCAAGTTCATATGACCATATCTCGGTAACGGAAGAACCTAAAAACATTTCTAAAAAATGAAATGATAGGTCTTGAATTGTACTTTTTCACAGTAATAATTACTTAAACTTTGAAGAACGATAACCCATCGATAACTCCAAAAATCCTCAAAAAAACTACGTTTTTGTGCATTTTTGGAAAATTTAAGAGCTATATCGTTGTTATAAAATTCTTTTTCCACTCCAAAATCAGTACAGAAGACATGTTTTTCCCTCACAAAGATAACTTAAGAGTATTTTAGCTTTCTAAAAATTTGTTTTAGATAAATCAGCACGTAGGAATATAAAAAAAATGTAAAAAATGCGAAAAAAAGGTTTTTTTGACGATTGAAACGGGTTTTTCACCTTTTAAACCGTTTTTAGCTGCTTTCATAGTTTTTGGGTATAAACGATCGATTTCCGGGACGGGATCCAGTATTCGATCAGTTTGGGAAATAAATGCCAGTGTAATATACGAGTATATATATGGGTGTCCTGTCATATTCACGGGTTGCCCTATGTCGGGTGGCAGCAGCTGGAGAGAGGGTACGCTGGTCTAAGCTGCTGGCCTATGCAAGTGGCGCCTCCCTTGGCCTATCAAGCTCGCTAGCGTAGAAAGCCCCTTGGCGTAGGAAGCCTCTTGGCGTAGGAAGGAGGTGGCGCAGAACCCGCATGGCAAAGAAGCCGCATGGCACAGAACCCGCCTAGCTTACCTACTTATGACCCGTCGTCTTTTTCCTTCAATGTATCTGCTCTATTATGAAAAAATCTATTAATATCGAAATACTTGATGAGAGGGTACACCAAACTAATTAAGTAATTCCACTTTTTTATTTTGAGAAAATTAAGAAGAAATGTAATCTTTCGATATCAGTTAAAATGGAATAGCGTACTTTAGATACTTTTTCAATGATTTGAATTTAACCTAATGCCATAAATATGAAGAAAACTATGTATTACGATGAACAAAAACTTATAAAATCAATTGTCACCAAAAGTGGAATTATCCGATTTAGTTCGCCCATTTCCCACATTAGTGACACTATTGAAATTGGAAGAAAAAATTAATCAGTGCTGATAGATTTTAAATGTAAGAGAATTATTTATGTGAAAATTGTATAAGTCAAGATTTAATTCTTCCAGAAATTTCCAAAAAAGCCCAAAAAAGAATTGAAAATTTCAGCTCTTCAATTGAAATATAAGGGAGGGGGGATGGGCTACACTGATTTTTTCAGCATTAAAAGAATTGCTATAACATTTTTTTAATTAGTATAATTTAAAGAACATTACAAAACCTGCTAAGGAAAATGTCCCAATTTCTACTCACGTCTCGATTTCTATTCACTTCGAATACTTCCAGTTATTAAAAATTTATTGTAGAAATTATTTGTCTACTTATTGAAATATGAGTCACTAAAACTATTAAAACCGAAATTATAATGATTAAATAAATTTGTATTGAAAATATTTCGAAATACGTTGAAAATATGGTTTGAAATCGTTGCATATTGCATGTCCCGATTTCCACATACGACAAATATCTCTGTAGTACTTAGTATATTTTTCTTCCACTTAAAGAAAGTTTTGTAATAGAAAAAAGAAGTTTTCTACAAAATATCTGAGAGACATGTCCTTATGGATGTGCGTGTGTTGTATATGTGTGTGTATGTATGTGTGTGAGAGTGTGTGTGCGTGTTTGTGTGTGCGTGCGTGCGTGCGTGTGTGTGCGTCTGTGTGTGTGTGTGTCTGTGTGCGTGCGTACGTGCATTCGTGTGTGCGTGCATGTATGTGTGTGGGGACATCGACATCTCTTGTAATCCACGGTAAAATTTAATGTCCCAGTTTTTAGCTTTTTGTTTTTTAACGGTTTTTGAAAAGTTTATCCGAGAGTTACAGTGACACTGACACAGAAAAGCCTAACGAAAAGGGTTGTGCTTTATGACTGGTCTGTGGTACAATTCATCAATAGAAGAAGAAAACGAAAGGTGGAAGATGCAGATTCCGTGCCTTCTATGTGCTTAAATTTTAATGCTAAGCGAAGTAAACTTGTTACGCCATTCATGAAAGCACCATATTCAGAAGAAGACAAACTCCTTATTCACAGTTTAGTTCAAAATAAAGCTCCACCACCAGAAGTTTGACTACTATTTTCTGTGGAACTGAAAGGACGAGCAAGTGAGTATATGAGAAATTCTTTTTAGTTACATTTTTTTCATGCTATTAATTCATTAATTTTCTTATAGAAACTTATGAAGAATCCTTAGTTAAGTTGGAAAAATTAAAATCTCAGGCCAATGCATTTACTCTTCAATCTGAGGATAGTGCTTCAGAAATTCAGCAGCAACTTATACAAGATGTTTAGAGACCCAAGTTACGAAATGAGTATATAAAACTTAAATTTGATATGAACCCTTCAGTAATTGAACTTGAAAAAGTTATGGAGGTGTCCGTGTCCAAGTTTGGTAATCAATAAATCAAATACTTTTTAATATATTTTGATATTTATTCATTAATATGTACAAATATTTCTTTCAAGCAGCAGATTCTCTACCATTTACAGGAAAACTATTAGCTCCACAAGAAACACCTTCCACATCACAAAAGCCACTGGTACCAAGGTCATCGTTACCCTCCACATCAAAAGAGACATCTTCGAGACCATTGGCAGTATCGTTATCTTCCACGTTACAAATGCCACCTTCATCAAGACCATTGACACCATCGATACCATCCACTTCATAAATGTCATGTACACCAGAAGCATCTTTTACATCATCCGGATCACAAGAAGACCCATTAAATTTGAGTCATGACAATGATAGCTGTTCTGACAATTGTACGGAAGCACTACCTAACAACAATGTGATGAATCTACCTGGCATTGATTTAGACAACATTGAATGTAAATCTGGTAAGCAAAAGATAAATAGATAGATTGATAAATAATAAATATTTACTTCAAGATATCAAATAGAAAAGTATTTATTGAATGATATATTCTAAAGTAAATTTTATGAATACAGATTTTGAAACAGCTGTCATAATACATATTCTGGAAATAAGACATGATTTAGCAAAAATAAAAGAAACTCAAAATGAGCACTCCAAGTATTTTGTAGGCATAAAAGTTGTACGTTTAAGTTCTGCAAATATTGGAGTAAAGTATAACATTCATATTCCTATTTCAACGATGGAGGCTTTCGAATAATTTCAAGAAAAACTAAAATCAAATTTACTTTTAAAAAAGGATGTTGTAAGTAGAAATTTTATATGCATGTAAATTTATGTATATCTTTCACAACATATAGAAATAATTCAGAATGCTTTTTTTGTTTTAGTATTTAGAGTTACGAACAAAGATTGACAAAGACTTTTCAATTATTAAAAGCATTACAAACATGTTAAAAATATTCTTGACGAAGTCCCTAGCACTACAATTCACTGATACGAGGAGTTCTTTGGACAAAACTAAGATGAAGTTCAAATTTACTGAACTTTGTAAATTAATGGATAGTAAGTCCAGATTTTCTTTATATTATTCCTAAACTTCCATCATATTATGACTAAAATAAAAATACTATTTGTGATTACAGCAGTAATAATCACTCTCCAAAAAGAAAAGGCGATGGAAACTTCGCAGGATGATCTCACTAGACGCTTGAGCGACGTTTTAAGCAGTGTAAAGAAATGGGCAGCATAATAAGTTAGAAAATACAAAACGATATTTTTATAATTATTTAAATTAAAATAAATTATTTTTTAAAAGAATTTATTTTATCGATGGGTCCTAAGAGTAAAGATTTATCATACGCATTACGATTAGAAAACACCTATCTTAGCGTCATTAAAAGTAAGGTGTCAAATCATTATATAACAAATTTTCAGCATTGAATAGAGCCTACAAAATAACTTCAAAGGAGATAGTCCGTTTCTAATCGTAACGCCTAAGATAGGTCTTTTCTAATCGTAACGCGTATGATAGGTCTTTTCTAATCGTAACGCGTAAGATAAGTCTTTTCTCTTAGGACCCACGCGTTATTATCAAATTATTTCTCTCCAGTCACAATTAATTTAATCATAATAATAATTCCTAACAAACTTTTAAAAATTCTAACCTTCAAATAATATACTTTTTACCTAAACGATCATATGGCGTAATTACATTGGCCATAAGCAGGGAAATTGTCCAGAAGATAACCCAGAAAATGGTCATTTTCCATAAATTTGTGATGGTTTCTGGCCAAATTACCCCTAACGTTTCTACCAGGGTTGTCAAATACCAAAAAAACTTGGCAATTTTATTTTTGACTTTTTCTTTATTCTTCAATATTCACTAGAATGCAAACTAAATCTTTAATTTTTGTACAATTCAAGTATGGTTTCGGATTCTATACTATTGTATTTTAAATAACAATTTAAAAATTTAAATCTATGTATCTCGACATTAAGAAAACGGACTTATCGTTTTGACTTTTTACTACAGAATTAAACAGAAGAACTAAATAGAATTAAATAATTTCATATTGGAATAATTAATTAAGGTTGGAGGAAGCTAAATACCAATGAATCGGCAGCAGTTTCTAATATATAAAGAGTATACCGCTCATATAATTAATTGCTTGTTAATTTATTCATATATTTATCCATTATTAGACATCGAATCTTTAAAATATAAATTATTTATAGTCGAGTGCGTATAAATAGGTACCTAGCCATTTTCGGATGAGTAGAAATAAATACCTAGAAAAATATTCAAATCTGCAGGTAATTTTTTAGCTTATTTTCTCAGCAGTGGAGGAGCTGGGTACCTTCCCGTTTGCCCTGATCTATCCACGGGAAAAAGTATGTTTTCTTATGCATTTTGACCCGTAGAACACGAATCCGAAGGTCTTTTGTTTAAAAAAAGTGGTCCAAAATTGTTTAAAATGCAATTAATAATTGTAGACTTTGTTGATCACTATGAGTAAGTTTATTCCGTTGTACCAAACGTTTTAGACGTATACTTTACCGTCTCTTATCAAGGGCTATAATAAACAAAAATAAATAAACAAAAAACTTTATAAAAAATATTTATTTACAGCACTTTTTTTGTAAACACTCACCCAAATGAAAATAACTTTGTTGCTTATCGTAGTGACATTAATAAAAATCAAAACTCACAAATAACTAAGTCTAAAAAATTTTTTTTTTAAATTATCCTATACACCCTTTGCTTTCGGGGGCCGAGTGCATGCACGCAAATACAAAAATTCATACCCTGCCATCTCGGATCCTAAAGACAGACTGCAAAAGAAGAGACAGTGACAATTAAACATGCGAAACACATGGTGAGAGGTGGAAGGGAGAGTTGGGAGAATACAGAGGCAAGCAATACTGAACAATAGAGAAACATATAGACCAAGAGGTGGGGAGGCTTAAGGGGTTAGTCCTGTGTAAACGCCTAAATTTTAACAAGCGAAGGCAGTTCGAAAATCGATCCAAATAATTACGCTCGTATTCAGGAAATGCATCACGAAACAGCAATAAATTTTTGGAAAACACTTAATGCATTTTAATAAACCTAAACTGGTCATTATTCATATTTTTGGCTTGTTTGTTTGTTTTCTCTTCGAGTATATAAAGAGATACATTCTACTAAGTCACGAAAATAGTTGATATATTTTGATTGCACTGAAGGTGTCATTTTTGTTGTTAATCTTACACAAGAGAAAATTATTTTAAATTATTTTAAACAAACCTAAACTGGTCTTTTTGATTTTCTCTAGTAGTTTACATGCTGCTAAGCAATAAATTTCGGTCTAAAAATAATCAATTTATTTGAAACGTACTAATTGGTTTATTTTTCTCTAAATTATTTTTGTTTACGAAATTACATTATTACAAATTTGGTTTGATGCCGATTATAATAAGAAATAGCAACAACATTTTGATTACTAATCATTGACATTAATAAAAATAATTCATTTATTTTGATTACACTAAATATTTTTCTTCTCCTTTCTGAATTGTATCACATTCTTTCTGTTTGATTGAGAAACTCTAGAAATAATAATAATACAAAGAACGGTTAACAGTGATTGGCGATTTAAATTAGAATATTGTTTTACAACAAAATCTTTTTTTCGTTAACTATTGCGAAATTATTTTGAATAATACTTTTAAATCTAAATAACAATCATATATTTTTCCATAAATAAGATTTTAATTATTAAGTTAAGTTAAAATTTGTTTTTTTAATAAACACACCACATGGCTAAATCAAAATAAGTTTTTGTTAATTGTTTTGCATTATATTGGATAAATATCGTTACTGTCCACTTTCTTTCTCTTATTACTGACGAATTAAGTGTATAGCATTTTCGTACAGCATAAGCGACGAAATATTTAAAATGAGCGTATCATCAGCATCAAGCAGTTTCGGCACGGATTCGGTACAGCTGTTCGAAACGTCATGCACATGCGTGAGGGTGCAGTATCGTGCGCGCTGAGAAATCTTGAATTGAAAGACGAAGGAACAGTGTGCGAAAAATCGGGAAGATTATACAAATGCGTAGTAGGTCGAGCCTCGGCCGATGATTTCGCGCATAATCCCCACATTGACAACCGTAATGACTTAAAACGACATAGGGAAAAATTGCGGTCAATGTTTATAGACAGCTTCTTGATCGAATTTAAGAAGTACACGACAATCAAGGCGAATGAAACTAAGTTAGTATACAGCAATCTTTATTAAGCAACATGTACGCGGATCAAAATTAAAGGATCCAAGGCAATATTGTAGTTCAATTAGTTTCATTTCGGCCGAGTGCAAATCGAGCGTCAGTAAATTCAACATCCACGATAAAAGATTCACAATCTGAACGTGTAGACGAGCAAATTTTCCCCTTCGAACGATATTCGCATATGCAGCACACAGACTGCATGCGACCAGATTCCGGCCACTTATTTGAGAGTGAAGATGCCTGGGGGAGGGAGGATCCTCCGACGGCAAAATTTGCACCGGAACTTATCGGTCCACCGGAAACCAGTTTTTCCACTGCGGAAAATGGCCCGGAAATTGAGGAAAAAGAAGCCGATAAAGAGACAAATATATGTCTGCCTAGTAAGTCACAGATACAGGTCGACTTACAAAATTCGCAAATCGCATCAACTACACAGAGCGCGCCACATATTGTCATAAACATATCGTCAGCGCAAAAAAATATTGATGTACGGCGTGACGGACCTATAATCAAAAGAGATTGCAACGCCAATAATTTGAAACCGTCTGTAAGCGGTCCAGGAACTTCATCAGTCGAAACTCTGCACAACTGTTTACAATCCGAAGGGACGTGAGATTCTCACGTTTCGAATCAAGACGCTCGTTCCGAATTTTCGGACGAATCGGACAGTTGGACAACTATAGCAAGCTGGATGACAGAAAACCCTGATGACTGGACAGAACCGACTAATATAGACCGATAAGTCTACGGATGAGGCCCATAACTTGAACATGGAACAACAAATTGAGCAGAAAAGTAGTGCGAATATTTCAAAATCGCACGAGAGCCGCTCGTTTAGTAGCTACTTCGTATGGCTACGTAATTAAAGCGATTCGAGCGGAAAGTTTGGAGAACGATCGACATCCATCGAGTTATTCTCGATCGGAGGATATAATAGATTCTCCCAGGTCATATCAAGTCAGTCGAGAGCAAACTCGTGCACAATTGGATGACCTGATGGAGGTGCAAGTTGAAATTCGCACACAGCGCGATGATCAGTGGGTGTGCGAATATACCTCCGAATTTTTAGCAGCGCTCAGTGCAATCAGCCAAAAATTAAGCACCGAGCAGCAAATCGACCTTCTTCATAAAAAATTTGAGGCATTATTTGCACTTGCTTATGCGTCGACAAGACATACATAATGTTGATGAATTCATTCGATGCGCTGATGAAGCGGAGCAAACTCTACAGCGACGCCAGTCACAGCTTACAAAATGTAAGTCTCAGTGTCATTCAGCAGAGGTCACCTCGTGTAATAAACGAATATGCGAACACCAAGCCGATATGAGAACACTGCTTTAGAAAACTGAGGCACTCGAAAGAGTAGTCGAGTCTTTAATTCAATCAAAAAATGATAAAACCCCATTGAGATGTAAGTTCCGTGATGACTGCAACGATAACACGAAGTCCAAGTGGGCCGCAACTAGTCGTCCAAAGTTTTATCGTGTGGATATAACGCAGGGTGTGGGCAGTTCCAACGCACCCCAGAGTAGTGTGAATAACTGCGCATGGGATTACAGTGCAAGTAGCCCAGAGGCGGGAAGTGATAACGTGCGGCGTGGCAGTAAATAGCGGCATAATAAGAACTCAAATCGCTGGAAAAGCAATGTAGCCGTCCTTAGAGCAGATGGCGGGGGTAATACTGACCCCCCATGAGTTCGCCGTGACCACATAACCCGCGTAGCGTCAAATATATCGCCCAAGGTAAGGCAAAATCGCAATTTGAGGTCTAACCAAACTCAACAGTAAGCTTCCGCGCATCAAGAGCACAAATGTTCTTGCGGCCAGCCAATTCAGTTCGTGGACGCGTGAGCAGGATATTAGCGCAGGTAGTTCGCCGCATGGCGATTCCAAAAGCGCTGTTATTTTCTTCGGTAGATGCTGGATCCGTGACGTCACCGCACACCGCGCTAGCGTTTGTTCAGAGTCGCGTAATGTTAAGGAACGTCTAACGTTTCTCAACGCAATATTTTTAAATACTTAAGCCGGGGGGGGGGGGGAGATCTAATTCCAGCCGTCCTGTACAGGCCCGGGCTTTTGTGCACGCGAGGCGATTAAATCCTTTTGTTCCTACTTATTATTCTTATGGTTTAATTAAATCAAATCAAAATTCTTACCTTATTCTTTATACTTTTTATTCTCTTGATGAAAGACAGCGATAAGATAGCTTAAAAATTATAATATGGACGCCTGTTAATACTCGAAAAGTATATACTTTATGTTCTCTTGATGAAATACAGCGATAAGATAGCTTAAAAATTATAATATGGACGCCTATTAAATACTGTAAATATTATCTATGAGGCGCGTGGCGACACCTTATCCTGCCACGATCCATTTCTTTATGCAAGATAATATCACTTAGTACTGGGAGTGCATGTATACATGTATGTAATTTTTATATTATAAAAAAAACTTTTAGCCTAAATGTTATGAGATTAAAAGCATCGCAGTTATTTGAAGTGTAATTTCTATCTAAATAAAATATACTCTAAATAATTTTAATGCTTTTTTTAAAGATTACAGCTAAAGTGATACTGTCGACACCCAAAATAGCCAGGATGCCAGGGAAATTCATCCTCGTCAACGCTCCAACGACCTACCAGCATGCTGTCAAATGCTGATGGCAACCTTTTTTTTACGCCAATTCTTTTTGGGGATACAAAGCGTGGTTTGTGAGTGTGACCAAAGTGTGTGTGGGAAATTGTGTGGTTATTTTGTGTCACTATAAGTGTCGTCAAGTGTGAAGTGATCTAAGTAAAGTGTAATAATAAGAAAACAAACTGTCTATTCATGAAAAGTGTGTGTATTTGTGTTGTTTAATGTGAATGCATAGACTGTATTCGGGTTCTCATTTACTGAGAGTTGGCCCTGATAATTTTGTATCGTGCGTATAATTTATGCAAGTCTGTAAATGTTATATTTAAAATTACTTAAACGAACCAACCAAGAACAAAAAGTTTATTTGAAATATAAAGTGTGAACGCGTTTCTTTTTATTAATCTTAATAATGAAATCGATTTATTATTTATCTAAAAACAAAAAGAATCTTTACCATTATAACAAAAAAAAAAACCTATTGGAATTATGATAAATGCTCTTTGTTTCAGATTTGGGAATGCAGCACGTCACTACATTTGGGATTTTCGCACGCGACACGAAAACTGTGTGTGCACCGACAACGATGGTGAGATTCACTTTATTTTTCTTTTATATTTTATATTATTTATTACATGTTAAACGTATATTGATATATATTCTATGTTGCTCTTTTTACAGAATAATAAGGAAGAAAACAAAAGTTGATCCTGGACAATCTACCCGGCGCCTCCACCAATCTTTGTTAAGGAACGTCTAACGTTTCTTAACGCAATATTTTTAAATACTTAAGCTGGGGGGGGGGGGGGGAGAAAGATCTAATTCCAGCCGTCCTGTACAGACCCGGGCAAGATAATAATTTTAATAAGGTAAGGTATTTTATTATCCGGGCCTTTGTGCACGTGAGGCGATTAAATCCTTTTGTTCCAACTTATTATTCTTATGGTTTAATTAAATCAAATCAAAACTCTTACCTTATTCTTTATACTTTTTATTCTCTTGATGAAATACAGCGATAAGACAACTTAAAAATTATAATATGGACACCTATTAAATACTGTGAATATTATCTATGAGGCGCATGGCTACTCCAAGTTTGGTCTAAACGCGACTCCATATCTGAGACGTGTAGCTACTCTAATATTGGCCTAAACACGACTGGCCGTGAAAACATGGCTTAGCTGTAGCGTCCACGCTGTAGCGTCCACCTGCGCTCAACAACTCCCCTCACCTCCGTGACGTCACGACGATTGTCGCCTCGTGTCGCTCCTACAGTTTCTTATGGCTTAGTAACTGCAGGAGATCTACGGAGCAGCGCACGTGCGCCGATCGCGCGTTAAGGGGAGGTAGAGCTTGAAATGCTGAGTCGGGTGACACAAGATGTGTGTAGAAATTGTTCGATTGTGTACTCTTGGTCTAAGAAATTAAACACACCATTTTCGTCACTTAACACGTACCCACAAATGCTACACATGTAAGCTTGAGGGTTACAAGCGAACGAATTGTCCCAAATGTCTGCGGCATTATAGGACATTAGATAGGTCAATGTCTAGCTGCAAGGCCTTCAGTTCTGATTTTAAGAACAGGGAGCTTACCCAGCTCGGAAGGTCGCAGCCGTATAAGGACTCTCGCCCGTATATAAACCCAACCCAGAAGCAATGCTACGCCAGTGAGCTACCAAGGGAGGTGGCGGTCGAGGGTCCATTAGGGACCGCAATGTATTATCATGGATTGGTCCAGAAAGCAACCAATTCGGAACAATGGTTACGAAACGGACAAATTACGTCCAAAATAATTTCCGACAACCTTGTGAATCCGATCCCATCAGACGTGCAAAGTTTTATCACAGCTGCCGTAAAAAACCAAATAGATGATAATTGAATCTTGAGTACTAACGTTACGCGTGTTCACGTATAGTGATGCATTACTACATGCGATATTTTTTGTAATTTACGCGATATCGCATGCTAAGCCTATTAAATTTTCTTTCGAAAAGGACTATTGTTCCAACCGCAACCATAGCGTAGAGGACTTAGTTATAATTCTCTATTTCGAGTGATTATTTCTGCATGGACAAATAGCCTGTCGACAATCCAACGTCTGACCTGAGCTGGTCTACGACCGAAGACACCGGCATGATAAACGGAGAGTCCACATTGCACCTATACGCGCTAAGTCATACTAACAGTGAGGACGCGTATTCTGGGACAGGCAATGTGGCAGAGACTCCGCCGCCACTCTTCAATGCCGAGGAAGACGAAATGTCCCCAATAAAGATTCAAAACGAAATGTTCCAAAATGGTTGACCGAGCGTGCGAAGCCCAAAAGCGGGCGAACGAGCTCAAAAGGACATACGCACATAGCCTATAAGTTGCTATCCACTTCTCTAAAGGATTCACCGAGCAAATCAGGTCACCGAGCTCGAGGCTATAGCGGCCGAAGGAAATAGCACTAGCACCGTCCGCAGAAAGAAGAGCCTCCTTACAGTGATCGACGACAATTCTCGTTTCTTCCTGCCTTCGATTTATTTTTTTATTTGTCATTAACTTCACATGCGTCGAATGCTCAAGAAACTTTGAGCTTAGGAGAAAAATTTAACTTTTCCCCTGAATTTGATAAACGCACAGCGTTTGAATTTTATAAAAATATAGAATCCTCGTTATATTTCAATAAAAACTATGGAATATAAAGTGAGAGATGAAGTACTAAAACCTATAAATAATTTTATTAAAAAAAAATCCCCATTCAATTTACATTGAAAGAGTACTAAATGAAAAATACAAAAAACAAAAACATTTCTGAAAAAGAATAAGAATTTAATGCTCACAAAAACCGACAAAGGCAACGTAACAGCTGCTATAAAAAAGGATGTTTATGTAGAGAAAGTTGAAAATTCACTTAGTGACAATCGTTATTATCAATTACTAAATAAAAACCCTCTACCAAGTCTCCAAAATAACACAAAATTCTTTTTCAAATATTGGCAAAACCAAGGAATTTTTTAACAAGAATCCGTTTTTAAAGACATTGAAACAAATTTAGAAACCACTTATTTCCCCCAAGCATATGGTTAGATAAAAATACACAAAATTGATTTTCCAATACGAATAATCTCCTCTGCATGTGATAAAACTCTCTCTAAGTTTGATAAAGCTATATGCAATTTATTCAATAAACATATCCCAAAACCGAATGCCAACATTAAAAATAGCACGGCCATTAAAAAAATACTTGATCAAACCATAATCCCAGACGTCCATTGGCTGTGTTCACTTGATGTTTTATCTCTCTTTACTACTATTCCTAAAGATTTAATATTAGATGGTATTTCCTCAAAGTTGATATATCTCAAAAATAAATTAGACTTATCTAAATTTGAATTTTTACATGGTATTGAGTTTCTATTAGATTCTACTATTTTGTTATTTAATAAGAAGTATTACAAACAAATATGTGGTACACCAATGGGATTTTCTACGAGCCCTTGGTTTGCCGACATAGCACTAGAAAGACTGGAATTACATTGTTTGAAAATATTAAGTAACAATACTAAACTTTATAAAAGGTACGTTGACGATTGTTTTTTAATTGCAAATACTGATAAAATCGATGACATTTTACAGACATTTAATAGCTATAATAACTCCATACAATTTACTATAGAACACGAAAATAATAAAAGTATTATTTCTTAGATATTAAAATTAATAGAATTGAAAATAATACACCTTTAACTAATTGGTACAGGAAAGATACAGCATCTGGTCGATACATTCATTTTTTATCTCATCGCCCATTTTTACAAAAGATAGCCAGCGTATACAACCTAATAGACAAATGCATCCTCCTTTCACACCCTTCATTTCACAATAATAATATTAAGATAGCCCAAAACCTTCTATTAGCCAATGTTTATCCTACTAACATCATTGACAAATATATACATAAACGTCTCGCACATATTAATAGTGTCTTTTTTTCTTTTCGAGGGTATGTAGGCAATGCCATCTAAGGCACACCCGACTGGGTCCGCACAGCCGGATAGTGTGAGGCTGGTTGAAGACGCATCCGCCGTGTGTATAATATAGGACGAAAAATAAAATAAACAAAACCGCGAAAAAACTACACAGCCTTTGCACCGCAAACCGACCCACTAAAACCTACCACCCTTTCCTCTTCTGGGGGAACCCACCCTGGTACCGTTTATCACATTACCTCAGGGTGGTGCCATTCTTGAGTTATCTGGATGATCGCTTCTGCCTAGATCTGAAACAAGGCAAAACAGTCATCGTCCGAGTCCCGCGTGGAGCGCTTAGATCTAATCCGTCTCATTCATACGCGTGTTCGAACCGGCGCATTCGGACTCCGTGCGGAAGGAGAAGTTTCCTTATTCCTCCCCGGACATTTATACAGCAAGAGTAAATGGTGTGTTCCCGGTTAAGAAGACGCCCATCATCTCTAATCACATCCATTTCTATGGGATCGTGCGCCATTCCTGGGTTTTGATAGGGTGTCGGATCTTCTCCCAGCTCTTCGTTCATACCTTCGGCCGTTACCTCGTCGAGGTACGGCTTCTTTCGTCACAGGACCGACTCGGCGAATTTCGCCGTGGCGGTCCACTTATCCTTGGCGGTCAACATTTCACTCAGGATGGTCTCAGTCGTGAATTGTCCGACCGAGTCGACAAGAGCTGTCCTATCCTCGTTCCACATCTCGCAGACGAAAAACGTGTGAAACGCTTCGTCGCAATCAGCGGAACAGAAGATGAACTTTGGTCTCCAAACATTCCCCATGTGGTTGAGGAATTAGCAGAAGTATCCGTGTCGACTCAGGAATTGGGTTAGGTAGTAATTTACCTTCCCATGGTCTTTGTTGATCCAAGAATGCACCTGGGCTATCAGCCTGACTGTCCACTCACCCTTGGTTGTAACGGTTCAGGATCGTTGCCACGTTTCCATGTATGTTCCCGTTCCTCTCTATGAACGGTTGTTCTGTCATCTTCTGTTTTCTTCCGTTCATAGTTTCGTTTGCGCTCCTTTGCGTGTAGGTTGATCGGGATGATTCCCGCAATAACGAGTACTGCGGGCCCCGAGACCGTGTGATAGGCGCTGGTGACTCTGAGAACTCTTCTACGTTGAACGGAAAGAATTCGATTCCGGTATGACTTCTTCTCTATTACATCAGCCCCTGTTAAGGAACATCTAACGTCTCTTAACGCAATATTTTTAAATACTTAAGCCGGGGGGGGAGGGGGAGAAAGATCTAATTCCAGTCGTCCTGTACAGGCCCGGGCTTTTGTGCACGCGAGGCGATTAAATCCTTTTGTTCCTACTTATTATTCTTATGGTTTAATTAAATCAAATCAAAACTCTTACCTTATTCTTTATACTTTTTATTTTCTTGATGGAAGACAGCGATAAGACAGCTTAAAAATTATAATATGGACGCCTGTTAATACTCGAAAAGTATATACTTTTAGTTCTCTTGATGAAATACAGCGATAAGACAGCTTAAAAATTATAATATGGACGCCTATTAAATACTGTGAATATTATCTATGAGGCGCGTGGCTACTCCAAGTTTGGCCTAAACACGACTCCAAATCTGAGACGTGTGGCTACTCTAATATTGGCCTAAACACGACTGGCCGTGAAAACATGGCTTAGCTGTAGCGTCCACGCTGCAGCGTCCACCCCCGCTCAACAACTCCCCTCGCCACCGTGACGTCACGACGATTGTCGCCTTGTGTCGCTCCTACAGTTTCTTATGGCTTAGTAACTGCAGGAGATCTACGGAGCAGCGCACGTGCGCCGATCGCGCGTTAAGGGGAGGTAGAGCTTGAAATGCTGAGTCGGGTGACACAAGATATTCTTGTGACCTCGACTTATGCATTGAAATTAAGTGCCGAAAATTTGTGTGTGCAGGAATTGTTTGATTGTGTACTCTTGGTCTAAGAAATTAAACACACCATTTTCGTCACTTAACATCCCCCTCTACTTAAAAATATTCGTCGTCCCTGATGAATGTCACGTATCGCTTGAGAGTAACATATCAATGTCTGCCAGTGGGCGCGGGTCCTTGGTCCGGGTATCGTAAGTTTATGTCAGCAAATTTTGTGTCATTATATGTTGGATTTGATTTGACTTGGCTTTGGCACAGAAAAGAAAAAACATTTTTTTTGCGTATGTTGGTTTTAACGTCCGAATGGTCCGGTCGACAGTTTGTAGATGCCGCCGAAAGATTCGGACCGTCGAAATCCGTAATTGTAGCCTCTATTCGTGTATAGGCTAATGAGATTGGGCCATTATTGCTTGTTCTTCATTAGCAGGTGTAAGATACTGTGTACTTTTATTGTGATTTTTTATTATTGTTTTTTTTTTGGGTGTTTGGGTTGGGATGTGTTGCACTTCCTTCCTTTTGTGAAGCTTAACCAAGTCATTAAATCTTTGTACTGCTCAGAATGGATACTACGAGTGTTTTGAGAGATTAAGATGAAAGCTTACTTATGTGTACCGTGTTTTGGTTCCTAGTTACAATATTGTTTTGGCATTATCTGTTATTGCTTTTGGGTTCTATGCACACTGCATTGTCATTTATGATAGTGATTTGTATGGTTCTAAAATTAAGGTGGTCCAGGTCCATAACAATAAATGTGGTCTAACAATTTAGTGTATGTATATTATATTAGAAAAAAGAATAAATTTGTCCTATATTTTTACAAGTCACTTAAAAACTAATATTATCGAGGTTCTCGAAGTCTATGTGATCCATGTCTAATATGCTTGGTGATGGTTCTCTCGCGATTTCTTCTTCTGCTACACGTATGCGACCGAGGCTGATTAAATCTTGTGCTTCTTCCGTTTGTTCTTCTTGTGATTTGTGGTCTGTGGTTTTCGGTGTGGGTGTAGTTACAGCTTTCCAGGTGTTGGTCCCATTTGGTCTTTTGAATATATCACCCGCAGAAAAAATGTAGGTTGTAGTTGCACTCTGTTATATGTTGGTTCCATTCTTCATGTCGCAACCAACTCCCGCATAGGTAGTGTACTTTGTATATCTTGTCCATTTGTTTCTTGCATATCTTATGGTGGTCCAGTTTATTCCTTGTATCTACAGCCATGCCACATGGTTCATGGTTTTACCTGTGTTTACTCATGGTCTTGCTAAATTGTCTCACTGTTGCCCATCTTGGATGGTATTCTCTTGGACAGTTATCCATGGCAGCGGCAGCATCTTTTTCGTTAAACTACTGCACATAGCCCATGTACCTTAGGAATCGATGGTTGTCATCTTGGCCTTTCATAACTACCCGTACGATGTGGTCCACGGGTCCGAACTCCATGAAGTCCTCTTCATATACTTCTTGCGGCTTTCCTATGGGTATTAGGACACATAATCTCTTCCTCTCCGTGTCATCTAAACGTCCGGTTATTAAAGCTGGCATCATTACTGGTTCGGCGCTGGGTCTTCCTTTTTTCTTGCGTAGTCCTTTTTGTGTGGTTTGTTCGCTGATCGATTCGTTGATTGTTTTTTGCACGTGTTTTGGGACCTTTATGGCTCTTTCAGCATGAATATTACTATGGTATTTTATTTTTAGTATGTGGTCATTTGGTCCTTGTCTATCCGTGGTAATTGTGCATGGTCCAATGACTTTTAATAATTGTCGTGCTGCCTCCACACTCCCTTGGAAATGTACATGGACTCGGTTTGGCTCTGGTCTATTCAGTTGGTCTAGTGTTATTTCGCTCAAAGGGTCTGCAATTGGTGGATGCAGAGAAATGGGTCCTTGTTCTTCCGAAGAAGTGTCCGTATCATCGGTTGAGGTATCGTCGCTCGCTGATGAGCTGTCTAATTGTTGGTCCTGGCTTTCTTGATAATTATGTTTTAGTATAATTCTGTTGGCACTATCTTGGTCCATGTACTCTATAGTTAATACCCCTATTTCTTTGTTTGGTTCTTCTCGCCGAACGTTTAAATGAATTTTGTTACTGGTCCCAAATGTTTTGACGTATGCCGTAATGTGTTCCACGGCGTTGGGTGGTTGGTACTTAACGATCACTACTTTTATTTGGTCCATCGGTGATTTGACAGAGGTGATTCTATACTTTTGGTCCATTCTGAAAGGAGGTAAGGTGTGTTCGTTAGTTGGGTCCATTATGGTATGGAGCATGTTAAATAAAGTAGGTATAGAATTAAATGAAATGGAAAAGAGTCGAAAGTAGGAAAGAAAATTAGGTTCTTTTGGTACACGAGCTTGTTGTACATTGGTATTTTCGATTTCACGGGTCGCATGTTATTGTGTTTGATTTGGGTCATGTTTTATATTGCACGTGTAAGTGGTGTGATTATTTTATTGATCCTATTTGGGTTCAATCTACATTCATGTTAGGTTCATTTTTTCATAATTTTTTTTTTTATAGTGTCGCATATTTTGCGGCGGAGTGTTGGTTATCTTGGTCCATGTCTTCTTCGGAAGTTGTATGTCCTATTTTGGTTCTCTTGGCGCTTTAATCTAATAGTTCTTTTGGGTCTGGGTCCGTTTTCCTTCCTTTTTGGTCATGTTGTGTTATTTTGGGTTCCTTTCTTATTTTTCTGGTGTTATGGTTCCATGCGACTTGCTTTTTGCAAGTTTGCACATGTAGGTATAAAGCTCTATTGGTAATGTTTCTTCGAAGAATTCATGGAATTTGGTAATGGGTCCCTGTACGTTATATTTGGAACTTTTCCTTGGTTCCGCATAGGTCGCCTTGTAGTCCGGGTTGCATACATGAATTGCTTTTTCCGCGTCTTGGATATTGAAATATTTGACATATCCAAAAGACAATCTCTATTTCTTGTCCCTTACAGTCTCATAATATATCATTGGTCCGAATTCCGCGAATTACCTTAAAAAAGTTTCGTCCTTTTCTCTGTTAGTGCCGGTTCATGGTAGAGTACAGAATAACCGTGTTTTGCCATTCTATAAACTGTCTGACTTGTTCAGATGAACTTGTGATCTTATATTTCCGTTATGGTGTCGTGGGTTCATGGTTATTAGGTTATTATGATTGTGAGTCCTCAGGTACTCTAAGGTTCTTTGGTTACTTTTGAGTCGTTGCACTCTTTTTGTTATTGATGTCGTAGGTAAACCATTGAATTTGGTTGCTTTTCTGGCTTCTTCTTCAGTTTTGAACCTGATTGTTATTTTGTTGGTGGTTGGGTCCATGCTGTTGTGCTTGACTTCCACCGTTGTTGGCGTTCCTACTTTTTCAAAGGTAGCAATGATGTCCGATAGTAGGATGCTTTTGCCAAAAAACACGGTGACAGCAATGGGCCTTGGGTTCATGATTTTGCTTTGGTACGTCCTAAAACTGATGTTTATGTGTTGATTGTCATGTATTGTGGTATTTTGGTTAAATGTGTTGTTTCTATGTACATGGTGTATAGTTAGTTAATACGGTGAAAGGAGATTTGGAATCGTGTATTATAGTTCGGATTCTTGTTCCTCTGATTTCATCCTTCTAGATGCTAGGAATGATATTGTTCGTTTCGGTGCTTTGGGTTTGGAGGATGCGTTATTGATTACATTACTTGTGTTAGATACGATTATTATGGCTCCGTGGTGTGGTTGAGCTTGTATTACCATACTACCGTGTGTAAGGGTAATGAGTATTCCTGCTGTCTCTTTTTGAAACATAAGACCCCCGCGTTGTTTTTGATGCATATGATAATTGTTGTTATTATGAGGACAAACGCGATTTGAAGTGTTATTCCCCCGTACATGAGGGTGTTCGTACGATTAGTCTCTCTTTTGTGTTCTACTATTTTCTCCATTTGGTACATTATTAGGTGTAATGATTGCCCTTTGTCCTTCCAGAATGTTACTTCTTCTGATTTGGTGTTCATGGAGAAATTAAAAATTCCTTCTGTTTCTTTTAGTTTTGGGTAGATTTGATTTATTTCTAAGTTTATTTCAGGTTTGTAAAGTATACTGTTGCTTCGTTCTCTTGTTTTCTCATTGCTTAATGCTACTTCTTTTGTTCTTCTTATAGGTTATGTTAATATATCGATTGTTAGGTTAGAATTGCCCAGTTAGTTGTATTATTGTATTTGATTTGTGATAAGTCCATGTTGGTACGTGCTTTTGATTTTAGAGCCTTTTATCAAATTCATGATGTTCAAGAGTCGCGTCAGATGCTTCAAGTTTTCTTCTATATTTAAAGTTTCTATGTATGCATGGATCTCGTTTACCTTGCTCAGTTAGTTCCATGCATAGTCTCTTATTCGGTTGATGTAGATAAATTGTATTCGAAGTTTGAATTTTTTTATGCTTGGCATTCAAGGGGTTGGAATGCTCCCTAATTTCCATCATCCTTTTACTCGTCATATGACAGGTTTTATGTTTTAATGGAATATTGTGTTCCTGATTGAAGTTTTGAACTTGAATTTTCTTCAAATTGTTTGATTCTTGTACATTATATTTTTGTGTTTATTTCTCTTAGTTGGCGCTTTCGATATATTCTTTATATGGTTACAATTCACACCCTTGATAGCGTCTTTGTCTTTTATGATTCGAGCCTTTTCGATGATATGCTCGGGCGTGAGTTTGTACGAGTGCATTTCATGTTGTACTGTACAACAGTTTACTTGTATTGTATCAGGCTTATGTATATTCTTGCATGCTTCACATGTTTCTTCTGGATTTATTAAGGTACTTATTGTTGCATGTGAATATGTTGCCGTACAAGTGGTGAGTTGAGGTTCTAGTGATAAGTCCATTGTTTGTGATCTCATTGATACGACTTCAGTCAATGATGCCATGACGGTCGTGGAAACATACGTGTTCATTGCTGTTAGGCAAGCCTTTTTAGTCGCTTTGGGTTTTACTAATATGGATTGGTTTATTTTATGATTAGTAACTAGATTTCCTGGAGGTTGTATCGTACATGTTTCTCCCTCATATACTTCGTACTTTTCGCACAAGTATATTTTCTCTAAATGCAATTTCGCTCTTCGGTTTTTTGTTGTTGTAACTGTCGATACCTGTGCGATTTCTTCAGTTATTTCTGCTGGCCTAAGTTCATGACAGTGTTGAAAGGTGTTGGGTGAATTACATTCGGATATTATGCTGAATTTCAGAACGACCTTGTTGGCTCTAGGCTGTCCTTGCTCCCGACCTGCATCCTGCACGCCACGAGTCTTTGATGGTCTAAGTCCTGGGATTTTTTTCATTTGTTCTGACGTTAATGCAAAAACTGGTACCATGGCAGCAAGCCAATGATCCATATGGTTTCCTGTTTTAACTGTTCTGTTATGCTCATTGCTATTAATGTTTTTAGTTATTTTCTGAACAAATTTGGGGTTCTGCTGCTCGTATTGGGTTGATTTCTGGTAAGATTGCTCCTAGGAGGGTTATCGAAATAGTGTCTTAATATTTCGAAGAGGTCAAAATGATCACGAGCACTATGTCTACAAGCTACTTGTCTTGCTTCTCCATGCAAATGTTCCCATATTATGTCAAAGAAGTTTCACAAACATCATAGTAATTAACTCTATATTTAGGTTGGGACTCCATTAGAGCCATATCATTATTGTGATAAGAAACAGCAGTTTCTTCTTGTATGAGAAAGTCTCGTCCTAGCATGCCATTGCATGCTATTGGGAAATCGTCTGTTATCACCTCGAATCTATATGACTTTCCTCTTATGCATATGTACACCGACCCTAACGTTTCCATGGTGTTTGGGGTCATTCCTTCTAAAAGGCAAGTTTGACCGCTATCCATTTCTGTATATGGGTCCAGTGCATCAATTTTTAGTAAATTGACTGATGCTTCTTCATTTAGCATAAACGTTAACCATGGTTTCCTTCCTCCTGGCATTTCCAAATTGACATATGTTGGCTCATCAATTTCTTCCTCTTCAATTCCATCCCTATGGCTCGTGCAAGGCGCAATCCTGTGGATGTTTCCGGGTCCATTGATCTCGTTCTCACCTTGTTCACTTGCTCTGGGATTTGGTACCTCAAATCCTCTGTTTTCATGTTTTTGTGAGTCTGTCGGGCTTGAGTCAAAGAATTCTCCCAACACTCCCAGCAATTCTATATGGTCTCGAAATCTGTGAACGTGAGCAATATGTTTTGCTTCGCCTCGTAGACTGTACCAAATATTGTCCAAAAATTCTTCATATTGATCAGGTGGTACATAGTGAGATAAATAATCCACCTGGTGAGCATATTGATGGAAAGAGAGGTTGTATCCATCGAAAGTGGGTATATCCCTTATTGAATTTTGGTCTAAATTCATGATCACCTAGTGACCGAGTTGCTAAAGTCCCTTGCATTTCAAGTTACAACTGCCTTATTAATAATATGTCGTTTCTCTTCATGCTTATTACAAATTTTGTGCTAAAACCGTCAAAATTATCATCCAGTAAAAGTTAACACAATTTTTAATTTTGCCCAGGAGTAAATATAATTTTTAAATTTGGTTTGTATCTCCGTGAATGTCTTCTCAATTGGCTTTGTATAGATTACTTATGTCAGTCATGCATCAAATATCTTTTAAATAGGTCAAGTATGGGCTTCAAATAAAAGAGTTAAATGTAAAACTATTGATTGGTAAAATTTAGAGATATTACGGATGATTACCACAAGTTGAAATCCTATGTTATTCTGGCTATAGGGTTTCTATAAGTGTTCTAGTCCTTCACGTGGTATTGTGCCTGTGCTCTGAGCACGAGTTAAAAATGGTTATCGTTGATGTTGGGTGGTCGAATCTTCCGTTCAAATCCTTGCGCTAACTTACTTACTTTAATAATAATAATAAATTTTATTTGAACCAAAATTTGGATGTTAGAGAGTAGTATGTTTATCAATTAATTATTGTAAATTTATTTTGTAAAAAAAATTATGTTTTTATCCAAAAAGGAAAAAATAAGGTTTTTAACATTTATTGTGTAAATTTATTTAATAAAAGAGCGAAATTGATTTATATTAGAAAAGAACAAAAATTAAATTTTAAAGGTAATTAAAATTTGAATTTCCCGCGTATTTATAGAACTGAAACTCAAAAATTATGAAACAAAATATGATTTTGTTTTACAAAAGTTTAAACAAAACGTAATTATTTTTGCCAAATTAATACTTAATCTTATAAAAATTCAAATATATATATATGAAAGAATGATGTCAAATTTTAAATTAGCCGTGCGAGATATTATACCAACATTGTTATCAGCGTTGATGATTTCCTTATCAAAAAGAAGTCAACAAATATTTAAATATTTGTTATAAAAATAAAAAGGTATTATTCAGGAAGTTTCGTAAAAATAATTTAAATTTAAAAAAAAATAAATATTTTATTAAAAATTTATAGCAAAAATTGTTTATTTAATAATTATTATTGTTTTTATTATTAATGAGAATTTATTAATAAGTTAAATCAACCAGAACCTCGAAATCACTGAAAACCCATTTGAAATGCGCGCGCCCGACAATGGCGCCGCTGCGGTACTCCTTGTGCTGCGAGTCTAGCTATACTCCGCGCTAGAGTCAGTTCCGCGCGCCTAGTGCTGAGCGCGAGAAAGTCCCTAGGCGCTCGTTACTATAGTCATGTGCATCTGCAACATGCGGTCTGCTGCACCAGTATAAGTTCGAGATTAACTCGCGTTTTGCTCTAGAGCATTGTTTTTATTTATAACATCTAAAAGTGGTTAAAGGTGTTAAAGAAAATATAAAAGAACATTGTGTGAGTCCCCGGACGTCTTCACAGCTTATCAGATGAGTATTAACCGCGTATTTTTACCAGTTGATACACGCACTACTTCTCATCAACAAGGACTGTGCTTTGTGTGATATTGTTTTTAAATTTTCCAGTTTCTGCCAGCAAAAGAGTCTGCACGAAGTATCCCAATTATTAGTGCCCCAGGCGCATTTCCTTTCCAGTGCACAAATTGCTAGGAGCGGCAGAAGCTAAATTTTAATAAGGTAAGTTATTTTATTCTATTATTTTTATACAATGTTTGCCCATTTTCCTATAACTTTTCCTCGTCCCTGCTAAAATTCCTATAATTTATGGTTTTTCCTGTGTTTACAGAGTGTTGAGACCATGCATGCCTACTATCAGAGCTGTGCCTTCCTTGTGGGAGCTCCTGGATCTTTGCTGACAAGAGTCGAGGCTTTTGGACCAAGACTCAAGGCGTTAGCGACACCTTATCCTGCCACGATCCATTTCTTTATGCAAGATAATATCACTTAGTACTGGGAGTGCATGTATACATGTATGTAATTTTTATATTATAAAAAAAACTTTTAGCCTAAATGTTATGAGATTAAAAGCATCGCAGTTATTTGAAGTGTAATTTCTATCTAAATAAAATATACTCTAAATAATTTTAATGCTTTTTTTAAAGATTACAGCTAAAGTGATACTGTCGACACCCAAAATAGCCAGGATGTCAGGGAAATTCATCCTCGTCAACGCTCCAACGACCTACCAGCCTGCTGTCAAATGCTGATGGCAACCTTTTTTTTACGCCAATTCTTTTTGGGGATACAAAGCGTGGTTTGTGAGTGTGACCAAAGTGTGTGTGGGAAATTGTATGGTTATTTTGTGTCACTATAAGTGTCGTCAAGTGTGAAGTGATCTAAGTAAAGTGTAATAATAAGAAAACAAACTGTCTATTCATGAAAAGTGTGTGTATTTGTGTTGTTTAATGTGAATGCATAGACTGTATTCGGGTTCTCATTTACTGAGAGTTGGCCCTGATAATTTTGTATCGTGCGTATAATTTATGCAAGTCTGTAAATGTTATATTTAAAATTACTTAAACGAACCAACCAAGAACAAAAAGTTTATTTGAAATATAAAGTGTGAACGCGTTTCTTTTTATTAATCTTAATAATGAAATCGATTTATTATTTATCTAAAAACAAAAAGAATCTTTACCATTATAACAAAAAAAAAAACCTATTGGAATTATGATAAATGCTCTTTGTTTCAGATTTGGGAATGCAGCACGTCACTACATTTGGGATTTTCGCACGCGACACGAAAACTGTGTGTGCACCGACAACGATGGTGAGATTCACTTTATTTTTCTTTTATATTTTATATTATTTATTACATGTTAAACGTATATTGATATATATTCTATGTTGCTCTTTTTACAGAATAATAAGGAAGAAAACAAAAGTTGATCCTGGACAATCTACCCGGCGCCTCCACCAATCTTTGTTAAGGAACGTCTAACGTTTCTTAACGCAATATTTTTAAATACTTAAGCTGGGGGGGGGGGGGGAGAGAAAGATCTAATTCCAGCCGTCCTGTACAGACCCGGGCAAGATAATAATTTTAATAAGGTAAGGTATTTTATTATCCGGGCCTTTGTGCACGTGAGGCGATTAAATCCTTTTGTTCCAACTTATTATTCTTATGGTTTAATTAAATCAAATCAAAACTCTTACCTTATTCTTTATACTTTTTATTCTCTTGATGAAATACAGCGATAAGACAACTTAAAAATTATAATATGGACACCTATTAAATACTGTGAATATTATCTATGAGGCGCATGGCTACTCCAAGTTTGGTCTAAACGCGACTCCATATCTGAGACGTGTAGCTACTCTAATATTGGCCTAAATACGACTGGCCGTGAAAACATGGCTTAGCTGTAGCGTCCACGCTGCAGCGTCCACCCCCGCTCGACACCTCCCCACACCTCCGTGACGTCACGACGATTGTCGCCTCGTGTCGCTCCTACAGTTTCTTATGGCTTAGTAACTGCAGGAGATCTACAGAGCAGCGCACGTGCGCCGATCGCGCGTTAAGGAGAGGTAGAGCTTGAAATGCTGAGGCGGGTGACACAAGATATTCTTGTGACCTCGACTCATGCATTGAAATTAAGTGCCGAAAACTTGTGTGTGTAGGAATTGTTTGATTATGTACTTTTGGTCTAAGAAATTAAACACACCATTTTCGTCACTTAACAGCCCCTATTTCAGAATCGTACAATAGGATGGAAGTGACAACTGACATGAGCAGCCGTCGCTTGCTCGATTTCGGTCCACTCGTGTTCGCCATGAGACGACTCAGCTGTGTCGTCTTTTTCGCCGGTTTGTCCGCTGCATACGCCAGGTGATGGAAGAAAGTAAGCTTAGCATCTAATTTGAGTCCCAGATACATAGCTTCCTTCCTGGTCATAACCTCTGTCTCCCCCACTTTCATGGTGAAGATGGTCTGTATTCGTTCGCTTGTGAAGGGCACCATCTCTGTCTTAGCGGCTGCCAAGTCGAGACCGAGTTTCCTCATGCAGCGCAAGCTCCTGCGCATCGCCTGGTTAAGCAGATATTGTGTTTTCTCGTTGTCACGCGCGATCATGACTAAAGCGACATCATCGACGTAAGCTATCATGTACACCCCCTCCAGCAGCCCGAGTCTCAACAGACTATCGTAAAGGATGTTCCAAAAATCTGGGCCAAAGATCGATCCCTGCGCCACACCGACGCTGAGATATTTCTCGCGTTGGCCTTCTTCTGTTTTGAAACGGAGGATACGGTCCTTCAGATAGTCTCGTATAACCCGCATGAGGTACTCCGGTACTGTGAACGCATGCAACGCTTCCAAAATGTCCGGCCACCTGGCCGAGTTGAACGCGATCTTCACGTATAACGTTACGAGGAGAGCGACTTATCTGTAAAAATAATTTCCAGAACTCGCCTTCTTCCCCTGCTGTACCACCTCTCGTATAGCGTCCACTGTGGATCGCTGTTTTCTGAAGCCGTACTGATTGTCAGCTAAGTCGCCGGCAGCCCGTATTGCTCCCTGGAGCCGTGGCTTGAACAACGTACATGTTCAGCAACAGAGAGGGTGCTCTTACCGCGATGATCTTCAATATCTCAGCTGGTATCCCATCGGGCCCAGGCGCCTTTCCACTCCGCATCATTTTGGCGGGAAACTGTAGCTCTCCGGTGGAAAATATGGGGATCTCACCTACTTCTGTGGTTTCCTCCTGGTACTGACTTAGCGAGTGCGTAGGGCACAGAGTGTCCACGATTTGAATCATGGTGGCTTCGAAGAAAGGGGAACTTGGGAGCGCGCACAGTTTCTTGGTCACGATCTTGTAGCCCAAGCCCCACACGTCCCGATTGACTTCCTCAGTAAGATTCTTCCAGCACTGTGCCTTGCTCCGGTTGATCTCGCGTCGGAACCGTTTGTGCGCTGCTTTTTGCTACGCTGACAGCAGCTCTGCCTCCTTTTCGTCTCGCATTCTTTGCGCTATTCTTCTAAGGTAGTTTTTTGGAACAAAGAATTCTTTTTTTGTCATTTGTTTAAGCAATTTCATTTTAAACAATTTTGGACCACTTTTTGCAACAAAGGACCTCTGGATTCGTGTAAACATGTTAACAAAAGCATACTTTTTTCCCCTGGACATTTCAGTGCAAACGGGAAGATATCCAGCTCCTCCACTATAGACAGCTCTAATTGACAACGAAAGGCGTTAATCTTTGGGAAACAGAATTCGATGACACTTTGAGAGCTGGTTTCTGGTTCATAAAGGGGGTATCCCTATATAGATAGGCAAAAATAAACTGAAACTTTGCGAATTTTTTTTGAAAAAACTATACAAGATTTTTATTTGAAAATTTTTTGGTTTATTATTCAAACATTAAATATGTATTTCTTATTTTTTTTATTACATTATTTTGTTATGCTAGTGATAAAAAAATGATGAACCATGAACTTTTTTTTTCTTCCTACAATTTTGTGTGCACAGTTTCTCGGCGAGTTTTCAACTTATCACAAAAAAAAACGCCATTTTCAACTTATCACAAAAAAAGACGCCATTTTGAAGGTAATTTCATAATCTAGTCAATGAACCTACTTGTTTTTGAAATAAAAATTTATTTAACCACAATTTTGCAATAATAATAAAAAAAAATTATAGTTTTTTTTCAAAAGTCCACCATTTTGCTATGGAATTTTTTTATACTTTTAATTTAGGTTAGTCGACGAGATTTAGACCTAATAATAACAAAAAACTTTTTTTTTATGTTTCAGAGAGATACGACGACAAGTCTGTACACAAAATTGTAGGAAGAAAAAAAAAGTTCATGGTTCATCATTTTTTTATCACTAGCATAAACAAAATAATGTAATAAAAAAAATAAGAAATGCATATTTAATGTTTGAATAATAAACCAAAAAATTTTCAAATCAAAATCTTGTATAGTTTTTTCAAAAAAAATTCGCAAAGTTTCAGTTTATTTTTGCCCATCTATATAGGGATACCCCCTAAAGACTTAACAAACTACCCGTAGTTTTTTATCGAAATATAAGTCATTGGTTATAATTACCAGTAGTGAACTTCTTTTTTAGGTATGAGAAACCAACTCTGAAAGCTTCATCGAATTATATTTCCTAACGGTTGTGGAAACTAAGACAAAATTTTACCAAGGGCAATTTATTACATTATCAAAAAATTTAATCAAGGTATTTACCATACTTTACTAGTTAATTTTTTATTTAAAATGCTTTTGTCAATTTACTGTTATTTCTAGTCTACTTTTAAGCATGCTAGTATTATATTTACACCTGAAGACTTAGATAACGAAGCTATTCTTTTTGAATGTACAAATATTCATAATGAAAACTGTTCAGAAAATATGGAAAATGTAGTACCTAATATTTATGGTAAGGAACCTTTTTTTTAATTGTTAACTACATATTATATCACTAATTTACAAACATAAATTTTTCAGAATCATCAAATTCACCTAAGCAGTCAACAGTTTCTAATGACTCGTGTCTCAATAATAGTAAAGTCTATTCAAATACTGACTTCAAGAGTACGTATCTCTATTATGGCAGAAATTTATTGTTTAAGTTTTAAAATGAAAATAATATTCTAATTTTTCAATTACAGATTCTGCAGCAGAGTTTCCCTTCAAACAGTATCTATATTACCCAGAATCAAATAAATATGGAAAACAGAATGGCAAAAGGAAACCTAAAGAAAAGCTTCCCTTCGTTGCAACTCGACCTGCATTGGAGAGCGTGGTATGAATCTAAAGCTAAGCAAAAAGATGAAGAAGAAAAAAAAAGGCTGATTTTAAAAGAAAAAAGTTAGAAAATATAGAAGCAAAAAAAGAATGTCAAGAAAGTTTGAAGAAAATTAAGCTTGAAAAAATTGACTTACACACACGACTTAAGGAACTAGACTTGAAAATTCAGCGTAATAGGGCAAAGTTAAGACTATTTAAAGTTAAATTAAAAAGCGAACACGTAGACGAAAAACAATTACTATTGAAAAAAAACGAAGATCTGGACAATGAAATTACAGACGACTTATCATTAAAGGATGAATTATCGAAAATTATGCAAAATTATGTTTTTAAAGAAAAAATTTAAAAATTTAGCTTGATAGTCTCAAACCTCCAAAGAAAATTAAAGTAGAGCCGAGTGAAAAGTAATATTTAATTAATGTTTATTAATTTACTATTTATTAACTTATTGTTTATATTCGATTAATTGCGAACTCTAAAGTATTATTATATAGACAAAAGGTTATTGTTCTAGTTCAATTAATTATAAGGAGTATTGTTTTACCTTCTATGTGTTCGATATTTAGCTTTATTAGTTAATAATGAGAGTTAAAAAAATAATTTAAATTAAAAAAATGTTCAAGTTATATATGACCGATTTCATCACAAATCATGCGGGCCGACAACACCTATCTCTCCGAATCAGCTCAAATTATAGTATATTATTCTACTCGGAAAATAAGCGTATACGTATGTTTTTATTTTTCGATAGCATCAAAATTGCATGTTTTATGCTTTTTTCAAAAATGACTCCTCAAATTTCGTTTCTCAAAAATCGAAAACTTTTTTCTTTTTAAATCGTTCTAATTCGTCTTTTTATGGATATTTGAAAATAATTCTGTACATATTCGATGCTGTTGGTGATACTCTTTCGATCTGCCAAGTTCAAACATTTTTTTACAAAAAATCAAGGATGATATGGCATTTTTTATAAACAATGAAAAATGCTTTTTTCTCAAAAAAGCCATCTTTTTTTTGACTCAATTTTTTTTTTATAGATAGCTAGTCTTAATACCTATATGGTCATATACATGACATTTGGAATATTTTTGTTTTTTAAGAGATATAAACGAAATAAGAAAAAATTTTTATGTTCCCCCATAGCACTGTCGTACAAGAAAAAATCCTATGTATTTTTCCCTTTTTTATGATTTTTAGACATTTTATTGCTTTTTCTAACTTTCCTGCTAACACGATTCTTTGAGTTGATTTTCTTCTTCTTCTGTTTCTCTTTATTTAACAATTTTGTTAAAGAATGAAGAGCAGTTCGACCTGTATAAGATTTTTTCTTTTTACCTACATTTACTTTCCATACATGGGTTTTCTGAATGCCGTTATATTTAGGAGCCTTAAGCCACTCTTTTATTTTATTTTGTCTAAAAACTTCAATATCGTCTTTTGGTAGTAAGATTAGTTTAATATTATTAGTATAAGATTGAACTTTTGTTACAAAAGCATTGGCATCTTGTATTGATTCAATATGACTGTTCTGAAGATTATGTCTAGTTGCATAGTGTTTGACTAGTCCGCCAACACCATCACATGCACCTTTCCCGTGACCTGTAGCTGAAAACAACCATTTTTTATTGATGGAAGCATTTTTCATTTCATACAATTGAAATCGATTTTTAAAGTGGCTTGCTGCTCCATCTGTTATAATCGATATTTGATCTATTAAATCGGTTGAATCATTTTTCATCGAATCAATTATTTTTTCCATTGCTAACAAGGCATGGGCAGAATCGTGTTTTCTATCATCACTGATGACAGCAAAAGTTTTTGTTAGTTTTCCTTGATAACAAACTGCTGTGAAAATAGAGACCTGTTGATTAACCCAGTGAGTACCTTGAATAGGGTTACTGTGAATCACTGCCCAATTTTCAGCAAAATCACCATGCAGTACTAGATGACCTGAGTTAGCTGCAGCTATTTCTTTCTCTTCTTTTATAGCTTTTCTTTGTATATTTTTAATATTTAAATGAACGCTTGTTTTGACTGTCCAAGAAGAAAGATCACTAAAAAAATTGGAGATTGTTAATCTTTTCTTCACAAGATGGCCATTTTCCCACATAGCAAAAACAATCTCCTCATGTTCATTAGTTGTCTCTAATCCAAACAAACTTAGGTTGATATTTTCGAACTGCTCTTCATTCTTTAACAAAATTGTTAAATAAAGAGAAACAGAAGAAGAAGAAAATCAACTCAAAGAATCGTGTTAGCAGGAAAGTTAGAAAAAGCAATAAAATGTCTAAAAGTCATAAAAAAGGGAAAAATACATAGGATTTTTTCTTGCACGACAGTGCTATGGGAGAACATAAATTTTTTTTCTTATTTCGTTTATATCTCTTAAAAAACAGAAATATTCCAAATGTCATGTATATGACCATATAGGTATTGAGACTAGCTATCTATAAAAAAAAATTGAGTCAAAAAAAAAATTGGCTTTTTTGAGAAAAAAGCATTTTTTATTGTTTATAAAAAATGCCATATCATCCTTGATTTTTTGTAAAAAAATTTTTGAACTTGGCAGATCGAAAGAGTATCACCAACAGCATCGAATATGTACAGAATTATTTTCAAATATCCATAAAAAGACGAATTAGAACGATTTAAAAAGAAAAAAGTTTTCGATTTTTGAGAAACGAAATTTGAGGAGTCATTTTTGAAAAAAGCATAACACATGCAATTTTGATGCTATCGAAAAATAAAAAAATACGTATACGCTTATTTTCCGAGTAGAATAATATACTATAATTTGAGCTGATTCGTAGAGATAGGTGCTGTCGGCCTGCATGATTTGAGATGAAATCGGTCATATGTAAAATCAAAAGTTTTATTAAAAAATAACATCTTCCTACATTCCTATACATTCTTATCTTGATTATTTAATCTATTGAAATCAGTTGATCGACAATTGGGTTTCGAGCTGATCGAAAACTACTTTCGGCCACTGAACTGTCATGGAGAATTGGTTCCACTATGGTTTTTTATTAAAAATATTGAATTTATTGTTAAAAATAATTTTGGATTGTATTTTCAAAATAGATGTATTTTTTCGATCAATTAATCACGAGCTCCCCCTAAGCGATCGATGATTGGTTCCACTACCATATGTATATAAGGGTGATTTGCAAGAAACTGTCAAATTTCGTGTATTTACTTTTTACTAATATTTTAAAGCTATTCAAGTTATAAATACGATATGTGTGTTTCAAAACTGATTTTCTTCTACTTTATTGGTAAATATACTAACCATACTAAAACTTGATTTAATTTTTAAGAAAATAAGGAATCTTGGCTATTTTTATGTTATATTTAAATTGATTTTAGTGGTCAGTAATTTACGTGGCATTTTATTAGGCGCATATAAACAAAACTAAAAATCAAAAGTATTAATTGAAAGAAATTTTATATAAGTAATACAAGACAAATATAGTAACATTGTTACTTTGGTGAACTAGAATGAAACTTTGATGACATTAAAGACATATTTTTTTCTAGGATAAGTAATATTTTTACTGAAGCTACATTCATATTAGACAGAATACGTTAGTTTCCTAATTATATCGACATTCCCTACGAAGACTAACACCATTTAGGTTTCTCGACAAAGGCTGCTTTCTTTCAGGAGCCTCATTGAAAAACTAGCACTTTTCAGATTCTCCGACATATACGAGTACTAACACTTTCTTAAAAGTATTAAGAAAGCTTTATCTTAAAATCTTTAGTCTTCATCAGAAAATATAGAAAGTATGTATTAGTTTATGACGGAGATTCCTGAAAAATAGTAGTCTTTTCGAGAAATCAGAATAGCGCTAGCCTTCAGAAGGAACGTCGATATGTGCTAGATAATAATATTAATCCTGATTTCACGATAGTACCTGTACTAAAATAATAATTGTATACATAAAAAGTTCAAACTACAAATTATATTAAAATATGACAGGGGTAGGACAGGGCACAGCGGAGGGGCACGCAGAGAACGGAGCACGGTTCCTATTTGTCCATCTTCTTTAGAGAATCTCAGCTGACTAGCGCTCTAAAACAATAGCGATTCCGACTTGTGTATGCCCTACATGCCCCGTCCAGAGTGCCACGCGTGCTCCACTTTATAACTTTTTTTATTTGTGAATAATTATTATGTTGTAGCTCTCTATAAAAAATAAATAAAATACAAATCAAAAGGGAAAACTCTAAGTTTTTTAATGGTGCCATTCCCAACAGTTAAAAAACAATTTTTCCTTTTCAATATAATGCAGAGAAATATATCAGTAAAGGCAATTTTTAGCTCCAAAACTTCAACTATTAATGATTAATCAGTATGTTATATTTATTTTCATTTTTTTTACTACAAAGAAACTTCAGACATTACTTTAACATTTCATATCAGATTTGGCTATAAACAATTATTTTAAAATCGGAAAAATAGCATGCCCCACTTATTCGCCTGCCCTGTTATACCCCGCTCTCTCTTCATTACTTACAATAATATTAGTATATTCTATACCTAGGCCGAGAAGTAGGGCTTTTTTAACCGAATGTGAGTGGGTGCTGTAAACACACGAGGTCTTAAGCCCTCTGTCTCACCTATTTTGACACATTTCTTGTGGCATATTTTTTTTTGGATAATTTTGTGTCTATGGATCGGGAGTCGATCTCCATCGTTTCTCAGTAAGTGGGCGTAAAGTAATATGACCAGCGGGCGTAAAGTACTCACTTTACGCCTTAGGACGTAAATTATTTACTTTACACCCGCCGGATGGAAACGGCCACTTTATGCCTGATTTTGAGGGCGAAAAAACCTAAAAATCGTGCGCCCAAGGTAAAGAATTGGCGAGTCCATAGCACGTGTAAATTGTTTTTAACAAAATGTTTTATTCCCATCGCAAATCTTCCTCTATGAGAAAGTAATAACCAATAATTTTAGTAAAAAATGATATTGTTGTTCATTTTTCATTAAACAGCCTTGAAATTTGAAATATCCATTTGATTTTTTAAATTAAAAAAAAAATTAAATATTTATGAAAAGTTGATGAATATTATGAAATATTCATGAAAAATTGATGTAAGTTCTATGAAATATTCATGAAAAATTGATGTAAGTTCTATGAAATATTCATGAAAAATTAATGAAAATTCTATGAATACTCTATGAATGGATTACAAATCAGACAGTTCTTTCACCAAAAAGTCATGAAGTTTCATAGATTTTCATAGTTATTCATCATTTTTCCGCATTTTTCATGAACAATCATGATTTTATCATAGATTTTCATGATTATTTCATAGTTTTTTCATGAAATATTCACGAATATTTCATTGAAATATTTCCACCAGAGTTATAGTTAATTGTTTTATCACTTAAAATTTTATTACCAGAAAATGCCCAGTTTGGGCTAGCTAGATTTATGGTTTAGGATTTACAGTTTATGATGTTACAGTTAAAATTGTTATTATCGGAAAATGCTCAGCTCGTAGTAGTTAGCATTGGATTTAGGGTTAATTGTTTTATTTTTAAAATTTTATTTAGGGCGTAGGGTTGATTGTTTTACCTATTGTTTTAAATGTTATTATCGCAAAATGCTTAGCTTGGGGTAGTTGAGTTTATGGCTTAGGGCTTAGGGTTATTTGTTGTATTGTTTAAATTTACATTATCGTACACTACTGAACTGTTGGGGTAGTTCAAGGGCTTATGGTTTAGGGCTTACGGTTTACGATGTTATAGTAAAAACTTTTATTATCGATACATGCTTAGCTAGTAGGGGTAGTTCGTTTTATGTTTTAGGCTTTCTGGATTTATTATTTAACTTAAGTATTATTTGTAGTAATTATTTTAGGTTATTATATATTATATTTTTTATGGTATAAAATGAAAGTTTTATTATAAATTTTAATGCATGTTTGAAAAACTAATCACTTTAATGCTTAAAATGTTTAAATAATAACGTACATGTTGATCATTGGCTTAACGCCATTTGAATTTCCCACATATCTGTGCCATCAACTGGCCCCTGCGTAGAACCAGATGGAAACGCGTCTGGGTTATGAGCTTACCTTGTTTTTTACACTATGAGATGTCCGATCAAGAGCACCAAATAACCACAAAATAAAAGAAAATTTCAACATATTTTGATAAAATATACAAATTTACCGAAAAAAGAAATGTAAGTTATAATGAATAATTCAATCACATCTCAAAATATATAACCAATTTATTTAAAATTTTAAGGTAGTTAGGTCCTCTTAAATATACAATTTTATAAAATTTAACAATTTCTTTTTTGTAAATTTGCCTCGAATATCAAATTATACACGATTCTCAGAATCACCCATATAATCATATTTCACTAAAATAGAACTCACAGGGAGACTGTATTTGTCTGTTTCACGTGTTGCTTTGCATTCTGAACACTGAGTCGATTAGCTATGTTGATATTTGCAACAGAGAGGGTTCTCGTTCTTCTATAAGTACAGCGTGGGTATATAATCCTTATGATTATGATGTATCAGTTACTTTAGATTAGTTAGATAAGATTATTATTATTTTGTTTTGAATCTATCGCTTGTGCAAAGTTACAAATACATGAATTTATCGATCTCCACAAGCATTGCATTTTTTCTCTCCATTTCCACATAAAGTTGAGCTGTCTTTTCACAGCTATCAACTTCATGGGGGAGATAAAAAACCACTTTTAAGAGATTATAAAAAATCGACAAAAGGTGAGGGGTTTCTAAGGCCGGTTTTTGACCAAAATTAGATTTCGGCAAAAAAAATCGAAAAAAATTCCTACAGTGTCTACCAAAAATAGAAAGTCAATTCCACCCTAACTAGACCACCCACAGCCCTCCTATTCATCCCCACCACTCCTTCAAAAAATGAAAACTTCATCGCTTGTATACATCGTTTTTGGAAAGATTCGACACTGTCAAACTTGTATTTGCTTAATAAAGTACACTATGACCTCTATGAACTACCTTCACTTATTCACCATTATTAGCCTTTTTACCCCACCCTCCTTAATATGTAAGATTGATCACCAGACTTGACTAGGATATCCTGGGGTTTTTGGGATCGCTGAATCCGAATCCGAGGTCCGTTGACTCCTATCACATCAAAGTCAAGGTCATTTGAAGGTCAAATCGTAAAAAAGCCGATACAAAAATCCTGAAAAATACATATATAAGTTTTTGGAAACACTGAATCCGAATTTGGGGTTTATTTAACAGGTAGTTCATAGAGAGTTCATAGTGTACTTTATTAAGCAAATACAAGTTAACAGGTAGTTCATAGAGAGTTCATAGTGTACTTTAGTAAGCAAATACAAGTTTGACAGTGTCGAATCTTTCCAAAAACGCTGTATACAAGCGGTGAAGTTTTCATTTTTTGAAGGGGTGGTGGAGCTGAATAGGGGGTGTCGAGGTGGTCTGTTTAGGGTGGAATTGACTTCTTATTTTTAGTAGGCACTGCAGGAATTTTTTTCGAATTCTTTGGCTCAAACCTAATTTGGGTCTAAAACCGGCCTAGGAGACCCCCCACCTTAAAAGAATTTTTTTTTTGATATGCGAATTGAAAAAAATATTAATAAAAAGAAAAGCATTCAAATGAAGGCTTTATATTATATTGATTTAAAAATGGTTGAACCTTTCATCAAATTTTAGAAAAAAATCAGCTGGCACAAATCTATAAGATATAGTAAAAACGGAATCTCCAGAAATACTAACTTACTAACACTGTCATATTTTAAAATATCATTAATATTTCCAGACAATAGGTAAGCTATACGGGTTCTGCGCCTTGCGGGTACAGCGCCACCTCCTTCCTACACCAAGGGGCTTCTTACGTCAAGGGGCTTCCTACGCCAAGGGGTTTCCTACGCCAAGAGGCTTCCTACGCCAAGAAGCTTCCTACGCCAAGAGGCTTCCTACGCCAAGGAGCTTCCTACGCTAAAGGGGCTGCATATATAAGTATACCAGACCTGCTATGGGCGCCAGCCATATAGGCCAGTTGTATATGCCAGCAGCATAGACCGGCAGCATAGACCAGCTTACACCCTCGCCGGACGATGGCTAGCTGCGAGCGCGTATCGGGCCAGATTTTTCTGACTCAATACGCACGTAGCTTTTCAGGTTACTTTACCCTCACACAGAACTACTATATAAACCACTATTATTCGAATTTTTTTTATAAGAAAATTAAACTCTCTCTCTCATTTCCATGCATGAGTGTTGGTGGAATACTTTTAAGTGTATTATTCCCAATGAGATATATTTTTATTAGATACTACAACTGTATTACAGTAGTTCTTTATGTTTACTTACATCTTCTTATTTCATAATTACACCAAGAACTTTTGTCAACCCTAAATTCATATATATTAATAATATATAAGATAAATGTAGGGTTATGTTTTAATAATAATTAAAATATTGCTATTATTTTTTGTAATTAAAAGGAGAATATAGTCAATAATAATAATACATCTTACTTAATAATAATACCATACTTCGACAGGTTCTTTCTTTGGTTTAGAGTGTAGAGGTTTACAATGACATATTACCATAGCTATAGTATATCATGTTCTGATATTCATTGTAATAATTATTATTAATTGTATATTCTATTCGAATAAGACATATTATACTTGAGCGTACTCATGCAAAACTCTAGAAATCATATTTCACGTGCAATATGTGTTTTCGCCAAATGCAGGGTAGAATATAAAAGAGCTAGAGTCCTGAAATTTGTTGTGAAAGTTTAATTTATATTAGGAAAGTAAGAAAAGGTTGGTTTGTAAGCCTTCGACAGGCATTTTCTTTGATTCATAGAGTAGAGGCTTACAATGACATATTACCATAGCTATAGTATATGAGGTTTCATTATTCATTGTAATAATTGTTATTAATAGTCTGTTTTACTCTAAAATATCATTTTATACTCAAGCGTACTCACTTAAAACTCTGGAAATCACTTCTCTGGTAACACAGTTTGACGCCCTCGCGATTGCGCCGAAAGTGCAGACTTCACATTTCGACTAGGTTTCTGCTGCACGATAATTGCGGCAGACTAGTGCTACATGATTACAGTGAAGTGCAGCCGATAAGTGCGATTAAGGGGGATTATGTAATACACTCGCGAGTGCAGCAGAATTGCACCCGAATTGCGTACGATGATTGCGGCAAACGAGTGCGGCAGGATTGCAGAAGACGTGCAGCTGACAAGTGTGAATAAGAGGGATGATGTAACGCATTTGCGAGTGCGTTAAGATATACTTCAAAAACGAGACACACACCTCGTAGCGGAAATCCTCGGAACACCGAGAATGGTACCAAAAAATAAGAGCTTCAAAGAGTTTTATCTCCCAGACGGCTTGTGCACGGTCTCTTATAGTATCTACCACGCCAAACTAGTCGAGTAAACGCAAAACTGATGAGCTCGCCGCCTGGCGGCGTCGACGAATGAACAATTTCTATTTATATTTATACTCTTTGCTTCCACCAGTTCTGTGGACTCCACGTCTGCTGCAAACCTGCCGCACTCGTCTGCCTCAATCGTCGTACGCAATTCGGGTGCAATTCTGCTGCACACGTGAGTTCATCATTTTATCCCCCTTAGTCGTAGTTGTCGGCTGCACGTCTGCTGTAATCGTCGTACATAATTCGGGTGCAATTCTGCTGCACTCGCGAGTGCATTATTTCATCCCCCTTAGTTGCACTTGTCGGTTGCACGGCTGCTGCAATCCTTTTGAACGCATCTGCCGCGCTTGTCGTGCAGCAGAAACCTAGTCGAATTGTGAAGCAGACGGCACGTCGGCTGCTGCAATTTTTATGATTGCATGCACAATTGCAGCAGAATTGCGGAGAAATTGCGATGCTTATGTTACCAGGGATTTTGTCTTACAATATTAGTTTTTTCAAAACTCTATGTTTTGACCTATACTTACCCTAATCTCACAGCTCAGGAACTATAAGAGCTAGAGTCCTAAAATTTGTTGTGAAAGTTTCATTTATATTAGGAAAGTAAGAAAAGGTTGGTTTGTAAGCCTTCGACAGGCATTTTCTTTGATTTATAAAGTAGAGGATTACAATGACATATTACCATAGCTATAGTCTATCTACAACTATTTAAAGCTATGTAGAAAGAATATTACTGTCCCTATAGTTATGATGCACCTATTCTGCTCACCCTCCCTCCTCTCCCCTCCCCCACACTGTTTTAAGATTCTTCACAACTGGCTCTACAATTTTAGATGAAGTCCGAACCATCAGAACCACGGTACTTTACTATTAGAATTCGAACCGGGGTCTTCTGTGTAGAAAGCTGAGTCCTAATCCACTGAGCTACCGCGGCTCCGATAAGCTTCTCCTATTACTGATCTAATAAAGCACAAACTAGTGTGTGCAGTTTTTGCACGCATTCCACCGTTGAACCACAGTTATCTCAATACGGTATTAAATTTATTTCCCATACTGATAGCTTCCACCACGTATGGCATCTCGGAGAGAAATAAGTTATCCACTCGATCGCGCACTCCTTTATTCCAATACCTTCACTCCTTACACATATTCTATAACCCTGACAGAGCCCGCTCAGTTTAAGTACAAAAATGAGTCTCTCCGCATGCGTAAAATGTTAACCAGGGGCGGAAAATTGAAATTACCAACAGAGGACATTGTAGTGCAATGGAAAAATAGTGTGTTTGATATCTCCTACAGAGGGCGCTGACTTACCGCCGATATTAGGTACAAGGAATTTGATATGTCGCGTGCAGTTCGACATCATCGCTATTCTACCATGCGCTGTCAAAACAGCAACATGGAAGACTTCGGCCAACAGGAAGGTATTCTTCGCCAATTTGTTAAAGCACAAAATTCACTTAAACGCAAATTCGATACGTTCAAGCTTGGCAAAACTAGTGCTGAGAGAGCATTGGGAGAAACGTTTAAGCCAATTGTCGATCCACTTGAAAAGCTTGTAACATTATCTGAAATAAAAAAATTAAAAAATAAGCGTATATTATCTGAAAACGACTTTCAAAAGATTGACAAGCTTGATAAGAGTGATGAATTAGATCGAAGTATAACATCAAATAAGAATGATGTAGATAAGAGTCTCGATAAGAGTCTCGATGAAACTTTGCAGCGTACAGTGGTTCACGATACCTCGTTCGAAACAGCTGACGAAGATGATGATTTATCTACTAATAAGCATATTCTCATGTTCAATCAAACAAAGAATCTCGATAAAATTTATAGAGTGCGCAAAGAAGGTGCTAGTTTTATGATTGGTGACTCATCGATATATTTTGAAAATAATAATGTGAAAGTGAAGGATGTGCCATATCCAAAAACTTTGGGATTGTTGGAGCTGCTTTTTGCAAAACATCCCGATCAAAGTGTTGTGAATTCAAACGATTTTCAAAACTATCGCAAAATTCTCAAAATAATGAATGCTTACAAGAATAAGTATAGAAGTGATGAATCCATTCGTACTCACAACAGCAAGAAATTGACTGATATTATCGCACCACTATTTTTTGAAACAGAAGGTGGATCACTACCTCGATATAAAATTGCTAGAAGACATACCAGCATGGATTATGTGTACTGGGACGATCCAAATGAACTCGTAGATCGCCTCCGATTACTCTTCGCTGAACAATCGGCCGGAAATCCGAGTCACGTCAACGAGATCTACTCTATCACAGAAGAGCTCCGAGAAGCTGGGTATACATTTTAAAATAGAATTGAACCGTAAAATGTGCGATATATAGGTGCGATTTGCGTCACAGAATCAAATTTAGCCGACATTTGACCAACGCTTGACCGACATTTGATCCACATTTGACCAACACTTGATCGTCACTTGATCGACATTTGACCGACAGTTACGTTACCATCCTTGTATACTAACCGTTTCCCGCCAGTGATTTTAGCATTTCATAAATATATATAGATCTCGAACCATGAAACATTTTGTTTCCACCAAAATGCTTGTCGAATTTCAGAAAAGTTTGAAAGGTGAAGACTAACTTCTACTCGATGGTAACATTTTTCACAAAGATAGAGATCGGTCTAGAAAAGTATACTTGAAATGTAAATTTTATAAATTTCAAGGATGCTCGAGTCGTGCTGTAACAAAAGATATCGAACTCATCAGTTGTTCTGATGGGCATAATCATGCAACACCTACCCATACTGTGCAGATAATTAATAAAACTATAGAACCAATTTCACGAGACGATATATTCGATTTCCAACAGCACACAGACACTAGCAACCAAAACCTCAATTTAATGGAGGCGATGAACTAAAACGCGAGATGTTGAATCAGGATAGAACTCTCAACTATATTAGTTCACAAGAAAAACCTTTCTCCAATTCTATAGTAGCGAATTCTATAGTTCTCCAAAGGCTAACATTCGAAAATTTAATCGAAATTCTGAAGTGTATCTTCCGGATCCACGAGGATTCGGCTTCGTGCGGAGTCTCCTCGACGCACTGGTTTTCGCGACCTGGAAGGAGCGCGAAAACGGGAAGACTAATCCTTTCGCAACACGAACAGCGATGTAGCCTTGCTTCGGCCTAACTCGATGCAAGGAGCAGGCGAGTCTGGGTTAATTAATGGCACCACGATTTAATAAAAAAACAATAAAAGCTATATTCTAAAATAATAAATAAATTTTTTTTTGTTTACCTTATTTATAGGAAATTTCCCAAAGAATAAGCTCCCGAAAACCGTTTTAAGATATCATAATTCCTTTTAAAGTTACAATATAAATACTGAGACAGTTTTTTTGCCGATTTTGCGTAAATTCGGTATTTTATCAATTATTATTTATTTTATTATTATTTATAAATAAATGTTTGATTGATTATTTTATTTAGTTATAAAGCAATAAAATATAATATAATAAGATCCATGCTTGTATATTCAAATATTTGCGCGTTGTTATATGTAATATTGGCGCATGTGCGAATTACGAGTAACGTGACATGTCATTACGTCACAAGATAAAGGTCGATAAATCAGATCGAATTTTTGACTAACCTTATCCGTACATTTTTGCTACTTTTGAAAGTTGGCTTTTATGTTTACAAACCACCTGTTAGAAAACACAGCTAATATTTTTATTGTACTGAACTTATACAGTGTTTTAATTGCATTTGACAATTTGTGAATGTGTGTAAATCAGTGTAGTGAAAATGTCTTCTAAAAGAGATAAAAAAGGAAAATTTACAAAAGAAGCCAAGACTATCCACCAGCTCAGCGAGGAAACTCCAAAACACAGCTAGTGCTAGAGACACCAGTGATACAACAAACAGTGATATTTTCTAAACTTAGAAGTGTTTTGTGTTGTAATCGGTGCCATGGAAGTGTTCAATTAAGTGAATTTGGTGTGCAGGGTCTTGGTTTCAAAATAGATACTGTGTGCTCAAAGTGTGGTGAAATAGCAGCGATCAACTCCAGCAACAAAGTAGGAGCCAAAGGAAATGCATATGAAGTGAACAGAAGAGCTGTGCTGTCTGCTCGTGCACTTGGACATGGACACGCTGGCCTTTCAACTTTTTGTGGGATTATGGACCTATGCAAGCCAGTTGCCCAATCGGCTTTTGATTAAATAAATAAGCAGTTGAGTGAAGTGTGTGAAAGTGTCGCTCAAGAGTTTAGTATGATAAGTACAGTTTACTCAATTTATTAATTTTTGTGTTTTTTTTTTTCATTTCAGGTTATTCAAGGAGGAGGAAGACTCATGGGACTCCACGCACCAGAAAATATTGATGTACACTGCTGCAGATGTTTGTCTGCTACGTTGAAAAGAAGAAAAAAGTAGATGCAATTGATAAGATGAGTATAAATTATATCTATTAGAACTTGTAAATTAATTGTTAAATAACTCTAAATGTTGTTTTTATCAACTTCAGCTTACTGTCCGTAAGATTCCAAGTAAACGCATGGACAGATTGGGCTCAAAATTTATGGAGATACTAATTATAGTAGTACTTTTCATATGAGCGTAGGGATTTTGATTTGAACGAGTAGAAAATTTTTTACATTTATAAAAGTGATAAAATTATTAAAAAATAAGTGTTATATTGACAATGTTCATATAAAATATACTTCTACTCGTTCGAATCAAAATCCCTACGCTCATATGAAAAGTACTACTATAATGAGTATCTCCATAAATTTTTAGCAAATCCATCCATGCGTAGACTTGGAATCTTACGGACAGTGCTTAAAGTCTTCGAAAACAGTCTGGTTTGCCATGGAGGCATAGAAGGTCCAACAAAGGTAAAAAATATACAAATTGGTAGGTTTTTATGTATACTTTGAGGAAAAAAAACCCTTATTAAACTAAATATCAAAATAAAAATTCTTAATTAATTTTTTTGTTTCAGATTTTAAAGGTGTGTGCCCCCTTAACATACATTACAAAATGATAATAAAAATAAAAATGCCCGTAGGTCGAGCGTCGCTTGCATGTTCAGCACGACCGTCGCTGAACACGCCGCCGGAATCGGAGAGGGTTGTGATCGCGCGCGGTCACCCTTTACCGTGGGCTGTTCAGAGCCCTTACGTCTTGAGGGCACGGCACACTATTCGTAGTGTGGCCCTGATATATGCCAAGATGGCGGTGAAGCGTCCTTCTTCACGAGGCACAGGGCGTGAGAAGTCCAGCGGTAGTCCCTTTTCTTCTCTCCGGCCGCATCCCCCAGCTCCTTCTCCGCTCTCATCTTTCCACCTGTTGCCGCACGTGGGCATGAGATGGTGTCTCATACCCCTTTCGCGTATTCTCGTTCGCAAATTATACGTATGCACATATATATATATATATATATATATATATATATATATATATATATATATATATATATATATATATATATATTGTCACTAGAAACAAATGTGCTCTCCGTTAAAGAAATAACTTCGACTTAAAGCATTAATATTTTATTGTATGATAACATTTATTTTACAGATTTCAATCAGTTCATAAAAAATTGAGTGACATAAACAATTAATAACAATTATTACAGTGTATAACATACACGCACACACACACACATACACACACAGATACACACACACACACACACACACACACACACACTCATACACACACACACACATTCAAACACACTTTAACCTGATATACAATAGTTATGCATAATGTTTCACTGAAAACTTTTCCTCGTCAGATCAAAGAAAAAGCTGAGATTTAAGTACAAATCGATCAATACCCTGCATTTGAAAGATCTGATATTATAAGCTAAAAGTGATTCCAGAGTTTTAAATAAGTATGCTCAAGTATAATATGACATATTTGAGTAACGTAGACACTTTATAACAATTATTACGATGAATAATGAAACCTCATATACTACAGCTTTGGTAATATGTCATTGTAAGCCTCTACTCTATAAATCAAAGAAAGTGCCTGTCGAAGGCTTACACACCAACTTTTATTTCCTTTCCTAAGATAAATGAAACTTTCACAACAAATTTTAGGACTCTAGCTCTTATAGTTCCTGAGCTGTGAGATTTGGTTATATATAGGCCAAAACATAGAATTTGGAAAAGCAGATATTGTAAGACAACAGTTATTTCCAGAGTTTTAAGTGAGTACACTTGAGTATAAGATGATATTTTAGTGTAAAACAGACAATTAATAACAAAACGTCTCGATATAGTTTTTAGCGAATTTTACATAGATATATGCTATCGCATTCAAAGTCATATTTTCAAGCTCATTTGAAGGTCAACATTTTTTTTCTATCATTCGCGAAATCCTGATTTTGAAATGTTTTTGGCACCATAAATCTCGTGTATTGCACTTAATTTACAATATCTCACTATAATTTGACTACTTAAGCTATTTTCCAAGGTATGAAAGGTCAAATAAACCCGCCACTAAAAAATAAAAAATTTGTTAAACTGTAAAATTTGCCGCTGATTTCATTTCCGGTCTTGAAAATCGTGTAGCATCAAAATTGAATTTTTAAAGACCTAATTAGTATAGGTACATTTCTGTAGATTTTGATTTCGCGCCGTTTTATGCTGTCAATTGGGACGTTGCGCGACCGCCAATGCGCGCGGACCTGGCCGGATTCGCACGCGCGACGTGCTCGTGCGCGCTCTCGCTATTGTTCACTTTTGACAAGACCTCTCAGCTGTTCGTACGCCTAGCAGCCCTGTTCAAGAATATGGTTGCGTTTTCAGCCTTGTTTGCGTCTTGATGCGCAACGGTGCAGATCGAGGACCATTTTGCGCTCCCCTCGCCCGACTTGCCAGCCCACCAGGACTCGGCGAGAAGCTGCAGCGGCGTTTTCCCGACGTTCTCGGCTCAGCGACATCCCGGCGGTGGCGTTCGAGCTTTGTGCAGCGGTTTTGCGCGGGCTGCGTGCTCAGACAAGAGAGCTCTCATCGCCGTTATTATTAAGATTTTATTGTACAGTGTTAGCGTTAAATTCTTTTATTGCTAGCGTCTATTGTAATTGTTTGTAGCTTCATTTTATTAATAAATCATTACGCTTGCTTCGGCTTTTCCTGCTAAGTCATGCGGTTTTTTACGCCGAAGCAAGTGCCTTATTCTTTATCGCGAAATTAATTGTGTTTTTTATTTACTCAACCTTTCACTCACTCATCCTAATCCTTTTATTTGTATCTGAACTCACCTTGAGTTCATTATTTTATTAGATTATTATTCCACATTGAATAAGTTAAAAATGACCTCAGCTTTTATCTATTTACAACCGTTTTCGAGGTATTTTAACAAAAAGTTTTTATTAAAAACAAATTTTAGTGACACAAAAAAGCAGTCATATCCAACGTCGCAGAAATTGTTTCCCAGAAATATTGGTAACTTTCATGGGAAACTTTGCAACTTGTAGCGGTACCGTTGAAAATATCCGCTTTTTGTCGCTATTATTTAAACATATTCGTTATTTAACTTTTGTAATTTCTTTAATTATGTATTTCATAAAGAACTATCAAAATGTTATATTTTTTCCACATTGACTCCTTTAAACATGACCTCAGTTTTGTCTATTTGCAATCGTTTTCGAGATATTTTAATAATAAATTTTTATTAGTAACAAATTTTCGTGACAAAAAAGTGACAAATTTTACCGTTGTAACAACCTTTCTGCAAGGTTTATCATGAAAGTTTCCAATGTTTCTGCAAAGCAGCAAAGTTAATGAAATATTCATTTTTATTTAGGTAACGCCTGTTAAAGACAGATCTGACTGGAAAATAAAACCAAACTTAAAAAACTAATAAATGTGCATTGAACAGAAAATAAAAGTAATGAAAAGAAATTAAAAAAGAATAGAAAAGCAAATAGACTTAGTTAAGTTATAATTGAATTTTTCCTGCATTCTATACCTTCTTTATCTTCCTTAGAGATATTTGGCATCAAACATTCTGATATTCTCTATACTCTAAAAGTACTCAGTGAAAGAAAAAATGTGATTTTCTTGGATGTTTATTCGGCGACTTTCGGGAGACTAGATGCTAAGGGCGTTTGCACGCTAACAGAATAACGCGGGGGAATAAGAAATTAATATGGGCTGTTGTATCTACATATAGAGGAATAAGGGGATAAAAGGCCATCACGGCCAAAACAATAATAAATTGAATATTAGGAATAAGGAGGAATTTACATAGGTAATATATCTATATATATATGAGATATATTAACCATGAAAATTCTTATATTCTATTCCTAATATTTTTGACTGTGAAAGCCCATAGGCTCTCGGGCCTACGCGAACTGGTCGAAAACGTTCGGTTGCGCGAACTGGACGAAAACGTGTACTCGTTATGAGCATACCTTGTTTTCTTGTACAGTGTCTGGAATTTCCCTAAGCATGCCAGAACGTCATATAACTGCAGAGTGCAGGGTTGGATTTCATACGTTTGGAGGTTTCATACGTTTTGATGTATGATATAGGTATCATACGTATGAAACATATGAAGGAATAGGTTCATACGTCATACTGAGCTACGCACAAAAAAAAAGGAACAGGAACAAATATAAGAAATAAGAGTAGATACTATATTTATATATACCTATAATTCATTATATCCGTGAGTATTATTTTTGGTAACAAGTGCAATTAAAATGATTTTATTTAATTTTGAAGACCAATAGGCGCATGATTCCGCGTACTTCAACCTGCCTTACTTCAGAATATATAGTATAAAAATCCCTGGAAATTTGAAAAAGTGTATATGTAACAATAGCAATTAACTTCCCTACTCAAAGTTTTGTGCTGGCAAAGATTTTGTTATCCATGTTAAATCCTAAAAACTCTCGCGCGGGCTTCAGTAAGTCGAGCCACGATTGCATACGTTCAGATGCACTTTGAGGCGATTCGCACGCGGAAGTCTTTATTTGATCCGACCTATCGAATCTATTCCACTTGTAGCTCAGGTCGATATAAATAAAAATCACCCATTTATTGTCTTAATTATTCCACAAAATTATATTTAGCGACACAAAATTACTACATTTTTACAATACATTTGATTTATTCCAAGTGAATTCCGGTACGTATCTTCTTAGTAAACATATTCGGGCATTGTACACTCTTTTTAAAAATCGCTAATTTTCAGTTCGACGTAAGTTGAATCATAGAATTTATTTCATATAAATGTATATAACAGACAATAAATCTATTCCATTTGTAGCTCAGGTCGATATAATAAAAATTATCTATTTATTGTTTTAATTTTTCCACAAAATTATATTCAGCAATACAAAAGTACTGAATGCTTAGAATACATTTTATTTTCCAAACGAATTCCGGTACTTGAGTATGTTCCACGTGAACATATTAAAGCCTGTTCTTTTAAAAAATCGCATTTCCACACTAATGTGACGTGACTGTGACTGTTCCACATGATTTTGTATACGCCAGAACAAATTGTCTGCTCACTATCTATGATAACATGAGTTTATGGACTGGTTAGTGAAGACAAAAAAGAGTAGTATATGCCACCCAATCATTAGACACAATAAACTCCCACCACTGCGCCTTCTCCCACTACTTCCCCCTACTCCACCCATGACCGATCTCCCACTCTCATTTACCCTCACTCCCTTTTTAGTGGTGTTCCTATCCCCACTCGCTTTACACCCCACCTTTAAAGTATGAATTTTACCCCCACTATTTGAGTATGAATGATAAACAGTGGATTCAAATAATATTTTTTAATTTCATCATTTTTGTAAGTATGAAAGTTCGCATGAAGAGAATATTTTTAATTTGATAATTTTAAAATATTGCAAGCAAGAAATTTGAATGAAAAATATTTTGTTTTTTAGTATAAAATTTTTTAATTTCATAATATTATAATATTGAAAGTAAGTAAAGGTGTATACAGAAAAGACAAGGAGGTTGGGTAAATAAATACAAGGTTAGTACAGTTTAATTCATTTATTCGATGTTAATCGTATATTTAATACATCAATGATACTATTCACATGCAAAGTTATTAATTGATAGAATATATCGATAACAGTATTTTTTATATATGGGTTTCACCCTTAGTTTCGCTCGCTCGTGCTTGTAGAGCACTCGTGATGAGATCGAACAAATCGTCTTCCGCTAAATTTACATCATCTTTTACAATATTTGGTGTATAATTGGTAATTTGTGCTTCGTGTATAAGAGAACTTTTATTTTCAATGTATTCTATAGTTTCACGTGCGATACAATTTACATTATCCAATACAGATTTCAGATACTCGAGTCGCGCGTCTATAGATTAACCACGTATTCGTCCAAACAATCAAAGGTAACTTTTTTCATAATTATGCTATGATTGTACCGCTTACTCAGACCAGGTGTCATCGGTCTTATATCCTCTTCGATTTCGATTGGTTTATCCTGATGACTGCGTGTGAATTTCAACGTACATCCGGAGCCGTAAACCTTCTGATCCATCAAATCGTCGGACAGCCCACGGAAGTATTTTACAATGTCACCAAAACTGCTTTTAAACTTCATCCAATTATCGTAAGAAAAAGCGATCCCGTCGTAGTCAGAACCAAACAGCCAAACTATGGGTTCGTAATGAACGTCTTCAATATCGCTGTACTCTAAACCAACCATCATCTTTCTCGTATACGACTTATTGAGGCTGTACAAAGTGTTCAATATGTGATGTGGATGGTGACGGTTTCGTTGTTGATCAGCCATGTTGCCTCGTTCTCTCTCCCCTACACTATTTTCTTTTGGCGTCTAGAAGTGACTGTCGTAAAATCGACTCGACACTGCCTCTTAATGTATCATTAAAGAAGGTGCAGTGGAGGTGAAAATTGCAATGTGTGACTCAGCTTTTTGAGTATATGAAACGATAAGATATCAAGCTCGCGTTACAACAATGACATTTTCGAACTGCAGTTTTGCAAACATCTGACACTGCATACGCCGTTTCTAATGAAACTTGCCGTTTCTAATGAAACTTGCCGTTTCTAATAAAACTTGCCGCTTCTAATGAAACTTGCCGTTTCTAATGAAACTTGCCGGTTCTAATGAAACTTGCCGTTTCTACTGAAACTTGCCGTTTTTAATGAAGTATTTTTATATCGTACATAGTGTTTTACCACGCTATAATTTGTTTGCAAGTCGTCAGAAAACTTTCCAAGAAATTTATCGAAACCCAAACCGCCGCTCATGTAACGTAAACACATAATACAATATTGACCGCATACGTCGGAAGACGGGCTTTGGAGTGGGATATTATTCCAGTGAAATTGTTTACAATTTTTCCGCAAACGGTTTATATGATCCGGTATACTTGATGGCAATCCGAGACTATCGAAATACAAAGCTTCGCAATAATTATTAACGTACATAGGAACCCAGTGCATGCTACGTCTCGTATAATCGTCAGTATTTACAACAAACGCGGTCGGTCTCGTCCATCGTTTGGGAATTTGACCTGCTGGAAATACACCGATAGTATGCGAACGGATTCGGGAAACGTTTTTCAAATTTTGAAAAATACGCGTAGACAACCACGACTTTAGTCGATGAACGTTATTCAAAGCGCAACGGTAATTTTTATAACTAGGTTTGACAGCGTGATGAATGCATACACGTCGGACGATAACTGATTAAAAGTCGAGCATTCTCTTTCGTATTCTAGATTAAAAATTTGACGAGCTATAATTTTATGCAAATCTAGCCTTTTTAGTTGTATCCGACAACAATTTCTGTCGTTGAACCAGTCCTTAATTCTCACAAGGAAACTACCCTAGGTGTACTTCACCGATTTTCTTGATATTGTGATATATTGTAGCACATCAAAAAGTATTAGCCACGTATTTTTTACGTGATAATTCGGCGATTTAAGGGGTGACAACACCCTTAAAATTTACCCCCAAAAATAGTTTTTTTAATATCTCAAAAACGAATTGAAATCAAAATACGCTTCTGTGGTAATCACTTTCACTCTGAAGGGTTGCATCCCTTAATTTTCATAAGGGTATATATGACTTTCTTTCGTTTCTTCTTTCTTCAGAAATTTCTTAATTAACCAAATCTTATAAAAAATCATTCTATTATAAACAATATTAAAATTAAAAGTTAACCGGTCCCGGGAGTTTAAAAAAAATGATTTAAAGGGGTAACTACCCCTAACACGAGTTTCCTAACATAGGCCTTAATAATTTACTTAATTTTGTAATATATTGTAAAACATGAAAAAAACATAACAAATATATACGTACATACTTATACGACCATTTGAGGAATGAAAAACACCCTTATAATTCACCCCCAAAAATCATGTTTTTTTAAAATCTTAAATAAGAATTGAAATTTTCCAATGAACTCAACGCCAATTTATTTCTCATAAGAATGCGCTTTTTTGGTAATCGCTTTCACTCTGAAGGGTTGCATCCCTTTTTTTATAAGGATATATGTGACTTTTTTCGTTTTTTTTTCCAGAATTTTCTTATTTAACCGAATCTTATAAAAAATCATTCTGTTATAAACAATAATGAAATTTAATGTTGACCAATCCTTATAACAAATATATACATACATACTTATACGACCATTTTAGGGATGAAAATCACCTTTATACTTCACCCCTGAAAAATCTTTTTTTTTAATATCTCAAAAACAAATTGAAATTATCCAATTAACCCAAAGCCAATTTTTTTCTTTGTAAAGGATTCTTCTCTGCTATTATACGAAAGGTTAGATACCTAATTTTATCTAAAAATAAATTTGATTTTCTTTTTAATATATATATAAATTATCATACAAATGATATATTGTATATTGTATATTGATGTTGATTTTTTATTCTACAATTTTTCTACATATCAATATAATTTTTAAAATTTCTATATTTCTAATAATTGATATAATCTTTATTAAATATAAGTTAGTGCATTAATTAATAGTTATATATATGTTCTGAATTAATGTTAATTAGTGTTTATACAATGAACAATAATGGTACTTTTTACACCAAGAACATCTAACTATTGCAATGTTACAGCAACCTTCTACTTCGCAGTGTGTATTAGATTTTGTACCAAAAGCAAAATTAACTGGATCTTCGAATTTCGCAGGTGCTACATCAGTGTAACCACTTTTATACCGCGCGAATTTGAATAAATCGATATACCTCGGTGATGATAGCTGATTATGTACCAGTGGTTGTAACTTTATAATATGATTCCTTAAATGTAGATGTAAATCCTTATTCATTAATATCACAGAGTCAGAGAAATGTCTCACATATCTCTTCCATACTCTGAAGTCATAAACATCAAGAGGTTGTATTCTACCCGTAGTTCCTTTCAGAATTATTTTTAAGATCACTTCTTCTGGGGGGTCGCTTCTTGCATAACAGCAGGACAATGTCCACTCCAAGAGTCTATTAACAAAATACTTCATGAACTAACGTTGGGAAAGTATACTTCTTTTATCCATGTTTTAAAATGATCTGAAATTAAATAAAATTTGAAATACCAAAAGTTAATTACTATTTTACAAATTTGATTTACTCATTTACAATATCATTTACACATTTACATTCATTCATTTACACATTTACAACATCAAATAAATAGCTTTTTTCCAATTACCTGAGGTTAATTTTCCAGATTTAGAAGCCATAAACATATACATTATGGGGTCTAAATAAGTCTCGTTCTATAATGGGTCCAAATTCACCACTTTTTTCTTTAAGAACTATAAGACGAGGTGAAAGAAGTCTACCATCGACTGATATTGTTGGCTGAATTGTATAACTATGAGTTGTAGAAGTCACCGATTGCACCAAGCATTGAACTTAATTCTGCCCTTCAGCTGCTAATGTACGACCTGAGTGCATTTCTAATTGAAAGCCTGATTGATCTGAATTAAATACATTTTCTATACCTTTTTCATGAATCGGTTTTTTTATTTCAATAACAAACGTATCAGCTGTTCTTTTTAAATAATCTACTCCTTCAAGTGTTTTTTTGGTTACAAATTTGTTAATTTTTCTACTAACAATTCTGTGAGCTTTTTTAAAATTAGATAACCAATGATTAGATGCTTTAAAACGAAAATCTTTGTTTCCAATATCTTTTTAAGCCTGTAACGCTCATTTTTGTAAATCCTTGTCATGAACCGGATAACCAGCATCAACAGAAGTTTTTAAATTTTCTAAAACAAAAGAACAAATTCTTTCTATTTCCTCTTTATACGTTCCTCTTTTATTTAATGTTCTTGCCCAACGTTTTAATTGGATTATGGACTGAACTTTGCAAAAATGATTTTGTACCGTTTTTAATGCTTAATTTTTTGGCTAATCACTTCTCCAGCATTCCATGGCTCTTGCTTTATACTCATGATCTAATTCTTCTGTATCTTCTGTACATTGTTCTAAATCTTCATCAATTGTAAATATTTTACCATCGTCTTCTATAATTTTCATATCAACATCTTTCTATTAAGAATATGATTAAGATGATTATATAATATTCTGTAAAAAAAGTTTTTCAAAATGTAATAAAATTAACTAATTCTGTTTGTGATATTTAAAACTTTTTTATAATTTAATGTATTAGTATTTGATTAAAAAAAAAGAAAAATATTTAAATGAATTTTACAAACATCTATGAGCATTCAACTATTTTTAGAAATTTAATATATCGTCCGTTATACCCTTGTGAAAATAAAAAAGTATATATAACTGTATATAAGTGTATGCAAATGTATAAAAATGTACAAAAGTGAATAAAAGTATGTATTTCTGTTTTAATTCGATAATAAAATTAAGTATATGAGCTAACATTGATAATGAATATACAACAAATAATAAATAATAGCATCGAAAAATATACAATGACTCAATAATATCAAATTTACGTAAAATAATAGGTTTTTAACTCTCATTATCACATAATCTGTGTATAATAGTCTAAATAAATGTACAAAAGTGTAAATTTTTACGAAATTCTATAAGATAGTGTATATATACGTATATAAATATAAACTAAGATGGCAAATCCAAAATGAAATCGCTAAATTATACTAAATATTTTCTCTATGAAAAGTTTATGTTAATATACAAAGTACAGTCTTGTACATTTATATGTACATGTTTGATTTCCACTAGAGTATTTTGCATTTATGTAATGCTTAATAAATAATATGCATACCTTAAGTTTCTTATATTTAACAAAAAACAACTATTTCGTTTTTAGTTCGTAAAACTGTAATAAAATTTTATTTCACTGATCACTGGCACATGCGAACTGAAAAAGATGCGAAATGTAACTGCTTAAAAACAACGATTGCGTATTGTTATCGTTGCTGATTCGAATGCTGGATAAAAATAAATATTTGATATTCGATGACCTAATAAAAGAACAAACTGCGCACCAAAGTATTCTTAGCTTTCATACATTACTTATATATTAAATAAACTTAAAAGGTATAACATCTAAAAAAGATTTTTATTACATGCATTTGTGAAATATATTTTTATTTTATAATAAAATAGCATATATTTAAATCAAAGAAAACGTCGAGAAATATTTTACTCTCCTTTTTTTAACTGTCATACAAGTTAAATTTTAAATTTGATTTATTGAAATTCAATATATTTATTTGTAGTAGAAAGACCCTTAACAATATAATTTTATTTTATTTTTATTTTTATTTTTATTTAAATTAACGGACAAAATGCCATATATAGAATGACCGTGGGCCAAGAACAAAACTAAAGGTGCAATTGAAATAATATAAAATTGAAATTACAACTATAGAATGTTATTTGAACTCCTAAAAATGAAAGCGACCAATCAGAATATGAGCAATGACAACATAAGTTTTGTTTAAAAAATAAATTGATGTTTAATAAGAAATTGCCCTTTTGTTTTTACGAAATTAAATAAAAAGTGTTTTCTGGGGGTGAACTGTAAGGGTGCTTTTCTTTTCTTAAATCAACATAGGAGCAAGTAAAAATATCTCTAATTAGTTTATTATACTCTGCAATATATTACAAAATTAAAAAAATTTTAATATCGTATGTCAGATGCCACGTTTAGCAGTAGATATGCCTTTGACTTTTTTTCTTCTACCATTCTCTCCTTTTCAATATTAAACATTAATATCGTTTATAGTATACAGACTTTTAATAAGATTGAACAAATTAAAAAATTTCTGGAGAAAAAAAGTCATCTCTACCCTTATAAAAATACATGGGATGCAACCCTAGAGAGTAAAAGCAATTACCACAGAAGTGCATTTTTATGAGAAATAAATTGGCGTTGATTTCATTGGAAAATTTCAATTCGTTTTTAAGATATTAAAAAAAATGATTTTTGGGGGTGAAGTGTAAGGATATTTTTCATCCCTCAAATGGTCGTATAAGTATGTATCTATATGTTTTTTGTCTTTTTCATGTTTTACAGTATATTACAAAATTAAGTAAATTTATTAAGGCTTATATCAGAAAACTCGTGTTAGGGGATAGTTATCCCTTTAAATATTTTTTTTAAAACCCGGGGATTGGTCAACATTAAATTTCAATATTGTTTATAACAGAATGATTTTTTTATAAGATTCGGTTAATTAAGTAATTTCTGAAGAAAGAAAAAACGAATAAAGTCATATATACCCTTATAAAAAATAAGGGATGCAACCCTTCAGAGTGAAAGTGATTACCACAGAAGCGCATTTTGATAAGAAACAAATTGGCGTCGGTTTCATCGGAGAATTTCAATTCGTTTTTGAGATATTAAAAAAAACTGTTTTTGGGGGTAAATTTTAAGGGTGGTTTTCACCCCTTAAATTGCCGAATTAGTACGTAAAAAAATACGTGTCTAATACTTTTCGATGTACTACAACATATCACAATATTAAGAAAATCGGTGAGGTACACCTCGGGTAGTTTCCTTGTCAGTTCCAAGATCATCCATATTTTGAGCGGTATCGTTGTACCACAATACACTCGTCAGATGAGAAGATTTTGCAGCAGGTCCATAATTTAACAGCGTTTTAATGGACGCTCTGTAAGCGTATGGATTTGTCGGCGGTGGTATAGGTTTTTGATTAAAAAGCACATCCACTTGATTGAACATCGAATGCATGAAATTATTAACATGGTCCGTTTTGGCTTTTGCGCTTCTGAACGCTGGTTTATCTACATCTGCTAGATCGTCTTCGGTCACGCTGCATCTTAAGCTTACACGAAGGCTGAGCATAGTGTGAGCAAGATCAATGTATTCATCGCTATTGTCTGGGAGCACAAATTCTATAGGTGAGTCATTCGTCAATGACGATATTGGTTTGTATCGTATCCAATGTGAGCCCTCGATAGTTGTCTGGGTCGGAGGAACCTCAAACAATAATAGTTCCGATTTTAAATATTCGCACGAGTGGGTATGTAAGAAATCCATTTTTTTATTGTTAACTGTCAAAAATATCTGTCATCGTTCTTTTAGTCGTCGTCTTCTTCTTCTTCTTTTTATGTGTTGTTTGATTTTTCTTCCTTCTACCTCGTTTTTTCACACCACCACCATTTGTCTTGCATTTTTTCGCGCCACTCTTTCTTTTACTCACAGTGACGAGACCACGGAGCAATTGCAACTGAGACGGATTCTCGTAGCGCGACATTTTATATCCTGACCCCTCCATTAACTTGTCCAACTTCTCCTCAGCCTTTCTTTTGAGAACACATGCTACATCCGACACAATGTTCATACCTGTGCGCACAGCCTGCTTGCCAACAGCATTGGCACCCCACGTGATGAGTGGAAGAACTCTGTGAAATATACCGGCTAAGAAAGAGCCAATACCACCGTGGCCTCTTTGGTAGGGAGTGCCAACGTAATTGGCCCAACACCACCACTATATGGATCCCCTCCATAGGTATCTCCTTCTCCTCCCCCACTGTATTCGAAACCAATTTGATTGTTAAAGTATTCTTCGTAGCGATCCATCTAATCGACTCTCTGGAAATGCTGTGTTACAGTGAGTGTCCCGTAATCGAATGATATCGGTTGATCGCATTAGTCTCTTATATCAATTTCAATGGTCTGAAATGAGCTGAATAACAATGGTAAGTACATTGGTGGGGAGAAATTCTTGATATTTGTAGTACCATATTCGTCATTGTTGGTATTCATTGATACAGTCGGTAGCAATCGCGATTGAACATCACCTGTCACGTATGGTATATCTGGTGATCTATTCGAGAGTCTCGCTGGCCTATCTACCTCTATCATGCACTTATCACCAGCAAAAATGATACGTTTTGGCCTTTCAAAGCCCAATATTTTTCGCATTTTCCGCGATAAACAGTGTTCGTAACTAAATTGAGAGCAGCTAATCTTTGCACAAACTCTATTGACCGCCACGTAACCGCCACATCACCAAATGACGCTTGATACGCTCCAAGTTTTCTGTCTTCTTTGTCCGACGACACGTGTTGAAACGTCAGCGGAATATGTACCTCTGTAACCGCAACTGACCATGAACCTTGTAACCAGATCTGCTGTGATAGCTGAGTAATATAATGCGTGGTAGTGTTTTCCGAGAAATAAATCATGCTGCTTATGTGTCTTCGTAACTGCGTCGTGCAAATCGTCGTCTAACAGGTCGATGAAAATTGTACGAATCCTGGCTCTCAAGCCATTCAGTGACTGTCTGGCGATCGGTTTATTTGATTCTACCACGAGTGGCTTGAAAAAGTTTATCCGCAGCCGCGTACGCAGCTCAATACGGCGGGGTGTAATACAGTTTTTCAAAATTTTCACTCATTGTTGATATTGTATTTCTTCACTTTTTCTTTTTTCTCCTTTTTAATCTGAACTTTAACCTTTTTCTGTCCTTTTTTGACTTCTTGTTCACATTGCTTTTATTTTGACGTTTTTTCAGTGCACACATCGTCCAACGGATTGATCCCAACTTCGCCGCGTTCAATGCATTCTGCCAATTTAGTACCCTGTCCGCAAATCTGTAACCACGTGCGTGCATTTCGAAAGGTAATAGATCAATCATAGCGTACAATGCACTATTTATTTCTTCCAAACCATGGTCATGACGTTCTACTATTTTGTCTTCTTCTTTACCGGATGCCTCTTCTTCTTCGGATCGAACTGGCCACTCAGTCGACACGATGACGTAACCTGTACACCAGGTGCTGTAACTGTCTTCTATTTCTTTCTAACACACTCCTTGGTAGTCTTTCGTTTTCGATTATCTTCCGACTCCTCCTGCTCGGTATCATCCACGCTACTGACGGCGTCGGGAGTAAACGATCCGTTGTTGCTGGCATTACTGGGGCCAGCAGTAGCATCAGCAGCAGTAGCAGGCTCGTGTCGTGGCGTATGAAATTTATCAGCAGAGCCATCTAGCGTAGGAAGTTTGGGAGAGAGTAAAATCACAGAGTCATCTGGTGGTGGCGTACAAGAAACTACGTTATCCCAAACTCGTTTGTTACCAATGATTTCGCGTGGGATAAACGATTCGCGTAGAGCAATAGCAAATTGATTATGCTCAGAAGGTGGCATACCTTTTCTGCTCCTCATAGCATCGTTCATCAAGTCATTTATGTTGGCACCGCGTATTCAAACGCCATCTATCATCACAGCACCATGAGTATCCCAGTTAATGTAACCACTGGCCTGTAAGCGCCGCAAAACTTGACCAGCGTTATTTCTAAACTTTGCGGATACACTCTCAACGATACTCGCGTCGATTCGATCCTCGTCTTCGATTCGTTCCAGATCCGACGCAACCCCGTCGTCGTCGTCGTAATCGTCGTCATCGTCATTTTGCGTCTGCTGCTGCTGCTGCTGCTGCTGCTCATTGTGTACAGGTAAACTTTTCTTTTTCAAATTATCCGTTCCATGACGAGCACTACCACTGCTCTTGGTATCTTTGAAATGAAGATATCGTTGCAGAACAGAATGGTATCGCACCCACTTTTCTCGCTCGTCCTTGCAAGCAGTCGAATTTAGTATTTCGTTCATTTCTACATCCAGTCTAGTCATCACGGTGCCCGGTGTCTGTACAGACTTTAACGTGTATCCACCATCATCTCCACCTCCTCCTCTTCCGTTTGCGAGAACACTTTGCAAGCGATCCACGTTTTCCTGCAGCACAAGTACCATCTTTCTGACATATTCCATGTTATTTTTTCTTTCCTTCTGTTTCTACCCACTGAGAATATTGGTCAATACAGTACGGTTAACGGGAGCCAGTAGCGCTGGTAAAAGTCCACCGTGTTGCATTATGAGAAATCGGCAATTATCGGGTGTGTTCTGTTTCAAATCTAACAAGAGGTAGCCGTACGGTTTCGAAGTGGCGTCCCAGTAGGCTTCCTGCAAAAATCGTGGATCCTCCGAACACAGTTGACGCGAGAGATGCTGTATCTGAGATCTATAGCGCAAATTCCTGAATACGACAATATATTGCACGTTCAAAGAGATACCGCGTTGGCTTTTACCCTGATGAAAGACGTTCTGAGTAATGAATATTACCTAGAGTGGATGATGATTGGACGCTTTTGAGAAAATGTCGACTATAGTTCCACTGGGCGACGACTCACGCGTGAAGTCGTCGATGATCACTAGTTTGGGTCTCGGATTGCCGGCGTAGTCGCTGCTTTGCGGCAGACCCTCGCGAAATTCAACGTTCTTGCCGAGATCACGGTAGCCTACTTGCCACTCTGAGTAGTAGACAATGACGCGTTCGATTCGCGTGTCGCACATGCGATCCAGATCACGTAGAAACTTTTTCACAAACATAGTTTTACCGCAGCCTGTGGAGCCGCACAGCATGGATGTAAACGGATGCTTCCATTGCACGTCCATAACTGCTACTGACGCTCTCGTATGCCCCTTCCTCTGCCGAGGAGCTCGTAGCCCGCGGTGGCGGCCCCGCGCGCGCTCGCTCACGAAACCGTGAGCGCTATGGCGAGGCTCGCTCTGCGCGGCCAATCAGCTCAGTGATGGCGCGGCGATCGTCCAATCAGCATTTTCCAACCAATCAGCTTTTTTCGCCGCGGCCAATAAGCTTTTTACGCCGCGGCTAATCAACTCAGTGGTGGCTCAGCGATCGACCAATCAACTTTTGCCGCTAGACGTGACGCCACAAGGAATCAACTCGGTTTGGATAAATTATTTTTCCGCTTACCTCGTCAGTCGTCGTTGGACAGCTCTTGAAGCCGAACGGGTAACTCCAGTTAAACGCTACGAATCTTCGCTTGCCGTACACCGGTTTGCACCTTTTTGTCTCATTTTACGTTATTACATCGTGAAACTCTGTTCTACGAATAGCGGAATTAGACAACACTACTCCCATGTGTGGATACGTTATCATTTCTCGGATCGAATCGAAATTGATTTGCTGATTATTGGCGTAGTTCAGTCGGATACCTTTCACTTTGCACACACACTCTTTTTCTCTGTTTGGTTTTCTACACTTGTACGCGTAAAACTTTGAACCGCCCAACAAAAACGTCGTGATGTAAGTACCGAGATCTCTATCGGCTAGCTCGTCCGCCAGGCTGCCCAGTGCCGTACTGATTAGTAACTCATGCTGACCTTTAAACGTAAAAAACCGAATCAGTGTCATAATAAAGGACCCGGGCGCCAAAGCATGCAGATACTCAAACAGTTTTAGACGTGCTTGTGCTGTGGTGAAAGCAGCAATAACCACGTTTGCCGTTGGCGACGGTATCGACGACCACGACGACGACCATGGCAAAGCTTCGTCTTTGTAACACCAATTGACGTAGAGGGTATCATCGCTGACGGGCAATATACCATGGACCTCCACCTCTGCACTGGTAAGTAATCCCGTTAAGATTTCTGCACTCTTTACCACGACTGTTTTTTTTTAAATTCTCGCGTTGACCAAACTTATCCCATAAAGAATTCAGGCATAGTTTTGCGACAAACCTCAACCCGGCAGTAAAATAAATTTCGTCTTTGCTCAAACTTATACCCTCGACGCATTCCAACTCTCTTACGTAGTCTTCTTTGTCCTCTTCCGAGATCCAGTGGGGGCGGATATCCTGACGCAGCCACTTTTTGAGCAAAAAACTCGTTTATGTATTCAGCAAAACACCACCTTTGTGTCCTCCTTGATAGTACTGTGTCATTTGGTACTGCCAAATTTCATAAACATCCTTGATGATGTAATCCAATGTGACGACCGCTTTCACCTCTTCCGACACCCATGCTCCTGGTAGAATACGTTCTTTAGGATTTTGATGAGGACAATCGTCCTGAATCAATTACTCGCAACACGTGCGGTACAGTGGAAATATCAATTTACCGTGCATTTTTACTGGATGCAGCGGGTGGTACAAATTTTACGGCAGTAGTATATCACACATAATCAGGCCGTTTACTCGTGAAATGTTGATACACGAGCCAACCAACTGACTGCACTCCTCTGGACGGATATAAATTGTTGGGTGACCGACCGGATATTTACCGCGCTTGAAAATAAATGGATACAGTGAGCACACATCGACGTACTTAATCTTCTGCTGACCCTGGCAATCAAACACTTTCACCGTATTACTTGCACGACCGCCGTAAAATGCATCTCGTGGATTAAGCGGTTTTTGTTTCACATTAAGCGTATTTTCACGAACAAAACGCTTGAGCTCCTCGTACTGGGAGATTTTATTGTCGAACTCGCACTCCCATTTCTCGATCAGATGGTAATTACCTGACTTTATCCTGCTACCAACTGCCAGTGTTCTCTCGAATCTGTCGTCCATCGAATCACCACTCGCAAAATCCACATCTCGTATTATCATATAATAGCGAGGACAGCCGTGCCAAAAGCATCCGTCAAACTGGAGCAAAATTTCCTCGTAATTCTCATCGTCACGCGCTAAACTGTAGCCATTGACCACGATACCTACTAATAATCTTTTCTTCCGACCTCGTCCTGCGTGTTGGATAGGGCGACAGAGAACACGCTTCTTCATCCAAGAAAGTCAGTGCACAGCTGTCTCAGAGTGATTGTCTGCCCACCTGTAACCGCGTGGTGGTACACCACCTACCACATTTTTTTTCAAAAATTTTGTTCTAAACACATGCATACAATAAGACGCTATAGTCGTACTCTCGACAAAAGGATCCACACAGAATTTCATAAACGTTTTGCGAAAAGCTAAGCATGCTAATCTCAAAATCGATACGTCCTTTTTGAAATATATAACAATTTCTCTTTGAAAATTGAAAATGTTTATGCGCCTTTCTTCTTATACCATATGAGTAAAGCTTATCTAACAGTATTTTATGATTTACTGTGTCAAAAGCTTTTGCCAAATCTAGGAATGTAATAGCTATGGGTTTACTTTGATCTAAATTTTAATAAATTGTTTTGGATATAAAACAGGCTTACTATACATAAGGCTTAATGCATCTTTAGTGCCAATATTTTTGATAAATCCAAATTGTTCTTTACTTAATATATTACTATGGCTTATATAGTCTATAATTCTATTGTGTATGATTTTTTAAAAAATTTTTGCTATATTTGATATTAACGATATAGGTTTATAGTGCCCCATATCATTTTTTCTCCTGCTTTGTATATTGGTATCGCTTCAGTCTCCTTAAGCATACCTGGTCAAATTGATGTTTCGATACAGCGATTAATTACATAAGCCAAAGTGTCTGCTATAGTTGTAGCTATAGTTTTCAATGCCTTTGCATTCATATTATCTACACCACCTTTTTTCAGTATTAAAGTGTTTATTATCTTTATAATTTCAAATTCATTTGTAGGTTTTATAAAGATTGTTTTTGGATTACTTTTAGGTAGTTCTAATTTTTTATGTTTTGGTATCTTTATTTTCTTACTCAGAGTTTCTCCAAGTTTGCAATAGTACTTATTCATTTTGTTCGTAATTTCTTTCCTACTTTTAATTATTCTATTATCTTCAGTTTTCAACTGAGTAATAGTAGTATCGTTTCTGATTTTATTTTTCCCAATTTTATTATTTATACAAGCTCAGAGTTTTCTTGGCTCATTTCTATTAATCTCTATTGTTTTCTTATCATATTCTATTTTCGATTTCGATTTTCTTTTACTCAGAATAACAAATATTTGATATTCTGAAAATTTGGCAGATTGTTGCTTACAATTCTTAGTCTGGTTGTGCCACAATTTTTTTAAATCATATAAAGCTGTGATTTCTTATACAATAGGAGGGTAAGAATTATTTAACTTCGTGACAATCTCCTATGACCGATTTCATCTCAAATCATGCAGGCCGACAGCACCTATCTCTACGAATCAACTCAAATTATAGTATATTATTCTACTCGGAAAATAAGCGTATACGTATTTTTTTATTTTTCGATAGCATCAAAATTGCATGTGTTATGCTTTTTTTCAAAAATGACTCCTCAAAAAATTAAAAAATTTAGCTTGATAGTCTCAAACCTCCAAAGAAAATTAAAGTAGAGCCGAGTGAAAAGTAATATTTAATTAATGTTTATTAATTTACTATTTATTAACTTATTGTTTATATTCGATTAATTGCGAACTCTAAAGTATTATTATATAGACAAAAGGTTATTGTTCTAGTTCAATTAATTATAAGGAGTATTGTTTTACCTTCTATGTGTTCGATATTTAGCTTTATTAGTTAATAATGAGAGTTAAAAAAATAATTTAAATTAAAAAAATGTTCAAGTTATATATGACCGATTTCATCACAAATCATGCGGGCCGACAGCACCTATCTCTCCGAATCAGCTCAAATTATAGTATATTATTCTACTCGGAAAATAAGCGTATACGTATGTTTTTATTTTTCGATAGCATCAAAATTGCATGTTTTATGCTTTTTTCAAAAATGACTCCTCAAATTTCGTTTCTCAAAAATCGAAAACTTTTTTCTTTTTAAATCGTTCTAATTCGTCTTTTTATGGATATTTGAAAATAATTCTGTACATATTCGATGCTGTTGGTGATACTCTTTCGATCTGCCAAGTTCAAACATTTTTTTACAAAAAATCAAGGATGATATGGCATTTTTTATAAACAATGAAAAATGCTTTTTTCTCAAAAAAGCCATCTTTCTTTGACTCAATTTTTTTTATAGATAGCTAGTCTCAATACCTATATGGTCATATACATGACATTTGGAATATTTTTGTTTTTTAAGAGATATAAACGAAATAAGAAAAAAAATTTATGTTCTCCCATAGCACTGTCGAGCAAGAAAAAATCCTATGTATTTTTCCCTTTTTTATGATTTATAGACATTTTATTGCTTTTTCTAACTTTCCTGCTAACACGATTCTTTGAGTTGATTTTCTTCGTCTTCTGCTTCTCTTTATTTAACAATTTTGTTAAAGAATGAAGAGCAGTTCGAAAATATCAACCTAAGTTTGTTTGGATTAGAAAAGATTAACAATCTCCAATTTTTTTAGCGATCTTTCTTCTTGGACAGTCAAAACAAGCGTTCATTTAAATATTAAAAATATACAAAGAAAAGCTATAAAAGAAGAGAAAGAAATAGCTGCAGCTAACTCAGGTCATCTATTACTGCATGGTGATTTTGCTGAAAATTGGGCAGTGATTCACAGTAACCCTATTCAAGGTACTCACTGGGTTAATCAACAGGTCTCTATTTTCACAGCAGTTTGTTATCAAGGAAAACTAACAAAAACTTTTGCTGTCATCAGTGATGATAGAAAACACGATTCTGCCCATGCCTTGTTAGCAATGGAAAAAATAATTGATTCGATGAAAAATGATTCAACCGATTTAATAGATCAAATATCGATTGTAACAGATGGAGCAGCAAGCCACTTTAAAAATCGATTTCAATTGTATGAAATGAAAAATGCTTCCATCAATAAAAAATGGTTGTTTTCAGCTACAGGTCATGGGAAAGGTGCATGTGATGGTGTTGGCGGACTAGTCAAACACTATGCAACTAGACATAATCTTCAGAACAGTCATATTGAATCAATACAAGATGCCAATGCTTTTGTAACAAAAGTTCAATCTTATACTAATAATATTAAACTAATCTTACTACCAAAAGACGATATTGAAGTTTTTAGACAAAATAAAATAAAAGAGTGGCTTAAGGCTCCTAAATATAACGGCATTCAGAAAACCCATGTATGGAAAGTAAATGTAGGTAAAAAGAAAAAATCTTATACAGGTCGAACTGCTCTTCATTCTTTAACAAAATTGTTAAATAAAAAGAAACAGAAGAAGAAGAAAATCAACTCAAAGAATCGTGTTAGCAGGAAAGTTAGAAAAAGCAATAATATGTCTAAAAATCATAAAAAAGGGAAAAATACATAGGATTTTTTCTTGTACGACAGTGCTATGGGGGAACATAAATTTTTTTTCTTATTTCGTTTATATCTCTTAAATAACAAAAATATTCCAAATGTCATGTATATGACCATATAGGTATTAAGACTAGCTATCTATAAAAAAAAATTGAGTAAAAAAAAATGGCTTTTTTGAGAAAAAAGCATTTTTCATTGTTTATAAAAAATGCCATATCATCCTTGATTTTTTGTAAAAAAATGTTTGAACTTGGCAGATCGAAAGAGTATCACCAACAGCATCGAATATGTACAGAATTATTTTCAAATATCCATAAAAAGACGAATTAGAACGATTTAAAAAGAAAAAAGTTTTCGATTTTTGAGAAACGAAATTTGAGGAGTCATTTTTGAAAAAAGCATAACACATGCAATTTTGATGCTATCGAAAAATAAAAACATACGTATACGCTTATTTTCCGAGTAGAATAATATACTATAATTTGAGCTGATTCGGAGAGATAGGTGCTGTCGGCCCGCATGATTTGAGATGAAATCGGTCCTATAGAGTTTCACACAAATATACCTAGAAATTTAACAATATACTAAATTTTAACAAAAAGATATTACACAAAGGATTAATCTAACAAGGATAAATATATTTAATATGATTGTCTTTTTATTATTGTCAAGAGATGTATACACTTGAAAAATACAGATTACCTTAGATTTATTCAATGTCAGAAATATTATATAACTAGCATTCCCCGCGCGGATTGGCGGATCGGTAGCGTTTCCCTCGTATCCGAGCGAAACACGAGCACCCAAGGGGTGCCCGAGTTGACTCTCGGGCTAGAGGCCTATGCGCAAGAGTTGCGCTAGGGCGGCCATGACGCATGTCGGTAAAACAGTCTGCTTTGGCTACTCTCGGGTATTGCGCGTGCAACACGAGAACGCAAGCAACTCGCGGTAATTTCTCGTGTCCTCGACAGCACTTGGATCGCGAGCAACTATTAGCCTTGACAGAGGCGAGTTCACCTGTGTTCAAGCAGAGAGGCACGGGAGATTTTAAAAAACGTTTGAGCAGACTTAACTGTTCATACGGGTGCAAGTAAACTACTCGCATCTACTTCCGCCCACGGATATCGTGAGTCTTTGCATGTATCTGGAATTTTTGCGCTCGTCCACGAATGACCCCCCGGATGCAAGAAAATTTTTTATATACATGTGCTCCTATGCCAATGCTATTGCGTGGATGTGAATTACGAGTTACACTTGCGATACCCGTGGGTCCAAGATGCAACCAAAAATGTACCTCCTTCGCTCGCTACTGTGACTGCACTGCGATGCCCGGTGGGATAAGATTGAGGATTTTTTCTCTCTGTTTCCTACCGGAGAAAGAATTAGGACTGCGCACTGGTCCTGGCGGAGTTTTATCCCTATGGGTATTTCCTCCATCACAGGTAACCCACATAGGTAGAAACCTGTAATGTCGGTAACTGGGCAAATATGGGAATGGTGTGGGGATTCATGTAGTGATGGTTAGGATAAAATACCTCCATATAGAGGTGTTGGAGGTATCCTGTAAAAACCCAAAAGGGTATACAGACGTATGAAAAAGAAATATAAAAAAAAATATAATGGACAAATTTTTAAATAAATTGAAATTATTATAAGTCATTTTATTTTTCTATAATTATGAAAAAAATCATTCTGTAAAAAAAATCTTTTTTCTATGGTACTCGATAACTTGAGTAAAACGGAATAATTCCTTCAGAAATTTTTAAAAACAATAGCTCTTTACTATCTCTTGGCTAAGTTCTTTGTCCAGATCATAAGGATTGTTATTTATTGAGATATTCGAGGTTATATATTTCATCAAAATAAAATTTAGTGCTGTTTTATTAGGTATTACACGGTAATATTTGACCAATCAATGCTAATTTTTTTCTGTTTTCGATAAAGATTTTGAAACAAAAAGAATTTTCAAGATTCATCTGATCGATTTTGTTTTATAACGTCTTTTAGTTTTTGTTATAAAATTTTCGATTTTTAGGTATTAGTTTTTATGCTTTTTTTCTAAGTACGACATAATATCATTGATCCAGTGAATATGCATTTGAAAGAGCATAAAATTACCTACCCGTTACCACTCCAAATTTCAGATAAGGGGTTTCCTTTCTTTGATTATACGAGGAAACGTCATTTTTTTAAACGTAAATTTCTCTGAAATATATAATTGAATTTTTTTTAATGGAGATTCTTAAGATTATAGAGGAAACCGTTTCGTAAAATTTTTGAGTCATGAGAAAAAATCATTTTTTTTTAAATCGATTTTATATGACACACAATAACTTGAGTAAAAAATGAACGCTTATGTTTTTCGTCTTTTGATGTAGATTTTAAATCATAAAGTATTTTCAATTTGCACCGGATCGTTTTTGTTTTCAACATTTTTTTTTAATATTTCATATTTTATTTTCAAAAAAATTTTACCTAGTATTTCTTGCGTATTGCGCTGTAATTCTTGACCAATCAAAGTTCATTTTTTACGTTTTTCGGTGAAGATTTGAAAATAAGAAAAAATTTTAAGATTTCTCGATTCGTAATGGTTTTATAACATTTTTTCATCCTTGTATATGTATACGTGTGTATGTGTGTGTCTGTGTGTGTGTGTGTGTGTGTGTCTGTGTGTGTGTGTGTGTGTGTATGTGTGTGTGTGTGTATGTGTGTGTGTGCATGCGAGCGTGCGTGTGTGTGTGTGTGTGTGAGTGTGTGAGTTTCTTCGACTTAAAGCATATAGTGAAGAAATTTTTTGGATACTTGTATTCAATAAGCCTGGCCATTTATGCACATTTTCATATCTGCACGGGTTGTGTCCCATCTGTATACCCGCACACCATAGTCTGCGTATGTGTGCGACCGTCTCGTCTGCCTTGATTCGCTCGGACAATAATAATCATCCGAGGGAATAGTCGGTTTCAGTCCTGTGTTACATAAGGTATCTTTGTAAAAGTACCTATTATGGAACGGATTTCGGGGTGCGTTTTATACTTTTATAAGCATACATTTCTTGAACAGATACTGCCTTTAAAATACGTTAATAATTAATAATATTAATAAAATACCGAAGAGTTCCATTGTACATAGTACGTATCAGTGCAATCCAACGATATCCTGGTATTTCATAATTTATGTCCCTATTATGAAACGTAATAAATATGTAAATATCACTTTATTTCACTGATTTTACTTATAATTGCTATATTTATCGTAAATTATATGCCTAATATACTTGAGGAATAACGCCCAGATAACATTGACATCCTTTTTTAAAAAGTTTTCATTAACAACAAAATGATCAAATTTAGGACTATGCCTCATAGAATCGACTTCGTAATCAATAAGTTACAAGTTAGGCTGATAAATTCAATAAAAATACTTATTTTATTTCTTAAAAATACTTATGTTTTCATATGTACGTGAGCTATATCATTAAAATGTAGCATTTATTACTTCATAATATAGAAAATAGTATGCAAACAGCTACAATTATTATAATAAAGCTCTTACAAAGGCGTTTCATAAATACGGACTTCCAGTACCTCGCGCACCTATTGTGAAACAGCTACGTATTTAATAAAAATCGCATCAACATTAAGACACTTTGTAGATAATTCAAATCTACGCACCAAAATCTACAATATAAGCTATTTCACATGGTATCAAGTCATTTATATTTATAAATATAGTTACAAAACAAAGTCACGCAAATCAGCTGCTTCGGTTTCCAAAACCGCCGATTTGCACGGGTATGGAGACACGCACAATTGAATGATTTTTTATACTACTACTTATTGTATAACAATACTCATGTTCGTGTATTTACATACGAAAACATTCATAAATATAAATAACATTTTTATATTCGCTTATGCTTGTTATAATTATTTCTTACTTTATAATTTTGTATACTGTTTCATAAATGGCACACAGTTAAGAGAGTGTTTCATAATAGGTGCGTTTACCTTATAGAATTTCACTTCCAATTTAACTGTAGCCACTATATTGATTTGAAGAGTTGGACCCTCGGAAAGAGAAAAAAAATAGTTCAAAGAGGAAGCAAAACTATTCAAGTCAATAAAGTGGCCATTATAGTTAAGACGGGAATATACCCTATTAATATATTGATATACAAAAAAAATTTAAAAACAATTTTCTTCAATTTTTTTTCATAAGTAGGGTGGACGTATCATTTCTGGCCACCTTAAGCTTTTTTTTTACTTTCGAGAACGTATTTACTACAGTAAAATATAAAGTTTAACCATTCAACAAATATACCTATATTCTAAAACACATGTATTTGATAAATTCATCGTTTATTTTATGAAATACCCCGAGGAAATTTTACAAATGGAAAGGCTAAAATAGAACTCGTTTTTCACCGTTTTTGGCCATCTAATCACTCGTTTTGACCACACGGATGTAACGGTTTTGGCCATTATTGAAATTCATGTATAGCATGAAAATATTTTCGTATTATCAATTATTACCAATTAAATCACATAAATTTAACAATAACGCAGTTAGTTCTTGTAACTGTTTTGATTTAATGTCTTTTAAAATGTTAAATTAGATATCTTTTGTATGCTAAAGTACAAATATACGTAAAAGTAATTTATTATTCTAAATATCATTAAAATGATCACTATTTTTTCTTGGAACAGATTTTCCTTTCTTCACAATTCTACAAAATGCATTTCTACATTAAAATTGATTCAATTTACATATTATGGTTTTGTATGTGTCTTTTTAATTTCTCCTAGTATTGGAATTTTGTTTATTAAATTGTGGTTATTACAATGAAGAAGATTATTTCGTTCAATTTTTGAGTCATTTTATTTTGTTATACTTAAGAAAAAGATAATTTAGTAAAAGAAGAGATTTTCTTTGTCCACACGAAAACATAAAATAAATAATGTATTTATTAAATTCATATCTTAGACAAATGTAAAATGAATTGTCTAATTATTCATGAAGAATTTTGAATTTTTATGAAATTAAATAAATGAAATAATAAGCAATAGTAATAAGACTTTTACATTTTATAAAAAAAACACGATGAGATAATTACCGCTAGATGGCGTCGAAAAGATATCATACTAAATAAATTTATTTGTAAAAATGGTATGCATTAGATATATAAAAAAGATTAAATGATTTAGAAATCTAAAGAGAAGGACAGAACACAGAAGAACAGAACATAGAAGAGCAGTAGAGTGAAGAACAGAGCAGAGAAGAGCAGAACAGAGAAGAAAAGAAAAGAGAAGATCAGAGAATAACAGACCAGAGAAGAACAGAACACAGAAGAACAGAACATAGACGAGCAGAACAAAGAAGAACAGAATAGAGAAGAACAGAACAGAGAAGAGCAGAGAAAATAGAATAGAGAAGATCAGAGAATCACAGAGCAGAGATGAACAAGAGAAGAGAGATGAACAGAGAAGAACAGAGAATAACAGAACAGAGAAGAACAGAGAAGAACTGAACAGAGAAGAACAGAGAATAACAGAACAGAGAAGAAAAGAACACAGAAGAACAGAACAGAGAAGAGCAGAGAAAACAGAATAGAGAAGATCAGAGAATAACAGAACAGAGATGAACAAAAGAAGAGAGATGAACAATGAAGAACAGAGATGAACAAAAGAAGAGAGATGAACAATGAAGAACAGAGAAGAACAGAGAAGAACAGAACATAGACGAAAAGAACAGAGAAGAACAGAGAATAACAGAACAGAGAAGAACAGAACAGAGAAGAACAGAACAGACAATAATGTAACAGAAAAACAGAACAGAGAAGAACAGAACAGAGAAGATCAGAACGGAGAAGAATAAAACAGAGAAAAACAGAGAAGAACAGAGGAGAACAGAACAGAGACGAGCAGATAAAACAGAATAGAGAAGATCAGAGAATAACAGAAAAGAGATGAACAAAATAAGAGAGATGAACAAAGAAGAACAGAGAAGAACAGAGAAGAACAGAACAGAGACGAAAAGAACAGAGAAGAACAGAGAAGAGCAGAACAGAGAAGAACAGAACAGAGAAGAAGTGAACACAGAATAACAGAACAGAGTAGAATATAACAGAGAAGAGCACAATTGAGAAGAACTGAAGAAGCAAGAAGAACAAAGGAGAACAGAGAAGAACTGAACAGAGAAGAACAGAGATGAACAGACAAGAGAAGAACAGAACAGAGAAGATCAGAACGGAGAAGAATAAAACAGAGAAAAACAGAGAAGAACAGAGAAGAACAGAGCAGAGAAGAGCAGAACAGAGAAGAAAAGAACAGAGAAGAACAGAGGAGAACAGAACAGAGAAGAGCAGAATAGAGAAGAACAGAACAGAGAATAATGTAACAGAGAAGAACAAAGCAGAGATGAACAGAACAGAGAAGAACAGAACAGAGAATAAATTAACAGAGAAGAACAAAGCAGAGATGAACAGAACAGAGAAGAACAGAACACAGAAGAACAGAACAGAGAAGAGCAGAGAAAATAGAATAGAGAAGATCAGAGAATCACAGAGCAGAGATGAACAAGAGAAGAGAGATGAACATAGAAGAACAGAGAATAACAGAACAGAGAAGAACAGAGAAGAACTGAACAGAGAAGAACAGAGAATAACAGAACAGAGAAGAAAAGAACACAGAAGAACAGAACAGAGAAAAGCAGAACAGAGATGAACAGAACAGAGAATAACAGAGAAGAACAGACAAGAGAAGAACAGAACAGAGAAGAAAAGAACAGAGCAGAACAGAACAGAGAAGAACAGAGAACAGAACGGAGAAGAATTGATCAGAAAAGAACAGAAGAATAGAGAAGAACAGAGGAGAACGGAACGGATAAGAACAGTACAGAGGGAGAGCAGAACAGAGAAGAACAGAACAGTGAAGAAGAGGACAGAGAAGAACAGAATAAATAATAAGAGAGCAGACAAGAACAGAACAGAGAAGAAAAGAACAGAGAAGAACAGAGGAGAACAGAACAGAGAATAATGTAACAGAGAAGAATGTGACAGAGAAGAACAGTAGAAGAAAGAAGAACAGAGAAGAATTGATCAGAAAAGAACAGAAGAATAGAGAAGAACAGAGGAGAACGGAACGGATAAGAACAGTACAGAGGGAGAGCAGAACAGAGAAGAACAGGACAGAGAAGAACAGAACAAAGAATAAGAGAGCAGAGAAGAACAGAACAGAGAAGAAAAGAACAGAGAAGAAACGAGGAGAACAGATCAGAGAAGAAAAGAACAGAGAAGAACAGAGGAGAACAGAACAGAGAATAATGTAACAGAGAAGAATGTGACAGAGAAGAACAGTAGAAGAAAGAAGAACAGAGAAGAATTGATCAGAAAAGAACAGAAGAATAGAGAAGAACAGAGGAGAACGGAACGGATAAGAACAGTACAGAGGGAGAGCAGAACAGAGAAGAACAGGACAGAGAAGAACAGAACAAAGAATAAGAGAGCAGAGAAGAACAGAACAGAGAAGAAAAGAACAGAGAAGAAACGAGGAGAACAGATCAGAGAAGAACAGTACAGAGAAGAATAGACCAGCATAGAAGTGAACAGAGCATAACAGAACAAGAAGAACGTAACAGAGAAGAACAGAACAGAGAAGAATAGAACAGAGAATAACAGACCAGAGAAAAAGAGAAGAAGAAAAATGAACAGAGAAGAACAGAGAAGAACCGAGGAGAACAGGTTAGAGAAATACAGAACATAGAATAAGAGACTTGAGAAGAAAAAAACAGAGGAGAACCGGACAGAGAAGTACAGAACAGAGAAGAACAGAATAGATATAGAACAGAACAGAGAAGAACACAATAGAGTAGAACAGAAGAAGAAAGAAGAACAAAGAAGAACAGAGAAGAATAGAACAGAGAAGAAGTGAACAAAGAATAAGAGAACAGAGAAGAATGTAACAGTGAAGAACATAGTTGAGAAGAACAGAAGTAGAAAGAAGAGCAGAGTAGAACAGAGAAGAACTGAACAGAAAATGAGAGAAAAATAGAGAAGAACAGAGGAGAACGGAACGGATAAGAACAGTACATAGGCAGAGCACAACGGAGAAGAACAGAACAGACGAGAACCGAACAGAGAAGAGAAGAACAAAGAATAACAGAGCAGAGATGAACAAAAGAAAATAGTTGAACAGAGAAGAACAGAGAAGTACAGAGAATAACAGAACAAAGAAGAACGTAACAGAGAACAATAGACCAGAGAAGAACAGAACGGAGAATAACAAAACCGAGAAGAACAGAACAGAGAAGAATAGAACAGAGCATAACATACCAGATAAGAACAGAAGAAGAAAGAAGAACTGACAAGAATAGAGAATAAGAGAGAGATTAACAGAACAGAGAAGAGCAGAGAAAACAGAATAGAGAAGATCAGATAATAACAGAACAGAGAAGAGCAGAACAGAGAAGAAGTGAACACAGAATAACAGAACAGAGAAGAATGTAACAGAGAATAACACAATTGAGAAGAACAGTAGTAGAAAGAAGAACAGAGAAGAATTGATCAGAAAAGAACAGAAGAATAGAGAAGAACAGAGGAGAACGGAACGGATACGAACAGTACAGAGGGAGAGCAGAACAGAGAAGAACAGGACAGAGAAGAACAGAACAAAGAATAAGAGAGCAGAGAAGAACAGAACAGAGAAGAAAAGAACAGAGAAGAAACGAGGAGAACAGATCAGAGAAGAACAGTACAGAGAATAATAGACCAGCATAGAAGTGAACAGAGCATAACAGAACAGAGAAGAACGTAACAGAGAAGAACAGAACAGAGAAGAATAGAACAGAGAATAACAGACCAGAGAAAAAGAGAAGAAGAAAGATGAACAGAGAAGAACAGAGAAGAACCGAGGAGAACAGGTTAGAGAAATACAGAACATAGAATAAGAGAGTTGAGAATAACAAAACAGAGGAGAACCGGACAGAGAAGTACAGAACAGAGAAGAACACATGAGAAGAGAACAGAGAAGAGCAGAACAGAGAATAACAGAGCAGTGAAAACCAGAAGAACACAGAATAACAGAGAAGAAAAGTGAAGAATAGAACAGAAGAACAGAGAAGAACAGAGAAGAACAGAGCAGAGAAGAGCAGAGAATAAGAGAGCAAGGATGAACAAAGGAATAGAGATGAACACAGAAGAACAGAGAAGAACAGAACAGAGAAGAAAAGAACAGAGAAGAACCGAGGAGAGCAGATCAGAGAAGAACAGAACAGAGAAGAACAGACCAGCGAGCAAGTGAACAGAGAATAACAGAACAGAGAAGAACAGACCAGCGAAGAAGTGAACAGAGAATAACAGAACAGAGAAGAACGTAACAGAGAAGAACAGAACAGAGAAGAATAGAACAGAGAATAACAGACCAGAGAAAAAAAGAAGAAGAAAGATGAACAGAGAAGAACTGTACAAAGAAGAACAGAGAAGAACAGAGGAGAACAGGACAGAGAAGTACAGAACAAAGAATAAGAGAGTTGAGCAGAACAGAACAGAGAAGATTAGGACAGAGAAGTACAGAACAAAGAATAAGAGAGTTGAGAAGAACAGAACAGACGATAACAGAACAGAGAATAACAGACCAGAGAATAACAGAAGAAGAAAGAAGAACAGAGAAGAACTGAGAAGAACTGATCAGAGAAGAACAGAGAATAACAGAGAAGAACAGAACAGAGGAACAGAGAAGAACAGAGGAGAACAGAACAGAGAAAACAGAACAGAGGAAACAGAACAGAGAAAACAGAACAGAGAAAACAGAACAGAGAAACCAGAACACAGAAAACAAAACAGAGGAGAACCGGACAGAGAAGTACAGAACAGAGAAGAACAGAATAGATATAGAACAGAACAGAGAAAAACAGAGAAGAACAGAGGAGAACAGAACAGAGATGAACAAAATAAGAGAGATGAACAAAGAAGAACAGAGAAGAACAGACCAGCGAAGAAGTGAACAGAGAATAACAGAACAGAGAAGAACGTAACAGAGAACAACAGAACAGAGAAGAATAGAACAGAGAATAACAGACCAGAGACAAAAAGAAGAAGAAAGATGATCAGAGAAGAACTGTACAAAGAAGAACAGAGAAGAACAGAGGAGAACAGGACAGAGAAGTACAGAACAAAGAATAAGAGAGTTGAGAAGAACAGAACAGAGAAGATTAGGACAGAGAAGTACAGAACAAAGAATAAGAGAGTTGAGAAGAACAGAACAGAGGATAATAGAACAGAGAAGAGAAGAACAGAGAATAACAGAGCAGAGATGAACAAAAGAACAGAGATGAACAGAGAAGAGCAGAGAAGTACAGGGAATAACAGAACAAAGAAGAACGTAACAGAGGATAACAGAACAGAGAATAACAGAACAGAGAATAACAGACCAGATAATAACAGAAGAAGAAAGAAGAACAGAGAAGAACTGAGAAGAACTGATCAGAGAAGAACAGAGAATAACAGAGAAGAACAGAGAATAACAGAGAAGAACAGAGAATAACAGAGAAGAACAGAGAATAACAGAGAAGAACAGAGAATAACAGAGAAGAACAGAGAATAACAGAGAAGAACAGAGAAGAACAGAGAAGAACAGAGAATAACAGAGAAGAACAGAACAGAGGAACAGAGAAGAACAGAGGAGAACAGAACAGAGAAAACAGAACAGAGGAAACAGAACAGAGAAAACAGAACAGAGAAAACAGAACAGAGAAAACAAAACAGAGAGAACCGGACAGAGAAGTACAGAACAGAGAAGAACACAGGAGAAGAGAACAGAGAAGAGCAGAACAGAGAAGAACAGAATAGATATAGAACAGAACAGAGAAGAACACAATAGAGAAGAACAGAAGAAGAAAGAAGAACAAAAAAGAACAGAGAAGAACAGAGAATAATAGAAAAGAGATGAACATAACAGAGAAGAGCAAAACAGAGAAGAACAGAACAGAGAAAAATAGAACAGAGAAGAAGTGAACAAAGAATAGCAGAACAGAGAAGAATGTAACAGTGAAGAACACAGTTGAGAAGAACAGAAGCAGAAAGAAGAGCAGAGTAGAACAGAGAAGAACTGAACAGAAAATAAGAGAAAAATAGAGAGAGAAGAACAGAGGAGAACGGAACGGATAAGAACAGTACATAGGGAGAGTATAACAGAGAAGAACAGAACATACGAGAGCAGAACAGAGAAGAGAAGAACAGAGAATAACAGAGCAGAGATGAACAAAAGAAAATAGTTGAACAGAGAAGAACAGAGAAGTACAGAGCATAACAGAACAAAGAAGAACGTAACAGAGAACAACAGACCAGAGAAGAACAGAATAGAGAAGAACAGAGAAGAACAGAGGAGAACAGAACAGAGAAGAACAGAGAAGAACAGAGCAGACAAGAATGTAACAGAGAAGAAGTGAACAGAGCAGACAAGAATGTAACAGAGAAGAAGTGAACAGTGAATAACAGAACAAAGAAGAAGAGAACATTGAAGAACAGAACAGGATATAAGAGAGCAGTGAAAACCAGAAGAACACAGAATAACAGAGAAGAACAGAGAAGAATAGAACAGAAGAACAGAGAAGAACAGAGAAGAACAGAGCAGAGAAGAGCAGAGTATAACAGAGCAGAGATGAACAAAAGAAGAGAGATGTACAGAGAAGAACAGAGAAGAACAGAACAGAGAAGAATAAAACAGAGAAGAACACAATTGAGAAGAACTGAAGAAGCAAGAAGAACAAAGGAGAACAGAGAAGAACTGAACAGAGAAGAACAGAGATGAACAGACAAGAGAAAAACAGAAAAGAGAAGATCAGAACGGAGAAGAATAAAACATAGTAAAACTAAGAATAACAAAGAACAGAACAGAGAAGAGAAGAACACAGAAGATCGGAGGAGAACAAAGCAGAGAAGAACAGAACAGAGAAGAATATAACAGAGAAGAAGTGAACACAGAATAACAGAACAGAGAAGAATGTAACAGAGAATAACACAATTGAGAAGAACAGTAGAAGAAATACGAAGAAAGTAGAACAGAGAAGAACAGAACAGAGAAGAACAGAACAGAGAAGAACAGAACATAGAAGAACAGATCAGAGAAAACCAGAAGAACAGGGAATAACAGAGAAGAACATAATTTATTAAGGCTTTATTAAGAGAAAACAAACTCCCAGCGTTAAATTATATTACAAGGGGAAAAGCTAAAGTTACAGAGGACAACGGGAAATGTCTTATAGCTATCCCAGTTAAGGATCATTTGAATATAATAGTCGATAGGATGTATACATCTCTCTCGAGTTAGTCAGCGTATGCTTATCGAAAACGAATACCTTTGACGACCTCTCATGGTAAGAGATCGTGAGCATTTTAAAAGCAATTTTCATGGATCGCGTAATGAAAATACTTATCTGTAAAAACTTGATAATCATTCCAGAGCCTGAATAAAGAGAGGTAATCTTAAAAGACACTCATGAATCTCCCATGATCGGACACAAGGAGATCATGAAAACATATAACAGAATCCCTAAAAACATTTTGACCGATCAAGGTGCAAATCTTACTAGTTCATTGATCAGAAATGTTACTGAAATGTACCAAATTAAAACGTGTACAACTACAGCGTTTCATTCCCAGTCCAACGGATCGATAGAACGTATGCACCACTCGCTAATGGAATGGCTTAAAAACTACGTATCGTAAATTAGGGAATGGGACGAATTGTGCTTATACGCCACGTTTTCATACAATACCAGTATGTACGAAGGCACAAAATTAATACCGTTTGAATGCATATTCGGGAAAATAGCACGAGTTCCACATACTCACGCTATCGTAGAAAGAAATGTTACAGATACATACTACGACTATCTCACGTGTTTACGAACACGAAGTTTAGAAATCCAGGACTTAGCCAAAGAAAACCTTAAAAACGCTAAAAATAAATCTAACGAATATTACGACAAACGCATGAATCCAGTAATATTCAAATTAGGAGACAAGGTCATGCTCATAAAAGAACCACAAAAGGGTAGTCTGTCACCCCAATACACCGGGCCATATAAAGTATTAGAAATATTAAACAATGGAATAAGATTACTTTTAAGGGCAAAACACGCATAATACACACCAATAAGTTAAGAAAAACAAAATAAGACGTGTCATGACTGGATTCTGCAGAAAAATTCTTTTATGTTCTAGATACCAGCGAGCGAATCAGTAGCATGGCGGATGCGCAGCTCATTCTGTTTATTGTGGCTATATGCCTGTTTACATCGAATTATTTAGAATAACTAATGGGACATACAACTGTGGAATCGGGTCACCTAACATCACAACCGTCTCCCTCAACAAAGTAGGAGAGTGTGAGATGGAAGACTCGGAGCCGGAAATAATACTGCTCTATATACAACTACTCCAATGGATAGAACATGAGCCCACGACAGTCCAGCAGTGTCGAGTACGTGTGGCCGAGTATATTCAATACTGCAGAATGCATCACTCCTATTTGAAATCGCCTAAGTAGAGACAACATACATCATGCACATGACAAAAGAACAATGCATCGAAATCATGAAATACGGACAAATGAAATTCGGCCAGACTCTACTAGACCGAATTCCAACTAATACGACATCAAGGAGGTGACTCATAGTATCCGGCATCAGGGAAGCCAACGGAAAATGTAGTGGAACAACCTTCATGAGTGAGACACGACAGTACGAGACAGTACGAGAGCGTTGTTGTATCAGCACAACTGGAGATAGCTATCTTTGAATACGTAGCAGCAACGAAATTAGATAAAAACTAATTAGATTGTACTATCGTCAGGGACGAGGTGTGACTACACAAAAGGAAAATGCATCGATTTCGACGAGAATTTTGGATTTTGGGAGATAACCAAAACAACAACATGTGGATTCGAGCGTTACGCCATTCTTTACGAAGGGATGGGTGTCAAAATAAACGACAATAACACCAACATTATAGATGTATACTTTGCAGATTCAACCGGAGACATCCGATTCGGATTAAGCAAGACCAGAGAAAGAGTCTTGTGCGGATACAGGGTCATGGAAATAGAACATCCCAAGCTTTTCAAAACCGAACTCGGACCAAACCAAGGGTTCGCTACATGAAAACACCTGGAAGTCCAAGCCGTACTTCTAACTGGGTATTTCAATACAAAAATGACGTACATGGAACGTCACATGAAGATGCTATTTATTCAACAACGGTTTTTGATGTAAAAAATTAATTTATTCGTCAAAATAATTATAAACCTATATAGTACAACTAAAAAACTATACAAAAAAATTAAAAAAAAATTTTTGTTAACAAAACAGCGGAATACAAGCTATGTCTTTTAGCGTCTTTTTTTTCGCCTGTTACACCAGCCTCCGATTCGTAGCGATTCAAAGGTCTGTGTTTTGAAGCTCTAGGCTTAGATGAAGACCAAGAATTCGATTTCGATCCCTTTGTTGATCGATACAGTCTTTTTTCCCCAGTCATTTTAGCTTTTCACGAAAATAAAAGCTCTCAAAAAAAAAACACACACAGAAGCACGTTAGAAACAGAAAACAACCATGCGGCGTCGTTTCAACGGTTATACTGATATTATATGATGCTTAACAGGTATATTTTCGTTTAAAAATAGAAAAAGCGCCCTGTAAACATTTCCACATTTACCGATCGATGGTCAGTCATGCCTACTGTAGGTACGTATAAACTCTTAAAATCGGAGGGCGCGCAGCAGGTGCGGTCACATTGCCCGCTCAAAGTCGGTTAAAAAAATTTTTTCCCGCTATAATTCGAATTGCATCTTGTCTTTATGATGATAAAGTATTGTTTAAGCCAAAAAAAATTTTCGATTTTTTGAATATTCTACTGTTGCATAACCCCTTAAGGAAATGTATCGAGATGTGATTCTAAACCGGTGCAAACTAGAACGACAAGTGATACTAATTTGCATGTCATACCTATATACGAAACTCGATCTATTCGCCTTAACGGTTATGAATACGCAAGGATATATAGCAGTACCAGCCGGAGAGGTTGCACATATTATCTCGTGTAAACCTACATCATGCAAGGTACGACATCTACAGGAATGCTACCAGGAGATACCGGTTGAATGCGACAACAGCACTTATTTCTTGAAGCCGCCGTCCAAAATCATGACAAGGAAAGGAACATCGCGTGATTGCAACAGACCACTGCTATCATTTTTCGACATCACAAACACCTGGGTGCAATTTGTACCTTCATCAGCAGCAGCGGAGACACCGCGGATGATCCAGCCATTAAACAAGCCGGCGTGGAAATACACAGACTTGGATGGACTGATGAACAGTGGCATATAGGCGGCCGCAGACCTCGAAAGGCTGAGAGACCATCTGCTCTTCCCAGACAAGAAGCCAGCTCTAGTAGAACAATTAGCTAGACAAATTTCGGACAGACTAATGTCCCACTCTTCAGCCAACTTTCAAAACCTGATCGACAGAGACGCAATCGAGAAAATAGCAGCTAGCACATGGTATAAGATCTGGGGAGGATTCACAAAATTTGGAATCATTTCCGCTGATTGTATGTCTATTTTCATACTTATTCAGCTAGCCAAGATTGTCATAGATACTCCCATCCATGGATACACGCCCTTTACGGTATACAGATGGGGATTACGCCTACTGGGGGCCATCTGGAGTTCAATCACATTGAGAAGTCACCTGGTCAGTATGACCATAGATCATCACCACCTTCATTCGAGGATGCCAACCTCGAAAGCCTACACGAACGACTCCGAAATTATGGAAAAACGGGAGTCACTTCTAGAGACTTTACGTTTTGATCTTGCTGTGGGGGTGTTATGTATCCAGATTCCACAGAAATACAAAAATAAAAATAAACTAAATATTAAATACAGAAGTAATGCTTAATTAAAGAAATTCAGAATGAGACGCATATCCTATATGGTTTATATATATATCCTATATACATATATTTTAAGAGTAAATTGTAAAGGAGACTGTATCCTCCTTAGCTAGTAAGTAAGAAATCTGTAAATCAATAATAATCAGTTATTATAAGAAACCCTATTTACCCTAGAAAGAGATTATCCTTGGAGCTCTATCTTACCGACCGTCGCAGTCGAAGGGTTACCTCCCAATGATAAGTCTTAATTCATAAATCCTATACTATGCTTAAAGTATTCATTACCTATAGCAAGTAAGAAACACTTCTCCCGCATAAGGCATCCACGCCAACCGACGATACGTCCAACTACAGACACACAAAGCCCTCGCAAATAACATTTTTAAGTCCTCGCACATAAGACATCCTATATAAAGCTCGCACATAAGACACCCACTTAGAACATTCTCCATTCTACTTAACAAGTCTCACGAACACATATAATACATTTCAGTTTCCATAATACTTAACATCTCACAAAACTACTCATAATGCTTAACATCTCGTTTAGTTTACCATAATACTTGACATCTCGTAAAACCAGTCACAATCCATTATAGCTCAAAATCTTAGTCATAATCCTTAATATTCGAAATATTTGCCATAATACATTATAACAAATTCTATTCGCCATAATACATTACGACTAGATTCTCCATAATACTTTACACCTAACCCTGACAACGATAACATTCCGATCAGACAAACATTCTCAAGAAACTCTCACACGTCATACTTGACCCAAACAGTTCACACTTCATACAAGTACCGCTAAGCACGTAAAATAAACAGACCAAGCAAATGTCAACACCACTCGACACAAACATCCTCTCACAGTATATACAAATAGTCAAGCGAGTCAGACCAAGTTCTCACAAACATGTGAATCATCAAACTCAATCTCGTACACCAAACTCAGTATTGAGGGCGCCACCAAGATGCGCAGCACGTCGTACGAGCAGCTGTTGGGATGGCTCATATTCCACTTACACGAGTCTGTGGAACTATACGTGCCGCCCTCTAACTGGTTGATCTCCCCGAGCTCGAGGTAATCACCAATATATAGTTGATTTTCGTTAACTAAATACATAGGTTGCAACTGCTTACCTACGTCAATCGGCAGCTCGGAGAAGGTCGAGACTTAGCAGATTGCTTCCTCACATCTCGTGAGGACATCCACCTCGGTGACGGTATTTACGGAAAAGATGAATCTCCGTGCCTCCTTCCGTAAGTTTATCGCGGTCAGCGATCTCGCTTACTGGAATCTCGGACCCTGCCTCAGTTATGCACAACAGCTGAGCGATCTCCTCCTTATCTAGATTCATATTTAGGCTCGAGAGTCAGACTGACAAGCTCGGCCAGAGGGCCAGACAGAGACACTCTTTCTAAAAGAACTTTGTCAATGAAGTTGACATCATGGGTGTCGGGCGGGTCACTAACCTCACTTTCCTCCAGACCCTTGCGAATCTCGCCGACTACGTCTAGCAGGTGTACAATTACCTCGTTCAATTCTATCAAAAATGAAGAGAGGCTCGACGTACCACTGGTCCTTCCAAAATTCATTCTTAATTCTAAATATTATCTTTACAGTGGAATGTGCCGGATTTCGCCTAAAACGAATTTCGTTAATAAATGGGAAATCGTGCCTACGGAACTTGAACGATCGGCTATCAAAATCTAGAAAAGCTTGCCTATCTTCGCAAAAATGTGAACCGAGGACCATATCCACCTTTATGGGAAAATCCTTCTGGATATGATTCTTAGCAATGGTCTTTTTTCATCCGATTCGATTTCGATATACGGGTTCGTACCATCGGGAACGTCTTCTATTGCGTAGACGACTACTCGATCTACTCTACCAGGTTTACTGCCCGAGACATTGGCTTCTCCACCCAAAGCGCTCCCGCACGAGGGGTGGGCTGGCCGATTCCCTGCGGCGTTTCTCTTTCTTGCTGTCGCTTATAGGCGAAACAAGAGGGCTTAACGTGTCCCAGTTTATTGCATTAATTGCAAATGAGATTGCTATTGTAACCGTCTCCGACGCGCGCACCAGAGCGGTCGCTCTTCTGGCCAGTTACTTGGCCTCTGTCTCCACTGACAGTGTCAGGAGGCTTCGCGACTGCTCGGTTTTCCGTCGCCGCAAAATTTGGCCGGGCGGCTTGGAATGGCTTTGGGATTGTTACACTCATCGTTTAGTAGTTGGCTCTATGCTTATCCGAGTTTCACTAGAGCTGCCTATCGATGCGTATTGCATCATCAATAACATTTTGTATGGGTTCGCTTCGCGTGACCATCATGCGGTCTCGGAACTCAGGCGCAAGGCCCTCGCGAAATCCTATAATCACCTCCCTGTGTATCTTAGCTGTTTCTCCGCCTGTAAGGTCGGTGTATAAATCTAAGCGCTTCCTGTTAAGGAGAGCGTTGTATAATTCTAAAATGCGACCAATGCAATATTGAGAGGCTCTTTTCTTCCTCTCACAATTACGTCTAACTTGCTACTCAAATTATTGAGGGTCTCGGTTGGCGAGAATATCGATTTTAAGCGGTCAATGAACTCGTCTAACGTGTAGCAATCCAAATCCCTAAACATACAATAGGCGCTATCAGATAGCTTATTTGTTAAAACGACCGTCATTTCCCATTCGATATTCTGAGGAACCACAGACATTGCGCGTTGCAGCTCCGAACAAAAGCTAATAAATTCGTCCCATCAAATACGTGCACATGAGCGAGAGCTTCTTTAAGTAAAATAGTAAGTCCCACATTTGATGAGGCTTTTACCGGGGGCCTCTCTTGAATCAGACTTCTTAAACTATTACGTAAACTAGCTAGTTTAGATAACTATCTCGCGCTGCATTGCGCGCATTAGGTCATCTTGTTCTGAACACAAATGGAAACGGGTGCTCATATTACTGGCCGGGTCGCGCCTACGCATCGGCGTCGTCCATTCTTTAACTCTATTCGCGTCCGCGGTTTCTTTGGCGTCGGCCTCGATTTCCGTATCCCCAGTATATTCCCACTGATCTATAGTTCGCAAATCTGCCCCATCTTCGCGCAGATCACGGGCAGACAAATACCGAAGTCGGGTTTCGGCCATAGCTTGGAGCGCTTCATATCTATATTTTTTCGCTTTCTCCAAGACGTCTGCCTCGCGTTTTTTAGCACGCACGTCTTGCTCCGATAAACGCTTTTCGCGCTCCTCCAGATTAGCCATCAAGGCTACGAGGTCCTCATTTATCATTTCAGTTACCGGCTATCGCTGGCCATCTCAAAAATATCGCAGAAATACAAAAACTTATCGATGGGAGACCACGTGATGGCTTGTTTTTGCTCGTTAACGCGACTCACGAAAGCTTATTAAATTCGCAACACTATTTAAACGCGGGTTATACAGTAAAAATGCGTTTAAACATGTGGGCATGTATCATGTGGACATAGAACTCGTAGACCAGGAACATATCGCAACCGAGAGTAGTACATTCGCCCCATTAAGGCCTTTCTCCAGGTCTTGGCGAAGGTCCGGCTCACTCTCAACCCAGCGAAGAGCCACTTCGCATGCTCAGAGGTAACCTTCCTGGTCTACCACCTCAGCGCTAGCGGTTTCAATCCACCAGTGGTCAAGGTCACCGCCATAGCCGAGTACACACGACTAGCGACTATCACGGGTAAATAATGGGTATATAAAATTATGAATAATAGTAGGAATGTTTGGTGGATTGGTGTGAGTGGAAAAGTAAAGCGAAGAAATACGATAAGTCAGATCTGGCATCAGGCAATGAAGGATACTGCAGAGAAACTAGGAATGTTCGGCAGAAAAGTGAAGTTGAATCAGTAATAAATTACTTTATTTCTGCTCGCCAAATAAAATATTGGGTAAATAAACAAATAATACGATTGGTCAGATCTAGCTTAAAGCATCGAAATCAAGCTGTAAAAGAAAAAAGACACTGATTGATCCAGCAATAGCACGTAGCAAATAGCGAAAAAATGCTGTAAAAATATATTTATTTATATACGTATATATTTATTTATAGAATCACGTCGTTCAATCTACCATCTAGCAAATAGCAAATTGTAATTGTCGGAATAAGTAAAGCAACAAGCATTTTATTATAGGATAATTGAAGTTAATGTTGTAAAAATGGCAAAATATGAGTAAACTTCCTCTACCAAAGTTGAGTATCGCCTGGAGGACTGAGAGTTGTTTAAAGAACTCTTCTGTCCCATGGTTAAGGACTCACCCAGCCTGACTCCGATCCTGAAGCTGCAGTATCTGGTGTCCTGCCTTGAAGGAGACCCGCGCCGACGAATAGACAACATGTCTTTCATAGGAGCCCACTTTGAGGTAGCATGTAACATGCTGGATTCAAGGTATGGATAATAAGCGTCTAACATTAGCTGTGCAATTCAACGAACTATTGAGTATGCCACCGGCGGCTGGAAAGTCTGCACCAGAAATTACCCGGCTGGTAGACATGACCAACCAGAGTCTCACATTCTTGCGGAGTTTGGGTAGGTCGGTAGAGCACTGGGATAATTGACTGTTTCAGTTGGTGGTTTATAACCTGGATAGGGACAATTGGAGGACTGGGAAAAGTTCCTCCAGGGCAAAAGAGGAAAAAGTACCTTCTCCACTTATAAGATCTCTCACCACCTTCCTGGAGAATCGCAGAAAGGCCTTAGATACTGCACACTGATACGCCACAGTTGTCTAGACCGAAACTCAAGTCCGACAGCTTCCAAGGGTAGCTGCATTATCGACCAAATTTGTTTCAGCTCACCTCGCTAACTCCAGTCCAGACCAGAATACCTCTTCGAAGCTTCCCGGATGCGTAGGTGTGCAAAGATGATCACTATGTTGGATACTCCGACCTTACTCCAACGCAGTGTCAATAAGAGAATAGACTGGCTGACAGTCTGCGACTCTGCTGGAACTGCCGTATTGCAGGGCGCGACCTAACTAAATAATCTCATCATGTCCATCGAAATGCAAACACCGTCAGCGGGAGCACCACTCGGTACCGCATTGGGAGCAGACTATCGACAACAATCAGCAGTCACCAAGAGGTGAATACTCCCCGGCTGGATCAAGACCAGACCTCGCACAGGTAGGATCCGACCACCTCAACTCTCATTAAGGTGATGCTAAAGCCACCGGTCACCGGCAATTAGGAGGACCCACTATTTTCATTTAATTTTCAATTTTTAGTAAATATCTCTCTGAAATGTTGTTGTCTCAACCAAAACCCACAACCTTTCAGAGAGATAATTTCTCAAAATTGAGAATTAAATGAAAAAAGTGTTTCCCCGTATTTATCAGTAACAGCGGGGTTTAACATCACCTTAACTTCTCTGGGAGATATTGAGCCAGTTCTGCATCACCGTGGAGTACGTCCCAGACGAACACAACGTCATAGCAGACGCTCTCTCATGGGTGGAGGCAATCGACATTCCGACGACCCATAAATTATTTAGCACTAGTATCTAGCAAATAGCAAATTGTAATTGTTGGAGTAAGTAAAGCAACAAGCATTTTATTATAGGATAAGAGAATTTAATATTGTAAAAACACACCTAGAAAGGGCAGCACAGCCAGCTCCACACCGATACTCAGCGTTGCTAATGGAACGCCCATCGCCACGTACGGTCGCAAGATCCTGCCGCTGGATCTAGGACTCCGCCGCATCCCACCTTAGGTCTTTGTCCTGGTGGAAGTCAAAACAGCGATCATCAGCGTCGACCTTCTGGATCACTACAGACATTCCTCGTCCACGCTGCCATCTATGGGACTGAACCACGCACTGCTACGCGCAGGCGGTCACACACCGAGCTGATGCTGATGTCTACGGCATCAACATGGCAGCACAGGACAGACCGACAGAGGACGCTGGCACAAAGGCCCACACCGACGATTACCACAAGGTACTGCAGGCCACCTTGGAACCTATAGAGGACCCTAGACTCCCGTTCAGCAACACATCGTCATGACAGGACCGCCAGTCTTTGCACGTGCACGGCAGCTGACCGGCGACAAGCACGAGGTCACAAAGGAAGCCTTCTTCTTGATACTCTTCCACGGCGTCAACCGTCCATCCAGCAGCCAAATGGCCAGCCCGATGCACATGGTACGAAAACCTCGTGGAGGCTGTCGCACCTCGGGAGACTACTTAGTCTCGATTATTGTCCCAGATTGATATCCGCTTCCTCGGATCGAAGAACTGCTATTTAACATAACTATGCTTGTATGATTTTCACGACCCTGGACCTTCGTCGAACATATTTTAAAATTCCAGTCATACCAGAGGATGTCCCGAAAACGTGATCACTCCATTCGGGCTCTTCGAGTTCCTGGGCCTACCTGTATTCAGTCCTACTCAGACATGCGACACAGACTTTCCAGCGTTTCCTGGTATACTCTTCATAGGCATTCCCCTCGTCCGTGTCTACATCGACTATCTAATCATCGGTTCTCGCAACCGAGAGGAGCACATTCGCAATATCAAGACCGTGCCCGAGATCTTGGCGAAGACCAGGCTGACGCTCAACCTAGCGAAGAATCACTTCGCATGCTAAGAGGTGGTCAAACCTTCCTGGTCTACCACCTCAGCGCTAGCGGTTTCAAGCCACCGGCGGCCAAGGTCACCACCGTAGCCGAGTACATACGACCAGCGACTATCACGTCTATCACGGACCTCCAGCGCTACCTAGGCATGATAAACTACTAGAGGGCACTTATACCGAAAGCAGCAGAAATTCATGCGCCTCCCACGGACCTTATCCGCCGCGCAAAGAAGAAGCTCAAACGGAAGGATGACTGTAATTTTAGCTATATTAGCCCAGATTATTGCGCCGCACATGCAGACTTTAACATTATTTTTATGCGAGACTTTAAATAAATTACACACAGGAATTTAGGATAAAAGTATTTAGGATAACACTTGAGGTTTATTCAATTTATGTACAAGGTATTGAGCGCCGCTAATTCGCAGCACGATTTTACAAGTGTTCTATCGACAAATAGAATTATTTAAGAGTCTAAAGTAACTGACGTGAGCACGGCGGTACGGTGGGAAACGGTATATAATCGAAAGGGGAATAAGTTAATACTCAGGGACGCGAATTCTACAGAATACACGGCGGTGAAATACACGTGGAAAGACGGCGCGCGACGCGATGCTCGACACGCACGCGGCGCTAAATTTACAATAGATAAATATATACTTGTTCAGCACAATAATATTCTGTGCTACTTTCTCTTTTCAAATCCGGTGTGGCCTCCTTCAAAGATACAAGTTGGTCGGCCCACACGGTACGAGATCGACGATAATGTCGAGGTACGAAAGGCGGTTATAGATTCGCGAAGCAGAGCAAGTTAATTCTGATGTTTTCGCACGGAGCAGGTAGAAAAAGCGAAGTGTCTACGAACTCGGCTCAGTACGAAGTGAGCGAGTTGTCACTTCATCCCCGCGGCGCTACACTCGAATTTTGGTAGTGCGGACCGAGCCCGGTTAAGGGCGCAGCGCATGCGCCTGGTGAGAAGGAAAGTGAAGTAAGAAGGAGGAAAGGGGAGCGTCTGCTCGCGATGACGTCACGCTATATGGCACGCAGTCGACGGCTTGCAGACGGTGTTGGGGAGGAGGAGGAAGGACGAGTGGCCAGGACGAGGAAGTGCGACGAGGGATGCAGCAGGAGGTGTATTTGGACAACGGTACCAACGAAGGGACACGAAGACGAGAGCTGCACGGTCCAGCACTGCGTACTTACAGCCGGAGCAGTGGACACGGTTAACCTCGAAGAGGTTATATTTACCTGCAGCTTACTATACTGCATTCTTCAACTGCCACTGCTATCAGGTGAGATTAGTGTTTTGTATACCACTGTAATATCCCCTTGCTAATGCTAGGTTGCTTCTAGGTGACTGGCGAGTGCTTCGGAGACTGCTGCTGCTGCTGTTATGGAGCAGCGGGCCATGAACTGAGCCACGTTACTGCATTTGAGAGGCCACACTGCCTCTACAAACCCTCCAAACCAGGTAAGAGAGTTCCAGTTTGATGTGCTGTAGGCTAACTCAGCTTTATGTTTTCTAGGATGTATGCTGCAGGCCTTCAGAGTACCTAGAGAAGCAGCTGATCCGCCCAAGGTGGACCAATTCATGTCTTTCAAGGCATAAAACCAGGTGGGTATTATTGTAATACCATTTTGCTTATTTTCTTAAATTTTAATCTCTATGTATGTGTTCTTAGGTTGGTTCGAAAGGACGGGAACAAGGAAATAATCTCGTACCCCAGCCGAGACCAGCCAGCTCCAGCCTATGCGAGGCTCTATGGGATGGCAGCTGTGCGTCATCTTTAGCTGCTTCAGGGTGTTGGAGAGCTCGCTTGCTCTGTGTCGTCGAGTAGAATAGTGTGTGTGTGTGTGTGTGTGTGTGTGTGTGTGTGTGTATGTATGTGTTTAGCAAGTGTAATGGGTGAGTAGTGTGCCATTAGGTGTTGTATAGACCAGTTCTGTCGAGCATCGGACTTGCACTGAGCAGCTCGTTCGACAGGCTGGAAGTTTGCGTAACACCCACAAAATGTGGTGACACACTGCATATTTAAATAACGATCACATAACACTAACATGCATAGCAAAACTGGTAAAACACCAGCATCCTTAATGTTCGGTAGATAACTGCAACCAATCAAATTGTGGAGACGAGAAGTCGAAACAGAAGATAATAAAAACGAACGCGAAAATACCGCGGAAATAAATGAAAGCGAAATCCGAAAAAGCGAGAGCGACACGAGTAAAGAATCAGAAACCGAAAATAAATCGCATAATTATAATACGCGAGCAAAATAATATAAACAGTAAAACCGCGAAAACAAAAATAAAACAAAAGCTAGAAATGAGCAAGAAATCGACAGATCAGACAAAAATAGAAAAAATAAAATTATAACTGATAAAGTAAACAAAAACAGTATAGAAGAATGGACTGACAGAATGAAAAAAAAACATATTCATGACAATGCGCTTGTACAAATAGACAAAGAAAAGTCAAAACAAGAGCATCATTATAATAAAAATAAAAGAGAATTACAATTAAAATAGAAGATTTAGTTTGGAAGAAAAATAAAATACTGCCCTCAGTAGAAACCAAAATTAGCGCAAAATTAGCACATAAGTATATAGGTCCGTATAAAATAATTGAACAAACAAGCGAAAATATTTACCTATTAGAAAAGACGGCAAAAAGCTAAAAAGCGAAGGAATTAGAAATGTATAATTGTAATGCGGAAACAAACGTAAACATAGAATCTAGAAAAAGAACCGGCAACGCAGCAGTAGAAGAACCACCGAGAAGAAAACCCAGCAGGCCCTGCCAGCAACAGTAGCTGAGTCGGAACAAACGCGGAGGAAAGAAAAGAAAACTCCCCACCCTACGTGAGCTCCCTGGCTCGCGCGGAAAGGTGTAAGAAATGGCACAAACTCCAATTAGACAGATCCACCGGCAGAGAAAAGCGTGCAAACCAGCACGCAGAGACGGAAAGAGAAAGATACTCCCCCCGCTCTTCCCTCCTCGACCACCCCGCGAGAAATGATCAGAAGCGTAAGAGTACCGGCAACCGTTGTTCGATACATATCAAAAGAAAAATTTTATAAAGAGAAGAAAAAGATGGACGCAGTGAATCTGAGAGGTAAAGAATTCCTAGCCAAACGGCAGGACCTTGATCTAAAAAAAGACGCACACAGAATTTTGAGGCAGTAGCGAACGTAGAAGTCGCGAAGCGTCACCAAAGTGAGGAGGTCACGAGCGCGAAAACCAGCGCGACAGGAGCGCAACAACGCGAACCGTCGGGAGAAAAAGACGCGAGTAATCGCAGGAGAGCGGATAAATCCGCTAGTAAAGTACGCAAGAAAGAGCGGCGAATTCACGACACACCTGCTGAAGTTAGCGCAGGTACTGCGGCTAGCAAAGTGTGCGATGCTAAAGCAAGCGAACAGAAGTGGTTTGTAGCACTCCGCGAACACTCGGCGAGAGAACGCTCAAGCGTTGCAGAGAAATTGCGGAAAAACCAAAAACATTCTTTAGCAAGAGAGAGAGAGAGAGAGAGAGAGAGAGAGAGAGAGAGAGAGAGAGAGAGAGAGAGAGAGAGAGAAGAACGCGAAAACAAAGTGCGTAGCTTGGAAGGAACTAGCGAAGAGTCGGAGGAGATGCGAAAACAACTCGAAGAGCGACACGAACAGCACAAGCTAGTGTGAAAAATACGTAGAGCTCGCAAATTTCAAAAGGAAAAAGAGAGAAAAGGAAAAGAAGACGCGAAAGAGTTGCAAAGACGCATACAAATATTTAAAGAAGAATACGAGATACAATTAATAGAAGAAGAAGAAAGAGAAGATTTAATCAATTTCTTCCCAAGCGGCCACTTTATAGTCGATCGGTTTTTTGCCTAAAAAATTGACGAAAAAAAAGTAAAAATAACCAATAGCATTTTTCTGAAGTAAAATTGTCCGCTCTTTCCGATTCTAAAGTCAGAATTTTGAAATTTCCCTTGGAAAATTTCAAAATGGCGGTTTTAGGCAAAAAACCAATCGACTATAAAATGGCCGCTTGGGAAGAAATGGGTTAAGGAGAAGATTAGAAGAGATAACACTCGAATTAGAAGAAATGCGCGAAGACCTGCAGTTCGACGTGCAAGCAGAGAGAAGGCGCATTAAAGAGCACGACGCGAGATTGCTACACGAACAGCGAATACTGGAGGACGAAAAAGCGCAGCTGGTCCTCCTCTTTTTCCTAAAAGAAGAGAGAGAAAGAGAGCTATAGCGCTAGCGAAACATACGCACAACAGCAGGCCGGGGCAGACGACGCGAAAGGTCGCCCGTCGATGAAAATATCGGTCGAAGAGTAAAAGTAATATATCAAACATATAAATCCAATAAATTAAGTACAGTATATTATTTTGGTGAAATGAATTATGTATATCAATATTATTTTGCTGTAAATTGGAAGGAAAAAACAAAAAAGTTAAATTTTTTTATTTTTGATTGTGTTATCCCCATTATGTAAAAAATACAATGAAAAACTAAAGACATTATTATTACATGACAGTAATTATAGACTTTTAATTCGATATTATAATAATCTTTATTCATTCGCAACACTTCGTGCTAATGTTTCACATGAAAAGAGAAAAGAAATTTATAATTTAAAAATTCAAGGTCAAGTGTGTCATATAACACTTAAGGGGGCAGGCCTGGGTTAAACCCAACAAAAGACTTTTTTTACGAGTCCAAAAACTTTTTATGTTTAAAAGTAATCATTCTGAAAAGTTTTATGCTATCAAAGCACAATATTGTCTTAAATTTTACCGTTGTAAAACCTCAGAATCTTGACTCAACACGTCACAATAAATCACTGTTTTCAATACCATATTTATTAAAGGAACTTTGATCCTCACACGATTCGGGGTGACAGGATGAACAAAAAATTTTGTTTTGACGATTATTCGACTCCTTTTCACATGTATTACAAAATGAGCGGAGCATTTTTTCGTTAAAATTTTTTTTATTATTTTTTTTCGGAAATCCAATCAATCTTTAGCTTTTTAAAAAAAAATTTTAATATTTTTTAAAAAACTGATAGGATTTTCGAGGAACAGTAATAAAAAAAAATTTAACGAAAAAATACATGTCAAAAGGAATTTAATACTCGTCGAAAAAAGAAATTTCGTTCACCATGTCACCTTGAATCGTGTAAGGATCAAAGTTCCTTTAATAAATATGGTATTGAAATCATTTATTGTGACATGTTGGGTCAAGATTCTGAAGTTTTACGACGGTAAATTTAAGATACTATTGTGTTTTAGTAACATACAGATTTTCAGTATGATTGCTTTTAAACATAAAAAGTTTTCTGGACTTGTAGAAAAAAAATTCGTTTTGGATTTAACCCATGCCTGCCCCCTTAATAGTTTAACACTAATTAATAATGAAGCATCATGTGGACAATATTACATATATTATAATAATTCTGCAATTGAAAAAAGATTAAAAATACGTGAGAAATTTGTTGAAAAATATTTAAAAAGTTTAACTGAAGTCTGAAGTAAAAACCCATATGCTAAATTATTATAAATGTTTATATAAATTATCATATATGCGAAAAATTTCTAATTATAAATTATATTTTATACGTAAAAATAATGAACAAAAACACCGTTATAACAAACCATTAACATCGCGGAGCTATAATTATTTAAAAATCTGGAATTCCTGAAAATTACGACGTTTGTATACACCCAAAAAACGATCAAAATGAAAACGAAAAGACCCATACTTATTTAATTAAATTATCACATTATGTTGATCCAATGGTTTATGTAGTAATATTTTCCATCAGGAGATTTAGAATTGAGCATTGGTTATTGTAAATGACCTAATACTAAAAATGAAGTAATGTTAACAATACTGCAATATGCTATATTATTCATATCGATTAGCTTAAAGGCCAAATGCTCGTAATTTTAGTCCATTATTATTTATTGGAAGACTTACTCAGCAGTTTTTTTTTCACGTAATTATTATGATAGAAAGTAATAGAATGAATTTTTTCTGAAATAAACCACAACCGTTACAAATTAAATGCTATCAAGGGTTATTGATAGGGCACTTCAACAGGGCAGCTGCTTCGTAGTTCTCGGCCTTGATCGCCGATTCAAGTAACACGTAGCGCAATTTCTGATGGGGAAATCTCATGGCGGGCGGCAGCAACGCATGCAATTCTCGCAATACACAGCAACACCTATACTCTTTCACACTTCGAATCATACAATAAATACATCTTCTCTCACATTCTAGCTGCTCATCACAGGTTTTCTTTCAAACCAAATATTTTTTCTATTTTTCTATTTTTTATTTTAGTTATAGCTTAATGTGGTCAATTTTTTAGATTTTTCAGATCTTGTTTTTTATTTTTCTCGTGGACTTTATCACCGTTTCGTTGACTAACTTTAACGAGGCGGGCGGCATGTTCGGACCGTTAGAATTCAGCGAGCTTTCAAACGACTTATGAAATTTTTTTTTTATTTTTGAAAACTGTTTTTTTGTATAATTATTGTTTATTAAACATTAATAAACAATAAATTCGAAAAATTGGATTTTTTTTAATTTATAAAATGAATAAAATCCATTTTTGAATTGTTTTTTGTATTCTCGTAAATTATTTTTCTACGAAATTGTTGTTTATCGAACATTAATAAACAATAATTTCAGAAAAATATATATTTTTTTTAAGATTAATAAAATGCATTTAAGAACCTTTATTTCTTTACTTTGGAATTTTGTTTTTTCTTTAAAATTATTGTTTATTAAACATTAATAAACAATAATGTGAAAATTGAATTATTTTCTAAATTATATTTTTTATTAAATCGATTTCTTTTCAACAACTTTGAAAAAGTTGTTTTAAAAATAATTTTTTTTATTTTTCATATTTAAGGAAGCAGCGGAATTTTATAAACAAATTAATTTGGTTTGGAAAATTAGAAAAATTTTTAAAAAGTTAAATTTCTTCCTAAATATCATTTTTAAAACTGTAACGAACTGCGAGGTCTACTTTACTGTGGGCTCGCTCGGCGGGTAACACGCGCGCGATAGGTGGAACAGCCTGAAACAAGAGTGGTTACCAAAAGAGAAGGCGAGAGGAAGCGGGGCGCTGGCCGCGCTGACGCCAGGAGAGCGACACTTGAGTTCGATCGTTCTACCAGCGCGCATCGCAGCCCTCGCGAGTTCCAGCCGCCATCTTCTCGATTCTCCCGCGCGCGCCCACGTGTTATTCTGCCGACTTATCGTCACTGTGTGGTGTGCATGTAGCTGTGCTATAGATGCAGGAGTTGAGGTGCATACCCCTCCACGAGAGAACGAGGAAAGAGGAGTGAGAGAGAAAGGCCAGACCGCGCCGCAGCAGAGGAATAAAGAGAAAGGCCGGACTGCGATGCAATAGCAGAGCGAGAGAGACAGAGAAGGAGATAGATTTACGAGAAATTTTGCGCACTTTTTCGAATTAGAAAAGAGATTAGAACTCAGAAGACTTACGTCAACTAGAGAACTTTTTTATTTGTTTATAAAATTTTAACGAAGGTGTTAGCGTCGCGAATTTCAGTATAAATTAATTATTTAAACTTCAATTATCGCTCGGATAATATCTAAAGAACTGTTCGCGTCCACAGCGGATAGTAAAAGGAGTAAAGTAACATGTGGTTATTTATAACAAAATAACTGAGATCTATTCTCTCTAAATAAATGTAAACTTACATGTGTGCGTGTGACTAGGGTTGAATAAATTATAAGCTTAATTTAATTACGTGGTGTGTAAACGCGTGAATGTGTGTGTGTGTGTGTGTGTGTGAAATAATAATGTCGAACGCGCGCCCCACAGAAAGAAATTTACTTATTTCGAGGCGGCTGGAAAAGAGAGCGCCGGAGATCGCGCGCAGGAGTCTTGATCTGCGAGCAGTAATTGTGGGGGTTGGTCGGGGGGTCTCCTAGTAAAATTGATGACCCCCGCGGAGGAGCGAGTACAGATGCACGAATTCAAGTGCGCGCCCGCGCGCTTGAAAGCTCGCCGAATTCAAACGGTCCGAACATGCCGCCCGCCTTGATAAAGTTAGTCAACAAAACGGTGATAATATTCACGAGAAAAATAAAAAACAAGATCTGAAAAATTAAATAAATTAACCACCTTAGGCTATACTTAAAATAAAAAATATGAAAATATAAAAAATATTTTATTTTAAAGAAAACCTGCGATAGGCAGCTAGAATGTGAGAGAAGATGTATTTATTTTATGACTCGAAGTGTGAAAGAGTGTAGGTGTTGCTGTGTATTGCTGGAATTGCAGGCGTTGTTGCCGCCCGCCATGAGATTTCCCCATCAGAAATTGCGCTATGTGTTACTGGAATCGGTGCTCAAGGCCGAGAACTGCGAAGCAGCTACCCTGTTGATGGGCAGTCAAATGACCGTTTTTAGAGATAGTTGCAGCTCTTTTGTCGCAGTGCGCGGCGTAGCTACTCTAGCCAAGCCATCTGGGCCCATGTGTAAGGCCTCAATTCAAACTAGTGGCCATTTGAGTGGCGGCAGCAGGTCGTCAGTCAGCAGGACTATGTCTCCCTGTGCGAGTCTGCAGTCAGGCTCGAGTCACTTTGAGGGTTGCTGCAGGTGGTGTCGCACCTCTTTATGCCATCTGCTCCAAAAGTGCTGGTGCATCTGTGTGTCGATTTGCCATATCGGAATACCTGAAACATGAGACGTGTATTTCGCGTCCCAATGTTATTAAAACACGGGCAGTCAATCGCGACCACATCACCCGTCACCAGAGCCGAGCATTTTATATTAAATAATTATTGTTATTAATGGGGGGAATTGTTATTTTATTTTGTTGAGGGAATGAGGATAAGGAGAGTCGCGACCGAGGAAAGCCGCAGACCGGCACACACACCCACACATCCACACAACGGCTCCAGCTGATCGCGCCGCATCGAAGACTGCTCGGAGTGATCACCGACGTCGAGCCCGATACACACACAGGCATGGCACCAACACCATCACACATGTACGCGCGACCCTCTCTCTCTCTCGCTTGTTCTTTCTCCCTCGCCTCTCGAGGATGATGAGCCAGCGCCCGTGCACACACACGCGCGCGCGACCGCCCTCTCTCCCGATGCACGCAGACGCGGGAGGAGAGAGGATTCACAGCAGCAGCGGCGGCTTTCTCGAGGCACACCATCTCGGCTGTAGCCACGAGAGAGAGAGAGAGAGAGAGAGAGATACCGACGCGGCTGTCGACAGCATGGGGAGAGCTAGCAGCCGCGAGCCGCATGAAGCTGCCGGTCTATCGTAGCGTAGGCCGACGCGCGCACTTCGCCGCTGCCAACTGTAATGGTCTGGCGGCGAGAAAAACGAAAGCGCCCGATATAGATATACACGCCGGGTTGCCCGCGCGTGTATATTTAGCGATTCATATTGCCCGCGCTTCGTGGGCAGGGCGGCAATCGCGGAGCGGACCAATGAAGATTAGCAGACTTAGGCTTGGTTTTCGCATTTAGGGAAAATCAAGGTCAATCACCGAGAAGAAAGGGGCGGAAGCAACAAGTGTGTGGGTTGAAGGAGTCAAGAAGAAGAGCTGAAAATTTGGAAGCGATTTCCGCCCTCTCCGATTTTGGGTATTGCCTGCCCACCCGTTAGAGAATACAGACGTACGTTGCGAGCACCTATCGAGTCTTATTATAAAATCGTGGGCTAGCGTAGCCGTATTGTTTAGCCACCTGTGAATTGTGCGAATTGGGTTATAGATTGGACTCTGAAAATTTTTCGATTTGAGAATTTCTCGATTTTTTCTCGAATATCCAAAATTTTTTTGGATATTTTTGAGAATTTTAAGAAATTTTTGTTTGAAAATTTTTTGATTTTGAGAATTTTCCGGAAAAATTTTTAGGATATTTTTGAGAATATTCCAAACATTTTTTTTTTGATTTTGAAAATTTTCCGAAATTTTGTTTGGATATTTATGAGAATTTTCCAAGATTTTTTTTTGAAAATTTTTGTTTCCCAGCAATCTACATAAGCTGCAATTTCTCCGAGGATAATGCATTTCATAACTCATTCTGCAGTACCGTGACGTTGCACCTGGTAGTGGAAGGCAATGTTCGGTGACCAGTGCAAGCCCAGCGTAGACACGGGGTCGTCCATATTAATGCTGATTACCGTTGGCGAGACGGTAGACTCAACGTCTTCCAGCAAGACTGAGTCATTTGACGACTACTTGTCCAGCTCCATGCCTGCAGCGGCTAAGATTCCGCTTAGCTGAGTCTTGGCGAGCTGCGCTTGGTCCAGTGTGTCGGCGCCAGCCAGAGCGTCGTCGACGTAGACATTGTGGCGCAAGATGTGCGCTCTGAGGGGAAAAGTGTCAGCCTCATCCTCGGCAAGCTGATCGAGCCTCCTTATACTCAGATAAGGGGCACAGACGGTGTCATAAGTGACAGTGAGCAACTCGAATCCTTCGACTGGCAGCTCCAGTAAAGTCCTCCAAATAATGCGTAGCCATACTGTGTCCGCTCGGTGCCCTCGAATTTGCCGAAACATTTTGATTATATCGGCTCAGAAAATCATTTAGTGATTTCCCATTACCCGTATTCTGCGATGCGTCAAAGACGTCGCGTAGCTTTCGGGTTCCATCGCTCTTGAATACAGCATGGTGAGGCAGAAAGTTCACAGGGGCATCGTTTGTGGTAGCTGGTACATGCTCCATAATATGTCCTAAATCCTCGTACTCCTTTAAGAAGTTAGAGTAGGATTGAAGTCGATTGGTATTTTTTGAGAGCTTGCGCTCCATCGATAGTAGGCGGTTGACAGCAGCTGATTGAGAGCCAGCCAGACGTGGCTCTGTGTTGATGTGCCGTCTGACGATGTAACGTCCTTGACTGTCACGTGCGTGCGTGCGCTTGAAGTGGTTCTAACACTCCTCTTCCTCCGTAGTCATAACAGGCGCAGTCGAGACCTCTTCGACCTCCCAGAGACGTTGCAGCTGGTCGGAGAGGGTCACGCAGGTGGGAAACGTTTAGGGTTTAGGGTTTACGAATTTACTATGAAAATGTTATAATTGCAAATTACTCAGGTTGGGTTGCTGGGGTTTAGGGTGTTGGGTTTAAGGTTAACAATTCTTTTATTTAAATTTTTTTTCTGCAAATTGCTCAGCTTGGGTTATTTGCGTTTAGAGTTTAGGTCTTATGATATTAAAATTATAATGCTTTTATTGCAAAATGCTCTGCTCGAGGTAGTTGGGTTTAGGGTTTATGATTTTATTATTGATATTATTTATTTTCAAAATTCTCTGCTCAGGGTAGTTGGGTTTAGGATGTACGATTTCATAATGAAAATTGTTTAATGGCAAATTACTCGGCTTCGGTTAATTGCGTTTGGGGTTTAGGGTTAAGGTTATCATTTCTATTATTCAAATTTGTGTACTGCAAATGGCCCAGCTCGAGTTATTTGGGATTTGTGTTCAGGGTTTAGGTTTTATTATTAAAATTATTTATTTGCAAAATTCTCAGCTCGAGGTAGTTTGGTTTATATGGTTTAAGGTTTAGAATTTTTTGTGTATTATTAAAATATTTTAATTGCAAAATATTTCGCTTAGGGATATTGGGTTTAGGGTTTATGGTTGCGGTATTAAAGTTTTTTAATTGAAAAATGCTCAGCTTGGGGTAGTTGGGTTTAGGGTTTAAGGTTAACAATTCTACTATATGAATTTGTTTATTGCTAATTGCCCAGCTTGGGTTATTTGAGTTTGATTTTATAAGGGCATATCATTTTATTATCAGAATTATTTATTTGCAAAATCCTCAGCTGGGGTAGTTGAGTTTAGGGCTTACGATTTAGAAATTATGGTTTTATTATTAAATATTTTTAATGGCAAAATGCTCTGCTTGGCGTAATGCGGTCTAGGGTGTATGGTTTAATAATTAAAATTTTTTAGGGTTTATGGTTTAATTATTAAAATTGTTAAATTGCAAAATGCTCATCTGAGATAAGTTTGGTTAGGGTTTAGGGTTTACGACTTGATTATGAAACTGTTGTTATTGCAAATTACTAAAATTTTTTAATTACAAAATCCGTAGAATGGAGTAGCTGCGGTTAGAGTTTAAGGATAACAATTCTATTATATAAATTTGTTTACTGCCAATTGCCGATCTTGGGTTATCTAGATGTTGAGTTTGTTCGTGTTTACGATTTTATTATTAATAGTACATTTCGACACGGGTGCGGAAGTAGATTATTTACCTCATGTGACGTTTTTCGCTTGAGCGAAGCGAGATCTTTGTTTTTTCTAATCCTAGAATCTTGCGCCCTCCCTATCTCCAGCGCTCTACGGCATGGCGTAGTTGTCGTAGGCCATAATACTGCACTGTTCAGGTACATACATACAAGAAAGCATATTATATTATAGAAGGACAAAATCAATGGCCGAGAAGCAATAATTTTCATGTGAATAGTAAAATATTTCCACTTACCCATAAGCTCTTCGAAAATTGTGTAAAATTGCACAAGCATTAATGATATTGCTAACTTTCTCTGGCGATTATTGGTACTATTAGTCCATGTTGAGTAATGTTTTCAACCAATGAATGTTCTTTTTTCGAAAGTTCAACCATCAACTCATGTATATAGAATATGTAAAAATTCTTCTGTGGGTTCCCGAAAAAACGACTTAAGCTTTTAAAAAACTGATTTTATTGAAAAATAGTGACCATTTTTATTAATGATTTTTCTAACATTTTTTTTAATAATTTATAACATTTTTAATAATTTTTTACTGTGAATTTATGATTACTTCAAAATATGTAAAAGGCTCTTAAAGATAATTGTTATAGTACGAGGGTAGTTCAATAAGTCTTTAGAATAAAGTATAAAAACAATTTTTTTTGGGTAAATTTTTTTTTATTTTTCAACATAATCTCCTTGGAGCTCTATACACTTGGTCAATCGCTTTTTAAGTTTTTTTAATCCTTCAGAAAAGTGCGTTTTCGGAAGTTCCTCAAAATAAGCACTTACAGAGGCAATGACGTCTTCGTTGTCCGTAAATCTCTGTCCACCGAGCCATTTTTTCAAGTTTGGAAATAAGAAAAAGTCACTGGGGGCTAAATCTGGTGAATACGGTGGGTGTTCGACCAATTCGAATTTTAGTTCTTCAATTTTAGCCATTGAAACGAAGCATGTGTGAACTCGGGCGTTGTCGTGATGAAAGAGAATTTTTTTTCTCGCCAAATGTGGTCGTTTTTTTTTAATTTCTTCTTTCAGCTGCTCTAATAATGATGCATAATACTCACCAGTAATTGTTTTACCCTTTTCCAAGTAGTCAATAAGTATAATTCTACGTACATCCCAAAAAACTGTAGCCATAACCTTACCAGCTGACTTTACGGTCTTTGCCTTCTTTGGAGCTGGTTCGCCTGTGGAAATCCACTGTTTGGATTGTTCCTTTGTCTCAGGAGTGTAGTGGTGTATCCATGTTTCATCCACAGTCACAAATCGACGAAAAAATTCCTCAGGATTACGACTTATGCGCGCCAAAAGAGCCTCAGAGGCGACCACTCTATTGCGTTTATTCTCAGCTGAGAGCAAACGCGGCACCCATCTTGCCGATAGCTTTTTCATGCCTAATTTTTCATGTAGAATTGAAACAACTGCACCTATAGATATCCTTGTGGCCTCAGCTAACTCACGCACTTTTAATCTTCTATCCTTCAACACCATATCGTGGATTTTATTGATGATTTCGGGAGTAGTTGCTTCTACGGGCCTTCCTGAACGTGGTTCGTCACTTATTGATGTACGACCACGCTTAAATTCATTTACCCAGTTATAAACCGTTGCTAAGGCAGGGGCAGATGTGCCATGAACTGAGTCCAATTCATTTTTTATCTCATATGGAGTTAAACCCTTTAAATGAAAATGTTTAATTACCGCTCTGAACTCGTTTTTTTCCATTTTTCTTAAAAAGCAATTTTTTTTTTCAATTGGTTATAAAAACACGTAAACTCAGAAGATGTGGACTGTGACTGCACCATATATCTAGTCGGGAGTGGTGCTGACTGAAAACAGATGATTTGGAGCGATTCGCGCGCCATCTGTTGGTCATTCTAAAGACTTATTGAACTACCCTCGTATATACGAAAAGGTGTATTTTATTTGATTTTATTTTACGTATACTGTTTTTATACTGTATATATTTAATATAAAGATTTTTTAAAATTAAGGGGATAGTCGAGTTTATCGGGCGGAAAATGAAGGTGATTTTTCGGGACTCATAAAAAAAAGCATACGGTCAAATATTTTAAAATTTTGAGGATATAATCAAATATTATTGACAAGTTAATGCACAAAATTTCATGAAAAAATATCGACTGTAAGCCGAGTTATACGCTCCGACGTTGAGTCATCCAAAATGAAGTTGTAAATCGGCTGCAGTTGTAGAGGTCCTCCGAATGCCAGTATCTGAAAAATTTTTATTTCACGTTAAACTAGATGACTTTTCCCGTACCATGAACTAGGACCTTTTAAAAATATTGAAAAAAATGGCAGAACCTTTTTGAAAAAGAAAATTTAATTTCTCATAAAAAACGCTCTTTTTTTGCTCGGCAAATTTGTATTTTTTGAAACATCAAAAAGATCCTAGTTCATGGTATGTAGAAACATGTTACGAATATTCGTGCAAAATTTCAAATGGATTCGTTAATTTTTCTTTGAACTAGAGCTGCAGCCGTTTTTAAAAATGCAGTTTTGAGAAAAACGTGTTTAAAGATTTGATAACTGATTTTTCGGTTAAAAAATTTAATTTTTCATACTTACAGTTATTCTGCGATTCCAGGACCATACAATTCGCCTTCCTCTTGCTCGAAAAAGTGCTGTTCATCAGCTGCAGCTTTCCTACGAGCTGTCCGAGCATCCTTTGAAGTCTTCTCGTGCCTTTTCTCGGCCAGCTGTATACGTGCCATGTCGCGACTGTTGGCGTATTCTAGTGCGCAGCGGCCAACACTTATACCCATAGTGCGAAATATTCTTAATATGGATTTCATGCCATTATTAGAGATCCCCGTTGCAAAAAAATTAGCCAATTGTATGGTTTTTAGGCCGCTGTGAAGATGTTTCGGAGCAAAGTGCCATACCAAGCCGTTATAACTTTCATTAATATTTTGTGTGTTGCACCCTTTGCATTTGTTTAGCAATTCCAATCTTGACAAATCCGTATAAATTGGATATAAAACTTTTAAAACTTGTGAATCTAATGATATATAATCGTGCTTGAATTTTCTCATATTGAGTCCTTCAACTTCCGCTCGGCGATACGCGCACCAGCTATCCGCACCGATCGGGCAGTTTTGATGTGAATTCTTGTCAGTCGAGCCCATATGGAAATAAGTAGCCCAAATTTCCTTATGGATTTCCACTACATTATCTTGATGCCTTATTATCGCTAAAACATAATATTTTTGGAGTTTATTTATGATTTTGTCAGTTAATTTTACTGTATCTTTACTCCTTCCTCCTAAACCTTTCACTTTTCTTTTTCATTTCGGCATCGTGTACCCATTCTTTTCTTAACGTGTAGATAGAATTCTAGCTTTTCAACAGGAATATCATAAGGATTCATATCTAAAATACCTTTAAAAGTAGCACTGACTCCGTCACCGATGTAGCGTGTATACTTCACATTATACATTTCGAGCGAGCGGCCGAACATTTCTTTTATGCCGTCGACTTCCATTTTCACAGCCGATCCGGCGTGATTAGATAGGCAATCATGATCGCTTGAGAGCCATTCTTCATATGCTTCTGGATCTTCCTCTTGTTTTTTTTTGTCCAGTACTCACACGCTTTACAATAACTCGATTTCACTGATGTATCGATGATTTTCTTGCTATATTTTCCTGCGAGAGTCGTCACGCCATATCGTGAAGTATGTTCCCGTTTTTTCCACGTACCATCTCCGGAAACTGTTAAATTCGTATCGGAACCTTCTTCTTCAAGCGTTTTTTCTTTTTCTTCTTACACAGCATTTTTAGTGCAAGATTTATACAACGCCTCTGCAGCTATCCAAATATTTTTAAAGCAGCCTTCGAAGGTATTAATATGAAATGTTTTTGCTATATCCATCAAATCACAAAAAAGACTCAGACCTTCTCTTCCAATTCCTAAAAGCCGCATCACAAGCACTGAACGTCGATTAATATCATAGGCTTTTACACTCTTCGGACCAGATTTGATGTAAGAAACGCCACACTGACACGAGACAGCAATTTTAAACCCTAATCCTGCCGGACTCGCTTCTTCGAATTTTACATTTGATTTGCAATTCTTGCAAAGTACCATGTTGCTAATTGCAGTAAAGACGGAGAAAAATTCAATGATACGATAGCCGTGAGTATTATCAATAATAATCTCATCGTCATCGTTACACGCCAATTTTTCAGCTATACCACTTGTATTCGCCGTTGACTGCTGCAGTGTGTGCCGATTCCCATGGAAAGTTCTCTTCCTGCTCGAAGGTCTGAGCACTGGGTCCTCTTTCGTGCCTTTTTGATTGTCGTGAGCACTTTTCTCACTCATTTTCACTTTACTTAGCTGCGATGCGCTCTAGACCTCTGCTCAAACTGAACTGAAGCGGACATTTCGTGCGCGCCGGCGTTCGTATGATTTCTCTACCTGCGTCTTTTTGTAATGGTTTCGAACGAATGTATAGCTTAAATTACTTGTTTGGGAAGTCACCCAGGTAGTTGCCTGACCCGCTGTACAATGGGGACTCGATTTATGATGCCCTCGGAGCACAACGATGAGCACAGCTGCTCGGCCCTCCGCCCCGTCGCCGCGCGCCGAGGGTCAGCTCCGACTAAATCCCCTCCCATTTCAAAAATATTTATGATACGATTATAAAACTTTGAGAACTTGTTCTCCGAATAGTATACTATCGAATTAGGCAAAAAAATCGATTTTTTGAAACTAGACTAGCCCCTTAAGGGTGACAAATCGATTTTATTTAACATTAGTATTTTTAATTTTTATACAGCTATCTTGAGAAAAATGATTAAATAGTTCAGTTTTTAAGGGTAAATTTTGTAAAAATTAAATTTATTTTACAGTTTTTCTTTAACACATAATGTATTAGTGTAATACATAGTATATTATAATATATTGTAATAAACATAAATTTAAATTAGTAATATCTATAAAAGTCATTTTAATGTTGAAAATTAGAAAAATGTATTTTTTTAACACAGGCTTGAAATGAGTCTTTTTTCATACTTGAAAGTTGGGTATAAAATTGTACATTTCAAACTTGTTAAAAATATTTATTATAAAAATAAATCATTATTTTCCGCAAGAGTGGGAGATAATGATTATCGCACGCTTTTTCGGGACATAATGGATTATCAACTTCGTTGTGCATGACTCAAAATGAACAATCTTCTACACAACTCACATGGATAAAAAGGTCCTATCACGCGTTTTGTTGAAAAAAATATGGTGCGTAACACGGATTAAAAAGATATTTCAGACTCGAGTGAGATAAATTTAGCATTCTCCTCGGTCTCGGGCGTCTTCGGGTGCGTTCGATTTACACTATACCCTGCTGCTGTCCCCAAATTCTAATTGTAAAAAGATACGAAATGGGGACGACCAGTGACGGCTCCGGGAAAATGCAGAGCGACCGGGAGGGGGGGGGGGGTGATATAAATCGAACGCAACCTTCAGTGCGTTCAACTTCGCCTCGTGCTGAATACCTTAGGGTGCGTTTACATGGAGTCTTATAATCTTAAGATTGGCATCGAATCCTATAAAAGTAAGAAGAGTAGAACACGTTTAAAAATTTTCTTTCTCTGTTATTCTTATAGTTAGATGCCAATCTTAAGATTGTAAGACTTCAACTAATCGCACCCTTATTATCGCTAGAATTGATTTTTATAAGTTTCATTTTACTCAGAAAACATGTAATTTCCGGGTGTATTAGAGCTTGCAGTCAAGAAATCGCCATCTCGTGAATTGCCAAAATGGAACATTTAAAGGGTATATATAAAGATATACTGCAATCCTAGAATAATTTGAATTTTCAGGTATATATTCAAGAATTTAATCAAGAATTAATTCAAGAATTTAATTGAAAAAGAAATTTAAAAAAATGAAGTAGAATAGATCTTCTAAAAAGCATTTAAATTGATTTTAAAGTTTTCAATGACATTTTATGTGAATCCATCTTGCGAAAAATCATCTATTATAATATTACATATATAGTCAGCATTTAAGTATTCGTTTAATCATGAAATTTGTTAATGGTGGGATTATAGTTTAAAAAATGGTTTTTAATGGCAACTATAACTTTGCATTACGTATAACTAGTAGTATGACTATAAAAGACGTACATTTTGATATCTGTATCTTTTATATCTAAAATGTTTTCGTACATTCAACGGTCTTTAATTGTGGCCCAAACAATGTATTTTTAAAATATACTACTTTATCCTGGAAATTTTTGCGTATAATGTATTATAATTAAACTGTAGCCTGAAAATCAATTTTTGATGCCTTTTTGAGCCTTGTTTTTTGTTTTTCTGGTCAAATTTTGTTTAAATAACATTTTCTTAAAAATTGTTGAATATTAAAAAGTTGTATTTTTCTGAGATATACAACTTTACTCTATAAATTTTTCAGTATAATGTGTTATAATCAAGTTGTGGTCTAAAAATCGAAATTTTATGCCTTTCTTTGCTTTAATTTTCGTTTGCCTCGATAAACTTTTTTTAAGAAGGAACACCACACTAGGTACACCTATTTTTGACGAATATTTAAGGGTAAATAATAAGCGAAATGAAAATTTCATTTAAAGATATTTATTATACAATTAATGAAGTGTAAAAAATATTTTTTTTAAAATAGCGACCATGGGAGCCCGTAGTAGGCCTTTACTTTTCTGTTGACGCTCAAACGGGCGGATAGTTTTCTCGTACAAGATGAACCCTATAACAAAATATCAAAGTTTTTCTTTAACTACATATTAGTAGGCGTGGTAGTACGTAGGAATTTTTTTAAATCAAAGTTTAAAAAAATGGTGCACATTTGAAAAGAAGTTTCGATTTTGACAAAAAATTGGCAGTAATTTGTTTATAAAAAAGAAATATTACGCTAAATCAAAAAACCACAACGTGCTACCGTCGAGAATATTATTGTGAAGGTACAGTCAAAATTTGAAACGAATCAATGCAACCGTTTTTCAATAATCTGTCTGCCTAGTTTGAAAGAAGAGGTTTCGAGAAAAACGAGTTTAAAGTTCCCGTAGCACTTAAATTGTTCAAAACTTATATTTACCTCTAATCTGCGATGCCTGCACCATTCATTTGATCCTCCATATTAATAACTCCTCTTTTTCTTCTTTCCTCTTTTATTTTATGGACAACCGAGCCTCTCCAGCAGCATCAGTCAGCGATTGCTATGCGAACTTGACACGGCGCGCGTCCGCTTCGACGCAGAAGTTACAACAATTTGGCCGAACTTTGATGTCTAACTCTTCCATAAGTCTCATGATGCTTGAAAGACCATCATTGTATATGACTACAGCAATATACACAGCACTGCCAAGAACATACTTTCTACTGCAGACTGTTTTTGGAGCCATTGACCAGACGGTTGCATGGATAGATTCATTGTTGTTTTGTGTGAAGCCACTTAGCTGAGTTCTTCGTAAACAAGTTTAGAGGCTTTCACAACTTCTTTTGACAATGCTGGTTTGTGTTTCTAATCTTTCAAAGTGCCAGTGGCCTTTGCCTTTTGCCACGAGCACCATGAATTACATTCTGTATTTTCTCGATAGAATCGCGATTGCGACGAATAGTTAAGCCATAAAAAATGGATATCTCGTCGATTAATTTTTCAGTCAACTTTCTTTTTCCTCCAAGTCCCTTCGTTTATTTTTTCAAATTACGAAGGCGAGTTCACATTCGTTTTTGTACGTGCTCGATGCACTCTTTCTTTAAAACTATGAGATTTTCATAGGGCTGCGAATCCAAGAGACCTTTATAAGTTTTCGAGTCACCATCCCTCACGTAATATGCACACTTCACATTATGCAAACGTTCTGAGCGCTGGAACATTTCAGTAACGGCGTTTATCTCTATGCTTCCGGAGGAACCCTCGTGGTTTGCTTGGCATTCATCTATATGTTTTTTAGCCCATTCCTTGTACTCCTCAGTATCGCTATATTTTTTTCAATGTTTATATTCTTTACAATATTTTGATTTTACAAACATATCGACCACTTTGTCGCTGAGTCATCCAATGACTGAGACAAATCTGTAGAGCGACAAAGCCCACGCTTTCTCCACGAGCAATCACCAGATACAGTTATACCACTTGTGTATCCTTCTACAGTATCTTTTTCTTTCGCTTATAGAGCTGCATTTTCCACGTCATAAAACGAATGAAAAATTGGTCGCGGGAGATCCATGAACGCGCAAAACTTTTCTAATCCATTTAATCCCATACTGAGTAACCGCATAGCCAGAACGATTCTATGGTTTATTTCGTATGCTTTTTCAATACAAGGGTTGTTCAATAAGTCCTTAGAAAAAGATAGAAAAAAATTTTTTTGTGTAAATTTATTTTGTATTTTTCAACATAATCTCCTTTTAGCTCTATACATCTCTCAACCGTTTTTCCAAACTTTTAAGCTGTCCAAAGAGTAGCATTTCGGAAACTCCTCAAAATAGGTATTTGTTTGGGCGATGACCTCCTCGTTCGACGTAAACTGACGTCCGCCAAGCCATTTTTCAAGTTTGGAAATAAAAAAGTTACTGGGGGCCAAATTTGGTGAATATGGTGGATGTTGTAATAATTCGAACTTTAATTCCATAATTTTGGCCATCGAAACTGCGCAGGTGTGCATCCGTGCATTGTCTCGATGAAAGAGGATCTTTTTCTTTTTCAAATGTGGACGTTTTTCCTTGATTTCTTCGTTCAACCGGTGCAATAACGACGCATAATACTCTCCTGTTATCGTCTTTCCTTTTTCCAAGTAATCGATGCAGATGATGCCGCGTGAATCCCAAAAGACCATGGCCATCACCTTGCCTGCCGATTTCACCGCCTTCGCCTTCTTTGGAGCCCGTTCACCTTAAAAAATCCACTGATTTGGCTGTTCCTTTGTCTCTGGAGTGTAGTAGTGCATCCATGTTTCATTCACAATTATGTATCGACGCAGAAACTCGTCAGAATTGCGACGGAAAAGCGCCAAGACAGCCTCAGAGTCGACCACACGATTGTGTTTATTCTCCACTGTGAGCAAACGCAGCACCCATCTTGCCGAGATGTTTTTCACACCCAGTTTTTCGTGCAAAATTGAAGCGACTGTACTTTGCAATATGCCTGTGGCCTCAACTATTTCGCGAACTTTCATTCGTCGATCACTTAAAATCATATCGTGGATTTTGTCAATTATTTCGGTGGTAGTCACTTCCACTGGGCGTCCTGAACGATGTTCATCTTTTGTGGATGTACGGCCACGTTTAAACTCATTCACCCAATTGTAAACAGTTGCAAACACAGGAGCAGATGTGCCATGAACTTCATTCAACTCATCTTCGATTTCTTTTAGTGTTAAGCCTTTTAAATATAGATGTTTAATCACTGCTCGAAACTCACTTTTTCCCATTGTTATGAATAAACGAAAGTTGTTTACTTCAATCGACAATAAAAATGAAACTATGCGATGGATAGAGCTGAAACTTTAACAGCTGTCTAGTTAGTAATGCTGCTGACTAAGAAAAATTCATTTTCGATACAACGAGCGCCATCTCTTGAATTTTCTAAGGACTTATTGACCGACCCTCGTATACAGATAACTACGAATAACGATATTATCACATTTTCCACAAGAAACGACGATATTGAATCCTAAGCCACGTTTTCCAGTTTTGGAGAATGTTATATCTGAATGGTATTTCTTGCAAACAACAGCTTGTGATATGCCAAAGAAAACTGCTGAGAAGCTCCATATCCGGTAACTAAGCCTCTCTTCTATTACAATATCGTCAGGACCCAAATTTCTCAATTTCTTAGCCGACGCACTAACGTTCCCATCCTTTGGCTTCTTCATTTCATAGCGATTCCGTGGCCACCGTTTTTCAGTTTTCGGTCGCTTAATATTTGCGGTACTACCCTTGCAACTTTTCGCCCCTTGTACATCGTTTATTTTATTGTTAAAAATCACTTCAAAACAACGAAATATATATTATAATGTCGGAGAGAGCAAAACGACGCGCACGCATACTGACTCCTTATTATCCAAAGAGGTATAAAAAGTATAAAGGCAATAAATGGGAGCGCGCCAGGCGAGTCATCGATCGTGCTCGCAGAGCATTGCGACGTGCCGCAGCAAAGTCGTCGTGCAAGACCATTAAATATTTTTGTGCACTATAAAGCGACTGGCATCTTATTTTCAAGACCCTAAAGTACACTTTAAACAATAAGAAAATCGATTTTTTCACAATCCTATAGTGGTGTTACCCCTTAAAAGACGATTTTATAAAAAATGTTGAATACAAAGAGTTGTATATTCTCCAGATCTACAAATTTACTGTAGAATAGTTTTGCGTATAATGTGTTATAAACAAGTTGTGGCCTAAAAATCGATTTTTTATGCTTTTTTTGCTTTAATTTTTGTTTCTTGTGATAAACTTTGTTTAAATTAAATTTTTATAAAAAATATTAAATCAAACAGTTGTATTTCTTTGATATCTATAAATTTACTGTAGACAATTTTTGCGTATAATGTGTTATAATCAAGTTGTGGCCTAAAAATCGATTTGTTATGCTTTTTTTTGCTTTCAAGCCTTGTTAAGAGGTGATCATAAATTCTCGTCTCAGAATATTAACTTTCCTAAAGCCATGAAACAACATTTGTTAACAACATGAGTTAAAAACCGCAAAAGCCCCAAGGGCAGCATTGGTAGCGCAATCGGAAATGGTAATTAATGCAGGAACGATCCTCAAACAACTCAACCGTTTCGACGCCAACAGGGGTAAGAAAGACGGGAAGCAAAGTCTACATCCAGAAGACGAAACTTTTGATAATCAGAACGGATTGTGGATACCACACACAAAGGGAAGAACGGGACATTCTTTCAAAATTGTACAACTTTTGATAGAAATAAGATAAATCAATAATTATTATTTTAGGATCAAGGTAAAGGACAAAAGAATACATGAAAATTTTAGAGAATATATTACAATAACGTTTCAACTTAAAAATTATCGATATCAATCTATTACATCATAAAGGTAAACAATAATTTTTAAGTGCGCTATATCACAACGTATAGATTTTGTACAGCTAAATTTGAATCCACCATTTAAATTAGGCTAGGACATGACCTACAACATCAAAAATCGAAAAAAGAAAAAAAAATTTCGAAAATTGCTTATACTTCGACAAGCAAAAAATATTGCGTAAAAATATAGAGAACACTATGAATAAAACTTAATCTTATATTTTAGACAGAAGTGATATTTTTATTGATAAAAGAATTATAATAAAAATAAAATATTTATAAAGTATTACATTTTTACATTCTGAACCTCACTTTTTCCAGACTGTCAAACGCTGATTTCAAATCCATCGTTCTAAATGGTCCGGAACATAACCTAGAGAATAAAAAACTAATAAATACACTAAGATTATCTAAACTCATTGTACTAAAACTTATAAACTCAAAGTTCGTAAGCCCTAAATACATTGATTCAAACGTTAAATCCAGAAGTCATGAACGCGAACCCCATGACACCAAAATATATAAACCAAAACCCCATAAAATTAGAACTCAAAATAAAAACACAAAATAATAAACATAAAACTCAATAACTCAAAGCCCAAAACCAAACATCCTAATAGCCAGAAACTCAAAACCCATAATCCCAAAAACCATAAAACCAAAGAGAACCAAAATCCAGAAACCCAAAACCCAGATACCCAAAGCCTAGACATCCAAAACCCCGTAGTATATATTAAGGTATGAATTATTTCATATCCTAATACAGACTAGCAAAAAGCTCTCACTCGCTAACGCTTGCTCGGGTTGTTACATATATAAAATTTTAATCACAATATGAGGATACACCCAATTTTTTCATACAAAATGATTTTTTGTTTTCCATAAGAAATGAAAGTTTTTATTATTGAGGAGCAGCAGTGTTGTTTTAATAGAATATTTATTTTCGCAGTTAACATGTGAATTTTCAAGGGACTATAAAGACCACTTAGTGGGCAAAATCTCATATAATATACATATTTAAGATATAAAAACTTGCATCAACTTAGATTGTGTCACAATATTTTTGCTATCTATAAAATAGACAATGATTTTTACAGAATGTAACTCCGACTTGACCTCTTATGGGGGCCGGTGTGAGTTAAATACGATAAAATAAATTCTTTTTATAAGCCGATAAAATCTTTTTCTCTAAGAAATCATTCAGAAATTTTTTTTTTAATATAAATACTTCATATCTATAATTTTACCATTGTAGAACCTCAAAATCTTTCTCCCACTAGACACAGGATATTGCGGTTATCAATACTATATTTATTAGAGAAACTTTGTAGCGTGCACTTTTCTGAGTGAGACAATCAACAAAACGAAAACCGACGGAAATTTGACTCTTTTTCGGACATATACTAAAACTTTTACGGTTTACTTTTTTGATACATATTTTTTTATTATAACTTTTCGGAGAACAAACATATTTTTAAAATAAATTTCTTTGTGATTTTTAAGAAATTAGTTTGTTTTCTAAAAAATAATATTTTGGAAAATGTATTGGATCTACAAAAAAATAATAAGAAAAAGATTAACGAAAAACTGCTCCACTTTTTTTATAATGCATTATGTCAAATACAGTCGAATAAACGTAAAAAAAATTTCTATAAAATGATATAAATATGGTCTAATATTTATAATCTAATAAATATGGTATTGAAAATAATGATTTATTGTTACATATAGGATCAAGATTTTGAGATTTCATAACGGTAAAATTTAAGATATTATTTGTTTTGATAGCATACAAATTTTCAGAAAGTTTGCTTTTAAACATAAAAAGTTTTTTGGACTCGTAAAAAAGTCTTTTTTGGGGTTTATCCCAGGCCTGCCCACTTAAATATTCAATTTTATATTAAAAATAGAAAATAATGTGTATACGGGCAGGGGTCCTTTATATTTTGTTCTTATTCAAAATTCTCGGTAATATGTACCTTTGGCTACATGCATGTATGCACAGCTGCAGACATTTATAGATACGTTCTCATACATTGTCCCTCGCAATGACGAGCCTATACCTAAAAAAGTTCGTTTATCGCTCATACTATATAAGCTTTGACGTCAAGACGTTACCCCGCGCTTGTTCCGATTTTTCGGCGCCGGTCCCTAATGGTCTTCATGATAATTTGAGAAGAAATCTCGGGCGAACACGCGTAATCGGTGTTTAACGATGTTGTTTATGCAGATATATATGCGTAAAAATCTCCTGGTCATTTTCTCGCGTACAAGGTATATTTTGGTTCCAAATAAAATTTGTGTATTGAATAATGTTTCGCGTTACACGATTAATTTTTGCAATAAAAAAAAACGACATTTGGATGGACGTCACAGCCGAGAGTTACAACCCATTGTTACGGAGAGGTATAACGCGATGCGCGAGGTTCATCGCGTGCTTTACTCGGCACAATTAAGTGTCGAGTCTGAATGAGGTTGGAATGCTTGCAAAAAAGATAAGGATTGGGCTAATGATTATTTATTCACTCAAGCTATGAGAGAGAGGTATCTGTTTGCGATCGCTGTTCAAACGCGTCTCGTGGCCGCAGCTCAACTTGACTGTTCATGCACATCTCTCCCAAGATAAGCTCATCCTGTTCGTGAAGAGTCGAGCGAGAACAGCACCTGCTGTGTCAGCTCGCTGTGCGCTTCTCGCCGATCATGGATACCCATGTCCGAGCGATAACATACACCAATCACGTTATTTAATTTTAATAAATGGTAGATAAGTTATTTAAAAATAAGCTGATAGACAATTAATAGATCATACTATTTCATGCATATTGCGAGATTGTGAGGATTATTAAATTAAATTATTGATTACATAGGGCATTTATAATTTCCCTTTATTTGTATCGAAAATAAATTCGTTTATTTTGTTAAATAAAGGTAATCTTGAAAAATTAGTACAAAATAATCTTCTATAACAACATTAATTGTTTAATTGGTTATTTATTTTCTTCGTTTTATTTGGAACGTAATCGTATACAGATGTAATCTTACAAATAATGTGTAACTAAGTATTGTTTTAACGAGATGCATTTGAAATACAAAACAAGATATAAATGTCGATATTGAATGTTGTAATAATGAAACTATTTATAAAATACACGTAGTTCATTATATGGTTGGTACAAATCGTATAAATTGATTTTCTACTACAATTATAAAAATTGCTTAGTGGTTAATTACAATTTGTTAAGTTTGTACAATTCCGAGAAAAAAAAATCTATTTGAAAGTGTTTTATGTACATAAAATATTATGAATATATTCTGTAATTATACAGGTTAATTAGTTTTAATTTAAATATATTTCAAATTTATCCAATTCGCTTTCATTAATATCTGTATGTCATTTTATGAATTGTATAAATTTTACGAAACAATATTTCAGAGTCAGTTTGCTCTGGGATTCCAGAGAGAGTATACGTGTTTACCTGTACTCTTGTCAACAAACGAGCGTACTACTATCGCGAAAACTCATAGTGACGGGCTCAAGCCCGTAAAATTCCACTCGTTCTATCACGAGTGCAAAATCGCTTAAGTGATTTAAAATGTCGTCACTAAGTGAGGGCAGTCAACCCAATAGTGCAAATGCAAATAAAAAAGTGCTTCACATAATACTAGAAGAAATGCCAGTTATTCAGCGATCACTCAGAAGGACCAATTCCCCGAGCAAGACCAGGGTCTACTCCTAGACTGCGTAGATGACTTGAATCTTACCGACTATACCGTCGCCATTGGAGACATCGTCCAGCCCCACAACATTATTGCTGCATCAAGAATTTCCAACAAACGCATCCGCATATTCTTGTCATCAAATGAACTAGTTAAAGAACTAACAGATAAGTACGAATCAATCTCTATCGAATCAAGAAAAGTCAACATAAGACCACTTATTTCGAAACAACAACGCGTCATTATTATACGAGGGTAGTTCAATAAGTCTTTAGAATAAAGTATAAAAACAATTTTTTTTGGGTAAATTCTTTTTTATTTTTCAACATAATCTCCTTGGAGCTCTATACACTTGGTCAATCGCTTTTTATGTTTTTTTAATCCTTCAGAAAAGTGCGTTTTCGGAAGTTCCTCAAAATAAGCACTTACAGAGGCAATGACGTCTTCGTTGTCCGTAAATCTCTGTCCACCGAGCCATTTTTCCAAGTTTGGACATAAGAAAAAGTCACTGGGGGCTAAATCTGGTGAATACAGTGGGTGTTCGACCAATTCAAATTTTAGTTCTTCAATTTTAGCCATTGAAACGAAGCATGTGTGAACTCGGGCGTTGTCGTGATGAAAGAGAATTTTTTTCTCGCCAAATGTGGTCGTTTTTTTTTAATTTCTTCTTTCAGCTGCTCTAATAATGATGCATAATACTCACCAGTAATTGTTTTACCCTTTTCCAAGTAGTCAATAAGTATAATTCCACGTGCATCCCAAAAAACTGTAGCCATAACCTTACCAGCTGACTTTACGGTCTTTGCCTTCTTTGGAGCTGGTTCGCCTGTGGAAATCCACTGTTTGGATTGTTCCTTTGTCTCAGGAGTGTAGTGGTGTATCCATGTTTCATCCACAGTCACAAATCGACGAAAAAATTCCTCAGGATTCCGACTTATGCGCGCCAAAAGAGCCTCAGAGGCGACCACTCTATTGCGTTTATTCTCAGCTGAGAGCAAACGCGGCACCCATCTTGCCGATAGCTTTTTCATGCCTAATTTTTCATGTAGAATTGAAACAACTGCACCTATAGATATCCTTGTGGCCTCAGCTAACTTACGCACTTTTAATCTTCTATCCTTCAACACCATATCGTGGATTTTATTGATGATTTCGGGAGTAGTTGCTTCTACGGGCCTTCCTGAACGTGGTTCGTCACTTATTGATGTACGACCACGCTTAAATTCATTTACCCAGTTATAAACCGTTGCTAAGGCAGGGGCAGATGTGCCATGAACTGAGTCCAATTCATTTTTTATCTCATATGGAGTTAAACCCTTTAAATGAAAATGTTCAATTACCGCTCTGAACTCGTTTCTTTTCCATTTTTCTTAACAAGCAATTTTTTTTTTCAATTGGTTATAAAAACACGTAAACTCAGAAGATGTGGACTGTGACTGCACCATATATCTAGTCGGGAGTGGTGCTGACTGAAAACAGATGATTTGGAGCGATTCGCGCGCCATCTGTTGGTCATTCTAAAGACTTATTGAACTACCCTCGTATCTAATGTATCCCCCACTATTCCACACTATATTCTAGAAGAACTTATGGACAGTTTAAACATTAAGCGTACTTCACCCATTTCCTTCTTAAAAGCTACCATAAATAAAACAGGCTACAATCACGTAATTAGCGATAGAAGACAATTATATATAAGTCCAAACGACATACAAAAACTTCCACAATTGATTAAAGTAAATTACGATGACACTACCTACTATGTCTACCCAAGTACCGACGCTTACAAATGTTATATCTGTAAATTCGAAGGGCACATAGCAAAACAATGCCCAAATTCCACAGCTTTATCGCAAGAATTCCCCGCCTTAGCAAATTCGACAATAAGCTCAGTTCCCCCTCAAAATCAAAACACCTCTAGCACTTTGAATAACAATATCCTACCTACGTCCAACCTACCTCCAAACCCAAACTCCGAATCACCACAACAAGTTTCACGTTCCAGTTCGTATGAATCCATTAACTCGCAAATGGAGACCGAAAATATTTCTCCTTGTCTACCGACACCGACTACGCAAATTATAGATAAAGAGTGTTTTAAGCGCCCACTCTCATTATCATCCGAAAATAGCTCGCATCTTCCTCTCTCAAAAACTCTCTCTGACTCAGACTCAAGCTTGGAATCCATCAATATCCAAAACAACACAAACAAAACTATACAAGACACGAAATCCAAAATAAAACCTGCAAAAAAAAAAGCTAAGACATCGCCTAAACAAATCGACCTCGATGAATGGTTAAATCCAGTGAAAAATCTAATAGAAGATCCCTCTCAAGCCTTTCCACTAGACTATCTCAGTTTTAAGAGCTTTCTAGACAAATCTTCAGCCAACCCCTTAATATTAGAAGTCACAAGCGAATATACGGACGATACCTCTAAAATCATAAAAATGATGCGAGAACTTTATCCAAATTTAACATCAAGCAAGGATAAATCTAAATTCACGCGAGTCATAAACAGAATCGATTCCTTATCCGCTCCGAAACCCACTAGTGAAACAGATAAACAAATTCTTGAATAATTAATACCATTCAGATCCAAAATGGAACACACGATTATCTGGAACCTTAACGGCTTTTACAATCGTCTAGAAAACTTACAACGACTAATTTTTGAAAGAAAACCGAATATTATATGTCTTCAAGAAACGCACTTTAAACTCGACCTATGCGGGCACGTAAGGGGATATAAATGTTTTAACAAAAACCGCACTTCTTCACAAGCAAGTGGAGGAGTAGCTACCTATATAAAGAGCGACATTCATTGTACTAACATTAAAATTAACTCTACTTTTGAAGTTATAGCAACAGAGTGTTTCATACCGAATAAAATTACAATTTGCAATATTTATCTACCAAACAGCACAAACTTCAATATTGCCGACCTCGAAAACATAAAAGCCCAACTCCCGAAACCATTTATAATATTAGGAGACTTCAACTCGCACAATTTGATTTGGGGCTCAACAAAAACTGACAATCGAGGTACAAAAATCGAACGTTTCTTAGATGACCCCGAATTAATTCTACTAAACGAAAACTTGCCGACCCATTTTAACATCGGCAACGGAACAGAAAGTGCAATCGACTTGAGTTTATCCTCAGCATCTATATCAGAAACTATCAAATGGCAAGTCTCCGATGACCTTCATGATAGTGACCACTATCCGATTACTTTACGCGCGACATATCCAACCTCTAATAGCTCCGAGGCCCCCAGAATAGAAAGAAAAATTTTCAACTTTAAAAAAGCCGACTGGCCTGCATATCAATCCGAAATATACAAACTTATCAAATCCCTAGATACCCCGACTTTAACCAGCAAACATCAGATCGATTAATTAGTTGAAAATTTCAATAAAATTATTCATTCTGCAGCCATACTAACTATCCCCCTAGTAAAAATAAAAGAGAACAAACGTCATGTCTCTTGGTGGAACGAGCAGTGTAGAAAACAGAACGCGCGAAAACAAAATTGAACACAACAAAAAGAAAGCTGTCTGCAAACGCAAATATAAGGAATCTAAACTTAACTACTGGCTTAGATTTGTATCCACCTTAAATGTAAACACTCCCCCCGCTCGAATATGGAAGAAAATTCAACGAATCCAAGGAAAATTTAAAGCAACAAATATCAAGACTCTAATCAATCAAAACAACGAAATCTTATCAGATCCGCAAGAACTTGCAAATGAATTAGTTGAAACTTTTTCCAAGAATTCTAGCGATGAAAACTACTCCAAAGAATTCTTAGAGTTCAAAGAAAAATCCGCACCCTTCTCTGACAGTGATACTATAGAAGATAACTCTATTCAAAATGTTTACCTTAATGGAAAAATCCAACTAGAAGAAATAGAACTCACACTCAAGAACTGCAAAAACTCAAGTCCTGGACCCGATCAGATTCCCAACGCATTACTAAAGAACTTACCTCAAAGCGGAATCGAATATATCGAAAAGCTTTTCAATGTAATATGGATAGGACAAACTTTTCCGGAAGAATGGAAACTTGCCACTGTGATTCCGATTAGCAAACCCGGTAAAGACTCATCGTCAGCTAAAAACTACCGACCGATCTCGCTACCCAACAATCTATGCAAATTACTTGAAAAGATCTTAAATAAACGACTAAAATCATTCTTAGAGACTAAAAAATTCTTCACTCCATACCAAAGCGGATTTAGGGAAAACCGATCAACCTATGACCACCTAATCAAACTAGAAGCATCTATCTGCGACGCGTTTCTAAAAGATCTACACTTAGTTGCAATTGCCCTCGACTTAGAAAAAGCCTTCGAAATGATCTGGCGCGATAGAGTTTTGAAAATACTACAAATAATTCCCGTTAACGGACCTATGCTAGCCTACATAAAAAATTTTCTTAAAGAGAGACTTATTCAAGTCAAAACCAATGACGTATTTTCAAAACAAACAAGCCAAAAAAACGGAGTACCTCAAGGCTCTGTACTCAGCGTTACCCTATTTCTCATCGCAATAAACGACATTGTAAACAACATTGACTCCCCAGTCCAGTGCTGTCTATTTGCAGACGATTTAACTATCTACGCCACTGGAAAAACCTCCAAAATAACAGAAGAACTACTTTAAAACACTCTAAATAAATTACTAAATTGGACATTCTTATCAGGTTTCAAGTTTTCAGTAAATAAAACGAATTACACTATATTCACGAACTCGAATAAAATCCCGGAAATCCAATTGAATATGTGCAACAAGTTAATCACGAAAATCGATGAAATAAAAATCTTAGGCCTCATTTTCGATAGAAGATTATCATGGAAAAGCCAATTATCTGAAATCCGCCACAACTTAAAGATTAAATATTATAAAAACATTTGCCGCCAATACATCTTTAAACTCAGTCCACAATAAAGGTATCAAAATCTCCCTAGGAGCCTACCACACCAGTCCAACAAATAGCATTTTAGCAGAGTCGAACATGATCCCCCTATCATACCGTTGAATGATCCTGATGTGTAAATATGCGTGCAAAATTGCATCCACACCAAATAACCCTACTTTTAATTTCATTTTTGAAAATGCACCCATTTCATACCTTGAATTTAAGAAATCTCCAGAACCGTATGGTTCAAGACTACAAAATATGCTCATAAATTTCGAGCTAACTCTACCCGAAGTGATTATTCAAGACTCCCTTACACCTCCGACAGCCGTTATCAACCTAAACACAACGGTATCGTGCTTACCACCTGACTCATTAGATTACTCAGATTACACCCAAATTTACACATCCTCCTATCACACTCAAAATGGCGCTGGTCTTGCCGTTATATCCTCCTCCAACAAATTAAGCATCCACCTACCCAGCTCATACCCTCCAACCATAACTCAACTCTTAGCTATAGATGAAGCTCTAAAGATAATAGAATCAGCACCCGAAAATAAATTCTTAATTTACACCGACTCCGAAATCCTCCAAAAAATCAACAATCCATACACCAAAAATATTATCATAAAAACCGTACAAAACAGATTATATAAACTATGTACCAAACAGATCAAGTTGGTTCACCCTCCCCCTAATTCAAATTTCAATATAATATCAGAAACTAAAAAGTTAGCCAAAGAAGCTGCTACTGAAAACAAGCAAAGTGAATTCCCCCTAACACCCTCGGACGCAGCACAAACACTGTCTAAATCAATAAGAAAAATCTGGAACCAGACGTGGACCTCAAGTACATCTTCCCACCTCAAACTCATACGACACGACGTCTATTCTAAAAATCCAGCCCTCAAATTTTCGCGGAAGGTACAAGTAATTATTAACAGATTAAGAATTGGTCATACTGCACTAACCCACTCACATCTACTGAGCAAAGAGAAGCCGAAAATGTGTTCCACATGCAGCAAACTATGGTCTATAAATCACTTATTAGCAGAATGTCCAAATTACACAGCAGAGATAAATAAATTCGAACTCAATAAAGATATAAAGACGATTCTAAATTCACACAACTGTCTAAAAAATATCCTAAAGTTCCTCACTGAAATTAAATTCATCAACCTACTGTAATAGCTTTATTTATAGTACATTTATCCTTATAAAAGACTGTATTTTCGTAATGTATTCTAACTATGTACCATAAAACACAAACTGTACTGTATTATAATCAATTATAATTGTATGTAAAGAGTCTACCACAATATACTCATCGTAGCATATCATAACACAATGTTCTATATATTGTACTTCAACCATGTACTATATACCTCAAACTGTACTATATTATTCTGTAATATTATATTGTATTCTAACCATTTACTTCTAAACATATTGTGTAATTATGTAAAAATTTATGTTATATGATATTGTATTCTAATTATTTATTTATAAACACATTGTATAATAATGTAAAAATTTATGGTAGTCGCTAATAACCTCGTTGTTGATGCGACAATAAATAAATAAATAAAAAAAAAATATTTCAGAGTGTTGGATGAGGCGGATCTTGACTGTCGAGTATTACCTTAACACTATTCGTGGGTTACATACGTACTCATTTCTGCTAGTTAAATAATTATCTTAAATAAATCGTATCTAAAAGGTTTATTATTTGTCTCATTGATCTTCGAGGTGTTCTCGAGATCTACCGAGATCTACTTACACACATATTTATAACTAATATAATATAGAAGAATGCTATTTTATGTAATAGTAAGCACTTCTTCGTTTTATTTATTCTTTCTGTTTCTTAAAAATATTATGTAGATATGTGTAGTATGATAAAATTTTTTTTTACTTTAAAAGTATCTATATTACATAGATTAATATAGACTTCGAAAGTTTTATACTTGTCCTTACATGATGGTTCATGCTAATTTATCAGTGTCCATTAAATTTACAATTTTATTAACCCGAATTAAATTTTTTCCAAGATACTTGTACCAAAGCAAAGAAGTGGTACATTCATAAGAAAAGTATTTATCATGTTAAAAAAATTATAGAGAAATATAGTGAATATAATTATGTTAACCGAGATATAATTTTCAAGAATTATTCAAGAATTTTCAAGAATTATTCAAGAATTTTCAAGAATTATATAAGAATTTTCAAGAATTATTTAAGAATTTTAAAAAATTGTTCAAATTTTCAAGAATTATTCAAGAATTTTAAAAAATCGTTCAAATTTTCAAGAATTATTAAAGAATTTTAAAGAATATATGGAGAATTTTCAAGAATTATTCAAGAATTTTCAAGAATTATTCAAGAATTTTCAAGAATTATTCAAGAATTTTCAAGAATTATTCAAGAAATTTCAAGAATTATCAAGAATTTCCAATAATTTTCAAGAATTTTCAACAATAATTGAAGAATTTTTCAATACTTATTCAAGAATATTCAAGAATTTCCAAGATGTATTAATATTCAGCTTCGGATGATATGAAAACGTATTCTCTTATTTGTTCACTGGTAACCAGTCCACATACCAGTCAAATGCGGCACTCGAACTGTATCGAGAAAGAACAAGACTCGTGCTCGACTCGATCTGCACGGAGAGGGAACGAGACTCGCGCAGGGGCTCAATCTGCACGGAGAGGGAATGAATCACGCGCATGGCTCGAACTGCATGGAGAGGGAACGATTCGCGCTCGTGGCTCTAACTGCACGGTGAGGGAACGAGACTTGCGCGTGGCTCGAACTGCACGGAGATGGAACGAGTCAAGCATGGGACTCGAACTGCATAGAGTGGGAATGAGTCAACTGCGTTGCTTGAACTGCATGGAGCGGGAGTAAGTTGCGGAGAGGGAACGAGTCTCGCTCGGGGTTCAAACAGCACGGAGAGTGAACGAGTCGGAGAGAGGGAAGGAGCCATCAAGCGTGGTTAAGTCCTGTGCTGAGACGGAACGAGTCTTGCGCTATGCTCGATTTCGGGTCTTGGACTTATTATTATCTTAGTCCAGGTTATTTTTAGGTATATTTTAATTTAGTGTTTAATATAATTATTTCCTTAACTGTATATTATTATGATTCTCTGTTTATTATTATTAATTAATCAATTTTTACTATATAATTGTTAGTAATATTATTATTACTAATTGTTTTCCCTGTAAACTAAGTAAGATATAAATATAGATATTTTATGGAATGAGTTAAACTCTGAGAGATTATTTAAACATGGGTCTTGAGAGGGAGTGGAATAAAAAAAGGTCTGGGTCTTAGCTTATATGACCAAAAATGAAATATAATACCGTACTTTATAAAAGGTCAAGTATCGAAGAATGGCAATGGTTTTAATGGGTGTATTATGGCAATGCGGAGATCATAAGTTTCTCTATTTTCGATTAGGCTATGTGTTAAAATTGTAATAAAATTTATACACCGTACAAAGTCTTGAATTATTAGGTATGAAATTAGCTTTTTCTTACATTTGGGGTTCGCTTGTGCATGATGGATGTTATTTTGATTATGCAGGTTGTTACTATTCTGATAATAGCTGAGAGGATTTATGATTAGACGTATTAAGTGGGTGAAGAGATAATTGAGTTTTAAAGAAAAAAATGTAAGTGGTTTGATATGCTTATGATACCAAAATGCGGTGTTTTTATTAACATATTTATAAAATGTTGAGACTTCGTTATGTCGATGGCATTTATTGATTTCAATATTATTTCGCACCTGAAAATAACAATAGTTACATTAATATTCCAATTAAATTTAGAATTTATTTTATTATTGAACAATTTTGTAATATAGATAACTTACACAGTCTCTGGAATTTTGAGTAATCATATGTGAAATATTCGGATTTTTAAAACTTTTGTAGTAATTTAATGAGAAAGTTTTATCTTTTGCTGCATATTGTAATTTTTGCTCTCTAAATTTAAAGAGTTGGTTAGTTGATTTTTCTCTTAATTTTGTGACATTGATTTTGATAGATATTATGAAATCCGAAGCTGTATTAGTGGTGTATGGAAGAGTCTTATTGCTTTCATACCAAGATTGTAAGTGATTTATATCTTCTACATAGTTACATTGATGAAATTTGTATATTTATAAACTTATAGTCATTAAATTTTCAAAAAATATATATGTTGATAGATCAGTTGTATTTATTTGTTAATCGGTGGGTTGGTTATTCAATTTGATATGATATACATGATTCCAATTAATGCGTTTATATTTGATAAAGTTATAATGTCGAAATTGATTAAAATTAGTAAGATTTTTCTCCACTTATTCGGAATGTAATTCATTGATTAGTAAATTGAAATTTTGATAGCCTTGAGAAACTGTTTATGTTTAGTATCTTTATTGGATTTTTGAAATTTAAGTTCGTATAGGACCAATTTCATCTCAAATCATGCAGGCCGACAGCACCTATCTCTCCGAATCAGCTCAAATTATAGTATATTATTCTACTCGCAAAATAAGCGGATACGTAGTTTTTGATTTTTCAATAGCATAAAAATTGCATGTGTTATGCTTTTTTAAAAAACGACTCCTCAAATTTTGTTTCTCAAAAATCGAAAACTTTTTTCTTTTTAAATCGTTCTAATTCGTCTTTTTATGGATATTTGAAAATAATTCTGTACATATTCGATGCTGTTGGTCATACTCTTTCGATTTGCCAAGTTCAAAAATTTTTTTACAAAAAATCAAGAATGATATGGCATTTTTTATAAACAATGAAAAATGCTTTTTTCTCAAAAAAGCCATCTTTTTTTGACTCAATTTTTTTTTATAGATAGCTAGTCTCAATACCTATATGGTCATATATATGACATTTGGAATATTTTTGTTTTTTAAGAGATATAAACGAAATAAGAACAAAATTTTATGTTCCCCCATAGCACTGTCGTGCAAGAAAAAATCCTATGTATTTTTCCCTTTTTTATGATTTTTAGACATTTTATTGCTTTTTCTAACTTTCCTGCTAACACGATTCTTTGAGTTGATTTTCTTCTTCTTCTGTTTCTCTTTATTTAACAATTTTGTTAAAGAATGAAGAGCAGTTCGACCTGTATAAGATTTTTTCTTTTTACCTACATTTACATTCCATACATGGGTTTTCTGAATGCCGTTATATTTAGGAGCCTTAAGACACTCTTTTATTTTATGTACCCCTAAGTATAATGATTATACGTATATAGCAGAGCAAGAATCTGTGCATTAGGCAAATACGTGTACGATTATTTATATATGTGTGTGTGTACACCATAGAGGAGTATAACGCATGGTACTAGAATTCTCCGCAAGGTGGCTAAAACTCATCTTTTGCTATCACGTAGATAATGTTAGTTATTTTAGCTAATTTAAGGAACCCGGTCTAGTTATCTTAATATATATAGTATTACTTATACATACTAAGATTTCTCTTGAATTATGGCTGAAATTTATTCAACAAAGAGGCGCAAGTGTCCAAACTTTTTTGGATCACACAAAAAAAAAACGTATATGATGCCACTGTTAAATTTAGAAAATTGGAGAATTTAGCAGAACTTCTTCGACAAAGTTTTCCTAACAAAGCAGTGCAGAGTTCGTATTATGTATGCTTCAATTGTTATGAACGCGTTAAAAATATTGAACCAAAGAAAATAATTGATGCGATTCATTCAGACAATTATACTGACTTGGACAGTGATACTGAAGACCATGATTTTCGAGCTAGCACCCCAGAGCGGATTGAGCATTTAAACGAAACCTTAATTTCAAGTTCTTTTGGTAATGTTTCTCCACTTAAAAGGAAGAGAGGTATTGATGATTCATCTGTACAAAGATACATTATTAGAAAAAAATCAGAACTAGTATCTTCATTCTCATCTGCAACTAGCTCAAAATTGTCAGAAGCATACAATGTTTGCATTGATGAATCACATGATGATTTGACTCAATGCTTCTGCAATGAATGGCTCAATAACTTGTGAGTAGCGCTTGAAAATTGTGACAGTATCAATGAGAAAATTAGAATTTTAACGTTGCTTCCTTCGTCATTAACAAAATCTAGTATTTTGTCAGCATTTCCCGAAGTAACTGTTTATATGATTGACAAAGCAAGAATGCTTGTAACAACTAAGGGAATATATTCTGAACCTGACGCGTATACTGGGCATCCATTGGACGAAAAGTCTACAAAAATTGCCATGGAATATTTTCTAAACGATGACTTTAACTGTACACGTCAAAGCCCTAATAAATGTGATGTTGTGACTGTTCAACAAAATGGAAAAAAAGAAAAAAAAATAAAACGTTATTTGACACGCAGTTTAAAAGAGGCGTATAAACTATTCAAATAAGAAAACCCAGACATAAAAAGCGGTATAACAAAGTTTTATACATTAAAACCAAAGTTTGTTATGTTGAGCCCGTCGAAGGAAGTGTGTCTGTGCATTTACTGTGCAAATTTTGATTTATACGTTAATAGTCTAAATAATTTCCTAGGAGGCAAACATTCAGACCTCGATAGAGTTCGTTCTACACTTTTATCGGCAATTGTTTGCTCCAATTTGTCCGATAAGTGTCTTTTTCAAGAATGTACTTTATGCCCAGGTTCTGAAAATATCAACCTAAGTTTGTTTGGATTAGAGACAACTAATGAACATGAGGAGATTGTTTTTGCTATGTGGGAAAATGGCCATCTTATGAAGAAAAGATTAACAATCTCCAATTTTTTTAGCGATCTTTCTTCTTGGACAGTTAAAACAAGCGTTCATTTAAATATTAAAAATATACAAAGAAAAGTTTTAAAAGAAGAGAAAGAAATAGCTGCAGCTAACTCAGGTTATCTAGTACTGCATGGTGATTTTGCTGAAAATTGGGCAGTGATTCACAGTAACCCTATTCAAGATACTCACTGGGTTAATCAACAGGTCTCTATTTTCACAGCAGTTTGTTATCAACGAAAACTAACAAAAACTTTTGCTGTCATCAGTGATGATAGAAAACACGATTCTGCCCATGCCTTGTTAGCAATGGAAAAAATAATTGATTCGATGAAAAATGATTCAACCGATTTAATAGATCAAATATCGATTATAACAGATGGAGCAGCAAACCACTTTAAAAATCTGTTTCAATTGTATGAAATGAAAAATGCTTCCATCAATAAAAAATGGTTGTTTTCAGCTACAGGTCACGGGAAAGGTGCATGTGATGGTGTTGGCGGACTAGTCAAACACTATGCAACTAGACATAATCTTCAGAACAGTCATATTGAATCAATACAAGATGCCAATGCTTTTGTAACAAAAGTTCAATCTTATACTAATAATATTAAACTAATCTTACTACCAAAAGAAGATATTGAAGTTTTTAGACAAAATAAAATAAAAGAGTGGCTTAAGGCTCCTAAATATAACGGCATTCAGAAAACCCATGTATGGAAAGTAAATGTAGGTAAAAAGAAAAAATCTTATACAGGTCGAACTGCTCTTCATTCTTTAACAAAATTGTTAAATAAAGAGAAACAGAAGAAGAAGAAAATCAACTCAAAGAATCGTGTTAGCAGGAAAGTTAGAAAAAGCAATAAAATGTCTAAAAATCATAAAAAAGGGAAAAATACATAGGATTTTTTCTTGCACGACAGTGCTATGGGGGAACATAAAATTTTGTTCTTATTTCGTTTATATCTCTTAAAAAACAAAAATATTCCAAATGTCATGTATATGACCATATAGGTATTGAGACTAGCTATCTATAAAAAAAAATTGAGTCAAAAAAAGATGGCTTTTTTGAGAAAAAAGCATTTTTCATTGTTTATAAAAAATGCCATATCATTCTTGATTTTTTGTAAAAAAATTTTTGAACTTGGCAGATCGAAAGAGTATGACCAACAGCATGTACAGAATTATTTTCAAATATCCATAAAAAGACAAATTAGAACGATTTAAAAAGAAAAAAGTTTTCGATTTTTGAGAAACGAAATTTGAGGAGTCATTTTTGAAAAAAGCATAACACATGCAATTTTGATGCTATCGAAAAAATAAAATACGTATACGCTTATTTTCCGAGTAGAATAATATACTACAGTGCGTCTCATAACTATAGAAGCACCACAAATTTTCACGTTTAAATGTGTATATTATACCTTTTTTTTAAAGAACCTGTAACTTTGGAAGCAAAAATCCGAGGATAATTCTGCAAAAAGCCAATGAATGGAAAATATATTCTCTTTAAAACATTACGGCTTCAGCGTAAGTTTGCATCGATTTTTCGACCGTTAGCAATCATCTTTTTAAAAAAAAGCGAGATGAGGTGTTCAAGTATTTTATCTATATTTTACAAATTTTCAAAGAACGGGAGAATCGGATAAATACACGAGCATACAGCCCTCCGCAAAAGAAAGGGTTAAAAATTTCAAATCGCTATAACTCCGAAAGTATTCGTCGGACATAGTCCAGGTTTTACACTATCAGAGAACATGTTAATACCCACTTAAATCCAGAAGAACAGCGCTACATATTAAAAATTAACAAAGTTATGGATTTTTGAAAAATCGTCATTTGTTATAGTTTGTTTGAATTTCTCGGAATCTATTTATCCGATCGGGACGTTCGAGGTCGAATTTTAGTCGTCTTTTTATTCTCCACAAATCGTCTGTAGACAGTATTACGATCGGATAAATAGTTTCGAAGTTATATGCAAAAAACGCGAAAAATGTTTTTTTTTCATAAATAATCGCTAATTACAAAAAAAAAAAATTGAAAATTGGAGTATCAAACTATGCACCCACTATCAGCAACTATTTCCAGACATAATGACATTGGTCCGATCCTGCTATTAATTTTGTCAAGCTAAAATGCTCTGTTGCTTGGCCTATTATTATACCAGAGTTAGACACTTATGGGATTTAACATGTAAATCTGTTTCTGACAAAATAAGCCAATTTCTTTTTTTTTATATATTTTGGGTTAGCTTATAACATCGGTAAAATTAAAAACTTGTGTACGTTCTTAAAACAACAGAACCTTTCGGATTAACCTACCAATCTGGTTCTACCATCCGGATGATATAACCAAATTAGTAGATTAGTTCAAAGGGTTTTGTCAATTTTTATTATTTTTTACAAATTTTTTTAATGTTTCTGTTGAAACCTTGTGGAATCTTATGGATTGCGTGTGTACCTGTGTGAGTGCATGAATGTGTGTGTACTCAAAGTACAATAGGATATTTCTACTTGCATTTCAAAATGTTTGTTATCGTTATTTAATTTTAATAAGTGTTAGATGTCATTTAAAAATAAGCTGATAGACAATTAATAGATCGTACCATTTCATGAATATTGTGACATATTGAGGATTATTTAATTATTGATTACATAGGGCATTTATAATTTTCCTTTATTTGTATGGAGAATAAATTCGTTTAATTTGTTAAATAAAGGTATTTTGAAAAATTAGTACAAAATAATCCTCTATTACAACATTAATTCTTTAATTCCTTATTTATTATCTTCGTTTTGTTTAGAACATAATGGTATACAGATGTAATCTTACAAATAATGTGTAACTAAGTATTGTTTTAACGAGATGCCTTTGAAATACAAAACAAGATATAAATGTCGAGATTGTAGGTTGTTATAAAAAAACTTATAAAGAAATATAGTGAAGAATTTTCAAGAATCATTGAAGAATTTTGAAGAATTATTCAAGAATTTTCAAGAATTATTAAAGAATTTTCAAGAATTATTCAAGAATTTTCAAGAATTATTCAAGAATTTTTAAGAATTAATAAAGAATTTTCAAGAATTTTTCAAGAATTATTGAAGAATATTCAAGAATTTTTCAAGAATTATTGAAGAATATTCAAGAATTTCAAAGATACAGTAGTATACTACTTCAAGAGATATTAGCACGGATTCTTTTATTTGTTAAGTCGTAAGCAGTTCGGATCTTTCACAATGAGAGAGCGCGCTGGGGTTCGAGTCCACATACCAGTCAAGCGCGGAGCTCGAACTGCACGGAGAGGGAACGAGTCTCGTGCAGGGTACGAACTGTACGCGGAGGAAACGAGTCTCGCGCGGGAGTCAAACTGCATTGAGAGGGAATGAGTCAAGTGCGGGGCTCGACTGCACGGAGAAGGATCGAGTAAAGTGCGGAGCTAGAACTGCACGGATAGGGAACGAGTCGCAGAGAGAGAACGAGGCATCACGCATGGCTCGAGCATGCGCGGACAGGGAACGACTCACGCAGATTTTGGACTTAATTTAGTGTTAAATATACTTATTTTCTTAGCAGTATATTATTATGGTAGTATGTTTAATATTAGTAATTAATCAATTTTTTCGATATAATTGTTAATAATTAATTGTTAGTTATTGTTAATAATTGTTTTCCCGGTAATTTAAGTAAGATATAAATATAGATATTCTATGAACTTAGTTAAAGCTTGAGACATTTAGTTCGTGTTGTTATTGTTGTTGTTGTTGTTATTTTTATTATTATTATTATTATTATTATTATTATTATTATTATTATTATAATTGTTGTTATTTTTTCTTTTTTTAAACTCGTAAGAATCCGTCATGGACATCATCCCCTGAGTTCCTGCACTCTGAGGTGATAGTGTGGTACTCGACTGGCGCGCTTTCGCATTATTTCTAGTGGGAAACCGCCTGTCCTTTGATTCGTCCTTAGTCAATTTTGTCGTACTTGGTCTTACTTACATTTCGTCAGCTTGGTCCGTCATCCAGGCACCCGCCTTCGCGTTTCACGCGGAGGACTCTTTCGATATACGATGCTATCGCGTCCTATTTGTCTTTGCCCTCCAACATCGTTGTAATGATGTTGCCTGGCATTATTGGCCCCGTGAAGGTCTCTAGACTGTATCTTTCGTCGGTCCAGTGCGGGCACATGAAAAATGTATACTCCGCGTCGTCCTTGTCGTACTCGCAGTAAGTACACGCCGGCGTTCGTACCTTCCTCATTCTGTATAAGTACTGTCTAAACTATCCGTGCTCAGGCAAGAACTGGGAGAGGTAAAAGGTTCACCTCCCCAAATTGCCTGCCAAGCCACGGAGCCAGTCTCGGTATTAGTTTATAAGTCCAGCGAGCCTGTTGTTGTTGTCGCTGTCGCTATCGCAACCTCTCTCCCGACCATTCGTCCTGCCACGCTGTCAGTGTCCGTTCCCATTCTGCCGTCGTGGCGCGAGCCCTCCCAATCTCCTGACTCCGCTCGTATATCCGCTTTCGTTCTTGCACAAGCAGATATACGGGTATAACCCCGGCAATAAGGAATACCGCTGTCCTTGATACTGTCTTGTACGCGCTTGCTATTCGAAGAGCTCCCCTGCGCTACACTGCCGCCATGCCTCTCCTGTACTTTTCTTTATTCATGGCATCGGCCCGGACCTCCGCTCCATAGAGCAGGATGGAGTTCGTGGTTGCCATGAGCAGTTTACGCGTTGCAGGTCTTGGCCCGCGCACGTTAGCCTTGAGCCTACTTAATTCTGCTACTCGTTTCGCGGTCCTATTCGCTGTGTCTCGGAGGTGAAGAGTGAAGGTCAGCTTAGTGTCCAGGGTCACCCCCAGGTACTTCGCCGCCGGATGCGTCTTCACCACCAGGCTTGTCTCTATTCGCTTCCTCGTCAATAATACTACTTCTGTCTTGGCTAAAGCTAGCTGCAATCCGTGTTCACGCATCCACCGAAGTATGCGACGCATGGCTATTCTCAGCTGAAACTGGGCAGAGCCTACGTCGCGTGCAACTATTATCACCGCGACACCGTCCGCGTATCCTATCAGAGACACCCCGATCGACGCATCTGGAGTCTCAGCATTTCGTCATATAATACTAACCAGAAATCGGATCCCAGGATCGACCCCTGCGCCACTCCGGCTGGGACAGGTCTGACCCTGAGTCCTTCGTCCGTTTCGTATAGGAGGTTTCTGTCTTTCAAATAGTCTTCAATCCATCGCAAGGCATAGTCGGACACCCTAAAGGCGTTGAAGGCGTTCTTGACGTCAAGGGTTGCCAACATGACTATCGGCCTAGCCGCGTGGCAGGCCTCATCTGTCTTTGCTACCGCCGCTGTTACTTCGCGCATCGCACCTATTACTGATCTATCCGCGTACGTTTTGTTACCCGTCGGGTGTATCAGAACAGCGTCATGTCTCGTCTTGAGCTTGTTGTCTTCTTTTTCGGAGATTAGGAGGAGTCTTCTTTTCGTCTCCTCCCATTCTCTTTTTCTCATTTCTTTCGACGTGGTTGCTTCTCGCGACGTCATCTTATCACAAAATACAACCCTGTCCCGCCGTCTTCCCTCTGGTGCTGTTGTGCAAGACAGTGAAAACGCAGGCATAATTGCATTTTCTAGTTCGTTATTAGTTTTTGTTGGTTCTTTATTCATATTATAATCATTGTAAAGGTTACTCACGGTTCGCCCATTATGGGAGCACCAGACGCAGTGGTCTACTATCCCCGCGGATAACGCGCCCTAGTTATGGATGTCAAAACCGAGAAGCGGCTTGTCGGGTGGTCAGTCCTATCGACACCTGTTATTCCAATAACAGAGGTTACGGGATAGGCCCGCGCCATATGATGCTAAGGTTTAATCCTCGCAGGCCGTGGGTGGTCGAAATGTTGACCAGGTAGTCGATACATCGCCCGGGCCATGCCCAAGGAGGACGACGGCCTCTGCGTGCCGGAGGAGGCAGCCACGGAGAACACGAAAGACGCGCGCGGACTGCAATCATAACAGAGACAATCCCCGCACAACCCCCGCGATCCAGGACAACCCCCGCTGCACACCAAGGCCGTCACGTCACCCATATTAAGAGAGCGACGCCAGTACCCACCCGGCGCTTGACTCAAACTTCCGGCTAGACGCTGTGCGATTTACCTTCCGCAACATCGGGTATAAGGAAATATCTGACACACCGGATAATCCTTCATACCTGCGCCCGAGCCGCGCTGGAGTGAACCCCATCATAGGCTCCGATCAGCAAAGGCAAGAGCGGCCCTTCCACATTAAACATGTGGTTTCCGACGGAACCACAGAGGTTAGGTACTGACTTCTCGTCTCGCACCGATCAGGAGGTTTACTACTACTCCCTTGGTTAATCTGACGGGAATATCCTCCAGCCGCCGGCCGCAGCCCATTCATGCAGATGTGTCATTTTGTATAATTGTATGTGTATGTGAAAAGTAGAAGTGTTTGTGTGTAGTGTATGTGTGGTAGTTTGAGGTATGGATTGGTGAGTGCTAGAGTGTAGTGTACGTTTGCCGCGCAAGATGGCGGTTGTTGTCCATCCCCGATGGCGCCACGCCGTCCATCCCTCCCCGGAGCGTTTCTCCTTGACCATTCATGTCTTTTTTCTGGGCGATACCCGTCTATAGAGCTCCCGTCTCTATCGTACCATGTTCATTCGCTTCCGGGCGATACCCATTTATAGAACCCCCGTATCACTTGCTTCCAGGCGATATTTGTTCATAGGGTCCCTGTACCATTCGTTTTTTTCTCGAATGTTGTGTACAGGTGAGTGTAGTGTGGTCTGTTTTGTGTGCTCGGGAGTTGCACTGCGGGGTAAGTGCCTCTCCCTTTGACCTTTGTTCGCGGTGCTATTGCACTCGAACAGCCCTGGAATTCCCTGCTTTCAGGACTACCCGTCACACTGAAAGACGCGCCTCGAGCCCTGGTCAGAGGCTCCATCTGCTTCCCTGTGCATCATGCCAAGGGGACCAGACGGTCGAGAATTATTATTATTATTATCATTATCATTATCATTATCATTATCATTGTCATTGTCATTGTCATTGTCATTGTCATTGTCATTGTCATTGTCATTGTCATTGTCAATGTCATTGTCATTGTCATTGTCATTGTCATTGTCATTGTCATTATCATTATTATTATTATTATTATTATTATTATTGTTATTATTATCATTATTCGGAGGCTGAGACCCCTGCTACTCGACGCGTCCCCAGGTGGCGGATAGGGGGACGGCCAGCTTATGAGAAGCTGGCTGGTTGTGGAATAAGCAGTATGAAGTGACGAATAATCAATCGTGGACCAAAACCTCTGTCAATTAATAGAGGTAAATGGCTGAGTAACATCCTCTCCACACCGAACACTCACAACCACAAACATAAGACACAATTATGCATGACATGGTACTACGCCAACACACACTACCCTTACAAATACGGGCTCTTCGATCGATTAGGTTACCCAGACGAGCAGAGCAAAGACGAACGACACAATTTCGGGAATGATTGGTCGGAAGCTCTATAAACGGGTATCGTCCGACAAGTCACGTGAGCGAATCGAATCGAATGAAATTTCTTTCGCCCAGTGGCTCTATAAACGAGTTTCGACTGGGGGGAACAGAGGACGACTTCTTCCTGGGGGTCACATGAACGGGCTTTTCTCTGGAAGATGTCGGCCATTAGCCGCAGAAGTCAATCGAAGCACCGAAAAGCTTGTCTCTGGTGGACTTTACCGATCGGGGAGCTGCACACCCATTATACAAACATATACAATAAATACACGCATACAGTGGATATTCCCGTCAAACTAATCAAGGGAGGAGTAGTAGCCTCCTGACCAGGGAGGTGCGAGATGTTAGTACCTTACCTCAGCGGGGGAGCGGCGCTTTCTACCCTGTGCCGAGCAACCGTATGTTCAAAGTGGGAGGACCGCGCTGGCATCACTGACTGGAGCCTAGGACGGGGTTGATACCAGTATGGTCTGGGCGCAGGCATGAAGGATTATCTGGTCAATATTTCCTTATACCCGAAGGAGCGTAGGGTAAATCGCACAACGTCTAGCCTGAGGTTTGGGTCAGGTGTTGGATCGGTACCAGCATCACCCACTTGATAGGGATGACGTAAATCCTTTTGCTTGAATATAGCGCGGGTCTATCCCGTAACTTTTTTTAGTAGAGTCACTGATGACAATAGGAGTGACCTCCCAACAAGCCGCTTCTCGGTTTCGGCATCCATAACTAGCAAATATCTTCAGGCAGGGATAGTAGTCCCACCGCGGTGGGGCTCGCATAATGGGCGAACCGTTTTAATTCACTTTTTATTACAGAATGTCAAATCCAAGACCAAGACCAAAAATTGTAGATGAAGAACAGGAGAGCTCGGAGAAGACCCTTCCGCATTCACCATTATGCAGAGCATTTTCCAAAGGAGCATGTGGGGGTGAGTTAACCTCAGATTCCGAAATGGAAACTTGATGAGGAAGACAGAAGAGAAGCGGCTGGGGCACGGGCGAAGTCATCTGAGTTCTCCATCCATCTGCAAAACATATACTCCTCGGCTCTAGGGCGCACCGGGAAAGCCCTTGTCAAGTTCATGAGAGATGCTGTTGTATCACAGCCGAACATGAAAACAGATGTGAAGTTGAATCTGCCAGTGCTACACGAGATGCTGGACAAATTGGACGAACACCATCGAATTCACACAGCAGCTCGACAGAAGTCATCGGCAACTCCTAACCCGGTCTATGCATCGGTGGATACGAGGAGCACTCCAGATGGTAAAAAGCGTGCCGCCAACAGCCCGCCCTCTCTTCAGGATAAGGAAGAAAAAAATCAAAAAACAGGCGGAAAAGAGTGGACTACCGTCAACAGAAAGGGTCCAAAGGGTAAGAGCAAGGCGGTAGCAACGGGACTCACAGGTACAAAAGATACCGAGAAAACAGCAACAGTAACCGCCAGCCAACGCGCTACTCAGCAACGGCATCAGCAACAGCAGTCACAGCAGCAACAACAACAACAGCAGCTACAACAACAACAGCAGCAGCCACAACAACAGCAGCAGCCACAACAGCAGCAGTAGCCACAACAACAGCAGCAAGATCACCGAAGAATACTCTCCGGACAAAACCGCATGCGATTCTACTCAAGCCCGTCACGGGCAAGAGGTACGCGGATGTCTTAAAAACAATACGCGACTCTATCAAGCCGGAAGACAGCGACGTGGAAATAAAGTCCGTCCGGTGCACAAGGACAGGTCAGATTCTCCTAGAGCTGAAAAAGAGCACAGCTGATACGAGAACAGCTTTTTCCAAGGCCCTCGAAGTGGTAGTGGGAGGCAATGGCACTGTCAGGGAGCTGGTTCCCAGAGCAACGCTGGAGATCAGAGATCTTGACGAGTGCACCTCTCCAGATGAGGTAGAGGAGGCCATAAAAAGAGACCTGCAAGACTATGGCGGATTCCTGCAAGTTTCAGTGACCAAACCTAGCAACCGGGGTCAGCGTTTAGCTATAGTGACGCTGGAGGAATCAGTTACCGTCACGCTCATGAAGGAGGCTCTGATCAGGATTGGCTGGGTCATCTGCAGGATCCGCAGAAGGACGATGATGCCCAGATGTTTCAAGTGCCTAGGCTACAGACCGGAGCAGCTTGTGCTTCAAGTGCGGAGAAGCAGGTCACAAGAGCAAGGCCTGTAAAACAGAATCTCCACACTACTTTCTTTGTCCTGAACAACCGGATAAACCTGACTCCCGCAACCATATAGCAGGATCCGAAACGTGCAGCACCTTCAGAGAGGCCCTCCACAAAAAAAAAACAAAAATGGCTATAGTCTTACAGGGTAATTTGCATAGGAGCAAGACGGCTCATACCTTCTGGACCTGATTTATTCCGAGAAAAACGTTGACATCGTTCTTGTCAGCGAGCAATACCGGGGTAGGGAAGGCCCAGGGTGGTTTGCCGATGAACTGGGCACCGCAGTTATCTGGACCCCAGATCCGCGGAATTTTCACGTCGCGGATTATGGATGCGGCCGAGAATACTTTTTGGTAAGACACAAAAATGTGACCAACGTCAACGTATATCTCACCCCAAACCAATCCAACAGCGAATACCAGGATAAGCCAGAATGCCTGGAGGACACAGTCCGGGACTTCAAAGGGGGTTTGATAATCGCAGGAGATTTCAACGCCAAATCCCCAGAGTGGAGGAAACAGGATCCGATCCAAGAGGGCAGATGGTGATGGAAACGGTCAGCCGCCTCAGTCTAGTAGTGCCAAACAAAGGCAACACGACGACCTTTAGGCTACCGGGCTACCGAGAGACCATCATTGATGTCTCTTTGGCAACGGATCTCTTTTCAGTACACAGGAAGCGATCACCAATATATCACCTTTCGAGTTCGAGATGCTAGAGCAGTCCCGGCGGCTACGAAGCGCGCTGCCCCGCGGTGGAACATTGCCAAAATGACCACCGAGGAATTTACCGTTGCAATCGAACGCAGTCAGGAGTCTCTAGGAGAGATCCCGAGCAACATGACGCCAGAAGCACGGGCCAACAGGGTGACTGAGGACACCATGAAGGTCACCCTTCAAGCCTGCGCAGAGGCGGTGCCCAAGATATGCCCCAGTCTGAGGAGGCGCCCTGCCGACTGGTGGACAGATGAAATCGCGGAACTCCGGAAACGCTGTAAATATCTACAGCGCAGAGAACAGAGAACTCGTAGGCACGGTCACTACGCAACTCCACTGGCTGCCGAATTCAAGGCGGCCAAAAAAGCACTGAAGCGGGCCATCACAACCAGCCAGCAGCGCTGCTGGAAGGAGCTGGTTAAGGAGGTAGACGAAGATCCGCGGGGCTTAGGGTACAAGATTGTAACCCGCAAACTGGCGGCGTCTACCACAAAAGGCCCCAGCGACGCGCGAACGGTCCAAAGCATAGTAGATGCTCTCTTCCCCGAGTACCCGAAGAGACCAGATTCAACAGCACCATCTGGCCCAATCGAGACTCCGGCTTTCACGAAGGAGGAGCTCTCTTTAGCAGTAAGATCAATGCGAAATATGAGAGCGTCCGGACCAGATGGCCTACCCGTAGAGCTACAGAAAGTCATAGTCACAAGTCACCCGAGCTTCTTGCTGAGTATGTACAACTCCTGCTTGACGGCGGGTATCTTCCCTAATCGCTGGAAGGTACCGAGGCTCGTTTCTCATCAGCAAGGGCAAGGGTCCAGCAGACAGTCCTTCGGTGTACCGCCCGCTGTGTATGCTAGACACTGCAGGCAAGCTCCTGGAGAAACTAATAAAGCCACGTTTACAGGCAGCAATTAAAGCTGCAGGTGATCTGGCACCCCGTCAGTACGGCTTTAGGCGGGGTATGTCCACCATCGACGCAGTCCAGGAGGTCGTGAGTTCCGCAAAATCGACGGAACAGGGCAATCAATATTCTCGTCCTATCTGCCTGTTGGCCACGTTAGACGTGAAAAACGCCTTCAATTCCGTTAGGTGGGATAAAGCACTGGAAGCTTTCGAGCGGGATTTTCGGATACCCGAGTATCTACTTCGCATGCTTGGGGACTATTTGAAAAACCGCTCAATAATAAATGATACGGAGGATGGCCCAAAAACCAAAGAGATAACATCTGGGACAGCCCAGGGATCCATGTTGGGATCGGACATCTGGAACGTCTCCTATGATGGTGTCCTACCTATAAATCTCCCCGAAGGTACTTTTCTGTTAGGGTACGCGGACGACATAGCGGCCATTATCATCGGGAGGACGGTGGAAGCCGCTCAGATGCTACTCAGTCAGGCTATGCACCGTATCCTCTCCTGGATGAGAAACTACGGGCTCGAGCTTGCCGCTACTAAGACCGAGATCACGCTGCTAACTAAGAAGCACATCAACACCGCGTGCCCCTTTCAAGTAGGAGGCGCGACGGTCCAGGCCAAGCACGCTGTAAAGTATTTGAGGGTGACGCTGGACAGCAAACTCACCTTCAGGGAACATATAAGAATTGCTGCCAATAAAGCAGCAGCGGTGACGGCAGCGCTGAGCAGGTTAATGGCTAATACTAATGGCCCACGGTCCAGCAAAAGGTGCCTGCTCATACGTAATGCTGAGGCCATAATGTTATACGGTGCGGAGGTCTGGGTCGACGCACTGAAGAAAGAGTGCCACAGGAGGAGGCTGGCAGCAGTACAACGGAGAGCGGCTCTTCGAATATCGTACTCTTATCGCACGGTCTCAGAGCCCGCGGCCTTGGTAGTTGCCGGGGTTATACCCATCGAGCTGCTGGCGCAGGAGAGGAAATATGTCCATCAGCAGAAGTCTGACCATGTAGGCTTGGCAAAAAAAATGGGATGAAGAGACCAGAGACCGGTGGACAGCAAAGCTAATTGGCCAGCTGGATCCCTGATTCACTAGAGGAGAGAGCGAGGTAAACTATTACCTTACCCAACTACTGATAGGGCACGGGCTATTTCCAATATTAAATATTGAAAATAAGATTGGGCTGAGATTAGAGCCTTGGGATACACCAGAGGTTATGTTTGTAAAACTAGATTATCCAACTTGTATTCTAACTGACTGTGTCGGACCCGACAGGTACGACTCCGTCCTATGAAAAAGAACACCTCTTATACCTGTATTCCAGCACTTAGCGAGTAATCGAACGTGACAAACAGAGTCAAAAGTCTTTGAAATATCAATATAAATCGTGCCCACTTACTAAAAATTTTCAAGAGCGGACGAAATATAATCATGGTATATTAATAGATTAGAAATGGTTGATCTGCCTTTGAAGAAACCATGCTGCTCCCTCACAATTTTAAATAGTACAATAATAAAATTAATGTCAAAAATTTTGACTTCGTTAAAAGTATACGTTACTAGCTTCTTTTTATAAAAACATAGAATTGGAATTTGTCGTAGTATTGTTCTGTGTGATATATTCAAAGATACACAAAATATTTTAGAAACATTGGTTGTATGTTACCTACGGATGCGGCGATTTAAAATAGATTTTTTGGATTAGCTATTGTAGGTATTTTATTCTATACTAAAATATTCCCTTTGAATAGGTTATATATTTAAAACTCTATCGATTGTAATTTAAAGAATATAATTGTTAGATTTGTAAAATAAAAAAAAAAGCTTTGTTTTTCAAATTTGATTATAAAAATTGTTTGTTGTGATTCTGTGTGTAAAGTTAGTGCGTAAAGTATTTTTCGAAATCGTTTCTAGTCCGTAAATCTGATTTTACATCCTAGTAAGAATAAAGTACTCTACGCACTGCCAAGCCGTGCGTAAAATATTTTACACACCGATTTCAGTGCGTAATTTTAAAGTTGTGCTAAGTAAACGTCAATAATTTAGTTAAAAAAGTAGGGACTTATACAGTTTGTACAAACATAGCCCGAAGCATAAACTTTTAAAATTAACCATAATTACTTGTCTATTTGAGCAACGATAAAAAATTTCAAATAGCTATAGGAAGCCGGGCGCGAGTCTGTGCGGGCAAGTGCAAACGAGTCTACGCGGCCGCTAGCAGCCGCTAGGTGGCCGAGACTCTGAGCGCCATACCACGCGATATAGCGTAAGCGTGAGTGTGGAAGCACCCTACGGAGAACAGCAGTGGAGCACTGTGAAGCAATCCCCTCCACCTACACATCACTATCACATCCGTCCGTCTTGCACGATATCCTTATGCGCAGGTATGCATATCTAATCGTTAGCAACGTCAGTATTCTGACCAAGGAGCGCCTCGAGTCAGAAGGCTGGGAACGGGCGTGAGTCGCGAGCGCGCCGCAGACTCATATATTCGTGGGAGCGATTGGACGTAGTAGTGCGCCACCAATCCGCTCGAACGCCCGCGGATAAATTGAAGTCTCTGAGCAAGTGTACTGAGGCGATTCGATTCTCGCTCTCTCCCCATCACGCGCTACGAGAGCCGCTGGTCAGCGCTGGCCTGTATAGAGCACGCGGCTCTAGACTCCTACTCTCTCTTCCTCCACCGCGCGCTGGTCACCCGACTGCAGCGTGAGAAGCTTGTTTGTGCACAGCACAGGCCTAGCTATGCCGCTATCTTCTCCTCTCTCACATTCCACTTCATTCGCTTCGCAGTGTAGAGTATTATCGAGTAGTGTAGAGTATTATCGAGTAGTGTAGAGTATTATCGAGTAGTGTAGAGTATTATCGAGTAGTGTAGAGTATTATCGAGTAGTGTAGAGTATTATCGAGCAGTGTAGAGTATTATCGAGTAGTGTAGAGTATTATCAAGTAGTGTAGAGTATTATCGAGCAGTGTAGAGTATTATCGAGCAGTGTAGAGTATTATCGAGTAGTGTAGAGTATTATCGAGCAGTGTAGAGTATTATCGAGCAGTGTAGAGTATTATCGAGTAGTGTAGAGTATTATCGAGTAGTGTAGAGTATTATCGAGTAGTGTAGAGTATTATCGAGTAGTGTAGAGTATTATCGAGTAGTGTAGAGTATTATCGAGTAGTGTAGAGTATTATCGAGCAGTGTAGAGTATTATCGAGTAGTGTAGAATATTATCGAGTAGTGTAGAGTATTATCGAGCAGTGTAGAGTATTATCGAGTAGTGTAGAGTATTATCGAGTAGTGAAGAGTATTATCGAGTAGTGTAGAGTATTATCGAGTAGTGTAGAGTATTATCGAGTAGTGTAGAGTATTATCGAGCAGTGTAGAGTATTATCGAGTAGTGTAGAGTATTACCGAGTAGTGTAGAGTATTATCGAGCAGTGTAGAGTATTATCGAGTAGTGTAGAGTATTATCGAGTAGTGTAGAGTAGTATCGAGTAGTGTAGAGTAGTATCGAGTAGTGTAGAGTAGTATCGAGTAGTGTAGAGTAGTATCGAGTAGTGTAGAGTATTATCGAGTAGTGTAGAGTATTATCGAGCAGTGTAGAGTATTATCGAGCAGTGTAGAGTATTATCGAGCAGTGTAGAGTATTATCGAGCAGTGTAGAGTATTATCCAGTAGTGTAGACTATTATCCAGTAGTGTAAAGTATTATCCAGTAGTGTAGAGTATTATCGAGTAGTGTAGAGTATTATCGAGCAGTGTAGAGTATTATCGAGTAGTGTAGAGTATTATCGAGTAGTGTAGAGTATTATCGAGTAGTGTAGAGTATTATCGAGTAGTGTACAGTAGTATCGAGTAGTGTAGAGTAGTATCGAGTAGTGTAGAGTATTATCGAGTAGTGTAGAGTATTATCGAGCAGTGTAGAGTATTATCGAGCAGTGTAGAGTATTATCGAGCAGTGTAGAGTATTATCGAGCAGTGTAGAGTATTATCCAGTAGTGTAGAGTATTATCCAGTAGTGTAGAGTATTATCGAGTAGTGTAGAGTATTATCCAGTAGTGTAGAGTATTATCCAGTAGTGTAGAGTATTATCGAGTAGTGTAGAGTATTATCGAGTAGTGTAGAGTATTATCGAGTAGTGTAGAGTATTATCGAGTAGTGTAGAGTATTATCGAGTAGTGTAGAGTATTATCGAGTAGTGTAGAGTATTATCGAGTAGTGTAGAGTATTATCGAGTAGTGTAGAGTATTATCGAGTAGTGTAGAGTATTATCGAGTAGTGTAGAGTATTATCGAGTAGTGTAGAGTATTATCGAGTAGTGTAGAGTAGTATCGAGTAGTGTAGAGTATTATCGAGTAGTGTAGAGTATTATCGAGTAGTGTAGAGTATTATCGAGTAGTGTAGAGTATTATCGAGTAGTGTAGAGTATTATCGAGTAGTGTAGAGTATTATCCAGCAGTGTAGAGTAATATCGAGCAGTGTAGAGTATTATCCAGCAGTGTAGAGTATTATCCAGTAGTGTAGAGTATTATCCAGCAGTGTAGAGTATTATCCAGTAGTGTAGAGTATTATCCAGTAGTGTAGAGTATTATCCAGTAGTGTAGAGTATTATCTAGAAGTGTAGAGTATTATCGAGTAGTGTAGAGTATTATCCAGTAGTGTAGAGTATTATCGAGTAGTGTAGAGTATTATCGAGTAGTGTAGAGTATTATCGAGTAGTGTAGAGTATTATCGAGTAGTGTAGAGTATTATCGAGTAGTGTAGAGTAGTATCGAGTAGTGTATAGTATTATCGAGTAGTGTAGAGTATTATCGAGTAGTGTAGAGTATTATCGAGTAGTGTAGAGTATTATCGAGTAGTGTAGAGTATTATCGAGCAGTGTAGAGTATTATCGAGCAGTGTAGAGTATTATCCAGTAGTGTAGAGTATTATCCAGTAGTGTAGAGTATTATCCAGTAGTGTAGAGTATTATCCAGTAGTGTAGAGTATTATCCAGTAGTGTAGAGTATTATCGAGTAGTGTAGAGTATTATCGAGTAGTGTAGAGTATTATCGAGTAGTGTAGAGTATTATCGAGTGGTGTAGAGTATTATCGAGTAGTGTAGAGTAGTATCGAGTAGTGTAGAGTATTATCGAGTAGTGTAGAGTATTATCGAGTAGTGTAGAGTATTATCGAGTAGTGTAGAGTATTATCGAGTAGTGTAGAGTATTATCGAGTAGTGTAGAGTATTATCGAGTAGTGTAGAGTAGTATCGAGTAGTGTAGAGTAGTATCGAGTAGTGTAGAGTAGTATCGAGTAGTGTAGAGTAGTATCGAGTAGTGTAGAGTAGTATCGAGTAGTGTAGAGTAGTATCGAGTAGTGTAGAGTAGTATCGAGTAGTGTAGAGTATTATCGAGTAGTGTAGAGTATTATCGAGTAGTGTAGAGTAGTATCGAGTAGTGTAGAGTAGTATCGAGTAGTGTAGAGTATTATAGAGTAGTGTAGAGTATTATCGAGTAGTGTAGAGTATTATCGAGTAGTGTAGAGTATTATCGAGTAGTGTAGAGTATTATCGAGTAGTGTAGAGTATTATCGAGTAGTGTAGAGTATTATCGAGTAGTGTAGAGTATTATCGAGTAGTGTATAGTATTATCGAATAGTGTAGAGTATTATCGAGTAGTGTAGAGTATTATCCAGTAGTGTAGAGTATTATCTAGTAGTGTAGGGTATTATCGAGTAGTGTAGGGTATTATCGAGTGGTGTAGAGAATTATAGAGTAGTGTAGGGTATAGGAGACGAGTCGCACACTCGCCGCTGCTCCCGTGTTTTGCATCTTTTGTGCTGCTGCAGTGCCCCCAGGCTGTTTGCTGAAATTTCTGGGCGGTGGCTTGGCTTAAGCTACTCGATCGAATGTTATCTCAGCTGGAATTGACGTATTGCGCATCCACGACAACAACAAATCCGACGATAAACACAGGCGGCTCCTATTAGCAGCAACTCTTCGCCACAACTACCGTTTCTCACTCCTCTACCTCAGAATCTCTCCAGCACGAATACCAGCGAGTCTATAGGTTCAGTGCTTTATCGTCCAGCCAACGGGGGGAGAAGAATGGCATACCCTCCGAACAAAGCGGCTAAGCGCGTCTGCCACCACCCGCCTCTACACTATCGAGCTGCAGCTGAGTAAGGGTAACTGCCCACTGGTAGCACAAGCACTATGAAGAGCTCAATCATCAACGGGGCCAACAACAGTACAACCAGGAACGGAAACAAGACCTGCGACATAGACTATATCTTCGAGGAAGCCAACTATAATAAATCCACGTATGTACGACTACCGGAGAAGATAGTAGGGTTACGATAGCGAAACTTGAGAAATACGTCGGCAATATTTCTACAATTGCTAATAAGGTGACTTCCCTGACGGCTAGGATGGTTCAGGATCTAGACATTCTGAAAATTCTTTCAACACTATTAGCAGATAATCGAGATTTGAGTGATTATCCGTCATGGAAAAAAAGTTTGCTCTGGAAAATTCCATACTGGAGGAATATATAAGTAGCCGCACTATATCAGTTAATAAAAACACAGTCATGGCTAAGAGAATGCGTGCCCACAAAGCCAAATTAGATTTAAGTGATAATAATATTAGAAATAGAGCTGATGTATATAATTATTATAATAATAGGAATCATAGTGATAACTATAATAATAACATTAATTGTGCCGATGACGTAGATGTCAATAACAACGACCCCCATGCAAGCAATTTGTGCGTTATCAAACACTCAGTTCTGCAAGTTGACTCTCCATTAGCAGAAACCGCCACTGGAGGGTTTCGAACACAAGGTCCCAGGCGGAGACTTGGGAACTAGGAAGCAAGCATGACGGTCTTTTAGGTCAACAAAAGTATTGTTGTCCGATTAACGGGATGGATTGTGGTGCAGTATCGTCGGAAATAATTATTTCCAATATATTCGAACGTGAAGAACATCAGCGTGAGGACGTAGTCCATGCCATACTTACCACAATTCTACTGTTCATTGCGAGAGATGACATTGTGCCAGCACACCTGCTTCGATCAGAAAGATAAATCATGACTGGTTCTCATGCGAAAATAAATGTGAACACGATTGCAAACAATTTTGAGCATCATCGATCGCCTTGGGTAGTCTCACTCTCTCGTCCCGAATTAGTGTCAGAAATTATGCGGGCGGAGCGTAGGTTTACAGTACTTCATACGAGAGATATCAACGTAACGCTTCTAGATAAGGAAACGAGTAATAGCTTATTTAAAAGTAAAATATTTATTAATGAATTTTTAAATAAAGAATCTTTTGTTTAGTTTCAAAATCTGAAACAGATTGCGCGTGGACTAAACTTTAAATCCATTTGGCATAGAAGCGATCGGTTCCTGGTCAAGACGCGTAACGATGAATTATCACACGAGATAACCTCGGCTGCAGATCGGCATGCGCTATCTGCAACCTATAACGCTAAAAATGACAGCGCTAACGTGGTGGATCCAAAGGATGACCATCATCCTACCATAGCAATACCAGCTTTCTCAGTTACGCCGGTCTTAAACTCTAACAGTCAGGCGTAACTAGGTGGATGTATAACGAGAGAGGTAGAGGTAGCTGGGGAAGGGTTTTCTTAATATTACTTCACTTAGTAAGCATTTTGAAATGTTCAAGCGATTCCTTGAAACTGCTCGTCCCTTCTATCACCTTTTCGCGTGGCTGAGACGCGTGGCTGAGACGCGTTTCGGAGACGATGACTATGTTAGTGTTCAGATCAACGGTTATTCAACACTTAGGTAGGACACAAATAATCGTGGGGGAGGGTTAGTCCTCTATGTACATACTAATTACAAAGCGACATTGTTGTGTTCCTTAAGCACAAAACTGGGCAAAGGAAAATCGGGAATTCCCGAGTATAAGATATATAAAGTCCAGCAAGGCAACCTTCCTCCAATATTCGTTGCCGTTATCTATCGATCGCCTGGGATCTCTTTCACTGATGACTCGGATCTTATTGAGAATCTCATAGCTTATTCGGCAGGTTACGAGCACCGAATTGTAATGGATGATCTGAACGCAAATATGTTATCGACATCTAAAAAAGCGAATTTCGTTAAACAGTTACCATGCGAGTTAAACCTCAAACTAGTTAATCATGGCGCGACTCACCATGTCGGACATCTCACACTTTGATTGACGTTATCTTTACTGATGACGACGACGTAGTGCTGGATGCGAACAACATGATGGCGACCTTTCCTTGTAGGCATAAAATAATTGACATCACAACTGACATCCAAACATCTAAGCCCCCTGCTCTTAATACCTTTCCGTATAGGGATTTTAAATTTATTAGACAGGAGGAGCTTTTATCCCTCCTTAACAAGGACAATGCCGTCGATAGCAGGTTAGATCATCTCAGCCAAAACATCCTGGTAGCTATCGACAAACTTGCCCCTCTGAAACATTTCAAACCAAAAAAGTAAGGTCATCCGCCTTGGGTAGACGCTGAATGGAAACATCTATATAATCAGCGTGATGCAGTTCGTCGACGTTATAAGCGGACTCGGGACCATGGTTTATGACAGGAGTTCCAGACTCTCGCTGCTCAAGCAGAACAACGCACAGTTGAAGCGCGAGAGGCTTTTATTCAGAGCAGAATTTTTGATCCTCTGCATTATAATAAAAATATCTGGATGGAACTCCGTAACCTAGGTCTCACATCAAAGGCTAAACACGAGCTGCGTGGCTTCACACTGGATGAGTTAAACACCCACTTTTCGAGGGTTTCCGTTTCTCAATCTGAGCTCGATGTGGATTTGGGCGATATTTTATCAAGGGCCAGTGATGACAGCTTCACTTTTCATGAAGTCACTTTCTCGGATGTAGTTCTGACCGTCACCCATTTCTCATCGCAAGCGATGGGGGAAGATGGGATTCCCCAACGTGTCATCGCGAAACCCCTCCCGGTTTTAGGCCACCACTGCTATTTTCAACTCTTCACTGGTTTGTGGAGTCTTTCCTGGAACTTGGAAGAAACCTCATCTAGTGCCTCTTAAGACGACGGCGATTTCGTCTGCCGTCACGGACTTTCGTCCCATTGCCCTTTTGAGTTTTCTCTCCAAAGTCCTAGAAAAGATTATTCATGAGCAAACCTCAGAGTTTATTACATCTAATAAAATTCTAGAACGACGTCAAACCGGTTTTAGGAAATATCATAGTACGCAAACAACACTGCTAAGTCTGTCAGAGGATATCTCAGCTGGTATCAGTAGCAATAAACAGCTGCTTACCATTCTTCTGATGTTTGATTTCAGTAAGGTGATCGATACAATCTCGCCCTCTAAATTACTTCGCAAACTGATCAGAATTGGTTTTTCTAGGTCCATGGTCCTGTCGATCAAATCATATATCACAGGTCGAAACTAGCGAGTGGTAACAAAATCAAATGGTGAATCTAATCGACGCACTACCAATGGGCCAGCCCCGTACCTTGCGGCCCTTTTTGAGCAAAACCAGGTTAGAACTCTTTCAGAGCTCAAGGAGCACGTCTTTGGAATTCACTACCCCGCAGCATTAGGTATCTTCCGTCTTTTAAGAGATTTAAATTGGCAATACGCAGGAACATTTTCCAAAACCGCGATGTATAACATGCCTGTGATGAAAACTAACAGTGTTACACCGTTAAGTATTAAATTATTTTCAAGTCTTATAATGTGACGTGATAGGTAAAACCAAAATTGTGCAATTTTAAGTAATGTGATGAAATATCGCGATAAATGGTAATATAGATGTGATATGTATATGATAATCTTATGTATCAAAATTGTATATATTATATATTGTATATGTTTCTTTTTGATATGTGCAAAATAAATCTTATATCTCCTATCTATCTATCTATATCTATTTATCTATCTATCTGTATCTATCTATCTATATCTATCTATCTATATCTATTTATCAATCTATATCTATCTATCTATCAATCTATATCTATTTATCTATCTATATATCTATATCTATCTATCTATCTATTTATCTATCTATCTATCTATATATCTATGTCTATCTATCTATCTATCTATCTATATATCTATATCTATCTATCTATATATCTATCTATCTATATCTATCTATCTATCTATATCTATCTATCTATCTATCAATATCTATCTATCTATCTATCTATATATCTATATATCTATATATATATATCTATCTATCTATCTATATTTAACGCAACGAGGGGCACTTTTGTCGCAAATATTTAAAGGGTAATACACAATTATGAAAATCTGTCAAATATTTCTACCAACTATATCTTAAGACACTTATATCTTTAAATTATATAAAGATTTTTTATACTTATTAGAATTTTTACAGGTAACTAAAATTCGCTAAATTAATTTCGAAAAATAATATGTATCTAAGCAAAAACGATCTTTTATCTATCTACTCGAATTTTATCATAATATGTAACTAATGTATGGTGTACTAATGGAGTTGCCGCAATATGTCAAAATATTTCTACCTCTAATTAAAATAGAAGCATGCCGAGACTATACACAATACTCTAAGCCACTATACTTATTCTTATCCTTTCCGCTAAATAAAATCGTTCACTAAATCACTAACTATGTATGAACTGTATATGATCATTTTGCAACCACTGACAGACAACAAATTCGAAACTGTATGAACGATACGTCATCCAACATTGTAACCGTTACCTGTAAAGGCTTAAACAAAAATGCTATATCAACAATCGAATGTTTTTAAGTTTAAGTAATATAGAAATCGGTATATTGTAAAAATTCATGTATGCAAATGTAATAAAATACATGCATAGTATAACAAGAGAATTCGATATTTCCTTGGATATGCATACCAGGAGGATATAAGCAGCAAACGGACATCTCCAATAATTCTGCAACTACATCGGTCAACAACGGGCAGAGCAGCACGATGGGGGACGACTTCGAAGTCATAAACACTCGCAGGGGCAAGTCGAATCCGCCACCAACCTGCATCGCACCGGTGACTCCTTCAGGGGCCGGCCTGTCAGAAGATCCACATACGACAAAAGTGAATTATCATACATAAACTTACTTATATACATTCCCTATTCAGCCAGTATCCTACCTTGCCAACCTCATACACCACGATGACATACTCATCCACCACAATATTTCCCGAACTCCCTTCCGCGACTCTATACCTTTGTCGCCCCCTTCTCGAGTACGCATAATTAATTCCTAATTTAGGCTAAGTATCCCACCCCCGCGAGGTTATATAAGGCAAGCCTCCCATGACTTCTACTCATTTGCCCTCACTTTTTGCCTTCAGCCTTTAGCCTTCTGTATTCGAACTCCCAACTATAAGCACGTACGAACCAGTATGTTATTTGACATTTTATTTGTAAAAGGGACACGCCCTTATATTCGACTTTGTGCTTCTTAAACAATAAACATTAACTTAAACTTATTTGCTCACGCTTATTTATTCACCGTGACTGATCTTTGTATATCCCGCCACCATCTCGAGTACGAGATCACCCGCAGCTCTGCGCAGCCGAGCCGAGTCGACTGCAGGGAATCAAGACGTACTTGCACATCCAACGTAAGTCCCTAAATACATCATAAATCCTCTCCTATCCTTCTATAAATTTGCACTTTCCTATTATTATCGTTATCATATTAAATGTCATTTTCGCTATCGTGCATTTGCTCATGCCTCAAGTCCCAGGGAAAATAATGTACGCGAGTATTGATCGAAACTAGAGGCAAACGCAATTTAATTTCATACTAACTTCGCGTATTTTATTGCTTACATACGACATGACAAGATGAAATTAAATCGCGTTCGTCTCTAGTTTCAGTCAATACTCGCGTACTTTACCTAGGATTGGAGGCATAATCAAAATCGGGTTAGCGTAAATAACATTTAATATGATAATGACAATAACAGGAAGGTGTAAATTTACGGAAGAATACGAGAGGATTTGTGACGGGAGATACGAATAGGAGATCAGGTACAGTAAATAAATAAGCGCGAGCAAATAAGTTTAAGTTGAAGTATATTGTTTAAGAGTCACAAAGTTGAATATAAGGGCATGCCCCTTTTACAAGTAAAATGTCAAATAAAAAACTAGTGCGTACGTGTTTACAGTTAGGAGTTTGAATGCAGAAAGTTAAAGGTTGAAAACAAAAAGCTAGGAGCCATGGGGGTTACCCTACTGAAAAATCTCACTTGAGAATCAGATGAGAATCAGGTGATTCTCATCTGAAACTCACGCCAAAATCATACGTGAGTCTCATGTGAGTCTCATGTGATACTCATGTGATTCTCATGTGACTATGATCGATAAAAAAATATTTTAAAAATTAATATGAAATGAATATATATATATATATAAGATATACTATAAATCAAATTGATAATTTCTACAAGATAAGGGTTGTAAAATAAAATATTATTATATATTTTTTATAAACATTTATTTTACAAAAATATAAAATTATAACTATGTATTACATGAGTAGTTCTTAATAGTGCAATAAATTTGGTAAAGCACAAATATACATTTTCAAGAATTTTTATAAAAATACAAACAGTCATAATTTTCGACGTTGGTACAATAATAGATTCTGCTGCGATGCTGTCTATTACTTTTAATATCTTATAATTTGGAAAACGGTTTCTTGTACGTATGATATTGCATATTGTATACTCTTGTTTTGACTCTTCGTCTACAATAAAACTAATAATTTGTACAAATCTTTCGTCTTTTAATTGTACAAATGAGTTGTTTGATCTTAACTTAGATTTAAGAGAAGACTCGTATAAACATCCATCTTTTATCATTTTAACGTACATTTTTGTTGAATCTTGCGATAGTTGTAGTCTATTTAATATGTCATTATCTACAAAGTCACCTCTACCAAAGTACGTAATAGAAGCTAATTTACAATAATTCTGAACTTTGAATGTAAGAATATCATCGCAGTATATTTTTACCAAAGTACTGACTTGCGGATAAACGAATTCTTGTAAAGCTAATGTGAAATGATTAATATTAATAAATCGTACAATTTGTAATGTAACTCCCTTGGAACATTTAATCGCTGTTAATAAATGGTCGTTTGCAGATTCAAATGAAACTGTAGACTGGCACCATAGGGGTCCCCAATTTAATACACCACCACATAGATGTAGCAGTTGATGGACGTTAAAGGTCATAGATTTTATGCCATAATACTCTTCCGTTTTTGCTACAAACTCGTGTAGCATTTTATCAGCTCGATCTAATTCTGTGATGTGAATACTACTCTGTAATAACACATATAGACTTTCTACAAAAAGAAGCCAATGATTTAACTTATCTCTGCTCAAATGTTCAATCAGAAGCGGAACACTGTAGTATAATATGTAGTTTTCCCATTCACGGGCTTTCCAATCATTTCTACTGCTTAATGTCGGCTTAATCGCGAGAGTTGATGAGGGGCAGTAATTTTACTAATTTTAAAATCAAGTTCTTTAATGTCATTTGCGCTCATCGATTGAACGTGGTAATTCGTCATTTGTTACGCAACACCTTCTAAGCAGCACTGTAAATAATCTGGCATAAAACCAGAAATAATATTAAAATAAGGCAAATTTATAAGAGGCGACGGATTTTGAATACCATCAATTGGTTTTTCGGGAGTAGCAAGTAACATATCACGAATGGTACTTTCATGCTCTCGATAAACTAAAGGAGATATTAATAATGGATAGCGCATGCTACCTTCAGCCCACTGGCCGGGATGTTTACACCAATTGCATCCATTATAGGCGTTGAACTGCTTGTTACCTTGAATCAGAGCCCGAGCGACAGAATCAACGCAACAAGATAGAACGTGAGGCTTGACTAGGCGTTCTTCTCCTTTTATATTACATGAAATACCTTCATTTGACAATTTATTCATAATATCAACAAATGTATCTAAAAAAACATTCATGTCAGGTTTCTTTTTATAAAACCATAATCCACACGTAACAAGTTTCTGCGTTAGTTCTTGCTATGGCAATTCATTAATCATAAGATAAAAGGGCCAAATTGAATATTGTGAGAATTCGAATTTTGATGCTCCATCGGTATTCAAAACGGTAGTTATATAATTATGTTTATCTTCTTCTTTTAATTTATGTAAAAATTTATTATATTCTTTTCCGTCGTAAACATCTTCTATACATCCAGTCCTATGACCTCTTTCTTTGACAACATACTCATAGTGATCTTCGTAAACTTTCAATAAATCTCTTATCTGTGTAGACGCATCGAGCATAACAAAAAAACTCGTATTGCTAGGATTATTTAAACATAATTCTGCTTGGCAAATGGAGCAATTTTTTATATACTCTATGTCCCCAAATTTAGCTATGTATGCTGAGCAAACGTGACAAACAGCATGAAATTCAGTCATTTCTTTGGGGTTCAAAAATTTATCTGCTGCATATTTTGTATCTGGCATAATTGGTGTTTCGAAAATTGTATTGACTAACTTAAATAAATTCGTCATACGACTTACTGATAAATTGTTAGAAATACAAAATTTTAAAGACATCATTAGTAATTCTCCCTTTTTTATTCTTACTGGAGTAATAATGGATTTGAACAAATCTTCACTATCTATCATCTCTTGCAAATTTTGAGGATATTTGTTCGATTGAAGATGTCTGAATTCATGCTCATTTTCCAAAAAATGAGGAAGATATTCGTTTAAATCCATGTCATTCGATTCATTACTCATGATACTCTGAAACATACGTAATTTACATATTCTTCAGTGTAACAATATACAATATTATATTTTCATTATACATGCAAAATATATTTTGGGAGTTATTAGAACAACAAATAAACCTATAATATATTTTTACTGAATTAAAATATTTATAAAAGTTTTAAATAAAAGCCCAAGTGAAAAATAAATATGTAGATAACTTTATAAAATATTTAAATTTATTAACCCGATTACGCCCAAAATGGCATAAAATTAATTTATTTTTCAACCGCTATACTTTTTAGGTAACAGTTATTCAAATTTTATGAAACTAGATGTCTTTTTGTATTTCTTCCTGCTCTTTCTGAATCCGGCATCAGATTTACGATATCTACCTCCATTTTTAAAATACGGTGGTTTAACGCTAAAAAACTGCAAAAAATGTGACATTTTTTTTTCAAATAATTATGAATTTCAATCAGAATCCGTTATCGGAGGGTACTAAAACTCTGAATCAAGTGGAATACAGACCTATACTAAAAGATAGGATACTTGGTTAATCGAAATTCAAAATGGCGGACACAGAAACAGCTGTTTTTATACAGTAATGACATACAATGTTATTTGATTTTTTCTCGATAAGTATTAACTTTACGAAAAAATTGTATAGAATAAAAAGTGCTTAGAATTAGTGACGGAACATAACTGAATTTTTTCAAAATTTTTCGGGTGATTATTTTTCAACCGCTATACTTTTCAAGTAACAGTTTTCAAATTTTATGAAACAGTTTTTCAGCGTTAAATCACCTTATTTTAAAAATGGAGGTATATATCGTAAATCGGAGGCCGGATTCAGAAAGAGCAGGAAAAAATACAAAAAGACATCTAGTTTCATAAAATTTGAATAACTGTTACCTAAAAATTATAGCGGTTGAAAAATAAATGAATTTTATGCCATTATGGGCTTAAACGGGTTAAGTAGAGATAACAGTGAACAAACATCAGAATTAAGACAAAGACAATAGTTATCTTCAGTCATTATTAGTTATCAGCAGTTATTAACAATTATGTTTATTTTGAAAATTATTAAAAAGTTCTAAAAACATTTTCTTCACTTATCTTCAAAATTTTTTTATTGTAAAACACTTTATTTATATTTATCAATAATTATCAAAAGAAATTTCCGCAACAAATTATGAAAAATTATAATTTATAATTACTGATTAAATTTGATAACATATAATTAATATTTTTTATTAATTATTAACCATTTTTGATAAATACTGATAATCTTTGTAAATAAATTTCTAATTCAGACAATATTTATTAATAGTTATTAGTATGTATCAAAAAACAAATATTATTTGTATTTATTAGACTTTATTAATAACTATAAACACTTATGAACAAAAAATTCCACTAGGGTATCAGCTGATTTTGAGGTGATAATCCTGAAAAATTTGGATCCTTGATTCATTTTGCCCTGTTGTTTAAAATTATTCAAATTTATAAAATTCACTTTCCTCTCGCTGATCGAAAATACTCAATTTTATACAATTTACAATTATAAAAATTTCAGAATTATATAAAAAATTTATTTAAATTGATATAAAATGAGAAACCCTTAATTTCTTATTCGTTTTCTGTACACGAAAAAGTGCCTATTCATACTCTAGTTAAAGAAAGTACGATGTGTAACAAAGGGATAAGTGGCTCTTTGTGACTTAGATAATGTGATCCTCGTGTCCTTCTTGGACGTCTATGGCACCTATAGCTAATACTGCGTCTTTGACTTACATATTTATGCTTAAACATCATCCTCGCTGAAAAAAAGCCAATTTTTCCCCTAGTTGCACAATGTACTTGTTCGGGTTATTTAGGCCTTTGGGGGGGATTTGAATTGCGCGCCGTAGCTCGCCAATCACCGCGTATTACAATCGGCCGAGTAGTTGCGCGCACTGCCGCTTATCGGCCAAGCGGATGCGAGCGCCGCGAGAGCGGAGGTTTTCGCGCGCCTTATGCACGTGGGGGGTGAGTTCTGTTCTCTCTCCCGCAGAGACCGGTCGATTTTCCTGGCGTGATTCAAGGCAGCGCATCAAACCCGATTTTGGATATTTTAATATTGTACGAGAAGCTCGGCACGTACGTCCTTATCAGGACGGTCGACTTCTCCCTTCGTAAATTGTCTGCGTCGCGTGTGTGTGTGTGTGTGTGTTCGGTGTGACGGAGGATCGGGAAGGTCCGGCCACGTGCGAGCCCCCTCGACGTGCCGACTTCCACACGGCGATCACCTACGCGGCAGGGCCAAAGGGTCTGCCCGTGGTCCAGGTATGGTTCCCTCGAGACGTCGAGGCGCCCTGCGACCAAGAAGGTGCATCCCATACACGTGCAGCCAGGACATTACGTCGCGCTGTCCACGTTTCTACCGTCTAGCCTTTAAGGTAAAAGAGCTCTCGAGCGCGCGTAACTGGTACCTCGCGGCGTTAGGATATTTGCGTTATCACCTTCTCTCTCTCTCTCCCTTCTTTTGTTCCTATCTTAGAATCTCTTTTGGTATGTATAATTTCCTCTTTAGTAAATAAATCATTCGCTTGCCCCGGCTTTTCTCCCTGCCTCGTGGGAGTTTTTACGCCGAGGCAAGTTGTCTTATTTCCCGCGAAAAATTGTGTCTTTATTGATCTACCCGGCCTTCCCTCACTCATTCATTCATATATATATACATTTATTTTTCTAATTATCAGCATTTTCTTCATGGTGCCCCGGGTGAGGAATGAGAGATAGGTTGGTTGGCTAGATGAATGAAATCCGAAAAGCGCATCATATTAAGCGTTCTTAGCGTGCGAGCTGTTATCGGCGCCGTTCGGCCCTTCTCGGAATCGGCTCGTAGCGTCTAGCGCGCTTGCTCGGCTTGACGCGTCGCCGCTGTCGGCGCTGTTCGGCCGGTCTCGGAATCGGTTCGTGGTGTCTGGCGCGCTTGCTCGGCTTGACGCGTCGCCTCCACGCGCGCGCTCGCGGTGTTGCTGGCGATACTTAGGCGGGCTGTTGTCGGCGCTGTTCGGACGCTCTCGGAATCGGCTCTTGTCAGCGAGCACGCTTGCCCGGCTCGACGCGTCGGCTACGCGCGGCGGCCTCGCGGTGTAGCTGGCGATACGCAGGCGGTCTGCTGCCGGCACCGTTCGGTCGTTCTCGCGGGCTGCTCGTGTCATCGGGCGCGCCTTGCCGGCTTTGCGGGCCGACTTCGCTCGGCGGCCTCGCGGCGTGGATGGTGATTCGCGGCATCGAGTGGTGTATAGCACGTTCTCGCCGTGTAATTCTCCCGTTTGGCTATTTGTATAGATGCGCGCGTTGTAATATAGGTTAAGCCGCTTGCGTTATTCTATGCTTAAGTTTACTTTTTCTTGCTACACTAAGTACGTAGTTTAGTGATTTTCTTGGGCGCGTTTTTTGTTCTAAGGCTAGTTTATCATGACTCCTATAGCATTGAGAAAACTGGTGGTTCTACAGGACTCACGTCAGGTAGAGATCCAGGGTCTACACAAACGCGTACTCGATAAGCCGCATGCTTCGCTCAATAAGAAAATAATTCAGGCTCGCATCGACGCCTTGAAGGAGATTTGGGTTGAAGCTCGTAAGACTCATTCTGAGATTACCGTAAGGGAGGATGCGGAAACGGATCAGTACGTCACCGAGGATGGATTTGGCAAGCTGCAGGAAGCGTATGAGAGTGCTCTTGACGAGGTCTTAACGTTGCAGTCGCAGTTCGAGGTAGCAGATGAGTCTACAATTTCAGGCGGACCTCTCAACTCTACGGTGTCTGGGTTTGATTCTCGAGTCGCGAAGCTCCCTAGAATCCCTCTTCCTACTTTTTCAGGAAAATACGAGGATTGGGAGAGCTTTTGTGATTTATTCACGACGCTTGTGCATGATTTGCCTCGGGTTTCCGATGCGACTAAGCTACAGTATCTGAAACTGTGTTTGACCGGGGGCGCGGCAGATTTAATTAAAGACGTGACGACCACCAGCGCTAACTATGCTAGCATATGGAAGGCGCTGAAGGCTCGTTACCATAACCCGAGGCTCATCATAAACAAGCATTTGTCTGCTTTTAACGAACTTCCTCATCTTAAGAAGGAGTCAGCTGAGGAATTGCGTTCCTTTTCGGATGAGGCTCAGCGTATCGTTCGCGCCTTGAAGAATATGGAAGTGCCCGTAGATAGTTGGGATGTTTGGCTCGTGTGCAGTTTATCTGAACGTTTAGATCCAGAGTCGCGCAAGCTGTGGGAGTCGGAGCTTAGTACTAAGGATCGGCTACTCATTGAAGCAGGTACTGGCCAGGATAATACTAGCTCTGCGTACCCTTCTGCTACGTTCCACGATTTGGTCGAATTTCTCGAGAGGAGAATTCAGACTCTTGGCATGATTAGTTCCGAGCGATGTGGGGAAAAAAGGTCGGCTCCTCCTCTTAACTCGGGTCATCCTCGCAAGATTTTTCATGTGAGCTCTTCTCGTACAGCGGAACCAGGTTCCATGAATTGCCCACTCTGTACTGGCCCGCATGCTCTCATGAGATGCAATCGGTTCAAGGAGAAATCTGTCCAGGAACGTCGAGAGGAAGTTAGGCGCCTGCAGCTTTGCTTTAACTGTCTGGGTCGGCATCGAGCGAACTCTTGTTCTTCTTCAGGTCGTTGTTCTACATGTCAGGGCAAACATCACACTCTTATTCATTTCCAGGAGGCAGGAAACTCGCAAGGTTTTGCGTCAGCATCCAATGCATCGAAGGGCAGCCGCTGGACTCCAGATACCAAATCAGCGGTGGTGGGTCTGCATGCGGCTGGATCTCCGATGTAAACAAGGAAGACTCTCCTTGCCACAGCTCGAGTGTTGGTAGTAGGTCCAAAGGGCAAGGGCACGTGTGTGTGGGCGCTTTTAGATCAAGGCTCGGAAGTTTCATTTATATCTGAATCCATTGTGCAGTTACTTGGACTGCCTAAGCGACGTACACACGTGCCACTGTCTGGTCTTGGGGCATGCGCTGCCGGCATTGCTCGTTCGATCACTCAGATCACTCTTCGTTCGGCGGTTGATGCAGGACTTCAGGTCGAAGCAGAAGTATTAGTTCTTTCTAAACTCACTTCGCGTCTTCCTTCCCACGAACTTAGCGAGGCTTTAGCTCGGGAGAAATTTTCGGGTATGGTTTTAGCTGATCCTGAGTTTGCAGTCCCGAAGAAGATCGATCTTATTCTAGGCGGAGATATCTACGGTCATTTGCTTCTTTCTGGGGTGAAAAAATCCACGACTTCGCGGCTTGTTGCTCAGAACACAGTCCTCGTTTGGATTGTCTCCGGACCGGTGGATGCAGACGGATCACGGAGGGCGGATGGTTCTGCGATTGATTCTCCAGTTCAGGCGCTCCACTGCAGGGATGATTTAGATCAGGTGTTGCAGCGATTTTGGGTACTTGAGGAAGTTTCAGTGCCAAGTGACAGGTTGAAGCCAGAGGATGCAAGGTGCGAGAGCTTATTTCGGGAGCCAGATCCCTCTTCCGTCGCTGCGGAGACTCGTCGCATCGCACTGGGATCGCTTTCTCATCTGCATCGTCGGTTTTCTCGTGATCCGAAGCTTACCCAAGCGTACGTTGAATTCATGGAAACTTATGAGAGGTTAGGTCACATGTCGCGGGTTCCTTCGTCGGAGGTCCATCGGTCTGATGCTTGGTATTTGCCTCATCATGCAATGGTGCAGGAGGACGCATCAAAGAGGAAGCTACGGGTTGTGTTCGACGCCTCTCGTCGTACGCGAGACGGACATTCGTTGAATGCTTGTTTGTTCACAGGGGCTCCGTTGAAGAGTGATCTCTCCTTGATTCTGTTGAACTGGCGTAGGTATCAATTCGCTTTCACTGCTGATATAGTCAAGATGTTTCGACAGATTCGGGTGAGGCCGGAAAATCAGGACGACCAGGGGATCGTCTGGGCGCCCGATGCTGCATCTGAACCAGTTGATTGTCGCCGGACTACGGTCACTTATGGGACGGCTTGTGCTCCTTATTTAGCAATTCGCACTCTCTCGCAGTTAGTTGAGGATGAAGGGAACGGTTTCCGGTCGGGGCTCGTTGTCTTCAGTCAGAAACGTATGTCGATGACACATTGGCAGGAGCGGATGATTCGTCGACTGCAATCCGGTAGAGGGTCGAGCTTACCGAGTTTTTAGCTTCTGCTGGGATCGAGTTGGACAAGTGGGCTGCAAATCATCCGGAATTGCTGCCAGACTCGGTACGGCAGGTCACTGAGAAGCAGATCGATGAGGATGAGTCAGTTAAGGCTCTAGGGGTACAGTGGGTCCCATCGCAAGTTGCGTTTCGGTTGAATGCGTCTAGTGTTGAGAATTTGGCTGCTGCTCAAACGAAAAGGTCCGTCATCTCTAATATTGCGCGTTTATTCAATCCGTTAGTATTGTAGTATAGGTCGGATTGCCCCAGTCTCGGTCACGGCCAAGATCTTGATGCAAGATATGTGGATCTTGAAGTGCGAATGGGATTCATCACTGCCAGCTGAGATCCGTGAGCGCTGGTATGATTATTGCAAGAATTTATCTGCATTGCCTTCTCTGTCCATCGAACGTTCGCTAGAGGGTACAGCTGCTTGTTCTTATCAGATACATGGATTTGCCGATGCTTCCTCTCGAGCTTATGCCGCAGTAGTATATCTGCGAATTGATGAGGGTAATGGAAATTGCCGGGTGTCGTTATTGTTGGCAAAATGCAAGGTAGTTCCCGTTAAAACGGTGAGCATTCCCAATTTGGAGTTGTAAGGCGCTTACTCCCTCGCATTTCCTTAATGAAGGAGCTTCGATTTTGATTCCGGACGCTGACCTGCCCGAGTTGCCAGAAAATCGGCTGAACCGGTTCCAGCTACTTCAGCGTATCCGTAACAACTTCTGGAAGCGCTGGTCAGCGGAATATCGAGTGGTTACCATCAAGACTGCCTCTTCCTCCCTTCGACGACACATTGCTCGTCTTTGCCCTTTAGTGTTGGATGCTAAGGAAAGGTGAGCCGGTTTACTCCTTTCTCCAAGGTTCTGGTTCGTCCGTCGGACGAAGGCGGGCGGAATGTTCGGGTTATTTAGGCCTTTGGGGGGGATTAGAATTGCGCGCCGTAGCTCGCCAATCACCGCGTATTACAATCGGCCGAGTAGTTGCGCGCACTGCCGCTTATCGGCCAAGCGGATGCGAGCGCCGCGAGAGCGGAGGTTTTCGCGCGCCTTATGCACGTGGGGGGTGAGTTCTGTTCTCTCTCCCGCAGAGACCGGTCGATTTTCCTGGCGTGATTCAAGGCAGCGCATCAAACCCGATTTTGGATATTTTAATATTGTACGAGAAGCTCGGCACGTACGTCCTTATCAGGACGGTCGACTTCTCCCTTCGTAAATTGTCTGCGTCGCGTGTGTGTGTGTGTGTGTGTGTTCGGTGTGACGGAGGATCGGGAAGGTCCGGCCACGTGCGAGCCCCCTCGACGTGCCGACTTCCACACGGCGATCACCTACGCGGCAGGGCCAAAGGGTCTGCCCGTGGTCCAGGTATGGTTCCCTCGAGACGTCGAGGCGCCCTGCGACCAAGAAGGTGCATCCCATACACGTGCAGCCAGGACATTACGTCGCGCTGTCCACGTTTCTACCGTCTAGCCTTTAAGGTAAAAGAGCTCTCGAGCGCGCGTAACTGGTACCTCGCGGCGTTAGGATATTTGCGTTATCACCTTCTCTCTCTCTCTCCCTTCTTTTGTTCCTATCTTAGAATCTCTTTTGGTATGTATAATTTCCTCTTTAGTAAATAAATCATTCGCTTGCCCCGGCTTTTCTCCCTGCCTCGTGGGAGTTTTTACGCCGAGGCAAGTTGTCTTATTTCCCGCGAAAAATTGTGTCTTTATTGATCTACCCGGCCTTCCCTCACTCATTCATTCATATATATATATATATATATATATACATTTATTTTTCTAATTATCAGCATTTTTTTCAGTACTATTGTCCCATTAGCAGATATTAATATAATTTGTTACGTATGTATACATTTTGCTTTAGCGGTTAAAAGTGCACATAAGAGTGACAGTATTGAAATTAAAATTATATTACTTAAGGTAAATTCAACTTTATACATTGTTGTAAAATCATAAAAGAAATTTCCATGACAAATTAATGACAGTTTAATTTATCAGAATTAATATTTTAGTTATCATAATGTCATCCTTGTATAATATACATTTTTAGTCGCTACAAGTTACAGTTTATTACTTAATATAATGTAATTTATAATATTGTTCTAAAATTATAAAACTAGTTTCCATGCTAAATTTAAGTTCTTTAGGTATAATACAATAGTTTTCAAACGAGACACGATAATAGAATATATTTTTTAAATATGTTAACCGAGCAATTTTGTTAATCCAAAATGTTGCCTTTGCTCTCATTTGAAAACTCATACCTAGAGAGTTGAAATGTTGTAATTAATAATTATCTTTTTATATTAGTAACTTACATTATCAACATTACTTTCTTCGACAATATTGTGTGAAATGAGAAGTTGATTTTCCTCAAGGGAAGTTTCACTCATGCTGTTTACCTATATAAACAAAAATATGACAAATATATTTATTTTTGTACAAAAATAAAATTTATAAACATAAATTTATAGATCATCATATACCTCATCCGAATGATGCAATAAATCAGGAGCAATGGCAGCTTTATATCTTTGAGCTGTTCTTTTTGTGATAGCTTCATCACCAAGCTCTAAATGTCTTTTATATCTATCCATAGTTGTCAACTATAAATTTTTATCAAAAAATTTCACTCGCTTGAAGTATTTTTTATATATCCTACTATTGACATTTAGGTCGTAATACTTATAATAAACAATTTAATATTGAATTTTGGGGCCTGCGGCGGCTCAGTCGGTAGAGTGTCGGATTCCCACGCCGGTGACCCGGGTTCGAATCCTAGTCTCTGCCGATTGATACAAGCACTTCTGTAAAAATTACACGTGCTTTGTTTACAAACACACCGCAGACATCCGTCGTCGATTAGCACCACATGGAAGCACAAACATGGCAACGTTAAAAAAAAAAATATTGAATTTAATTTTACTTATTTTTGTGGTTAATTGTAAAATGTGTAAACGTCACAGCTAAAAAGGCACAGAACTCAGCACACAAGGTTAGCATTGGTTTATATATATATATATATATATATATATATATATATATATATATATATATATATATATAAGAAGAGCAAGATCTTGTGTGTTGTGTTTATATCTATATAGTCTATATAGATATACTAAATAATGTTAATATTATGTGCTCTTTATAGCTGTTACAAACCCTTTTGTATGCCCAGTATATAAACACTATACTACTGTACTATACAGTATATAAATATTATAATCACTTTTTAATGTATAATCATTATACTATAAAATCAATATTAATAATTACTAAATTGTTAGTACTATATTAATAACCTCAGTTTATACAATTACGTATAGTTTATTTTTTGTTGTAAAACAAAATAATAGTACCATTGCGAGAAACTCGAAATTATGGATTTGCTCTAATTAAACGTTGCTGCTAAGAGAAGACTATAACAAATCGTTTGCGATTAAACTACAATGATTGCGCCACTAATTTTATTATTGTATAATTTGCAATATTTATTTAATAATAAATTATTGGTTTTTGTGGATAATCCTAAGGAATATTTCGCCGTTCCGTATTTCTTGTTCCAGCAGTCTTCTGTAACATCGAATGCAATATATTGTATATAGAGTAAGTGTGACCAGTGACATAAGTTTATATAGTATTGTTTTTATATGCGATTGCGCATTTGTGTAGTATATACTTGACACCTTTGTTTTATAGAAAATCAAATATTATATGTATAGAGTACATGGTTAGTGCTATAACTCTGAAAGGAAGGAAAAAAAAATATTATATCGCTTTTTTAATACATCAAGTTAATAAGTGCTTTAACTTTAAGTCGAGTGTATGCAAAAAGTTTATGTTAATTGCAAAACGTAATAAATGCAAAAATGTCGAGTTATTATGCGTGTTTGTGATATCGTGACGACAAACTTAAATATTATTATGCACCAATACGAGACATTTATCAAAAACCCAGTGATAAAATACATATATCACCAAAAGATTGTAATGATTTTCACCCGAAACATAAATACTATGTTTTGTGGAAATCAGTAAACAACAAGAATTTAGAAAGTAGCTTTACTGATAATACTCTTTACCAAGCATACATAGTATGTTTAGGAGGTATTTTTTGAATATAATTTTATTTTATGGATTGATTTTTAATCTTAAATATATTTTTTAAATATAAATTTTGTATTACAGTAACAGAAGATGATGCTAAGTTTAAGGCAGTAAACAAATTGAAACGACATATCATTCCAAAAAAATATACATCAAGTGACTCTAGTGAGAGCATATCTGTCGAGAAATCTGAGGAATCTAAAGCTGTAAATATATGCTATACTGCTTAGATAAAAATTAATTTATTTTATTTAATTATGTATTTTTAATTATTATAATTTACAGCAAAATATTGCACTGATAAAGAAAGTTGTTAGTCAACAGAATTCCCAAAGAACTATACAAAAATTTAAGCAACAGACGCTTTTGAATAACAGAAATTCAATCTGTTTAGATGATGATGTTCCACAACATTTAAGTTTCAATAAAATCAGAAAACACGGTTTAATACGACCAACAGTATCAATAGAAAAGATATCAATCTCAAATGGAAGTACGTTATAAAGTTAATTCTAAGAATATTATTTTTTGTTTTAATCGAGGTTCTCATAACCAATTATTATTTTTTGTTCTAATATTTTGTTCATATTGCATATAAGTCAATTTTTAGATCGTCACTAATAATTAAAATAAAAAAAAGTTTATGTTGGATGCGTCTTTTGTTTTGGCTAAAAACATTTTTTAAATTCGATAGTATTAAATTAAACTACTTTTAACAAATAACTAGCGAGATATTTAAAATTTGAAATTTTTTTTTTAAATTTTGCGACTTTATTAGACACTATATAGAATCCGCCATTTTGAAAATTATTAAACTATCAAATTATGTAGACAGAACATTGTTTTTCTTTTGTGGATTAAAGGTCATTCTTAACTAATACAAAGATCTCAGTAGGATTTTTTTGCATGTTTATTGTGCGAAATAGTACATTACGATATACAAGTGTCGTAGGTGGGATTTTAAGGCACGGCCGAGTTAAGCGATCGAGCGCCGCGAAAATGTCACTAAAGACACGCGTATCGTAATAGTACATTACGATACTAGTGGCATAAGTCGCACTTTACGGCACAGCGTGTATAAGCGCCCGAGCGCACCGAGTGCGCTTAACGCTGTGCTATAAAGAACGACTTATGACACGAGTATCGTACGATTTCTTATGACATGCCGTGGCGTAAACCTCGATTTACCGCACGCTCGTGCAAGGCTGAACTCGCTAAATCTCGGTTTACGCACGTTGTTTCATGAAATATCGTACGGCACTAGGGGGGTAAAGGGATTTCACCCTCGCAGGGACTTATCACCCTTGCTTAGCTCGGGCGATAACGGCCATACGAGGGTGAAACTATTTTACCGCACTAGTGTCTAAATATACTATAATGTTTTAATTGATAACGCTTATTAAAGAAGTTACAAAGTTGATATAAATTGTTTTTATTTTAGATTTATTAAAGACGATAGACTCTAACTTATTACTGCCTCTTCGTTCATCGACGCCAGTCAATAGTTTATCAAAATGTACAAATTCACGTTACGTCAGGAGTAGATCTCAAGATTCTTGTTCAAAGCCACAGGGTACCTTGAGAACACAACTTGAATCTGATTCCCAGTCACGTTACGGCTCACACCGATCACAGAAATCAGATTCAAAATCAAGGTCTACCTCACGACGGTCAAGACTTTCTCGTTCAAATTCACTTCACACGTCTCGGTCTAAGTAACGGATGTATACCGCTAGTTCTGCGTCACGGACGCATACAGCTCCTTGTGCGTCACGAACGAATCGGCCTAAATCAAAAACACTTACGCCTCAGCGTACGCCGCGTTCGCATACGCCTCGGCATACGTCGCGTTCGCGTAGATCTCGGCATACGTCAAAGACGCATTCCCCTCAGTGTACGTCACGTTCGCATACGTATCGGCATACGTCGCGTACGGTTAGACAGAGGCATACGTCGAAGGCGCATACTCCTCAGCGTACGTCACGTCCGCGTACCATTCGGCATACGTCACGGACGCATACCCCTCGACATACATCCCAAACGCATTCATTTCAGCGTACGTCACGGACGCATACCCCTCAGCGTACATCTCAAACGCATTTGTCTCAGCGTACGTCAAGAACACATTCATCTCAGCATACGTCACAGACGCATACACCTCAGCGCACGTCACAGACACATTCACCTCAGCGTAAGTCACAGACGCATTCACCTCAGCGTACGTCACGTTTGCATAAGTCGCGGACGCATACCCCTCCGCATACATCTCAAACGCATTCGTCTCAGCATACGTCACAGACGCATGTACCTCAGCGTACATCACAGACGCATACACCTCAGCGCACGTCACAGACGCATTCACCTCAGCGTACGTCACGTTCAAATACTCCTCAGCATACATCACGGAGGCTCACCCCTCAGCATACATCACAAATGAATACTCCTCAGCATACGTCACGATTGAATACTCCTCAGCATACGTCACAAGCACATTCATCTCAGCGTACGTCACAGACGCATTCGCTTCGGCGTTCGTCACATTCGCTTATGCCTCGACGTACGTCACGTTCGCGTACGCCTCTACGTACGTCACGTTCGCATACGCCTCTACGAACGTCACGTTCGCTTATGCCTCGACGTACGTCACGTTCGCGTACGCCTCTACGTACGTCACGTTCGCATACGCATCTACGAACGTCACGTTCGCTTATGCCTCGGCGTACGTCACGTTCACGTACGTCTCTACGAACGTCACGTTCGCTTATGCCTCGACGCACGTCACGTCCGCTTACGCCTCTACGAATGTCACGTTCGCGTACATCTCTACGTACGTCACGTTCGGGTACGCCTCGACAAGCATCAGGGTTGAGACATCATCATAATTTACGCCGGCTTCCGTCACTGTCGCGTTCACGTTCGCATTCTTATTCACACCAGTCTGTATCGCGTTCAACTTCGCGATCCCATTCGCGTTCGCGTATGCCTTCTCATTCGCGGTCTTATTCACGTTCTCATTCGCGTTCTTATTCGCGTTCTCATTCGTGTTCTCATTCGCGTTCTCATTCGCGTTCTTATTCGCGTTCTCATTCACGATCACGTTCGCGATCGCATACACCTCGTCCTAGATCACGCTCGCGTTCGCGTAGTTCACATCACATAACACCACGATCGCGTCGAGTTCATGAAAGTCTACCACATTCACGTAGAGCACGATATGCACAACAAGCACGTTCACGTACGCACAGTAATAATAATTGTTGTATATTAATTTTATACTATTTTGTTATTTTATGAATTTCTCATGTATTATATTGTTCAACAGGGTCACCAATAGGTCCGCTTAACTTCCTTAAAGAGTATAAACCCAAGCTATTCCGCATGTATGAAAAAAAGTCTTTAATCTAGTAATAAATACTCCTGAAAGGTATCGAAGATACAAGAGCTTTGGAGATAAGGTATTTCGATTAATATGTTTTAATTATTCTAATCTAGATTCGATTTTTTTATACATTCCAACTTCTTTTAGGTGTATTTAGGCTTAGGTGTAAAAGTGGGTAAAAAGGCCTGGAGAGTAGCGAATTATTAACGCCGAACAGGTTTCTTATGCGATTTAGACAATATGCTGTGGAAAAGACGAATATTGGCCAATAGATGTTTGGATTTGTCCAAAGTAAAAACTCCTATTCCTAATAGAAGCTCATTCAAATTATGCACACCAAGAAAAGTGAATTTATTATTATGTACGTTAAAAACATTCTAACATACCAGTATATATAATATAAATACATGATGCGCAATATATATATATATATATATATATATATATATATATATATATATATATATATATATATATATATATATATATATATATGATTCATACGATTTTAAATCGTTATTACAATATTAAATAGTTTATTTTTCCAAAATTTCCATCATGCAAAATAAAATTTTGAATCATATATTTTCTACACATCCAGTATAATTACCGTTTTTTATTCAGAACTTATAAACATAATATTTTCATTATCTCATATAGGTTTGTATGAAGATTACCTAAACGACCATAAGTATTATTCAAAGCTATCTAGAAAATCAAAGGATTTATTGATTAAAAATGCCACTCAACACTTAAGCTATCATATACGTGATGTGAGATCAAACTTGTTGAAAACAATTAATCTCACTTATTACACGGAAATTTCAATTTAAAGTTATTCGTTGCGTGTGCCTGAAAGCACGTATGAAAGACAAAGGGTTAAAAACAAAAACAAATTTGTCTTTAAATATATAATAATATAACTGTATTTTTAAAGTAAATGAAGTGTATTTAGCAAATACTAACCAGAGTTTTAGAATAAATAAATGGTTAAAAAGTATTTACAGAATTGTATAATTTTTGATAAAATCGGACACGAAATAAAACCGTCAAATTCTGCCCGGGCGGATTTTGTCGCCAATTCTGTCTCGTTTTATTCAAAATTATCCGAAAATTGTATTCCAATTCTTTCCGTTTCAATCCGAAATTATCCGAATGTATATTTTCTTGTAGAGAATTGTCCGTGACTAAATATGAATATGTTTTCAATTCTTTCCGTTTCTATCTCAAATCATTCGAATCTATACTTTATTGTACGAAATCGTCCAAAATTAAATATTAGCGTTTTTCCAATTCTGTCCATTTTTATCTGGAATCATCCGATTATACACTTTCTTGTACAGCATTATTCGAAAATAAATATGAATGTCTTCCTGATTCTGACCACGTCTATTCGGAATTATCTGAATATACACGTTTCGTATAAAATCGTGCAAAATTTAATATCAATGTCTTTCCAATTTTATTCAATACGAAGTAAAAAATATTTGCATGTTTTATAGGGAGTCACCCACTTTTAAATAAAAGTTTAAAATATATGGAATAAATAATCTTGTTATTCGAATTCGAAGTCGTAAAAACTTTCATTTTATTTTTTGTTATTGTATTATATTTTTTTAAGGTGGGTCTACAATAATTTTTTCAAAATCGTTAAACAATCTTAATTTTAATTCAAAATTTTAATATGTTATTACTAATCAAAAAAGAAGAACATTACTATGTTTGAGCAATTTTTACTTTCTCAATCCCAATTCATTGAATGTAATGCACTTTATTGCAGTCAAATCAGAGTAAATTCAAAAAGTTCCTTGCGGATTTAAGTTTGACAATATCAATCTTATAAATTCACACTTACTTTTATTTTCATTTTCTATCTTAAATAATTTGAAAAAAATATACATTTATTTTAAAGAAATATATGATAAAAAATACCATTTAGATAATGACGACTCGATTGATCTCGTGGAACTGTAAACTCTTTATTTGCTATTCTAGCGACTCTTCGGAAGTATTTTTACTTACTCCCCTCTTCATAGCTACAAAAATTAAAAAATAATTTATTACAAAAAGGGTGAAGAATAAATTACAAAATATACCATACGATGACATATTAACAACGCACATATCAAGGGGCGCTGTAGCGCCCGATGGCAAGTATAAAGTGTTAACGGTAACGAACTGTGGGGCGCACCGACGCCCTTTTATACACCAAATTCATTAACGTTAATGCTTATTGACTTATATATGTAATCTATTGGCATTCATTTAAAATATATTTATTAAATCTTTCACATAAAAAAACTTTTGCTGAAAAAGATTAATCCTTTAATGAAATAAAGCAGATTGAAATTTAGCACACTAAATTTCTTTTTCTTTAGCTACGTCACTTCCGTTCTCACGACGGAAATAGTTATATATAGTAGTTAGTTATTATATATATATATATATATAATAAGAAACATAACGCAATACTACAACAGTGCGTCTCCTCCGCTTTAGACTTCACCCGTTCTGCGTTCAGTTTTTCGTCTACACATATACACACATACAGGCCATATATATATATATATATATATATATATATATATATAGTACCTGCAGACAGTGCAGACCACAACCACAAAATCTAACCTATTATTAAAATCAAATGTTGAAGGATGAAGGATGCGTTTGTGTCATTTGTATTATTGCGTGATTTGTTTTTATTACGTGATACCATATACAAACATTTATTTATTTGATAGTAACACATAATATACTCATGTTCTATCCAGATATAAAGTCAACGCTGGCTCAGAAGGGTCATTTTAATGAAATTATAAAACTATAATTAATCAAATGTTTGCAAGCTCAGGTTTATAATTACATTAAAAAGACTCTTTTCACCCAGCGTTGACTTGATATCTGAATAAAACATGAGAATATTATAGGGTTCTTTCGAAGGAATTTTTTTTAAATTTATTTTAAGTGAATTTTCATAATCAAATAGGGCTACGTAATGGTTTAGGTAAAATTGCAAAGGTTTACTTCAAGAAGTTTAAAAGAAAATGGAGTCAATCAAACTTTCAAGTTACCCATACACAAATATTTATTTATTTGAAAGTAATGCATAATATATTCATGTTTTATCCAGATATAAAGTCAACGCTGGATCAGAAGGGTCATTTTAATGTAGTTATAAAACTATAATTAATCAAATGTTTGCAAGCTCAGGTTTATAATTACATTAAAAAGATTCTTTTCACTCAGCGTTGACTTGATATCTGAATAAAACATGAGAATACTCGAAAGGTTATTTCGAAGGAATTTTATTTAAATTTATTTTAAGTGAATTTTCATAATCAAATAGGGCTACGTAATGGTTTAGGTAAAATTGCAAATATTACTTCAAGTATTTTAAAAGAAAATGGAGTCAATGAAACTTTCAAGTTACCCATACACAAACATTTATTTATTTGAAAGTAACACAATATAAAAAAAAAGAAATACGCTACAATTAAAATAGTAAAAATTAAGTAATATTCTATTTTTAAAATATTTCTATTTTTTCGAGAATAATAAGAATAAATTTCCAGTCTCTGGAAACGTTGTGAAATATATAAAATATACCTTTCTAAAAAGTAAAATCTTGGCAAGTATAAGTTTCATTATTACTCGCAATATAAATTAATAGAAGTATGTTATTCCCAAAATAAGTCGATCAATTATGAATTTTATTCATAAACTCGAATTAAAATAGTAAAATTAAACTAATATTATATTTAAAAAATAATATAGTTTAAAATATTTCCTTTTTTTACTAATTCTCATAAACTCAAATGAACGCTAAATAAATTAATGAAATCGATTAATATATAGGCAAGTATTGTATTTTTATTTGTATATCAATTTCCTTCTTTTATTAATTAGTATGAAGTATACAAACTATTTAAAAAATATTATAGTTTAAAATATTTCTATTTTTTACTAATTCAGATAATCTGAAATAAACGCTAAAGAAATTAATTAAATCGATTAATAAATTGGCAAGTATTATATTTTTATTTGTAAATCAATGTCATTTTTTTATGAATTAGTATGAAGTATACAAATTAATAATACCTTTCAAATTTAATATTGTAAGACATTAAATTTGACATAAATACATGTTGATAAGAAATAGGTCAAAAAGTCGAACCTCAAACACTGATCTATAATACTCTCGCTACATTACACTTGCGCTACATGTAGTGCGCATATGGCAATTCATTTCTATTATAGGTAAGCTAACTGATACTTTTTGAAATTCAGTCAATATAATATTACGGACAAACAGTTTATACCTCATCTAGGGCTCTGACTTGCTGCCGTCAAGTTAGCAAAATCATAGATTGTTTTTTTTTAGGGAATGTAGAAAATGCCACCTAAGGCACACCCGACTAGGTCCGCACTGCCGGTTAGTGTGGGGCTGGTTGGGGATGTATCCACCGCTTTTGGCTTTCTTTCAGGCACACGCAACTTTTGGAAAATTTTGAAAATTTTGAAAATTTTGGAAAATTTTGAAAATTTTGGAAAATTATGAAAAATTTGGAAAATTATGAAAATTTTGGAAAATTATGAAAATTTTGGAAAATTATGAAAATTTTGGAGAAATTATGAAAATTTTGGAGAAATTATGAAAATTTTGCCAAATTATGAAAATTTTGCCAAATTATGAAAAGTTTGGAAAATTATGGAAAATCATGAAAGTTTGGAAAATTATGAAAATTTTGGAAAATTATGAAAATTTTGGAAAATTATGAAAATTTTGGAAAATTATGAAAATTTTGGAAAATTATGAAAATTTTGGAAAATTATGAAAATTTTGGAAAATTATGAAAATTTTGGAAAATTATGAAAATTTTGGAAAATTATGAAAATTTTGGAGAAATTATGAAAATTTTGGAGAAATTATGAAAATTTTGCCAAATTATGAAAATTTTGCCAAATTATGAAAAGTTTGGAAAATTATGGAAAATCATGAAAGTTTGGAAAATTATGAAAATTTTGGAAAATTATGAAAATTTTGGAAAATTATGAAAATTTTGGAAAATTATGAAAATTTTGGAAAATTATGAAAATTTTGGAAAATTATGAAAATTTTGGAAAATTATGAAAATTTTGGAAAATTATGAAAATTTTGGAGAAATTATGAAAATGTTGCCAAATTATGAAAATTTTGGAAAATTATGAAAATTTTGGAAAATTATGAAAATTTTGGAAAATTATGAAAATTTTGGAAAATTATGAAAATTTTGGAAAAATATGGAAAATCATGAAAGTTTGGAAAATTATGAAAATTTTGGAAAATTATGAAAATTTTGGAAAATTATGAAAATTTAGGAAAATTATGAAAATTTTGGAAAATTTTGAAAATTTTGGAAAATTTTGAAAATTTTGGAAAATTTTGAAAAACGTTGGAAAATTTTGAAAATTTTGGAAAATTATGAAAATTTTGGAAAATTTTGAAAATTTTGGAAAATTATGAAAATTTTGGAAAAATATGGAAAATCATGAAAGTTTGGAAAATTATGAAAATTTTGGAAAATTATGAAAATTTTGGAAAATTATGAAAATTTTGGAAAATTATGAAAATTTAGGAAAATTATGAAAATTTTGGAAAATTTTGAAAATTTTGGAAAATTTTGAAAAACCTTTGGAAAATTTTGAAAATTTTGGAAAATTTTGAAAAATTTTGGAAAATTATGGAAAATTAGGAAAATTTTGAAAAATTTGGAAAATTTTGAAAATTTTGGAAAATTTTGAAAATTTTGGAAAATTTTGGAAAATTTTGAAAAATTTTGGAAAATTTTGAAAAATTTTGGAAAATTATGAAAATTTTGGAAAATTATGAAAATTTTGGAAAATTATGGAAATTTTGGAAAATTTTGAAAATTTTGGAAAATTTTGAAAATTTTGGAAAATTATGAAAATTTTGGAGAAATTATGAAAATTTTGGAAAATTATGAAAATTTAGGAAAATTATGAAAATTTTGGAAAATTTTGAAAATTTTGGAAAATTTTGAAAAACGTTGGAAAATTTTGAAAATTTTGGAGAAATTATGAAAATGTTGCCAAATTATGAAAATTTTGAAAAATTATGAAAATTTTGGAAAATTATGAAAATTTTGGAAAATTATGAAAATTTTGGAAAATTATGAAAATTTTAGAAAATTATGAAAATTTAGGAAAATTATGAAAATTTTGGAAAATTTTGAAAATTTTGGAAAATTTTGAAAATTTTGGAAAATTTTGAAAAACGTTGGAAAATTTTGAAAATTTTGGAAAATTTTGAAAATTTTGGAAAATTTTGAAAATTTTGGAAAATTTTGAAAATTTTGGAAATTATGAAAATTTTGGAAAATTTTGAAAAACATTGGAAAATTTTGAAAATTTTGGAAAATTTTGAAAAATTTGGAAAATTTTGAAAAATTTTGGAAAATTATGAAAAAGTTTGGAAAATTATGAAAATTTTGGAAAATTATGAAAATTTTGGAAAATTATGGAAATTTTGGAAAATTTTGAAAATTTTGGAAAATTTTGAAAATTTTGGAGAAATTATGAAAATTTTGCCAAATTATGAAAATTTTGCCAAATTATGAAAAGTTTGGAAAATTATGGAAAATCATGAAAGTTTGGAAAATTATGAAAATTTTGGAAAATTATGAAAATTTTGGAAAATTATGAAAATTTTGGAAAATTATGAAAATTTTGGAAAATTATGAAAATTTTGGAAAATTATGAAAATTTTGGAAAATTATGAAAATTTTGGAAAATTATGAAAATTTTGGAAAATTATGAAAATTTTGGAAAATTTTGAAAATTTTGGAAAATTTTGAAAATTTTGGAAAATTTTGAAAATTTTGGAAAATTTTGAAAATTTTGGAAAATTTTGAAAATTTTGGAAATTATGAAAATTTTGGAAAATTTTGAAAAACGTTGGAAAATTTTGAAAATTTTGGAAAATTTTGAAAAATTTGGAAAATTTTGAAAATTTTGGAAAATTTTGAAAAATTTGGAAAATTTTGAAAAATTTTGGAAAATTATGAAAAAGTTTGGAAAATTATGAAAATTTTGGAAAATTATGAAAATTTTGGAAAATTATGGAAATTTTGGAAAATTTTGAAAATTTTGGAAAATTTTGAAAATTTTGGAAAATTTTGAAAATTTTGGAAAATTATGAAAATTTTGGAGAAATTATGAAAATTTTGCCAAATTATGAAAATTTTCGAAAATTATGGAAAATCATGAAAGTTTGGAAAATTATGAAAATTTTGGAAAATTATGAAAATTTTGGCAAATTATGAAAATTTTGGAAAATTATGAAAATTTTGGAAAATTATGAAAATTTTGGAAAATAATGAAAATTTTGGAAAATTATGAAAATTTTGGAAAATTATGAAAATTTTGGAAAATTATGAAAATTTTGGAAAATTATGAAAATTTTGGAAAATTATGAAAATTTTGGAAAATTTTGAAAATTTTGGAAAATATTGAAAAACGTTGGAAAATTTTGAAAATTTTGGAAAATTTTGAAAAATTTTGGAAAATTATGAAAATTTTGGAAAATTATGAAAATTTTGGAAAATTATGGAAATTTTGGAAAATTTTGAAAATTTTGGAAAATTTTGAAAATTTTGGAAAATTTTGAAAATTTTGGAAAATTTTGAAAATTTTGGAAAATTATGAAAATTTTGCAAAATTATGAAAATTTAGGAAAATTATGAAAATTTTGGAAAATTATGAAAATTTTGGAAAATTATGAAAATTTTGGAAAATTATGAAAATTTTGGAAAAATATGGAAAATCATGAAAGTTTGGAAAATTATGAAAATTTTGGAAAATTATGAAAATTTTGGAAAATTATGAAAATTTTGGAAAATTATGAAAATTTTGGAAAATTTTGAAAATTTTGGAAAATTTTGAAAAACGTTGGAAAATTTTGAAAATTTTGAAAAATTTTGAAAAATTTTGGAAAATTATGGAAAATTTGGAAAATTTTGAAAAATTTGGAAAATTTTGAAAATTTTGGAAAATTTTGGAAAATTTTGAAAAATTTTGGAAAATTATGAAAATTTTGAAAATTTTGGAAAATTTAGGAAAATTATGAAAATTTTGGAAAATTATGAAAATTTTGGAAAATTATGAAAATTTTGGAAAATTATGAAAATTTTGGAAAATTATGAAAATTTTGGAAAAATATGGAAAATCATGAAAGTTTGGAAAATTATGAAAATTTTGGAAAATTATGAAAATTTTGGAAAATTATGAAAATTTTGGAAAATTATGAAAATTTAGGAAAATTATGAAAATTTTGGAAAATTATGAAAATTTAGGAAAATTATGAAAATTTTGGAAAATTATGAAAATTTTGGAAAATTTTGAAAAACGTTGGAAAATTTTGAAAATTTTGGAAAATTTTGAAAATTTTGGAAAATTTTGGAAAATTTTGAAAAATTTTGGAAAATTATGAAAATTTTGGAAAATTTTGAAAAATTTTGGAAAATTATGAAAATTTTGGAAAATTATGAAAATTTTGGAAAATTATGGAAATTTTGGAAAATTTTGAAAATTTTGGAAAATTTTGAAAATTTTGGAAAATTATGAAAATTTTGGAGAAATTATGAAAATTTTGGAGAAATTATGAAAATTTTGCCAAATTATGAAAATTTTGGAAAATTATGGAAAATCATGAAAGTTTGGAAAATTATGAAAATTTTGGAAAATTATGAAAATTTTGGAAAATTTTGAAAATTTTGGAAAATTTTGAAAATTTTGGAAAATTTTGAAAATTTTGGAAAATTATGAAAATTTTGGAAAATTATGAAAATTTTGGAAAATTATGAAAATTTTGGAAAATTATGAAAATTTTGGAGAAATTATGAAAATTTTGCCAAATTATGAAAATTTTGGAAAATTATGGAAAATCATGAAAGTTTGGAAAATTATGAAAATTTTGGCAAATTATGAAAATTTTGGAAAATTATGAAAATTTTGGAAATTTATGAAAATTTTGGAAAATTATGAAAATTTTGGAAAATTATGAAAATTTTTGAAAATTATGAAAATTTTGGAGAAATTATGAAAATTTTGGAGAAATTATGAAAATTTTGGAGAAATTATGAAAATTTTGCCAAATTATGAAAATTTTGGAAAATTATGGAAAATCATGAAAGTTTGGAAAATTATGAAAATTTTGGAAAATTATGAAAATTTTGGAAAATTATGAAAATTTTGGAAAATTATGAAAATTTTGGCAAATTATGAAAATTTTGGAAAATTTTGGAAAATTATGAAAATTTTGGAAAAATATGGAAAATCATGAAAGTTTGGAATATTATGAAAATTTTGGAAAATTATGAAAATTTTGGAAAATTATGAAAATTTTGGAAAATTATGAAAATTTTGGAAAATTATGAAAATTTTGGAAAATTATGAAAATTTAGGAAAATTATGAAAATTTTGGAAAATTATGAAAATTTTGGAAAATTTTGAAAAATGTTGGAAAATTTTGAAAATTTAGGAAAATTTTGAAAAATTTTGGAAAATTATGAAAAAGTTTGGAAAATTATGAAAATTTTGGAAAATTATGAAAATTTTGGAAAATTATGAAAATTTTGGAAAATTATGGAAATTTTGGAAAATTATGAAAATTTTGGAAAATTATGAAAATTTTGGAAAATTATGGAAATTTTGGAAAATTATGAAAATTTTGGAAAATTTTGAAAAATTATGAAAATTTTGGAAATTTATGAAAATTTTGGAAAATTTTGAAAAATTATGAAATTTTTAGAAATCTGGATAATTGTTATTTTGAAGATGAAATTGTAATTTAATTTTGTAAGTAAATGGTGCACGATTCAAAATGTGCAACTCCCCATTCGCCCTATATGCTTAAAAAAGGGCAACATGCACTTGTCAAAAAAAGTATGGTGTGTAACAAGGGGAGGGCGATTTCTAGCTCGGGTGATGATTTTAGCACTGGCATTCGGCGCCCTCGACTACGACTCGTGTTAAAATCATCTCAGCCTCGCTAGAAATGGCCCTCTTACCCCCCTAGTTGCACAATATACTATTATTTGAGTAAAACAGGCAATTAATAACAATTTTTACAAAGAATAATACATCCTGATATACTACAGCTTTAGTAATATTTCATTGTAAGCGTCTTCACGCAAAATCAATCAAAGAGCCTGTCGAAGGCTTAGAAACCAACTTTTTCTTGCTATATTAACCACAAGAAACTTCCACAACAAATTTGAGAGTTCTACTGCTTTTAGTTGCTTTACTGTTAGATTTGGGTACAAATTAGCCAATACACTGAATTGTAAAAATAACTAATATTATAAGCTAAAAATGATTTGTAGAGTTTTAAATGAGTATGCCTGTGCACATTATGATATATTTGAGTAATATAGATAATTTATAACAATTTTTACAATGAATAAAGCAACCTGATATACGATATGATAGCCTCTACACTCTAAATCAATGAAAGAGCCTGTCGAAGGCAAACAAACAACAAACTTTTGACAACAAATTTTAGAACACTAGCTCTTTCATTTTTGAGCTGTGAGATTTGGGTACGACACACACACACGCGCACACATACACACACACACATACACACACACTCACACACCCACAGCACTATAATAAAAGTTACTGAAAATGTTTTTAATTATATATTTTTTATTTAATTGTAATTTTTCAATATTTGTTTTATCAAATCTACTGGATAAAATTATTAAAAATATACTTTAGTAGAAAAAGGTAATTGTTTGGAAGTATATATTTCAATGAATTATTTAAACTTATTTTGTAAAAATATTAATTTCGGTAGATTTGAACATATAGTGTAAGCCACCTATCCTATTGTTGTTATCCAAGTTTATTTTTTAAAATGCGATAAATAAATATTTTTAAATGATACACAAATAAACTTAATGCTATTGTTATCCCCATACAAAAACAATTACATCGACATTTATTACCATTTATTTGTATTAGATAATTTATTATTTTGAGGTTAGAATGAAGCAATAATGCTGTAAAATAAATGCACTCAATAAAACATAGCTGAATAAGTACTATTGATATAACATATTATATAATAACATGTCTAATTTTATGAATATGCAACATTTAATGTATATTTTGAGCGAATTTGCTAACAGGGTGGCTGTAATAGGTTTAAACAGGTTTTCTTATTTTATTATATTTCTAATTGAAAACATTAGTATTTTGAATATTATAAATTCATTATATTGGAGGTAAGGTATTAAACAATGATATAAAAACAGAAACTCCACCATTTAAGGTCAAGAAAGCAATAAATTCGTATAATATTGTCTAGGAGAATTGTCAGTAATCGAGGGTCTTACCCTATATAGATAAAAATTTTTGAAGATATATATTGAAAGATTAATATATCCGAAAATTAAATTTAATTTCTTAGTTCTACACTTTTGCAAAAAATATTTCACAGCATTATTTACTTACAAACAATTAGCTTTTTCGCCTTACGCTTATATACAATTCAGTCATATTTTCGGTAGATTGCATATTAAAAATAAATAATATTAAAAATAATGTATATAGAACATGCATATTATAAATGAGTACTAAACCCTGAAGAGTTAAAATGAAATAAATAATGTACAATTGCGATATTATTTTGTAGGTTTACCACATTAATTAATGTATATATAGAGATATTTGGATTGTTTCGATTCTTGCTTATTGACTCTAAATTTTTAAAAAGATCCTCGTACCTATTCGATTTATAGCCGAACGAGGACTTTCATTTCGCGGCACTAATGAAGTATTTGGCTCACCAAATAACGGTAATTACTTGGGTTTACTAAAAGTAATTGCAGAATTTGACTCTTCTCTGAAACAACATATTGAATCTTATGCACATAATGGTCGAGGAAATGTGTCATATTTATCTAAAACTATTTGTGAGGAGTTCATAGATATCTTAGCAAAAAAGATATTGGAGCATATCAAAGATGAAATAAATAAAACGTTTTATTGGGGCTTGATTGTAGATTCCGCTTCCGACATTTCTCATGTCGATCAACTATCGATTATTTTTTGATATTATTTAAATGGTCACGTTTATGAACGATTTTTCTGCGTTTTACAAATAAATAGTCATAAAGGTAGATCTTTAAGTAATGAAATACTTGAATTACTAGAAGAGCATGACATCGATATAGCTAACTGTCGAGCACAAACCTATGATAATGCCAGCAATATGTCTGGAAAATATTCTGGACTGAAAGTGTGTTTGAAAGAACAAAATGAATTGGCATATTATGTCCCATGCATTGGCCATTCATTAAAATTAGTTGGAGAATGCAGCGTGGGTGAATGTATAAATGCAACGAATTTTTTTGGACTTTTGCAACGCTTGTATGCATTTTTTAGTGTTTCTACACATAGGTGGAATGTGTTAAAAGATCAACAAAATTCGAAATTAACAAGTCTTTAAGGGACTAGGTGGTCATGTAGAGCAGATGCTACAAAAGATTTAAAAAAGAATTTTGATGGTATTTCAAGGCTTTAGAAAATATATATAAAGATCAAGATCAAAAGGCAGATACTCGACAAGAAGCTGCAGCTTTGCTAAATAATATAATAAAACTTGAAAACGTTTTTATGACACTGCTTTGGGAGCGAATTTTAAACCGCTTTCACGTTACTAACAATTACTTGCAAAAAGTTGATGTAGATTTAATTACAGCTAACAGTATGCTGTTTTCCTTAATAGATTTTGTCAAAAATTTGCGAAATGAATTTTTAAAAATAGAAAACGACTTCAAAATGCTTAGCACTTTTGTTATCCAAGAGTATTTTGATTCAGGAAAAAGAAGAATAACAAAAAAGTTTGTAATTATGAAGAAGAAGTCGAAAGTTTAAATACCTCTGATAAATTTAGAATTCAAACATTTTACGTGATTATCGATAAACTGATAGCAGAATTACAAAAAAGAAGTGATGCTTACAATAAAATAACAGAATTATTTGGCTTTCTCACTAAATTATTAAATATGCACATTCATGAAATTGAATCTAGAGCAACAAAACTTATACAGGTGTACACGGATGATTTACAAAATGATTTAGTTTTTGAATTAGAACAGTTTATACCACTTCTAAAGCTACAACCTAAAGGTTTTTTTTCCAATCGAACAGGCAATACTGAAAAAGAAAATGACGATACTTTATGTCCATTAAAAGTTTTAAACTGGGTAGTAGATCGTGACATGATATCTGTATTTCCAAATGTCTATATATCTTATTGTAACAATTCCCATAGCAAATTATTAGTCAGAAAGGTCTTTTTCAGCATTAAAAAGGATTAGAACATGTACAGGTCAACAATGCTTGACGATCGTTTATCATCTTTAGCACGACTAGCCATTGAAAGTGAATTACTTAGATTACTTGATTTTGACGATGTGATACAAGAGTTTGCAAAAGCAAAATCAAGGAAAAAAAATTTTAATAAAACTTAAGCCGGCATGAATTAAAGACTAATATTTGTTATCTATGTTTAAGTAACAAATTTACTAATGTTTAATTAATTACTGTAAGACTGTACCAATAATCAAAAACGTTCATATGAAAAGATTATATTAATTAATTACAATCCTGGTCTAAAAATCCTTTTCTTTTTTTTTTGGTTGTAGCATTGTCTTAGTGTCTAAGGGGGCCTCCCAGTACTTTATTGTCCTGGGCCTCATGATGCCTTAATCCGGCCCTGACTCGCCTATCAGCAGAATCGCAACAAAATTAGGAAGCAGACCATGCATGCTCTGCGCAATCGCGAGTGCGGCAGGTTGTGCTACCAGTGACTCCGTGTTAAACGCGTGATAATGAAAATGCTAATAATTTTTCTCTCACGTACTCTGGCTTCCTAAAAATATATCTGAGTCACATTTAGACTAATATATACCAGTGTGTTTAGTTATATCAAAATTTGGATGGTAATTCTATGACCGAGATTACTACCTAAATTTATATTTGTGTGCATATATGACCAAAATCATTTGGTGATTAGAAAGCCCTTGAATGTAACTAAAAATGTTTGATAAAACTGGACAGAATCAGATACGTTCTTATTTTCTGAGTATTTTATAGATTCGGGATGAACTTGGAAAGTATTGGGCATAATCGGATATAAGTTGATAGAGCCGCATAGAATCGTAAAGTGAAGAAAAACACGAGTCACACTTTATTTATATATGTACACATACAACCAAGATCATTGCACGATTGAACAGCCCTCAAATTTAAATTTAAAGTTTTGGACAAAAGTGGATAAAATCGTATCAATTCTAAATTTATCAGTGTTTTACAGATTTCGGACGAATTTAGAAAGTATTGGACAGAATCGGACACAGTTAATAGAACTGGATAAAATGTATAAGTAAGAAAAACACGATGAGTCACATTTATATATGTACACATATAACCAAGATCAATTGCTAATTGAAAAGCCTTTGATTCAATTTAATATTTTGGACAAAACTGGATGGAACAGTTTCAATTCTAATTTTTGAGTATTTTACCGATTCTTTACGAGTTTTGAAGATGATCGAACAGAATTTGATAGAGCCGGCTATAATCAGAAAGTAAATAAAACTTGATTTATTCCGAATTTGTATGTGAGGTTATCATAGTAAATATCATTTGACAATTAAAACTACAAGAATTTCAAGTTAAAATTTTGGATGAAACCAGAAAGAATTTGACAAAATCGGATTTACTTAGTTTTACCGATTCCTGATGTATTTGGAAAGTATTAGACAGAATCAGACAAAATTTGATACAACTGGATTGATTTTTCTCTATTTCAATAAATATTCGTCATATTAATTATTATTTGGCGATTAAAATGCCTCTGATTTCAATTTAAAGTTTCGGACGATACCGGAAAGAATATGACGAAATCGAATTTACTCGGTTTCACCGATTTTTTATGAATCCGGACAAAATCGTATAATACTGGATAGAATAAGACGGTTTCGGAAAACGAGTCAGGCGATTTCGGATGATTTTAAATGAAATCTTACAAATACGGAAAGTACAACAATCCAGTTTGATCCTAATTCATCCGAACTTTTAACCAGGAAATCAATTTGATGCACATGAAACATGATGAACATTGAAAAACACGATTAAGGATGTAGCCCACTCGAGAATTGTCAAAATTTACGAAAAAATTGATTTTTAAAATTTGATATATATCGATTATATATGAAGCTTCAAAAATTTTACAGGATATTGTTCTAAATATTCCTTGTCATCTCAATTTTTTTCAAAAATTTTCCATCTTATATTTCACAGATATAACCGTTTGAAAAAAAATGACGTTGTCGTGTATACAAAAACATGGGAAATATCTTTTTCAAAATTTCGGAGCGGAAAAGATAGGTAATTTTATACTCTTTCGAATGCATCTTCATTGGATCGATGATATTATTTCTAAGGTATTAAAAAACACGAAACACTAAAACTCAAATTCGGAAAACCGCTAAAAAAACAAAAAAGTATCAAAAAACAAAAAAATTACTGTGCCGCCTTCCTTTAAGAAAAACCAAAATAATGAGCTCTAAAACATTAAGTTTCATCGTATGTATGCAGAGTTATGCTGGTAAACATCCACACACACACACACACACACACACACACACACACACACACGCACACGCACACGCTAACACACGCACACACACGCACACACACACACATATACACACAATATACACACACACACACACACAACACACACATACACACACACACGCACACACACACATATTCATACAGACATTTTCTAAAAATAGTGTATTTTGATTTCTTAAGTCTCAAAACATTTTTCTAACATATTTTTAGCAAAAGTTTTTGTTTTACTATCACAAAGCTTCCTCTGTGAGGAAGTAAAATTTATTTTGGCAAAAATGTGCCTATTGGTATTTAAAATGGTTGTGAATTTTTTCACATTTTCCAAGCCCATATATTTAAAGTTGTTTCAAGCTAAATATGACTTTATTGTCAAAATGTGCATTTTATTATATATATATATATATATATATATATATATATATATATATATATATATATAGTACTTATGCCATTTTACGACTATGGCAGTTATTTTTGTACTGAAAAAAGCTATCTGCATAATTTTTGGTGTAATGTTTCGAGTGATCAAAACCACTTTTTTCAGGATTTTAGTTTTAAACTGAGTTTAAGTAATCGGAAGGGGCATTGAAAAATTTTGGAACCATTTTTTATGAAAACGTCAGAAAAATTGCTAAAAATTCCTATGTCGCATTATTTTTAACTGATTTAATTTTGTTGAATAATTGAAGGTTGAAATGATTGAAGGTTGCTAAAAAATGTAAAAAATGACTACATGTTCATATTTAGCCTGGATGAGCTTTGAACCTCACGGTTTTAAAAAATTTGAAAAAAAATCACATATATTCTACGTACCAAGAGAAACAATTTTACGGAAGAAATAAAAAAAACAATTTTTTTATCTTGGTTTGCCAGAAAATTACCCATATATATGTGTATAATTTACGAAACACTGATTGTCTTCAAATTAATATTTTTATTACCGATCAGACTTCAAAGTGTTACCAACAAATTTGTGGTGTAGTTTTAGAAATGAATACGTTTTACAAATAATATGAACATTTATACGATAATATTAATGAAAAAACACTGAACAAATGGGCATTTTTAAATGTCACATGTTCTAACACGTGTAACTTTTGTTACCATTCTTCGAAAGCAATTCCACATCGCAAGGCTCTTTATTACGTATATTATAATTGAAATATCCAAAGGAAATTTTAACGAATTTTGAGGTATCTATTAGCTTTTAAGGGAACTTTTCAGGTCTGTAGGGTTAATGAACAGAAAATTGATTCTCGACTGGGCCCCACCCTTAAGAGGAACAGACACTCATGTTCACTTAAAATTCCCTTTAATTAATTAAATTTTATAATTATATACTTGATACGTTATCATTATAGTTCATCATAATAACTATACTTAATAATTTTTTTCTAAATTATAGGATTTTAAAAAGTAAAAATGAAAACGAGTTTTTGATTAAATTTTAGTATAGGCTTACGTAAAATAAATAAATCTCTATGTATGAATTATATATATATATATATATATATATATATATATATATATATATATATATATATATATATATATATATATATATATATATATATATATATATATATATTAACATATGTATAATAACTCTATAAAGAAATTTAATTTGAAATTTGTGTAAGTGCAGTCTATTGTGTATTTGTGATGTGCGCATATACGTGATGTTTGATGGCGCATGACAACTAAGCAATATAAGTTGTAACCTATACTTCTATCAGTTCCTTCATTGAAAGTTGTTTCTGAAAATAGGATTTTGTAAACATGAATGTATTAAAATGAATATTATTAAGCAAAATATATTTGCATCGAGTTCGGGTGGAAAGTAATATAATAACAAAATATAAATTTCATTTATGACAATTAAATTTTAAGTACGTATAATTTACCCCAATAAAAAATCCTTTACTTTGAGGAAAGTAAAATTAAACTAATATATTTTCTTATTTTTCAGTTGAATTGCACCGTGCGTATAACAAACCAAATGCATTGCATGACATTAAATCAATAAGACGTAAGATCGTAATACAATACTACGTCAGCTGTTAACTCGTAATCAAAATTATGTTTAAGTGTACATTTAATATATTACAGTTTTTTATCAAACAGAAAAAAATATGTTTTTCTTATTTAACTTTTTTCTATGAACTTCTGAACCTTATAAGTTTGGTTAATCCTACGAAAATATATAATTCTATAATTGCTAATCATCTAGAAGAAATAGACTATAATATCAAATTTTATATCGAACCACAATCATATAAAAATATAGAATTTTCTAGAGATAATGAATACGATTACATAAATAATATTTTAAGAAAAAACTTGATTAATAATTACGACACAAATCAAAATATGTTTGTTTATGAAACAACTGCTAGTACAATGAAATATTCAAAAGAGTACAAAATATTTGCAATTGAATTTCATCGAGTTGAAACTCCATTTATTATTGGAATTTGGATTTTCTTTGCAAGTGTGGCTAAAATAGGTAAGAATCCTTTTTCGATTTAACACAAACAATTTTTTCAAGCCGTTATTATATTTCAAATATTTACTTAGATTAAAAATTAACATATCATATTCATAATTATACTTTATTAAATATAGATTTTGTTAACTATAGAAATTATCGATCCAATTATAAATATACTAGTTACAATGACAAAAAAATCTCATAGAAATTCCCTCGCAGTGAAAAATTAAGTATTAAGAATAATGTAAAACTTTTTTGTGTTTTTATATAAAAAGTTATTAATAAGTAAAACTTTAATGTATTTGATGAGGAAACATAACGTTAATATATATCTACGCTAATACATTCATGTATGTTATTGGACATTCGTAGTCTTCAATATACGTAGATGAAAGCATATTATAAGAAAATCTCTTGAATTCTTTAACATTGACAGTACCAATATCTTATCGTAATATTAAAAGGAGCTCGTATCTATTGTCCTTGTCTAATTATATTTTTGCTATTTATTCAAATAGTAGTTTGTTAATTGAAAAACTAAGAGTCGTCCCCAATTCTTAGTAAAATAAAGAATATTTGAGACCAAAACAAATATTTAACATTATATCCTTTCCGAGAATACTTCCAAACGCGAAAATTGTGGTTTTTCGAATTTTAATTTCTTTTGTTTTATGTTTTTTTTGTTAATAAAAAATTATAATTCAAAAAACTCCAATTTCTCAATTAAAAAAAAATTATCCCATTCTTTGATTAACTTTGAAAAAAAAAACGGTTGTTAAAAAATTTTACGTAGCACTTTCAGTTTCCGAGAAAAAAATGCTTTACGTTGATAAAAAATTGCCAAAATGAAACTTCAAAAAATTATAACTTTTTAAATAAGCATTTTGCGAAAAAAAGTCTAGCAATATTTTTTGCTTAAAGTAACCTATATTTTCATAAAATAATACTTACGGATCGAAAAAGTATTTTTTTTCTAATTTGTTTACACATTTACATTTTAAACAATTTTTGACCACTTTAAACAAAAGAGGACCAGCGGATTCGTATTCTACGGGTAAAAATACAAAATAAATAACTACTTTCACCTTTGGACACCCTGTTGCATACGAGAAGGTGTCCGACTTCAGGACTATGTGTTTCGACTATTAGTTTTTAGTCCAGTAAACGAAGGTCTGAAATACACTTTTCACCCCCATCTCTGCAATGTGGATATTTAGTATCTTTAGTCAATTAGAAACTTTTTTTCGTACACATAAAAGTTAAAAATGTGACGTAGGGTGGTAATATAGTAAACAAACCTTTTTTGGCTTTTCTCTCCGAAACAGTGAACAATATGCAAAAACGGTTTGCAGCACATTATTCAGGAGACGATAATGCATAAAAAAGGACCGTTAATTAATTTTCCATGAGTGAGAAATAAATAACAAGAGTGATTTTTATATTTACACAACGCCAGTATATCTATATACATGAACAGAAACTGTAGCGTCAGAGAGAGTCGTTGCCATAACGTACCACGTGACAGTGCACCGAAGCGTCTGCGGTGCGCGTACCCACATACACTTGAGTGCGAGAGAGAAATCAGATTCCCACGTCTTTTTCAAATGTATTCATCGCGTTATTTGCATATAAATATCGTTTTGAAATACGAATATATGTATTTTCTTATATATCTGTAATATTATCTTATATATGTATATTCTTATAACAAAAAAAAATTTTCTATTATGTACATGAGTCTTGCTAGTGAAGTACACATGATTATATTTTTAGAATTTTTTTTCGCAAAATGGCGATTGTTTTAACAAAAAATCGTGTTTTCGACGAAAAAAATCGACTTAAATTGTTTATAACTTTTTTTCTTGTTAATCAATCGCTAAAATCATGTGTACTTCACTAGATAATCAAACAATGAAGCTACTGTTGAAATTTTAAGTCAATCGGATGTAAACTTTTTGAGTTCTACTGCTTGCCGATTTTGAAAACATGGTTTCGAGAAAAACGCGCTTGAAGTTTCAAAATGCTATAAATCTTAAGAATCGCAAAAATATAGTCCATAATAATTTTTTCACCTTCAGTCTGCTATCACTGCACCATATAATTGTCCTTCCAGGACCTTCATTTCCTCTTCTTCTTTTTTTTGCCTGATGTAATGCTGCGCCTGGCCTCTTTCGCGATATCGGACATACGATGCTCAGCGGTTTTGACGATTGGCGTCCGTTTCCACGCAAAACTCGTACATGTTTGGTCCAACAGTCAACCCAAGAGCATCGTAAACGGCAAACAGACCCGAGAAGCCGTCATTGAAGATAATAACGGCTACGTCAGTCGCAATGTCAACTATAGTCTTACCGTTTGACACCGTCTTTGGAGCAATTGACCACACTACAGCATTAAACGACTCGTTATTGTTCTGAGTATACGCACCCAAGCAGCGTGACAGAAGGTTGTCGGAGCTGAGTTCATTATAAATGGGTTTTATTGCGTTAAAAACATCCTCATGCATTGGACTCTTGTGCTTGTACGTTGCAAGTGTACCAAGCGCTGTACTGCGCTGCCAAGAACACCAAGAGTCTACTCCGACGGGACACGTCTCGTGCTGTGTATTCTCCTTCGTCGACATTTTATGAAGTAACGTTGCCCAAATTTCATTCCGCATTTTTTCGACTGAACAAGACCTCTTGTTGTTTTTTTCAAATTGCGCAGACGCGTTCCCATGCGCTTCTGAACGTGTCCGACACATACTTTTTTTCGACGATGAAATCTTTATAAGGTTTTGAGTCGACTATACCTTTACATGTTTTTGAATCGCCGTCGCCGATATATTTCAAATATTTCATATTATGAAGTTTTTCTGAGCGTTTGAACATTTCTATAACTGCGTCGATCTCCATTTTCCCGGCACTACCTTCATGGTTGGCATCACAGTTCTGTTTGTGTGAAGGGTATACCTCTTCGTATTCAGCAGTACCTTCTTTTTTTTGCCAATATTCACACACTTTACAGTACTTAGATTTTACACACACATCCAATACTATACCTTGCCAGTGTACCAACCAATCAAAGTCACCAATCCGAACAAAGACGTAAACCCGCTCTTTCGCCAAGATCCATCGCCTGACACCGTGAGACCTTCTTTTTCATCTCGTTCGATAGAAATTTCTTTTTCTTTAATCGCTGATTTTTTCATAGATATAATTCGAACAGATGAAGTAGCAGTGGCCATATTAGATATGATCTTACTGTAAGTTGTTTGAAAAACAGGCTTTGCAAGATCCATCATAGAGCAGAACTTTTTTATACCGTTGATACCTATGCCTATGATGCGCATTGCTAAAATAAGACGGCAGTTGATCTCATAAGCACGACCATTTATTACAGGACAGCTGTTAATATCAGCATCACCATAGTTCGAACAAGACACAATAATTTTGAAGCCTAGTCCACGCTTGTTCGACTCTAAAAACCGCACGTCACCATTACATTTTTTGCATACTACTAATTCAGAAAGAGCAGTATATACAACGAAAAAATTGATGAAACAGTAGCCGAAATTATTATCAACATCGCGGTCACGGTCTAAATCAGTAGTTTTCAATTTCTTAGCCGAGGTACTAACGTGCTCCGAATCGCCTTCGAACGAATGGCGGTTAGGCGGGCGTCGATTACTAATTTTACTCCGTTTTGTACTTGTACTTCTTGTTTTACTGCCTTTGCGGCCACTGTACACCTTTTCACTCATAATTAAGTACTTGTAAATATAATTCACAGTTAAAAAGTAAAGCAAAACTCAAAATAACAACGTAAATAACGAGAACGGCTGATCGACTAAACACAGGGCAAGTGTGAGTAAACACGTGCTGTAAAGACGCTGTAACTGTCGTAATGTCATGTAGCGACCTCTATAATTCAAATTTAAAACACGATATCGATCGTAGGTAACTTCTACTAATTTCCAAAGCCGCGAAATTCAAAAAAGCGAGTATCGCTAAAATAAGCGAAAATTGTGATTTAGGAGCATCAAAGCTGTTTGGAAAAAATTGATTTAAAAAAATTTTGAGTTTAAATCGGTACTTGGGTGTTATGGATTTTGATTCTAGGATTGTTTTGGCAAGATTTAAGCCAATAAAAAAATGGAAAAAAAAACAAAAAATTTGGGGGATATAACCCCTTAAACTACTAACATTGATTTCTTCACTTGTGAGTGTGCCAATATTTATATTATTTATTTCATTTAATAAAGTTTCACTGGTATCTGTTATTTTATTTTTAGCATTATTAAGTTCGCTCGTAACCTTACTACAGTGATTTTCAAATTTATCAATTAATTTTTCTTAAAGATAGATCAATTTTCTTTTGAAGAATAGGTTTTCATTATTAATATCTTCTAAGTGCTTACAGTGCTCTGCATTTACCTGTAAAAACTTCATCAGCTGGGAGTTCTGCTCAGATAATCGCGATTCGATTTTTTCCACCTTACATACTATACGTCTGACCAATCCCTGCATTGATGATAAGGGCTTTAGTCTGTTAGTAATAGCATCCAACCTAGACTCAATCGAAGCGTTATGTCTGTTCAGAGCACTGTAAACATTTTTCGATGTGTTATTGGCAAAGTCGGTTATGAAATAAATTGTGGCTCCTTTTCTTAGCACCGATTCAGTGAGTTGCTTAATCACAGAGATGTTTGCAGCATTATTGATACTATTATCAGTACGCAATGTATGCGATACCTCTTGGGGCGGAGACGAATTCACAGCTTGCGGACTGATCGACGCGTCGCTCGTAGTCTTCTGTGCGGCATTCTGCTGCGTAAGTAAAGACTCCTCACCACTTGTTGCTGTCTTACTTTCATTGACTTAGGTCGCTCCGCCTCCCTTCTTCTTCTTTACCGTAGTCTTGGGCGTGGCTGATGGCGTGCCGCGTAGTGGCTGAGTGCTGAAGTGGGCGGGGAATTGCCCTGGCAACCGCAAAGGTACAGTGCTAGGGGGCGTCACCACTCACATACCATTGGACGGCTTCAGATTTCCCGCCTTTTTATTGGAGGTTCATTTAGAGAGAAATGATAAAAAGCAGGAGGTACACGTGACACGTTTAGCACACCACTCACGTTTAGAGAGATAGATAGATAGATAGATAGATAGATATACGGTTTATTCATCCATGACGAAAATTCTTACAATTGTATGTACATATAGTTAAACAGTTAAAATATCAGTTAATTAATACATTCATTATCTTATATTTAACATTCATTATAGTGTTTCTTAAATAAAAAATATCATCAATTGCTGTAACAGTTCGTCAGTTTTTAAAATTTAAAAATAATGAACTAGTCATAGTCAATACATAATAGGACAAATATAATGAAGATAACGAAATACAATACAAAATAAAATAAAAAGAATACATACACACATTCCACCAAAATAGCACGTAGATCTATAACGTCAAAAAATATAACACACTCATTCATCAGACATGCTTACGATTCACGCTAATAAATACATTTATACTTAACACTTAACACTTAAAAATAAATAAATTAAATAAATAAATTAAATAAATAAATAAATTAAATAAATAAATTAAATAAATAAATTAAATAAATAAATTAAATAAATAAATAAATTAAATAAATAAATTAAATAAATTAAATAAATAAATTAAATAAATAAATAAATAAATTAAATAAATAAATTAAATAAATAAATAAATTAAATAAATAAATTAAATAAATAAATAAATTAAATAAATAAATTAAATAAATAAATAAATTAAATAAATAAATTAAATAAATAAATAAATTAAATAAATAAATTAAATAAATTAAATAAATAAATTAAATAAATAAATTAAATAAATAATGTAAATAAATAAATTAAATAAATAAATTAAATAAATAAATTAAATAAATAAATTAAATAAATAAATTAAATAAATAAATAATTAAAATAAATAAATAATTAAAATAAATAAATAACCTAAATAAATACTCAAAATAAATTAGATTAGATTGGGAATACACAGAAATGAACGAGAACAATTTATTTATCAGTTTTCGAAAAGTTCACCTCTGTGCCTTCCCGTCACCGTGTAATTGTTTAAGGTGCCTGCCTAACGTCGTTTTAAATTTGCAAAAAGATGGCAGACACCTCACACTGCTTGGGAGCGAGTTCCAGAGATGCGAACCTTGAACTCTAAACGAGAAAAGGCCCTTATCGGTGCGCGACCCCAGAACCGAGAGCTCCTTCGTACCACCCCTACTTGAATTCCTGGCTTGGTTTTTTTCAAAAAGGGCAGTAAGATATGGTGGCTGTTGCATGACAATAGCTTTGTAAAGCAGTAGCCCCATAAAATACTCCCTTCTTACCTTTAGATTCAGACAGCCCAGTCCTTCCCTGTAGGAGGTGATATGGTCATCAGGCCTAACACCACATATGTATCTCACACACGAATTCTATAAACGTTGTAGTCGTGTCTGAAGCTCCCCTGACACGTCAAGAAGAACCACTGAGAAGTAGTCTAAGTGAGGCAGTACCAGTGCACTTGCCAGCTGCTTCCGTAGTACCTCCGTGGTGCAAGAACGGAATAATTGCAGACTATACAGAGCTCTATTTACTTTCTTACTTACCGCATTTAATTGCGGCTTCCATGTTAACCTTCCGTCCATCACCACGCCGAAGTTAGTAACTGTATCGACAAAGGGGACGTGTACGCCGGTCTGTATCTCAATGCCTTGCAAGTCAAGGCTCTGAACCTGTTTGATGTTGTGATCAGATCCAAAGATAATCGTCTTTGTTTTGCCGTCATTGAGGCGCAGGCCAGCTGACGATGCCCAATTCGACACTGCTCGTGTTACAGCCGACATGCGACCGATACCATCACGAAGACCTTCCAGGGTCACTTGAGTGTAGTTTTGCAGGTCGTCAGCGTATCGTATGTGTTCTACACCATCTAAGTCGAGTGCGTCTTGTAAGTCATTTATGTAAAGGCTGAGACGGCCTGTACCTATACCCTTATTATCAAGAACGGTACCATTAATTATTATTGTTAATGTTAATATGATATTAACATTAGTAATTATTATAAGCAAAATAAATTAGTTAATACATTTAGGATATAAAAAAACGTAGTATTAATTAAAAGTTAGTTTTTTTATAAGAAATCATTTAATTAATTATTTAATTATTGCGGAAATGATTCGGTTTTATATTTGTTAACTAAGATGATACGGCGGGGCCAACGTAATGGCTAAGAACGCGCGCGTGTGCATATACACACACGAGCGCGCAGACATACGAAAGCGTGTTCAGCGAGGAGCAACGAATTCGCGAATATTGGAAGAGTGGGGATTCGCGAATATCGTGAGAAGGAGGACGGGAGCGAGAGAGATGGAGAGAGTGGGCTCGGGTATATATCGGCGACGCACAGCCGAGGAAGCACTGAGTAATCTCTGACCTCTCAAGCCGTGGCTAGCCAGCGAGCAGGCCTCGCGCTCGGGATACTAGGGTGAACTCGGGCCGCTTCTTGTGGTGAACACACGGTGATGTGGCGAATCCTCGCCTATCTACCGCGTGTAATCTCTCTCTTTCGCTTCCCTCTATCGCAACACCACTCCTCTTTAAATGTACTTTTACCCTCAATAAAAAACCAAGTTTCACACTAATAATTATAACTCATTTATCCCCGCCTCCACCTATTATTCGGGTGCGCCGGACGTCCTTCAGTAGCCACTGGAGGGGGAAACGCGCTAACGAATTTCGTAAAAGGCATAGCTCGGGGCGGCCAACGCGCTGCCCGAGACTACGTCTTCAGGGTTTTACCCGAGAAAAGCGCGTTGGTGCCTTTCTCGGGGTTTTGACTGCTTGCCCGGCGGAGAGCTAACGCGCCCTCCTGCTGGTTCGAGTTAGCATACCAAAACCCAAAGCATAGTTGCACTTCTGCAGCTCCGACCTCGGCGGCTGCAGGAGCGTAACTATCAGGGGGAATCCAGGAAGAGGTTGTTTCTCGCGCACTTCTTCGGGTCCGTACGCGAACCGCGTGTAACAAAAACACAACTGGAAAACGAACTCTCCTACGTTGGAGTAGAAGAACGGCTTAAGTCCGTCACGTTGGCTGAAAAGCAAGGGCCCCAGAACTGAACCGTAAGGCACGCCAAGATTGGTGGTTAGCCAACCTAAATCCCTTTTTGTATTAGTGACGACTTTCTGTCGTCTCTCCATTATAGACGACTTAAGCCGCAGGAGAACACTCCTGGAGAAACCCATGCGCATCAGCTTACGCAGCAGTTTTGTGTGTGAGATGGTGTCGAATGTTTTACTAAAATCAAACATTAACAAAATGGTTAAAAATTTTTTCTTGTTACTAATGCCTGTTCTTATGTCTTCCGTTAGTTTTAGTAGTGCTGTATGTGTATTGTGATACTGTCGAAAACCAGTGTGCATCGGGTTTAAAGTGTCGTTTTTTCGTAAAAAGTCAGTTATTTGGTCGTGTACTATTTTTTCCAGGACTTTGGAAAGGAAACTCAGCAGAGCAATTGGTCGAAAGTCTGACACAGTGGATGGGACAGGCTTCTTCTTCAAAGGCACTGATTGAGCCCCTTCCAGGAGGAGTTGAAGATTTTAACAATGTGATCTCCCACACTCGGAAGAGCCTTAGCCACTATACCTTAAGGGATGCCGTTTTCTCCTCTAGCCTGTGACGAGAAATGGGCAACAGCCAGGACCACGTCTGAGAATCGAAATTCTAGAAAAACAAAGCCGTCATCACTGGCAGTGGTCAAGAAGTTGTCAAGTTCTTCATCACTTTCACTTTGTGAAATCGACACCTCTGCCAAGTGGGCATTGAGCTCTTTCGGCGAGAAACCATGAAGCTCCTCTCTTGTTTTTGACAGAAGGCCCAGAGCCTTGAGCTCTTTCCAGATGTCTTTCTCGTTATCAATAGCATCGAATATACTATTTCGCAAATACTTTCTCGTGTATCCTTAGTTCGTAATTCAGTTTCTGCTGCAAGGCTCTGATACTTCCGCCACAGTCTGTCGTCTTTGGTCCGAGCATAACGTCTTCGTACTGAGTTCCGTTTTTTGTATAAATGTGTCAGTTCAGCATAAACCCATGGGGTATTCATTTTCTTTTTCGGTGTAAATTCTTTTAAGGGCCAATTTTAGCCATGAGGTTGACACTGAGGCACTCTAATTGACTGTCAACACCTGCCGCAGGACCATCAAGCAGTGATCAATCACAGTCAGCTAGGTCAAACAGGAGGTGGTCTTGTTGGATCGATTTAAAATCCCTGTAGCTGAAAGAATCAGCCACAGGAGATGCAGCAGTTTCGACCCCAATCTCGACCTCTATGATGCTATGATGACTGGAAAAGGGCGCCGGCTGATTGCCGCTGCTTAGTACAACGTCATTGTTATCTGTCAGGATCACATCAATCCATGTGTGAGAATCTGTGAGGTTATGAGTCGCACCATGATCGACTATTTGAAGGTTGAGATCATCAGTCAACCGCCTGATAAATCTTGCATCGGCTGACGTTCCAAGTAGGTTCGCATTCAGATCTCGCATTATATTTTTATGACTAAAATCTTGCGTATGAGTAGTAAGTTTGTCTGTTAAGTCGGAGCCCTGTAAAAACGGTACGTGTGGTGGTCTGTATATCAAAGCAACAAAGACGGGGGAAGGCTGCCCTGCTGAATAAATAAATAAATTGGCCTTGAATGAGTTATGAATGTATAGGACCAGCCCGCCCCCGAGTTTGTTGCGATCTAGTGTAATTAGTGAGTAGTCGTCGATCTGAATGCGATCACTCCCAATAGCAGGGTCAAGGTGCGACTCAGCAACTCCAAAGAGATGGTAGATAGGACCAGCTGAAAGATGTTGTTTAATCATGCCAAGGTGCCCCAGACACGGTGATCCTCGGCAAAATTCAACCGAAACGTGTTTGCACTTTGGATTTTCCTTTTGCATATGATTTGAGGCCCTTTCAGGACCACATTTCAATAGAAACTAAAATGGAGGAATGAGCACTTTTTTTGTTAATTCAATTTTGAACATTTTTTATGGGTAGGCAATGATGAAAAATTTTTTTCATGGGTAATCTAGAAAATTTATTTTTATTTTAGTGTTTAACAATTGAATTATACATTAATTACATATTTACAGTACACTTTGTCACAAATATGTACAGCAGTGTATGTTACATTATAAATATAAATTTAAAATAATGTTCTTTTTCTGTTGAAAATATTATCGTGGTAAAAGTTAATATAAATCATATACTTTCAAAGTATTTTAAAAAATTAATTGAAACTGTCGAGCATGTGTTTGTATATCTGAAAATTCTAACGATGGTAGTGTACAATAATTCAGTCAGTCCTTTTGTAGCAGTCTATTTAACACCATGCCGCCGATTATTATAAAAAATCACGCTCGTACTCATGAGGAAAATCGCTCTGTTATTTGCTTACTTTGTTGGGATAAAAGTAAACGGATTATTGACATAACATCAGCTTTGAGAGATAAAATATGTAAACTGTTTAAAAGTTATGACGACAAAAATGAGTGCCTTCCAAAAGTAGTGTGTGCATCTTGCAAGTACAATTTATACCGTAAAAATCTCAACGAAAAAAAGATCTCGCCAATAGATTTTTCGCAATATAGGTTGAAGAAAGATACACGATCAAATGCAAGTGCAAAGTGTAATTGTTTTTTTTGTGAACGAGCAAGAAAGAATGGCAAGGGCAAAGTTATTCCCAATAATGTTTTTGAAACTCAACGTAAGTCTCAGCTGAATGAAGAAAAAAAATTGTATTCACACATGTTTAAAGAATTTGAAAAGGAAGCCAATGATTGGACAGAGCACTGCAGTGTTCAGCGTGAAATGACTCACGGAAGTCCTTCTTTTAAAGGAAACAGTTGTAAGATATTGTTAAATAATATCGATTTCTTGTGATCCAACCGTAACCTGGGTTGTTTGAAATATGTGGATGTATTTGAAAAGTTCAAAACCGTTGTTGACTCTTGCTTTACTGTTTCTTTAAATCCGAAATTTGTTGAATATATAGATGCGATCAAAGATGCGTATCTATCTTTAGGTATATCTGTAACACCGAACGTCCACGCAGTTTTTTTTCATGTAAAAGAATTTTGTGTTGAACATAATCTCGGTCTCGGCTTTTATAGTAAGCAAGCTATGGAAACAGTGCATTATAATTTTTCCAAAACATGGGCTAAGTATAAAGTGTCAAAAAAACATCCAGATTATGCAAATAAATTATTAAGAGCAGTCTGCGAATATAATTCACAACACATTTGAAATGTTCTTATACTTATTAATCTTATTATGCTTTCATTGCAGCATAAATTGTGATTATTTCTGTATATATTTGCGAGAAAGTGTACTGTACATATGTAATTAATGTATAATTCAATTGTTAAACACTAAAATAAAAATAAATTTTCTAGATTACCCATGAAAAAAAATTGTCGTCATTGCCTACCCTTAAAAAATGTTCAAAATTGAATTAAAAAAAAGTGCTCATCCCTCGATTTTAGTTTCTATTGAAATGTGGTCCTGAAAGGGCCTCAAATCATAGGCAAAAGGATAATCCAAAGTGCAAACACGTTTCGGTTGAATTTTGCCGAGGACCACCGTGCAGAATAGAGGTAACATTGACAAAACCTGCTCTCAGTCCCCAACAGCAAACCCCCCAACAGTGTCTGCGGATAGTCAATTTTTTGCGACAGTCTCCTTTTGAACTCTTGACGGAATAACAGTCTTGTCAATTACATTCGCATTTTCAAGATTTTTTGTTATCTGTTCGATAGTTGGTGCAGGTATAGTAAAATTCATGGGAGACGGAGCCATCACGCCTCTTCACCAGGAAATGGCTCCCGCTATGCCAAACGTATTTAAAATTAAGTCTCATCGCAAGGGCCTTGAGACTTCTATATTTAATAAAAGAGTCCTTTGTTAAAAGTTCATTAATAAAAATTTTCCCGTTAATAATCCCATCCCTTGTGTCCTGGTCAAGAGCTGCAGTGTCGACGTCTCTAGTATGAAAGCTTGTAATAAGTTTTCTTGCTCGCATAATTTTTTCATCTAACACACTGCTGAACAGGGTAACAACCCACGGTGACCGTCTGCGTTCACTGTTTACATCTGCTGATGCCACAGCAATCGGCTCCTCTGACCGAAGCAGGATTGCGCTTATTATTTCAGATTTCTGTGTTGATAGGAGGGTACGGCACAGTATTGCGCTTATTATTTCAGATTTCTGTGTTGATAGGAGGGCACGGCACAGTATTGCGTGTGCAACGTCTAGACGCTTGGAGACACTACTGTCAAATATATTAAAAATTATTAACTCTGTGTTAGTGCTTTTACTGTTGTTACTATGCATTGTCCTTCCATCAACTATTTTCACCCGCGTGCTTCGTGCAGGTGATGCTGCAGCACCATTATTGTCAATATTATTATTAAAGTGACTAGATATTTTTTATTCTGTAGTCGTCATTATTGTTGTTACTGTCGTCATTGGTATCGCCTATATTGCTACTGTTGTCATTTAAAATGTTATTGGTTATACGTTTGTTACTATCTTTACATTTGTTAATACTAATTGGTAAAAGGGAAGTGTTTTGTATACTGGGGAGCACGGCAATTCGATGGTTTTCAATTTTATTTAGTATTAGTTGATTATTTTGTTGAATATTCTCTACGTTATTCTCAATTCTATTAATAGCAGTTTCATATTTAGTGTTAATGGTTTATTCTGCTATTATTTTTTCGATATTCTTTATTATTACTATATTATCACTTTCAATTCTATAATTTTCTCAGTTTTAGTTTTAATGTCATTTTCAAATGTATTTATTGTTAAATTTCCCATTATGGTTTGCGTCTCAAGGTTATTCTGCTGTAAGTTATCTATTTTTTCTAATAGCATATTGTAATCTATCTCGACTTTATTCAACAAATTGTTTGTTGTGACTTTACTGTCATGTAATAATTTATTATTAATTTTTAAATTATCAATTTCTTGGCAAAGCACTTGATTTTCTTTCTTCATCTCTTCCAGTTGGGAGTGTTGTTTTGACAGCTTTTCCTCAATTTTCTGCAGTTTGGATTCAATTGATGGAACAATTGCTTCCAATCTGCCTTCAAGAGAGGTGCAATGTCTAGCAAGTGCATTGTCGATATTTTTTTAAGTAGAATTGGCGTACTCCACCGGGAAGGAGACCGTTGTCCCCTTTTTAATAGTAGTACTGTCTAACATTCGTAAAACTGACGCATTCTCTTCATTAACGCTGCTGTTGTTCCTTGAAAGAAATGACTGCGATGTGTCGTTTGCATGGATTGTTTCCCTACTCTTGACCATGACGACGCTCGGGGATTCCCCGCTGTGCTCAGCTCCTATGTTGGAAGTAAGCGGGCTCAGTGACATCACGGGAGACTGTGCGGCCACTCGGAGCTGGCTGCTGGTGGGGGCGGGGCGTATCCCTGGCAACGGAGAGAGTGCGGAGTTGGTGGGCGTGACCTTGCTCGCCTGATTGTCTCGCGCAGCCGTTACTGGTTTTTTATTGGCCGGAGTGGACGCGGCTAGCTCTTTCTCTTTCCCACTCATGTTGTTCTTAGCGTTCGTCGCGCGCGTGACTACCGACTCGAACAACGATCACTTCGATTCTATGCATGCCTGGCACGCTATAGCTTTAGTTTGAAGCTGAAGCACATCTCGTTGCACGAGGGTAAGTACTGCAAGAGGCTTGCACGCCGGATAACAGGTTATATTACATATGCAGTACTTACGTAGAGAATTGCTGCTCCTAGGGACCTCCCCGAAGATGGCGTAGCTGTCGACCATGATGATGGTGGCGACGAAGATGAGTCGTTCTGCGAGGGAAAGGTAACGCTGTTGTGGCTAGGATGCAGCAGGTATCACCTCAGTAGTCGCGTAGTTGCAATTCGAGTCGGCAGGTGGCGCCCTGGTAGTACTGGCGCTGCGTGCAGAGTGTCCTGATAGAGGTGGCACCTCTAAGTTGATTATGCCTCGAGCTTGGCTCCCGCCACTTGGCCGTTTTCAGCTCACTTAACCTCAAAAGCTGGCCGGGTGTTGCTGCCACTCAGATGTTCAAAGCCATATAGATTGACCAGTTGAAGCTGTGTTTTGTCGTTACAGCTATAACTTGCATGCACTATTGTGCAAATACTAGAACAGACCGGCTCACAGACACAGGAGACGGTAGAGTGGGGCGTAAATGCAGGAGCAAAAGCACTAGCAGGTGCACCTAGCACGATAGCAGACGACGGTGAGAGAGAGAGAGAGAGAGAGAGAGAGAGAGAGAGATATAGAAAGATAGATAGATAGATACATAGATAGATATACTTTGTATTCATCAAAAACGAAATTCTTACAATTGCATGTACATGTAGTTATAATAATTAAAATATCAGTCAATTTTATGTATTTGTTATCTTACATTAACGTTCAATTATTGCATTTCTTATTAAATAATATTATTCGCTGTATCAGTTCGTCAGTATATAAAATTTAAATGTAATGAACTAGTCATAGTCAGATATCACAGAAACACGCTTCGTCAAAAAGTAATACATAGAATAAAATAAATACAATAGAGATAACATATTAAAAATAAAAAGAATATATACACATACTTTACTAAATTTTTACGTATAACTATCACGTCAAAATTTAAAACACACTCATTCATTATACTTTTACAATCACGCTAATAAATACATTCACACCTAACAGTAAACGTATTGAATAAGTAAATAAATTAATAAATAACTAAGTCGAATAAATAAATAAGCCAGATAAATAATTAAATTAAATAAATAAATTAATAAATAACTAAGTCGAATAAATAAATAAACCAGATAAATAATTAAATTAAATAAATAAATAAATAAATTTAAATAAATAAATAAATTAAAAAATAAATAAATAAATGAAAATAAATAAATAAATTAAATAAATAAATAAATAAATTTAAATAAATAAATAAATTTAAATAAATAAATAAATTTAAATAAATAAATAAATTTAAATAAATAAATAAATTTAAATAAATAAATAAATTTAAATAAATAAATAAATTTAAATAAATAAATAAATTTAAATAAATAAATAAATTTAAATAAATAAATAAATTTAAATAAATAAATAAATTAAATAAATAAATAAATTTAAATAAATAAATAAATTTAAATAAATAAATAAATTTAAATAAATAAATAAATTAAATAAATAAATAATTCAAATAAATAAATATCCGAGTCAGATTCAGATTGGGAATACACAAAGATGAACAAAATAATGTATAATGCGATTCTCGAATAGTTCACCTTTATGTATTCCCGTCACCATGTAATTGTTTAAGGTGCTTGCTAAACGCCGTTTTAAATTTACAAAAAGATGGCAGGCACCTCACACTGCTTGGGAGCGAATTCCAGAGGTGCGCACCTTGAACTCTAAATGAGAATAGGCCCTTATCGGTGCGCGACCCCGGAACCGAGAGCTCTTTCGTACCACCTCTACTTGAAGTCCTGGCCTGGTTTTTTTCAAAGAGGGCAGTAAGATATGGTGGCTGCCGCATGACAACCGCTTTGTAAAGCAGCAGTCCCATAAAATACTCCCTCCTCACCTTCAGATCTAACCAGTCCAGTGTTTTCCTGTAGGCGGTGATATGCTCAGCACGCCTAACACCACATATGTATCTCACACATGCATTCTGTAGACGTTGTAGTCGTGTCTGGAGCTCCCCTGACACGTCAAGAAGAACCACTGAGCAATAGTCTAAGTGAGGTAGTACCAGTGCACATGCCAGCTGCTTCCGCAGTATCTCTGTGGTGCTTGAACGGAATAATTTTAAGCTATACAGAGCTCTATTTACTTTTCTACTGACCGCATTCAGTTGCGGCTTCCATGTTAACCTTCCGTCCATCACCACGCCGAGGTTGGTGACTGTGTCGACAAAGGGAACGTGTACGCCGGTTTGTATCTCAATGCCTTGCAAGTCAAGGTTCTGAACCTGTTTGATGTTATGATCAGATCCAAAAATGATCGTCTTTGTCTTGCCGACATTGAGGCGCAGGCCAGCTGACGTTGCCCAGTTCGAAACTGCTCGTGCTACAGCCGACATGCGACTGATACCATTACAAAGACCTTTCAGGGTCACTTGTGTGTAGGTTTGTAGGTCGTCAGCGTAAAGTATGTGTTCTACACCATCTAAGTCTAGTCTAGTCCACAAGAAGCCGGCAATTTAGGAGCGCAAGTTGTTGACAACTTGCGGCCACCTATTTTGCCATCTAAGTTCTTTCAAAATTTTTAATCTTTTGTAACTTTAAATTAAAATATCCACAATGATGCTTTGACCACGCTAGTTAAAGATTCTAACACCTTACGTAAATTACGTTAGACTTTAGTAGTATGTCATTTACTTTCGGTGGAACAAACAGGCTAGAAAAAATTCAAAGTCATGCTATTCGTACAATACGCAAATCTAACAAAGTGCTTTGTTTTGAAGGATGTTTGAACTATGTTTTCTGAAAGTTTCAGTTAAAATGGTTTATATACACATAAGTTTCAGGGGTACCAACCTGATGATTTTCGATAAAGTGCCTTTATTGTACGGGCTGCAACTTTGATTATATGAAATGGGTTTGAACGTACCAAAATAGAACTGAAAGTTCTTTTCAAGATGAAAAATTTTAAACGTGGTAGGACTAAATCCGTTTGATTACGTAAAATGGCAAATGATCGAACATAACCTAAAAAACATAGAATTTCTGGTTTATATTTAGTTTTGCATAGGTGATCCATTGAACTGCCAGGGCGGTTTAATACTTTCTTTCTAAAAGATTATAAAAAGACGAAGAAATTCTTTTTTATTTCGTTTAAAATAGTGCTTTTGGGTGTCTTGTAGAATTTTATTAAAATAACCATTCTTTGTTCATTATCGAAAATTCAAAATATTTTTCTAGGTCACATATGGGACTTGAGGGGCTGCAACTAGTTTTGTGAGCCTTTTTTGATAACTACTTTCATATAAAAAATCGGAAGAGAAAACTGAGAACTAGGTGCGCACTGATTTGTTCATTTTCGCTGGCCTGCCACGCACACACACACACACACACACACACACACACACATATATACACATATATATATATATATATATATATATATATATATATATATATATATATATATATATATATATATATACATATATATATATATGTGTGATGATTCTCTGCGAAATCTAGAATAAATATATATAATAATAAAAAAATAGAAAAATTTTTTTTGCGCAAAAATATTCCTCTAACAAGTAATATGAATTATTTTAGATTTCTTTGAGCCCTTATATTTGAAGTTGTTTGAAGCTAGATATGACTTTAATGCTAAAATAGTCATTTTTATAAATTTTAACAAGATTTGATTTTATTTTGATTTTTAGGCACAACCGCGACACGAAAGTGCCTTATATTTTCGCTAGCGAAAAATGTCTGCGATATGATATCTCACCCAATTTTTGACCAATCGGGCTGAAATTTTAGAAGAGATCTCCTCCAGCACAATATGAAATTCTATTTTTTTTATGCCGATCCTGTACGTATTTTTTAAATTGCGAGCACTTTTTGCTTATTTTTACGTGTTTTTACGTGTTTTATTTTAATTATTGTTACACGATTATCTCCGCGAAATCGTAGCGGATCAAGCTCAAATTTTTTTTTAAAACTCCTAAGTATAAAAACTTGATGGTCCTATTTTGAGATTAATCCTGCAAATATACGCTGAATGCAGCGACTATAAAAAAAAATAAGTATTCTACGAGAAAAAGTTAAATAGAAAAGTTGTAGATCTTTGAAAAATACAAGTTTTTCCCATTGACGTCTATTTATGAAAATACTTTTAACTCCAGTTAACCGGCCAAAAACGAATTTTAACATCGAAAAAAACAGCTTCTTACCATATAACTTTACATCTATGCATTTTATATGATAAAGTTAAATGGAAAAGTTGTAGATCTTTGAAAAATACAACTTTCTTTTCTTGACACCAAGACGCGAAAATGCTTTTAAATCAAGTTAATAGTCCAAAAACGATTTTTGACCTCGAAAAATGCAGTTTTTTACTATAAAACTTTGCAGGTATGCATTTTACGTAAGAAAATTTAATGAAAAAGTTGTAGATCTCAAAAAAACACAACTTTTTATGGTAGCAAATATATTTTAAAAAATGCTTTTACACAAGAAACAGCCTAAAAACGATTTTTCATACACATCATTTAATAACAATTGCGGTGCAGCCCAATCGATCTTAAAATTATTTAAAGATGTCCCCTTTTCAAAAAAGAACAATATTCTTTTACTGATTTCTGTAAAAATAAACGGATAATAGTGTCAGCGTTAAATGTAAGCTTTAATTTAGCGCTTCGCGCGAGCTGAGTTCCTCGTGCCTCTAATGCAAAATGCGATGCGATGCAAGGCGCGGAGAAGCTTAAGAGCGAGCGCTAAGCACTCGCTCTGAAGCTCCGGAGCAGGCAAGTCACATGCAGCAGAAGGCCGCGTGTAGCGCTCGTTTTATATAAGTATTGCACTGCTGCCTTTTTCTGACTCTGGCAGTCACTTTTGTACTGAAAAAAGCTATCTTAATGATTTTTGGTGTAATTGTTCGAGTGATCAGACCCACTTTTTTCAGGATTTTTAGTTTTAAAATGAGCTTAATTAATCGAAAGCGGCATTAAATGGTTTTGGAACCACTTTTTATAAAAAATTCAGAAAACTTGCTAAAAAATTCGCTGTTGCTATTTTATTAAGAGATTTAATTTTGTTGAATAAATGGTGGTTAAAATTTGTTAAAAAATGTAAAAACGTAGCTCATATTTAGCATTGATCAACTTCAAACCTAAGGTTTTCAAAAAATCTGAAAATCACACACAATATACATACCAAGAGGAACATTTTCACCGAAGACATAAAAAAGAAAATTTTTGTTCTCGATGTCCGAGAGAATAACGCATATATATATGGTGATTCCACCTGAAGTGAGCAAGAAACAAATTTTAATACTCTGAAATTTTACGATAATGATGTATTTCATACCCAAAATATGTAAAAAAAATATCAAACCCTACCTCTATTGATTCAAGATTTATGCCAAGATAAAAACATGTTTATTTGCATTATTTAATTTTTCTGAAAATGTATGAATTTTTATCTCAAGAACTATAAAAGATAAAGTTCTTTAGTCCATGTATTTTGGAAAGAGAATTTGATGCAAAATATGATAGTATTTTTTGAATTAACAAATTTGATGATATTGATTGGTCCAAATTTCTGCCAGGACTCCGATGAAATTTTAAGCTGAGCGCTACAATCAATTTTGTTGATAAAATTTTCAATGATAATTTTACATGTATATTTCAAGATAAAATAAGATTCATAATGATACTACACCTCAGTTACGAGAAAAGAAAAAAGAAATTAGCTTATTTTACGAAAGTTAGACTCTTATACGATTTAACATGTAAATCTGTTTCTGATAAAATAAGCCAATTTCTTTTATTCTTTTGTCGTAACTGAGTTATAGTATCATTCTAAAACTTATTTTATCTCTAAATATACATCTAAAACTATCATTGAAATTTTTTTCAACAAAATTGCTTGTGGTGCTCAGCTTAAAATTTCATTGGTGTCTTGGCAGAAATTTGGACCAATCAAAATCATCAAATTTGGTAATGCAAAAAATTCTATAATATTCTACATAAAATTATCTTTTCAAAACACAGGGACTAAAGTACTTTATTTTATATAGTTCTCGAGATAAAAATACATACATTTTGAGAAAAATGAAAATAATGTAAATAATCATGTTTTTCAGCATAAATCCTGAACTTACAGAGGTAATGGTTTGAAAATTTTTTACTTATTTTGGATGTGAAATGCATCATTTTCGTAAAGTTTCAGAGTTTTAAAATTTGTTTCTTGCAGACTTGACGTGGAGATATTTTTAGCGCTTGGTATAATGAAAATGAGCATCATTATATTTACGACTTTGAATGAGAAATTCTTGTGTATTGCCGCTCTGACGTCGAGGTCTTGAGGCGTACATGTTTGGCTTTTAGGAAAATATTTGTCACTGTCGGGGGTACAGATTCCTTTGTACAGGCAACTACGATCGCGACAGCTTATTCACACGTATTTAGAAAACAATTTTTATTACCCGATAGCATAGCTATAATTCCGCCAAACGGCTATAGATGCGCCGACGAGCACTCGCAGAAATCCATCGAATGGTTATTGCAGTGCGAGCGTAAAGTAGGTCGAGAAATAATACGTGCTGGAAGAGCTGGAGAGTTTAGGTTAAGCTAGAGATTTTTAGTAGATGGGTATTTACACCCGGAAGCTGCAGCTAACGTTCACGACAGGAGTACAGTTTTCGAATTTCATGGCTGCTACACGCACGGATGTCCAAAATGTTTTAAAAATAATTGCGATAAAATTTTAATGTCTGGTCGGCTGTTTAATGAATCTTACGAGAACACACGTGCAAAAATCGCGTGAATAAAGTCTCTAGGTTACGAAACGTGTGAAATTTGGGAGTGCCAATTCGAACGCATAAAATTTGAAAATCCAGAAATTTTTTGTCACGTATCAAATCATCCGCTTGTCAGTAAAATAAATTTAAACCCGCGCGATGCTTTTTGCGGTGGTCAGACAGAATATATCGTATCTATTCACTGTATCCTTAAGTGTTTAAGAGAGGATAGTTTGCATTCGGACGCGTAAAGGGCCTCGTGAACTGTAAAATTTTGCCTCCGCGTAACTTATTTCTACCTTTATTATCTATAAAAATGCACAATCGACTATTATTCGCACTGTGTTGTTCTTGCTGTGAAGAAATGCTTCAAGACGAGAGCAACTACGAAGAAATTCACGAGCGTGAATTCACTGGCACATGGGTAGCCGATGAGTTGAGAGTAGCCGTTGAACTTGGATACGAAATCACGGAAATATACATAATTTGGCAGTATCGGAGGACTCGCTTCAATCCGCGCACGGGTGAAGGAAGCTTGTTTGACGGTTATGTAAACTTATTTTTGAAAATAAAGCAGCAAGCGAGCTCTTCGCTATCTTGGTGCGAGAATGAGACTAGTACAATGCGATATTTGCAAGAGTACGAGTGAAATGAGGGAATAAAGTTAGAGCGCGAAAACATAGAAATAAAATGCAGGTTTGTTTGCCGTTGCAAAACTCTGCTTAAATTCTTTTTGGGGTAAATTTGGCTAGCGTAGTAATTTGAAACAATCTGAAGTAATAAAAACGCGGAAAGATCTTCTTAAACTCGAAAAAGAAGTATTCGATGTATTTCCCGTAAGTGATGAAGTTTTGTATATTAATTGGCAATTTAGAGAGGAGGCTGTGATACCCGCCCATCAAACAAACGTCATTATTGCCGCATATACTACGGCACAGGTTGGTCTCAAATTATATAGCCTAGCGGCTAGAATTCTCTACTATGACACAGATTCTTGTATGTTCATGTGTAAGGAGGGTGCTGCAAACGAATACAGCTTCCCTCTCTGCTCTTTATTAGGTGATATGACTGATGAGTTGAAACGTTACGGGGAATGAACCAACATTCATATGTTTGTATCCGATGGCCCAAAATTTTACGGATTTCGTGCACTCACCTCCTCTGCGGGTGATATTATAGTGCTGCAAAATCAAGAAAATATGTTTAAATTTTATGAATTTAAAAAAAAAAATTTTGAAAGTATCAAAGTTCTTCTCGATCGTACATTTTGCTATGAGAAAAATATACACATTCTGAGCAATGCTGAGGTAAAAGAAGAAGAAAAAGAAGAAAGTGTGTACAACATTATAGAAAATTTAAAGCTATATGACGTATGATTACTGATGACGTTGTAACGCGCGATGAAACACAAATGTGTTCCATTGTTTTGAAAAAAATACGAAACATCTCTCTCTCTCTCTCTCTCTCTCTCTTTCTCCCTCTTAAGGTCTTTGTCTCATCCTTCACTCTGAATCGTTATAAAAATTCGTCAACATTATTTATTTTTATCAGTTACAAGGACGGATACGCTCTGGAAATATTCGTTTACTTGTTGCGCATGCGAACCTACGGGTTGCGGTAAAACATATTCGTAAAAAGATTTCTTGCTCACTTGACAGCGAGGGCGACGAGGGAGGCATTTGTGATACATGCTTTAATTGTATACTGTATTTGTGATGTATGCTTTTTGTATACCGCCGCCGCCGCCGCCGCCGCCACTGCAGTACCCATGCAAGAGCTTGAATTCCGAGAGGGGCCCCCGCAGCCACATAACTACTCTAGAAAAAGAAGCGGCCTATTCTCGACGGTCTGATGCGCTAGTCATCGAGCGACATACTTCTCAATTTATTTACGAAAGGTAGTCATCACGTTATAAGCGTTATCTTAATTACTCAAAATATTTTTCATAAGGTAAAATCGCAACGCGACTTAAGTTTGAGCACAAAATACATGGTAATTTTTAATAATGTTCGAGACCGCACACAAATTCAACACCTTGCGCGTGAAGTATATCCCGATGATCGTAAACTTTTACAAGAAGCTTATCTCGATGCGACTAGAAACTTTCACTCTTATTTGTTTCTCGATCGTTCGCAGGCTACTCTCGATGAGTTTTGCGTGCGTACCTGCATATTTCCAGACGACGAGCTGCACTGCGTATTTGTGCCGAAATGTTTGAAATGTCGATGAGAGATGAAGCATTTATAAGAAAAACGAACTAAACCACGATACATCAGTGTATCAGTGAGAATTGCTAAGACAACATCGAAGTATCGCTTTAGTAAACGTGGAGACCCGCTACCCTGTAATTTTTTACGAAGAAAAACGTGATACTTTTGTTTGTTCTGCAAGATGATTCTACTGCCCGAAGAGTCGCTCGAACGTATAAGAGGCGAAGCGGGGAACTACGAGGCGGTTAGCGGTTTAGCCTCCGCCGCCTCCGCCGCCACCTCAGTCAGCCGCGACTTCTACGAACGAAAATTCTATGCAGACCTGTGGCGATAATTTATCTAGACTGAACTCTGAAATGCACGATATGCTATATTAGAGAAAAAATTTAAATGAACTCGAAAAATGTATGAATTATTTGTAAGTTTTACGGTGATATTTATTTTTTAAAGAGAACGAACGTATCAGCGAGCGTGATTCAGAACGCCAGCTAGAGGAGATCCACGCCACGCTTACCCCGCTCACCGAAGACGATATACTAGAAAGCGTATCTGAAACTTACAAGCGAAATGCAAAACTTTTACTTTGGCACTGGAAATCTTCAGCACCTGTACGATTAAAGTGAGATAATGCTATAGTGGTTACGGTAGACGAGAGAAAAATCGAATGATCGAATATCATTGAGTGGCTCAATGATGCTGTTAAAAAGAAGCAAAAAAAGTTCGATGATGACGCACCCATTGAGCGTGTTGAATTCGCGAAATTCATCAAAAAGTAATTATCATTACGTCCACAAAAATGGCGATTTTATACACTCATTAGATGGAACGTATGACGAACGAATTAGATCTTTTTACTCTTCCGGCTATTCAGACATCGATAGAAAGTAGTGCTTACTTGAATTACAAGTCTGTGTCATCACTCAGCGAGGAGGGGGATGTACCCTTGCAATTTGTCGTGCCAAACGCGAGCGATCATTACATAAATTTAGCGCATACTATACTTTAAATGTTGATACAAACGCTGGAAATGTTAAAGTTGCGTCAGTTAATAATTTTTAGCATTCCATATTTAATCAGATTGACGTATTTTACAATCAAAAACTCGTTTCACCACCAAATAACGCGTACCCTTACAGGGCCTACATAGAGTTACTACTAAACTATTCTCTCGCAGCTAAAGAGTCGCATTTGACGGCTACTTCATGGTATGAAGATACAGAAGACGCTTTCGAAACTGCGCAGAATGCTGCAGCTCGCAAGCCGTGAACAAAGATGCTCAGAATCGTCAATATTTTACGCACAATGACGTGCAATCCTTCTTGCATCTTGACCTGCTGCATTTAAAGTGCATATAAAAGAAGCAACGCTCGTCGTTCGTTCATCGTTGGCGTGTCTTACTACGCCAACGCATTAGCAAAAAGTACAGCCAAATATCGGATCACATGTGTAGAGGTGAAATCGTTCACACTTCACGTGGGAATTCTCGGTGATGCAATTGAAAACGTCATATTTGGGCAACTACCGAAAACAATAATCATTGTCTTTGTCGATAATTGAGCATTTAATGGAAACTGTAGATTTAATTCATTTAATTTTCAAACTTTTTCAATTAATTATCTCTCTTCGTATGTCGATGGTGTACAAATAAACCTCCGAATAAACCTGCAGCCACGATTTACAGCACACTCTCAGCTACATATTGTGACGGCCGGAATAAATACTGTAGTATGTAAGAAAAAATAAAAGCATGGTGTAATTACGCGGGACGCACAAATATGCGAAAAGACTGGCGGCGCGTGCAGAATAGAGGGGAGAGAAAAAGGAGAGAGTAGTGAAAATGGAGAGCTACGTCACAGGCAAATCATCATTCTCTTCTCAGAACTCAAGGCACGCTGGGCTATGTAGCTCCCTCGGGTAAGAGAGAGTGGTAGCGGTGCCCGTGGCCAGAGCTAACGCGCTTAGGTCTACGTTCACCCGTGTCTCACTAAGTACTCTCTCCCTCTCCCTCTAACCATATGTAATAAATAATACTCCAAAATAAATTATTAATCAAACGTTAAACTTTCATGTAGATGTTTCTTTCTATCCTTTTCCAACTTGGAAGCGCCGAACCTTCCTTGATATCTATCGAGGGAGCCTACGCGCTGACAAGTCCCAATAAGAAAGCGCGCACTCTAGAGCGGTCAGCGCACCGCTCGAGTGTATGCCTTTCGGGGGTTTTCCCGTAATAATCCATGAGTATTTGTTACGGGGTTTTGCCTCTCGCCTCGCAAGAGAGCTAGGTAGCGCTTTTGCCGGACCGAGATAAGAAATCAAAACGTAGGAAACTGCATTTACGGAGCTCCTAACTAGGCGGCTCCGGGAACGCAGTGGGGAAACGAAAGAGAAAATTATAAGGGGGGTTTTAATAACTGTTTTTTCCAGTCACTTGGCTCGGATCAGTACGCGAACCGCGTTCACCCAAGCATAAAAATATTTTCTTTATTATAAACGGCTGAGACCGTCACAATATAGATGCTTTTCAAATACTTTTTACCGGCACAGAGATTAATTTTCTCAACGAGGGAATAGGAATTATTCGTTATAATTATTCAAGAAGTAATTTCCTTACTGCTTTTGATCTCACGCCTGATTTATCGGCACAGTGTGCCATGTACTGAAATATTGTATCGTTTATGCTTGGTACGATAATGATTTGGAGGTCAACTCGAACAGGCAGATCATAACTGATTTCAATGCGTGAGATTTCAACGATTTCAATGACGACGACGATGACGACGATGAAAAGACTGGCGAGGATATGAGTATATTAGGCCTAATACAAAGCATAGTCAGATCAGTTTCTTACATAGTAGTCATAGCTAATGTACGTACTTCTCAAAAGATTAAAAATGGATTACGTTATCGATAAGGGGATTTTCCGATGCGTCTAAAAAGTTCTTACCAAAAGAAGTTACTGAGATATCACTACAAAATCTCGTCATTCGACAATAATTATTATTTGCTAGATGTGCACGACCTGCAGTGGTTCGAAGGCGAAGTTTCTCTTCGACAATTACGACGTCATTTATACAACGTAGCGAGGGGTGCACGCAGAATATATGTACGCGAGAGTGAGAAAGCTATGTATCTGGACTCAGAGATGGCACGCCACATCATAAATGTCGAGCATTACAACGCATCGAGTTGATGTGTATAACACATAGCAAGCAAAGTTTTGAGAATAAAAAAGACTTGTGCGCAATGTTCAGAGCCTATCAGATCAGAAAGTGGTTTTACACGCTGCTTTAAAAAGATACGTTCAGCCTACCCGTTACACATAGCGAGGTCTTCCACCGTGCACTGCTAGAATACCATCAACAGCACAGAGTGAAACATCTATGATTCACGGAAGAGGAAGGGTAGCCCGCAATCGATAGAAGAAAATGGTCAGCGGCAAAGCGAGAAGTGCTATTACGACGAAGTGGCTGACGACGACGACGACGATGGAATACCCAACGTTGAAATGTTATATATCATTGATAAAGCAAACGACACGGATGATGAATGCGAGTGTATGCTGAACCGTTTAAAATGATTACGAGCCAAATAATGAATGCCATTAGAGGGCTAAACTCCATGTTGATCGGTGTTTATGCAGCAGATCACGTGCCCAAATTTTTAAGTCTCCCTGCTGCTATACAATGAAATATCGATACACCGACTAAGCCTGGCTGACACTGGATCGCTATTTATATTGACAAAAATGGCTACGGAAATTACTTTGACAGCTACGACATCGCACCTTTCTCACAGCATCATCTCAATCAACTACGAAGTAACTGCGTGCGATATTAATGAAGTAAAAAAAATTACAAAGGGTTGATTCGCAAGCGTGTGGAGAATATTGTATTATGTTTCTGTATAACTTGTATAATGGTGTTTCTCTACGCTTATTTTATAACATCTTTTCACAAAATACGCATAGCAACGATTTATTAGTTGCAAAGTTTTATAAATATATTGTCAAATAATTAAAAAGTAAGAGGTACGTTCGTCGGCAAGTTAAGGGGCTAGACCAGTTTTTCACCTGCGAAAGATCGATTGTTTTGCATATTTTGATAGTATATTGTTCTAAGAATATGAAACAGTCGCTTCAGTTTACTTTGAGCACTGTTATAGAGCACATCTAGCTGTGAAAAGTTGTATAATGAGTGCAAGTACGTCATATGGAGTCAAGAAACGCACGACAAAAAATCCGGTGCACAGATCTACGAGCAAGAAAAGAAAATTCTGTCGAAATCAGTACACGCAGGAGGAATCGGCCGAGTATACCAGTACGACTGCCGAAAAATGAGCGCATACCAAAGACAACGAAATTATCCTGAAAAACACTCACGGCTATAGGATGCTTGAATTTTTTTCCATTTTTACTGCAATTAGCAATTTAGGAATTTGTAAGAATTGCAAAACGGATATTAAATTTAATGAAGCAAGTCCGGCAGGCTTAGAATTAAAAATAGCTTTGACGTGTCGGTGTGGTATCTCGTATATCGCGCCTGGCCCTCAAATTGGAAAAGCCTACGAAATTAATCGACGTATAGTACTTGTGTTGCGATTTTTAGGAATTGAAAGAGAAGGATTTAATTTGTTTAGTGGCCTGATAGATTTGGCAAAAGCATTTTAGCCAAATACTCTTGAAAGATGCTTTAAAAATGTTTGGGCATCTACTGAAGCCATGTATCAGAATTCCATAAAAATATCTTCAGCGTAAGAAAAAGAAAAAACGCTTGAAAAAGAAGGATCGGATATGAATGTAACAGTTTCTGGAGACGGTACGTGGAAGAAACGAGGACATACTTCGAAATTTGGCGTGACGACTCTCGTCGGAAAATACAGTAAGAAGATCCTCGATACGTCAGTGAAATCAAGTTATTGTAAAGCGTGTGAGACCTGGACAAAAAAACAAGAAAAAGATCTAGAAAGCTATGAAGAATGGCTCTTAAGTCATAATGATTGCCAAGATAATCACGACAGATCATCTGCAAAAATGAAAGTCAAGGGCGTGAACGAAATGTAAGCTCGCTCGCGCGAAAAATATAACGTAAAGTATATACGCTACATCGGTGACAGAGATAGTGCTACGTTTAAAGGTGTTTAAAAATTAAACCCATACGATGTGCCAGTTGAAAAACTAGAGTGCTATTTGCATTCGCTGCCGAAATGAAAAAAAGAAAGTCAAAGGTTTAGGTGGACGAAGCAAAGACACCGTAAAATTAACCGACAAATTACTAAATAAGCTCCAAAAATATTATGGTTTATCGATACTAAGGCACCAAGATAATGTAAAAGAAATGTATAAGGAGATTTGGGTCACATACTTTTACATGGTATCAACAAATAAGAAGCCACAACATCAAAATTGCCTACCCGACGCGGATAGCTGGTGCAAGTATCGCCGAGCAGAAGCTGAGGTTTTAGACACGACGAAGTTTCAGCATGATTATCTTCCTTTGGACCCAGCTGTTTTAAAAGTATTACATCTCATTTATACGGATTTATCAAGAGCCGAGTTATTGAACAGATGCGAGGGCAGCAATACTCAAAATAACAACGAAAGCTATAATGGCTTGCTGCGACATTTTGCTCCAAAACACATCAACAGTGGTCTAAAAACTATTGAATTGTCCAATTTCTATGCTGTTGGAATATTTAACGGCAACCTAAAGTCAATTCTTATAATTTTTAGAACTATGAGTGTAAGTATTGGCTCAGCTGCGTGGGAATATGCCCAGATGCGCGACATGAAGCATATAGAGCTAGCTGAGAAACGGCACGACGAAAGTACAAAGGAGTCTCGGACAGCTCGTAGGAAAACTGAAGTTGAGCAACAATCATTTTATGAGCAAGAGGAAGGCGAATTGTATGGCCTTAGAATAACAGAATAACTGTAAGTATAGAAACTTTAATTTTATAACGTAATAAAAATTTAAAAAAAAAAAAGAACCGACTTCGAAAAATGCACTAAAAAGTGTGAAATAATTCACCAAAATGTTCTCGAAGTCGGCGCCGAATTACAAATTGACATATTCCGTCACCTCTTTTTGTTTTATTGGGAATCATATTCTTGACTAATTGTTTGATAGCGCAATTTGCGTGCCGCCGCTAGGTGGCGATGGCCTAAGCACATTAAGATTATCCCGGGGATAATACATAAAAGCTCACGCCAGCAGTTACAATTGTAACAGTATTATTTGAATTATATGTGATAGTTTAGCCGATGAATATTATTTGAAGAAGATTGTTGCATTGGAAGTGGTTTTTAAAAACATTTTCTCTCAAACCAGTGCATTCGATTACGAGTTATTAACTTTAAGTGGGATATACGATAGTGGGACACATATTTCGTTCCAGGTTTAACGAAATTGGACCCATTTCAATATTATTTATAAATTATATTCTTGAGCAAGATACTACCGTCACGGACCCTATTGTGGATCAGTGCCTCTGTTGTAGATCAGTCGATGTTAAAACTATATTGTGAAAGTTTTGCGTTACTTTTATTATTATTTTTAAAGCACTTATTTTTATGTATCAAAATAATTAAAGAAGTAATGCAAAACTTTTATAATGTCTATTTAGAAGTAAATGATTCACAATAGAGACACTGATCCACAATAGGGTATGTGACGGTAAATGTCAATTTGTAATTCGGCGCCGACTTCGAGAACATTTTTGTGAATTATTTCACACTTTTTAGTGCATTTTTTTCACACTTTTTAGTGCAGTTTTCGAAGTCGGTTCTTTTCTTTTCAACAATTTTTTTATTTCAGACTTGTTAGTTGTAAGGGCTGAGTTTCATTCAATTTATATTGTAATATGGGACAAACATAAAATAAAAACACCAGTACTGACGTAGTACAGGCTTCATACTGGCCCAGTTATAGAATGGAACCACCATGGGATAATTCTCTTTTATTCAAAAAATATTTTATCCTAATCGGTTCAGTAGTTTCCGAATAATCGGCAGAAGAACGTAACAAATCACCAGTACTGACGGAGTACTGGCTCCATACTGGCCCAGTAATATAGTGGGACCAACATGAGATCATTCTCTTATATTAAAAACATATTATCAAAATCGGTTCAGTAGTTTCCGAATAATCGGCGGAAGAACATAAAAAATGACTAGTACTGATGTAGTATTGGCTTCATACTGGCCCAGTAATATAATGGAACCACAATGGGATCATTCTCTTTCATTCAAAAAATATTATCAAAATCGGTTCAGTACTTTCCGCGTAATCGGCGGACAGAGTCAGCAGAGGGCGAAATGTACAGAAAAAATATTCATAAAAAACTAAATTGCTGGCGAGATACTGGACCAATAATCACAAAATTTGAATGGGACCATCGGATAGTAATTACCTTTCATATAAAAAAAATTTCATCCGAATCGGTCGTGTAGTTTCGGAATAATCTCTAGACAAACAATTAAAAAAAAAACAAAAAAAAAGTCGAATTGAGAACCTCCTCCTATTTCCAAATCGCTTAAAAATTAATAGTCAAAACTTTAAACGCGCTTTTTTCAAAAACGCATTTTTAAAAGCGGCTGCAGTTCTAGCTCGAAAGCTAATTAACCGATCTGCTTGGAATTTTATCTTTTTTAATATTTAAAAAAATGCAAATTGGCCATGCAAAAAACGCGCGTTTTTTTAGTCAAAATAGAATTTTTTTTCTTCAAAACGCTCCCATTTTGCTAATTTTCAATATTTTCATAAGAAAGTGGTTCATTCGATGGAGAAACTTCTAGTTTAATAGAAAATTTCGATTTTTTGATTTCAGGTATCCTGACGTGACCTACAGCTGCAGCCGTTTTACAACTTTTTTCTGAGGACCACCGCGGCGCTGCCTATAACTCGGCTCCAGATCAATATTTTTACTTGAAATGTTGTACTCAGTTAGTTGAAGAGATGTTAAATATATTCACAAATCGTCAAACCATTTCACTGAGTAGTTTTTTTTACATTCCGAAAAAACGCTCGTTTCTTAGACCCGAGAAACTGGTCTAGCCCCTTAATATGTTTACACGCGACAGCTCTATTGGAGCTGGGTATATTATTCAATCATATACTTCAAAAACTTCGAATAGAATATTCGTCACAACAAATTTGTATACTTTTGTATGCTTAGTATTATAAGAAACATATGTACTCTCTTTCTTATTTTTAAAAATATTATAATAAATTTAATCACGAAATTTAATTTTGTGCATTATACTCTTATTTTTATCCTCTACGTTCCACTTGTTTCCTGATTTAAAAATGTACGCAAGCATGAATATAAGTATTTAGTTAGTTTTTCTTAAATAAACTAAAGTAATTTGTGTTTTTTAACAAAGTGTTAATTTAAATTTTTTGATTTTATTATACATTTTTATATTTTACGACGTGTACTTTTATTTCTAAAAGAATATCCGTCATTTTTCTAATGATAAATTCTGTGTTTTTTTCGCAGATGTACTTTTTTCTTAAAAAAAAAGAAAAATATTAAAATTTAATTCATTCAAATTTTTTAAGATATACGAGGTCTGTCCCAAAATTATCCGACCTATCTCGATTTCTCGGCGCTTGATTTATTATTCTTCGTCATCCGGGGGGTGGCATCCTTCAAAGTAGTCCCCATTTGATTGAACAAGACGTTCGTATCGATGTTTCCACTTATTAAAGCACTCTTGAAAGTCAGACTTCGGAATCGCCTTTAGTACATTCGTCGCATTAGTTTCAACAGTCTGTTTATTGTCGAATCGATGTCCTTTAAGCGGCAATCGAGGAAACAGCCAAAAGTCGCAGGGAGCTATATCAGGACTGTATGGAGGCTGGCGGAGCTGCGCAACACTGTGTTTCAATAAATACTGCTGCTCAAGGTATGATGCGTGCGCTGGAGCATTGTCGTGATGAAGAAGCCAGTCACCGGTTTCCCAAAGTTGCGGTCGTTTTCTCCTGATTGCATTACGTAATCTTTTCAAAACTTCAACGTAGTACTCTTTATTGATTGTCTGGCCTGTAGAGGCATATTCGTGGTGCACACGCTCGACATTATCCGACGATGTTCCCGTCGAAGGTCGACCAGAACGAGGATCACTGTCAACAGATGTGCGGCCACTTTTGAACCGCCTATACCACTCTTTTATTCAAATTCGCTGTTCGGTTCGTTATGCCATTTTTAGCAATAAGCAAATTGCGACGAACGCAAAAAAGTATTGTAAACAAATACACGCTGCGCGGGAACTAAGGCGTTTCATGGGTATCTCAGGCTACTGACGAAAAGGTTAGGAGTTGCTGGTGACATTCGTACTCTCCAGAGGTCGCCTGAGTCTCTCCGCGCGAAGATATGAACGTAGGTCAGATACTTTTGGGACAGACCTCGTATGTTTCCTTTGACGAAACAATTATTTAAATATTTTATTTTCATTATACTTTTTTAATTCGAGGATTTTATTTCAATAATAGTAGCCGTCATTTTTTATCGATACATTTTTTATGTGTGTATTACGTACAACTCAGTTGACTGTTGACACATTAAATTTTATTTTATATACGGAGAAAAATTATTTAAAATTTCTGCTTTATTATTTTTTCGAGAAAAAATTAGCAACGGAATTTCTGCCTCTTGGAGTGACAAACTCGTACTTGGGATTGGCTGTTTGATAATTAACATCGTCTTTTCACTCAATCTTCTCATTAGCGATGGCAGGGATAGCAGGCTATAAGGAAGGGTGTTTCGAGCATCGAGAACAGTCGCTTGCCAGTAGCCACTCTGCTCGTGTACAGTAGTTGCGAAGAAATACACACCGATTTAAAAAAAATGGCTAACAACGAGAACGCAGCACTCACCTGCAAAGGTGCATCGCAGACGCCTTCTAATTTGCTGCTGCAACCAAGTACTTACGCACTCGATATATCTCACTCTAAGCGAGTAATTATAGGTCTTGATAATATCGGTGGGTTATATACACCTGTCGTAAAACTTGGCGGAGAATGTTCGCGGTATGTGATGCTGGATACGAGCAGCCGGAAGCTTTGCATCGATCAAATGGAATCTATTAGTGCGTACTTAAGAAACTCATATACAATCTATCGAGATTTCGGAAAGCAATGCAAGATTTTCTTCCCCAATCACGACCTCAATTTTACGATGGCTTACGGCTCGAGGGCAATAGCCTTCAACGAGAGACCACTCGCTGACAGCTCACCTACAAATATCAACCAGTACATTCAAACCGCCCATGTGAGTCTGCCACTGTTTTTAAGCGTGCTATCGAATACATTTTAGATTTTTCGAAAAGTGAGTTAATAAAAGAAGATTAGATAAATGCTAAAAATATTCTCAAAGACATTAATTCTTTCGCGCAATATTATGCTATTCCCAAAGCCAAAATTGAAAGTAGAGTGAAAACGAGTATGGAAACTGTCATTTTTTATCTCGCCACACTGAGTATTCATGGAATTATTTGCTTATTATCTACCTTTAATTGCAACGAATTTATTCGAAATTATATTTCCTACGTAAAATATTTTTATAAAAAACTTGTACACATTTAATATAAAAATAAAAATTAAAGAGCTGTAATTGTAAAGCAAGAATAAAGTTCATTTTACTTCAACCTTAATCTTTAATTTTCTCCCATATTTTTTTACCACTTATACGTATACTATTATAAAATAATCAATACATAGACATCCAGTCAAGACGAACGTATTTTTCTTTGTTCGAGTAGTACTATGATGTCATCGATTCATGGTGTACTATTTTTTACTGCTATTTCAGAAAAGTTCATAAATGCACACTGATTCATGTAAGTCTGTGAGATGTAGAGAAATTTAGTAGGACTGAAAGACTCGTTAACGAACCAATTGCTTCAGTTTTGCTTTGATCGCTCTGTAGTTTGGACGTTTCTTAAAAAAATGTCTCGTTTGCACAAACAGAGATTGTTTCCTGACTGATCTTGCAATTAAAAAGTACAATAGATACTGTGCACCGAGATGAAAGTGAGAGTATATGGACATACATAAGTTATATAAGATCGTCTTACTTGGTGGAAGTGTGAGCAATGCTCGAGTACCCACAATACCCGCCTCGCGAAATATTTCATATCCGGGGCAAAATATCAATTATGCGTGTTTGCATAGCGGATGCATAGATGACAAGCGATATTTCGTTGATCACACGATTCCAAACAGATGGGGACATGTATATTTTCGAGCAATCGAACATATAAAACTGCACCACAACAGAACACTTAACACCTACTTAAAAAGTATTCATACATCAAGTTTTGTAATTGGAAAAGACGTAAGATTTAAATACACATTTAATCAAAAAAGATATACAATAAAAGCGCAATTCCACTTTCTAATAGTACTGGCGCTGAAAACAACTGTTAAAGACATAGGTTTAACTGAAGAGTGTGGCTGTGTGTGTGTGAGAGAGAGAGAGTATGAGTGTGGATCAACTTTACTATAAGTATATACACGGTGAAAATTAATGTTTAGGGGCTCACTTTTTTGTTTTTTAAGGATAATTTTAGAAAAAATATTATGAGGCTTTATCGTTTTTTTGTAAAGAGAGAAAAATCATTTTGTAAAAGAAAATCGATTTATATTCAATAGCGAATTCTGGAGTACATCGGCAGTATTTGATTAGAAACTTTCGAAAACCGTAGCGCTTTCGTATCTCTTGAACGAGGTCTATGCCCAGATCTCAATGACCATTATATTTAGAGATATTTGAGGTTATATTTTTTTTGATCGAGTATATCTAGAGAATGGCACTGTCATTTTGTACCAAACAGGGCTCAATTCTTTCGTTTTTTAATCAAGATTCAAAATTAACAAGAAATTTAAAGATTCATTAACTCGTTCTTTTTAACCCTTTTTTTTATTTTACAATTTTCTGAATTCGATAAGGTAAATTATTTTTGTATGTTATGCCGCCTCTTGGGATAGAAAATGTCTCATAGTTATTTTTTCATATTTTTATTTTATTCTACCTAATCATATACCGCAGTTGTCCATGGTTATGCCTGAGGAGTGGGACAAACTTGCATCAGGATGAAATTCGCTTTGGTATGGTTGGTTTATTTGTATTAGTCATGGGGTTCCCTCGTGGTCGCTCACCCATCGCTCGATCGCCTGCGGTGTGACGCTGGCACTCTGCTATAGCGTAGGTCAGGGGTCTCAAATGTGGCAACCGCCTATCGCAAAATTTAAAAATACAAAAAAAATGATAAAGAAAATATTTTAAAATATTATTTGTATACTTCGAGAAATTAATATATATATAGAGTATAAGCGTTATAATGCCAGAATTAATTATTTTAGTTAATTTATATAGTTTTTAGTTGTTTAGTTCCCGTTTTAGAGTTTAGTTTTTAGTTTGAACTTATATTCTCTTTAAATGAGTTAATTAATGTAATTTGAGAATGTATATCGATTATGCATTCATTAAAGAATAAGAAAGTTTACCTTTGTTGAGTTATCAATTAGAATGAGATATAGCAATTTAAAATTAATTTATTAGAACAAATAATTTCATATTGGAACCATTAATTTAATTTGAAGAAGCTAAGTTCCAATGAATTCGCAGCAGTTTTACAATATTTTAATATAAACATTGTTTTTAAATAAATTTTAAGTTTAAAAAAATGTAAAATATTAATAATATTGCAATATAAAAATCTTAAAATATTATACGCATAATTTTTGTTGTGCTATATTGTGTTTTATTCCCTAACATTTAATTTTTGCAGGATAACGTGGTTAAGTGCATAGTTGTAGCTTCTCTCTCTCTCTCTCTCTCTCTCTCTCTCTCTCTCTCTCTCTCTCTCTCTCTCTCTCTCTCTCTCTCTCTCTCTCTCATATCGTCGCGCATCTGCTAGGTACACCTGCTCGTGTTTTGGCTTCTGCATTTACACCCCACTCTGCTGCCTCCTGCGTCCGTGAGCCGGTCTGTTGTGGTGCCTGCACAGTGTAGCATACTAAATATAGCTGTGATAATAAATCCCAGCTTCCACTGGTTCCAAGAGTACGGATTCAAACCGAGCTTATAATACTTCGCAGTCCTCCTTTTCCAAGAACAACAGTAGCATTAATGACGTGAATGCGTCCGTCATTCGTATGCTAGACAGCACCGCGTTAAAAAAGGGAACAACGGTCTCCTGCCTGGTGAAGTACGCGAATTCAACTTCAAAAAACATTGACAATGCACTTGCTAGACATTGGACCTCTATTGAAGGCAGATTGGAGGCAATTGTAAATAGGCTAAATACGTTACCAGCAGTACATACTCTGGAACTTTCAATTGATTCCAAGCTGCAAAAAATTGAGGAAAAACTGTCGAAACAACACTCGCAGCTGGAGGAAATGAAAAAGGAGAAGCAAGTGCTTTGTAGACAACCTAAAAATAAAAAATAAAAAATTACACGATAGTAACGTCGACACGAACAATTTGTTGAACAATACAGAGGTAAATTATAATACATAGCTTGAAAAAATTGATAATTTAGAGCAGACTAATTTTGAGTCACAAACAAAAATTGATAATTTTATAATAAATACTTTTGAAAATGATTTCCAAAACCTAACCAATAAAATCAATAGAGTTGAAAGTGACAACAAAGAAATAATATCGAAAATAGGAAAAATAATAACAAAAGAAGACTTTACCTCTGCATATACTACTACTATCCACAAAATTGAAAGAAATGTAGAAAACATCCAAAAAGATAACCAACTGATATTAAACAAAATTTAATACCAACAAATAGCAGTGCTCCCCAGTATACAGAACAATACCGTTTCTCTGACAAGTACAAATAAATGTAATAATAACAATGCTACTACTACAAATAGTAATCTACTCGACAATTATAGTAATATAAGCGACACAAATGACAATTGTAATATCAATAATGACGGGTTCATCCAAGTTGTAAATAGCAGAAAAAAAACATCTAGTCGATTGAATAAGAACAATATTGACAATGATGATGCTGCAGCATCACATGCACGAAGCACGCGGGTGCAAACGATTGATGGGGGGACAATGCACAGTAAAAACATTCAAAGCGGTAATACGGAGTTCATTATTTCTAACATTTTCGACGGTGATGTCTCTAAGCGTGTGGACGTTGCACACGCGATACTGTGCCTTGTCCTTCCATCAATACGAAAAATAGATATAATAGGCACACGCCTGCTTCGGTCAGAGGAACCGACAGCGGCGGCGTCAGCAGATACAAATGTCGAACGTAGACGGTCACCATGGGTTGTTACCCTTTCCAGCAGTGCGTTAGGCGAGAAAATAATGCGAGCCAAAAAGCTAATCACTGGCTTTCATGCTAGACATGTCGACATTGCAGCTCTTGACCAGGACACAAGGGATGGGATTATCAATGGGAAAATTTTTATAAATGAATTATTAACAAAAGAATGTTTTATTAAATATAGAAGTATCAAGGCCCTTGCGATGAGACTTAATTTTAAATATGTTTGGCATAGAGGGGGCTGTTTCCTGGTGAAGAGGCGCGATGGCGACGTCTCTCATGAATTTTCATTTGCGGCTGATTTACAAACAATAGTGGCATCATATGCCACTAATCAACCATCACAAACCGTAAATAATATAACAAAAAACGTTGATAAAGAAAGTGTAATTGATAAAATGTTAGTCCGTCAACTGCTGCAAAAAATTGACTATCCGCAGACACTGCTGGGGGGGTTCACTGTAAGGGACTGAGGGCAGGTTTTGTCAATGTTACCTCTCTGATGGGGCACATTAGCATGACTAAACAACACCTTTCAGCTCGTCCTCCCTACCATCTCTTTGGGGTTGCTGAGTCGCACCTTGACCCTGATGTTGGGAGTGATCTCGTTCAGATCGACGACTACTCACTACTTAGACTTGATCACAACAAACTAGGGGGCGGGCTGGTCCTGTACATTCATAACACTTTCAAGGCCAATTTACTATGCAGCTCTCGAACAACACAGGAGGGCAGGCCATTTATACCTGAATATTTAATGTGCAGTGTTCAGCAGGGCAGCCTTCCCCCCGTCTTTGTTGCTTTAATATACAGACCACCACACGTACCGTTTTTACAGGGCTCTGACTTAACAGACAAACTAACGATACATACGCAAGACTTTAGTCACAAAATTATTATGGGAGATTTGAATGCGAACCTACTCGGAACGTCAGCCGATGCAAAATTTGTTAGGCGGTTGGCTGATGATCTTAACCTTCAAATAATTGATAATGGTGCGACTCATCATCTCACGGATTCTCACACGTGGATTGATGTGATCTTGACAGATAATAATGACGTTGTACTGAGCAGGGACAATCGGCCGGCGCCTTTTCCCAGTCGTCATAACATCATAGAGGTCGAGATTGGGGTCGAAACTGCTGCATCCCCTGTGGCTGAATCTTTCAGCTACAGGGATTTTAAATCGATCCAGCAAGACGACCTCCTGTCTCACCTAGCTGACTGTGATTGGTCGCAGATCGATGGTCCCGTGGCGGATGTTGACAGTTAATTAGAGTGCCTCAGTGTCAACCTTATGGCTGTGATAGATAAAATTGCGCCGTTAAAAGAATTCACACCGAAAAAGAAAACGAGTCCACCGTGGGTTGATGCTGAACTAATACATCTATACAAAAAACGTGACTCCGTACGACGACGCTATGCGCGGACCAAAGACGACAGACTGTGGCGGGAGTATCAGAGCCTTGCAGCTGAAGCTGAATTACGAACGAAGGAAACAAGGGAAAGATTTTTACAAAATAGAATTTTTGAAGCGATTGATAATAAGAAAGATATCTGGAAAGAGCTCAAGGCTCTGGGCCTTCTGCCAAAGACAAGAGAGGAGCTTCATGGTTTCTCACCGGAAGAGCTCAATGCCCACTTTGCAGGGGTATCGATCTCCCAAAATGAGGGTGATGAAGAACTTGACAACGTCCTGACCACTGACATTGATGACGGATTTGTTTTCCGAGAGGTCAGCTTCTCGAACGTGGTTCTGGCTGTTGCCCACTTCTCATCACAGGCCAGAGGGGAAGACGGCATTCCCCAAAGTATAGTGGCTAAGGCTCTTCCGTTTGTGGGAGATCATATTGTTAAGATCTTTAACTCCTCTATGTCCAGTGGTATTTTTCCGGGAACTCGGAAGGGAGCTCAGTTGGTGCCTTTGAAGAAGAAGCCTGTCCCATCTACGGTGTCAGATTTCCGATGCAGACTGGTTTTCGACAGAATCACAGTACACAGACAGCACTACTAAAACTGACGGATGATATAAGATCAGGCATTAACAACAACAAAAAACTATTGACTATTTTGTTGATGTTTGATTTTAGCAAAGCATTCGACACCATCTCACACACTAAACTGATGCGTAAGCTGATACGCATGGGATTCTCCAGGAGTGTTCTCCTGTGGCTTAAGTCATATATTATGGGGAGACGATAGAAAGTCGTCACAAACACAAACGGGGATTCAGGTTGGCTAACCACCAATCTTGGCGTTCCACAGGGCTCAGTCCTGGGACCCCTGCTTTTCAGCCTGTACATAAACGACTTACAAGACGCACTAGACTTAGATGGTGTGCCACTAAAGAACACATACTTTACGCTGACGACCTGCAAACCTACACACAAGTGACCCTGAGAGGTCTTTGTGATGGTATCAGTCGCATGTCGGCTGCAGCACGAGCAGTGTCGAACTGGGCAACGTCAGCTGGCCTGCGCCTCAATATCGGCAAGACAAAGGCGATCATTTTTGGATCTAATCATAACATCAAACAGGTTCAGAACCTTGACTTGCAAGGCATTGAGATACAGACCAGCGTACACGTTCCCTTTGTCGATACAGTCATCAACCTCGGCGTGGTGATGAACGTAGGGTTAACATGGAAGCCACAACTGAATGCGGTCAGTAGAAAAGTAAATAGAGCTCTGTATAGCTTAAAATTATTCCGTTCAAGCACCACAGAGATACTGAGGAAGCAGCTGGCATGTGCACTGGTACTACCTCACTTAGACTATTGCTCAGTGGTTCTTCTTGACGTGTCAGGGGAGCTCCAGACACGACTACAACGTCTACAGAATGCATGTGTGAGATACATATGTGGTGTTAGGCGTGCTGAGCATATCACCGCCTACAGGAAAACACTGGACTGGTTAGATCTGAAGGTGAGGAGGGAGTATTTTATGGGACTGCTGCTTTACAAAGCGGTTGTCATGCGCACCTCTGGAATTCGCTCCCAAGCAGTGTGAGGTGCCTGCCATCTTTTTGTAAATTTAAAACGGCGTTTAGCAAGCACCTTAAACAATTACATGGTGACGGGAATACATAGAGGTGAACTTTTCGAGAATCGCATTATACATTATTTTGTTCATCTTTGTGTATTCCCAATCTGAATCTGACTCGGATATTTATTTAGGTTATTTATTTATTTGAATTATTTATTTATTTAATTTATTTATTTATTTAAATTTATTTATTTATTTATTTAATTTATTTATTTATTTAAATTTATTTATTTATTTAATTTATTTATTTATTTAAATTTATTTATTTATTTATTTAAATTTATTTATTTATTTATTTAAATTTATTTATTTATTTATTTAAATTTATTTATTTATTTATTTAAATTTATTTATTTATTTATTTAAATTTATTTATTTAAATTTATTTATTTATTTATTTAAATTTATTTATTTATTTATTTAAATTTATTTATTTATTTATTTAAATTTATTTATTTATTTATTTAAATTTATTTATTTATTTATTTAAATTTATTTATTTATTTATTTAAATTTATTTATTTATTTATTTAAATTTATTTATTTATTTATTTAAATTTATTTATTTATTTATTTAAATTTATTTATTTATTTATTTAAATTTATTTATTTATTTATTTAAATTTATTTATTTATTTATTTAAATTTATTTATTTATTTATTTAAATTTATTTATTTATTTATTTAAATTTATTTATTTATTTATTTAAATTTATTTATTTATTTATTTAAATTTATTTATTTATTTATTTATTTATTTAAATTTATTTATTTATTTATTTAAATTTATTTATTTATTTATTTAAATTTATTTATTTATTTATTTAAATTTATTTATTTATTTATTTAAATTTATTTATTTATTTATTTAAATTTATTTATTTATTTATTTAAATTTATTTATTTATTTATTTAAATTTATTTATTTATTTATTTATTTAAATTTATTTATTTATTTAAATTTATTTATTTATTTATTTATTTAAATTTATTTATTTATTTATTTAATTTAATTATTTATCTGGCTTATTTATTTATTTAATTTAATTATTTATCTGGCTTATTTATTTATTTAATTTAATTATTTATCTGGCTTATTTATTTATTCGACTTAGTTATTTATTAATTTATTTATTTATTAAATATGTTTAGTGTTAGGTGTGAATGTATTTATTAGCGTGATTGTAAAAGTGTCATATGAATGAGTTTGTTTTAAATTTTGATGTGATAGTTATACGTACAAATTTAGTAATGTATGTGTATGTATTCTTTTTATTTTTAATATGTAAAGTATGTATTCTTTTTATTTTTAATATGTTATCTCTATTGTATTTATTTTATTCTATGTATTATTTTTTGACGAAGCGTGTTTCTGGTTAGCTGACTATGACTAGTTCATTATATTTAAATTTTATAAACTGACGAACTGATACAGCGAATAATATTATTTAATAAGAAATGCAATAAGTGAACGTTAATGTAAGATAACAAATACATAATATTGACTGATATTTTAATTATTATAACTACATGTACATGCAATTGTAAGAATTTCGTCTTTTGATGAATAAAAAGTCTCTCTCTCTCTCTCTCTCTCTCTCTCTCTCTCTCTCTCTCTGTGCCTTCGGGCATTTTTGTTGCAGGTTGAATTCACGCACATTAATGCAATTTAGCGTCTCAGGTGTTTTTTATGCCGGAGATGCTGTACTTGCGATGAATATCGGCTCTTTCTATGTGTCGTCTCACTCCGTCCAATTGTTTAGGTTAGTGCTACTCCTCTATTTCAATCAGGGTCAGGAGAACACACGTGGTGTATCGTGCGGCTTGAGTTTTCGTTTTTCATCGCAAGAGGGCAACACGTGATAAAGCTCCTTGCATGTAGTATTTCCAAGCGCGTCCCGCGTAGCATTACAGTTCTCTTGCTTTGCAGTAAATGCAAGCACAAGTGTCATGCTGCATGCTTCTGGGCTATCACAAAAGACGGAGTGAAAAAAAACATATGCACCAAGTGCATCGATCATGAGCAACGTGTAAACAGATCTGTGTGCACACAATGTCATATCACGGCCGAGTGCTCTACTGCTGCTACGACAAAACAGCAGAAATATGCCGTATAAGATAAGAAGAACAGCAGTGTAAAAGAGAGAGAGAGAGCTTATTTCTCTGCCGGACACCATAAGACCCTAATCTTTTCGGAACATCCAACCATCAATAGCCAAAACTTCGTACCTGAACTCGGAGTAAACCTACCTTTCTTCCTCCTATGCTACGAGTGATTATATATATAGCGAGTACGGCAGCCAGCGGGCACGTACTCTCTCTCTCTCTCTCTCTCTCTCTCTATATATATATATATATATAGAGAGAGAGAGAGAGAGAGAGAGAGAGTACGTGCCCGCTGGCTGCCGCTACGACACCAAGACGCGGGCTTGAATGTTCCCCACTCTGATGATGACGCCAGGCGCCACACTGCTCTATCGCTGTCTTGTCTCTCTCTCTCCAACTCTGAATAGCTAAAAAGGCGAAATGATCCATCGAGTGCCGAGAAGAGCAGCAGCGCGCATGGGCCACTGCACGTGTGGACACTAGCAGGAGCGAGTGCGAAGGAGTGGGTTGCAACCACGCAGGCGCCGCCTTCATTGCGTAGACTTAGTAAGAAGAAATTTCTTGCAACTAATAATGCAGAAGATGCGTATGTAGATATTACAACTGAATAGAAGATTTTCTGGAATTAAAGACTGCACCAGCAATATCTCGATTATCATGGAGAAGGTTGTGCTTATAACGTCTGAGATCAAGGAACACTTGACTTTATTACGATCAGTTCCAGAGCTAATAAAATATGTTGGAGTGTTAAAATTAAGCTTAGGCGTTATGGAAAAAATAATTGCTGTTTAGATCTCTCTTCTCGAAGAGTTCAAGATCTGACAGTGCTTCTTAGAAAATAAAAATTCAGAATTAACTGAGAAATTGCTGGTTTTAGAAAATAAGTTAAATGTAAATAATTCCACTGTGATACCTGATTCGATTTTTCTTCCGAACCACAGGATTCTGTCTGAGGAAGGATTCGCATGCAGGTTCATTGGCGTCGAACGCGTAACCTTCGTGGTGATAATGGCCATAATAACATTGAATCAAATTTAGATTCAGCTGATGAGCCTGTATCGAATCATTGCTCTGCGTCAGCCTTTGGAGGAAGCAGTGATAGCCAAGAGATAAGGTGAGGTAGCAGCATTTCGGGGAGCAGTGAGCTTATAGTCTGCGAAATAGTCGACTACTCCAGTGCTAAAGCTGTTCCTGCTGACATGGCTCATATTGTTCTCAGCACTGTTCTGGCATCTCATTCAGAAATCATTGGTAAAGAACTACCGTGTAATACCTAAGAAATAAGCAATCAAAAATTTTTTGAAAAAATATATAACCTCTAATATTTTGAAAACTAAAAGTCCTCTTACTAAAGTTATTGTACGACATAGAAAATCGATTTTCTTTACAAAATGATTCATTTCTCTGAAGCAGACAAGTATGAAGACTCAAAAATCTTTCCTCTAAAAGGAAGCAATAAGCAGTTCAAGTTTCAGATCGATCCAGCAAAAATTCCATCGTGAGAAGCATTTTGAAACCTGAAAATTATACATTAATAAATTTCAATTTTCAACTTTCTCTATTTTTATACATTAATAAAGTTTTGAGAAAGCAGCACTTTTATTAAATATTTATAGGACCTTTATAAACTCTTATATAATTTTTTGTTTTATGCTATGTATATAGCAAAAGGCCCTCCTTAAGGGGTGAGTCTGGTATCAATGAAGAAGAACAGAAGTTATTTTTGTGTATTTTACACAAAGAAAGCATCTATTCAAACGACTCATAGCTTTTCTTGTGTATTAATACACAAAAGAGTTTTGAGTCGTTTAAATCAATACATTCACCATGAAAAATCCTCAAAAATGACCTTTGATTTTTCTCATCTGTACAAAACTCCTACATTAATTATTATTATTATTATATTATTAGTATAGTGTGTAAGTAGTAATGATTAGCCGTAACAGAGTTTCCATGGAAACTGTTATCACATAATCTCTATGTGGTCATGCTTGCATCATCACCATAGTCACCATAACTATTTGTTGGGATTAGCTGTCTAGAGCTGTATAGTTCATAGCATTGTTCATACAGTCACGCCATCTTTCTCTATTATTTGCCAGTTGTATCCAATCCTCCTCATAGCATCCTATTTCCCGTAGGTCAAATTTAACATTGTCCTCCCACCTTCGACTCGGTCTACCTGGAGGTCTTGCACTTGTCGGTATCCATACAAGTACTCTAAGTACTGTTCTTTCACTTCCCATCCTAGCTACGTGTCGAGCCCAACTTAGTCATCGAGATTTAATCACTCTACTGATGTTTGGTTTGTCGTATAGCTCATATATTTACTCATTATGTCAAATTCTCCATTCTCTAGTCATCTCACCTATTTTACCCCTGAATATACTTCTAAGAACTCTATTTTCACATACTCTAAATCTATTCTCTTCCTATTTGATTAACGCCCACGTTTCGCACCCATATAGGAGTTCTGGCATTATAAATTTTCTATATTTTTCTAATTTAGTCTTTCGCAATAGTAGTCGAGATTTTAATAAGTTGTTTACCGAATAGAGACATGTATTTCCAGAATGCAGTCTCTTCTTTATTTCTTTGCGGGTCTCATTTTTGTGGTCTATTATCGTGCCTAGGCTCTTAAACTCGTCTTCTTTTCTGAAATTTTTCCCGAAACTTTCATGTCGGTAGCAGTATTCTCAAACCCTGCTCTGCCTGTGACCATGTACTTGGTTTTCTCTTCGCTTATTTCTAGACCTACTTATTTGTCAGTATTTATTAGTATTTCCACGTTTTATATTATAGTTCCCTGTGGTTTCCTATAATGTATGTATCACCTGCGTTATTTAACAATTGCGTCAGGAAATCATTTACTATGACTCCCTCATTGCTTTCCTATACCACCCTGGTCACGTACTCTAAGACTGAGTTAAATAAGAGTATTGGTAGTACATCTCCCTATTTTAATTCCTTGTGGATTTCAAATGCTTAGAATAAGCTCTTGCAGCCCGAACTGTGCCCCGACTGTTATCTAGGCATATTTTGATTAAGTTGACTACCTTCTTTGGTACCCCTAGTAATATTAAGACGTGGAACATTTGATCTCATATTATTGAGTGATATGCTTTCTTAAAATCAATTAATAGTTAGTGTATCGTTTCTCTGTATTCCCATTTCTTTTCGAGGAGCTGCCTTACTGTGAATATCTGGTCGTTTGTTGACTTGTTTCATCGAAATCCACACTGATAGTCCCCGAGTATTTCCCCCGCGAGCGGCGTAAGTCTAGCTATAGTAATACATTAGAAAGAATCTTGTAACATGTACAGATGAGGGAGATGCTTCTATAATTATTGCAGTTTATTTTATCTTCATTTTTAGGTATTGGACCTATAATTAAGTCTCTTCATTTTTTAGGCATTGTTTCTTTCCTCCATATAGCACAAATAAAATTATGAATTATTTCATTAAGTTCCCTCTCTCCTTGTTTAAATAATTCGGCTCGTAAATGGTCTATTCCTGGAGATCTATTATTTTTCAAGTTATTGATTGCCTTACCGACCTCGTCTAGGGTAGGTTGTTCAATGTGTGGTTCAGCAGTATGGATTCCGTTATAGTCTGAAGCAGTTCGTTGTTTGCGTACATTTAGGAGTTCGTCGCAGTAGTGTTTCCACCGATTAAGTAGCCGATCCGTATCCATATAAGGTTCGCATGTTCGTCCTTTATGAAATTAGTTTTATTTTGGAATCCTTTCTTTATCAAATTTATGCCTGTATACATTTCCTGAATATTATTTATATTCCTGTTTTCCTGTATGGCTAAGACTTTATTGTTTTCCCACTTTCGCTATTTATTCTTGAAAATTCGCTTGACTTGTTCGCCCGTGTTACGGTAATATGCAAAGATGATCTCATTCGCTATGTTAAAGCTGAGCTTTCCACTCCTCGCATTCCTCATTGAACCACGGTTTTCGCCTGTTCTTTTTCCACTGACCTAACACCGTCTTAGTAGCCTGTTTTATAGAACTTATGATATTTTTCTAAGTACTTTCTATGTTATTCTCTTCCTGAATGTCGTCTACAATATTGTTATCCGGTATACATAGTCTATTGCAGAGCTCATCCCTATATATGGCTTAAATTATCGGGTCATTTAGTTTTTTGATATTAAATACCTCTGTTTGGTCGATTTTACTTTTATTTTTGTTAACTAGTAAACGAGCTCAAATCTCGGTTATAACAAGCAAAAAGGTCAGAATCGCAATCTGCTCCATGGTAAATTCTGACGTCGCAGATATTAGCCTGTCGACTTTGATCAATTAAAACATGGTGTATTTTGTTAAACGTATGTCCGTTTGGTACTCTTCATGTTACTTTGTGTCGATTTTTGTAAATAAAACACGTGCTTTTAACTACAAGATTCTTAGACGCAGAAAAATAAATTACTCTCACTTCATCGTCGTTGCTCACGTCATGTACACTCTCTTTCCCTATGGTCGGTCTAAAACTTTCCTCCTTTTCAATTTTCGCGTTAAAATATCCTAGCAATATTTTTGCGTCATGTGTAGAAAATCTATCAAATACTTGCTCTAATTTTGCGTTAATAGCCAAATTATTATAGAAAATTATTATAGATTTTATTTCTCTGCATAAAAAAATAACAACCATTCTACAATACTAAATATTATTCTGTGTATTCCTAAAAATCTCAAATTTGTTGAAACATTTGCCATCATATGTTTCCGAGATGTAACTGTTTCAACAAAAAAACACCTTTTCGTTTATAACAAAAGAATAGAATTACATAAATCAAACTTCCAAGTGTGCTCTTACAAATGCATTTGCGATTGATCGAATATATTATTCATAACGTTCCAAAATAACCGAGAAAATAAAACAAAGAAATCGAACTACCGTTAAAGAACGAAAAAGTATCTAAAAAATAATTTTTTTTTGTAATACATGCACGATTTTCGCGTTATTTCGTGCCTATAAAACGAAGAAAAAGTCGCTGTTTTCGGACTGGCGACAAAAAAGTTAATACAGCGAGCAGTAAAGATTATTACGTCTGCTACAGCGGGCGCAAAAGTAACCTCATCAAAAGACATGAGAATAGTTTCAATAATCAATTTTCAACTTACTTATACATATATTTTGCACATGCATGCACGTAAACAGATGCACCGTGTCGAAAATTGGCCACATTTGGTTCCGTTCGATAGACACGAAAAGCCGCGAAAATCAATAGATGTCACATAAGATACGGTGTGCAGCATAAGATACGGTGTGCAGCATAGGCCTGAGGCTTTTTCCGCCCTTATGTGTTTGCAGTACTAGGCTCCGGCTCGCAAAACGCAATCGCATTCGGCTCATGCTTGCTCGCCTCGGACTCATACAGCAATCTCACACGCAGGCAGAAAAAGCCTATTTCTCGCCCTGGGTACACAATGTAATATTTATTGCCCCATTCTCCAGAAAAGAAAACAATCAAATTGAGCCCTGAAAAATTAATTTTGACTGTACACATTCAGAGATATGCTGCGTTACGTCCGCACACACATACACACACATACGCATAAACACTCACGCGATTCGCGAACACGAACACGCACACGCACACGTGCGCAAACGCGCATGCACGCACACACACACGCAAATGCCCCCACATCCACACACACACATGCGCGCGCAAACGCGCATGCACGCACACACACACGCACATACACACACACATATATATTTTTATTATACTCACTCACTCACTCACTCACTCACTCACTCACTCACTCTCTCACTCACTCACTCACTCACCCACTCACTCACTCACTCACTCACTCACTCACTCACTCACTCACTCACTCACTCACTCACTCACTCACTCACTCACTCACTCACTCACTCACTCACTCACTCACTCACTCACTCACTCACTCACTCACTCACTCACTCACTCACTCACTCACTCACTCACTCACTCACTCACTCACTCACTCACTCACTCACTCACTCACTCACTCACTCACTCACTCACTCACTCACTCACTCACTCACTCACTCACTCACTCACTCACTCACTCACTCACTCACTCACTCACTCACTCACTCACTCACTCACTCATTCATTCATTCATTCATTCATTTATTTATTTATTTATTTATTTATTTATTTATTTATTTATTTATTTATTTATTTATTTATTGAAACCAGTATGTTTACATAAATCCTATAGAGGTAAATCATATTACATGTACATAGGCCTGGCAAAACCTTACTCTATTAGACTTTATTAGACTTTGTAAAATACATAACAGTATTTGACATATTTCTAACTCTTCGTGTTATTAATAAAGAGATCATGCTTATAGCTTGTAGCTTGATGGCTACAAGTCAAAGTAACTTTACTTACAATTTTTTCTACGTCGTCATATGTGTGCTCCCCTATGGTTCTAATCGACGATGGGGTCTGTAGTGTGTTTGTAAACGAAACACATGCAATTTTTACAGAGGTGCTTGTATCAATCAGCAGAGACTAGGAATCGAACCCGGGTCCCTGTTGTGGGAGTCCGATACTCTACCGACTGAGCCACCTTAGGCCCCTGTTTACTTACATTTTACATTATGTATTATAGATTTGTATGTATTCTTAATGATTTTGTCCAAACCAATGTTTTAGTTTTCCTTTTATAGAGACTTTATTATTATTTATGTCAACGAAAATGGCCATTTTTTTCCCTGAAAAGCTAGACCAAAATTACACTTTATTCCCGCAAAAATGATTATCGGGAAAAAAGTGACTTCACTAGAAACTAGTCCAAATTCCCTTATTTTATCAAGTTCTACCAATAACCCTGATTTTCGATTGTCTTTTAATAATATTGTATTTTAACAATCCATTAGTCCTGCTTTCCAAGTGAAAAAGTGGCCAACAAAAGTGGATTAAATGATATTCAGATATTTCTTCTTGCTCTATGCCAGTTTCTTCTATTTCATTGCGAGAAAGACAATTTGATCAATCCTGACCACTGCATACAGCACAAGCTATAGTGAATTAAATTTTTATTTCAAATGTTCCAATTGAATGATAAATTAAATAACTACATTTAAGTAAATACCTTTTATTATACTATAAGTATTTGCACTAGCGAGTGGCACCAACACTTCTGCACAACCAAAAAGATAAAACTCCAGAATAACACTGGCAATTTTATAATATATTTAGTAGTAACACAAATTTTATTGATATAATGATAATAATAATAATATATATTTCCTCTCTTACAAATAGATTTTGTAATAACAAACGCATTCGAAATTCTTAAATTACTTCAACGAAACCAACGAACATTTTCGAATAAGTGTTGCGTACAAGGTGTACGATGCACAGCTGTTAAATCGACGTCTTTCATATAAATTAGGAAGTATAAGATGGTCAATAAATTTTTCATTTAAAGTACGGTATTTTTTATGCACGCATGTAAGGCTATTATAGCATTTAAGGTACTTACAAGGAGAGTCCACAGCCTGTAGGAAATGGTTTTCGATTAGGCCTTGGGAAGTAGTTTCTGGTACTTAAAAATCCGCGTTATTTCAGTAATAAATGGTACTTATACTTTTATACTTCGTATCACAACTCTGCAAGTTTTTTACTAGAGAAATTATGTAATAAGATAAAAAATTTAAGCAAAAGAGCTTTAATTTGAGCTTTGTTTCATATCAAAGTATTGTTCTGCTGCAAAATTACTATCAATCAAAAATGATAACGAAAATTGCATGAAAAATTGAGGATTTTCGGCTCTTTAAATTGAGTAGTTTTCCATTCATTTTTTATCATAATTTTTCATTGTTCATAACTTTGCAACAGTATAATATTTTTGTATGAAACAAAGCTCAATCTAAAGTCCTTTCTCTAAACTTGTTGATCTTATTACATAATTTCTCTACAAAAAACTTGCAGAATTATGATTCAAATTATAGGTACCTTTTTTACTAAAAAATGCGTATTTTGATTACAAAAGGTCATATCTTGACAAGATCCTATGAGACGAGACTATGGGTACTAGGCATCACTTTTAGGTACCAGAAATTACTTCCTGAAGCCTCAATGAAAATCGCTTCCCGTAGGTTGTAGATTGTCCCTGATAGTTCTAGATAGTTTCAAGCGCCGGCCAAGGCCGCCGTGCGCCGAGCTGAACGCGCAGGTAGCTGCGTTTCTATCCAGATATATATCTGTCTTTTTCTACACGCCAACCTATTTATTTCAGAATTTCACTTCAGTATATTATTATTTATATTGAAATTCATGCATTATATATAAATAATGCAATATTGTAACAAAACCGCGAATAAATTCCTAAATAAAAAAAACAAAAAGCAAAATTTAATCTCACATGAATAAGCTATTGGCATTGAGAGTGGCATACAACATTTTCTTTGTTAATTACACATGTTAATTTGCGGATCATTTTTTCAAAATATTTTAGAAAGATTCTTTTTATCTTTTTGATTAAAATAACACATAAAACATGAAAATTATGTAAATATAACTATATCCTCTGAAAGTACATCTCTTTAGGTTCAAAATGACCACATATAAAGCATTGATAATTCATTTACATACATTTTTATTACTGTTTCAAGTTAAAGGTTGAAAGCGTAAAACCGGATTTTTTAAAAGTGACAATTAATTATTGCCTGTATTTTTAAACAAAAAACTTTTGTAATTGTTTAACCTTCTATACCTCTTTAGATATCACACTGATAATACAATTCCGTACTTTAAATTCAATTTCTGTAAAATACTTAAAATATAGCTATTATTACAAAATTTAAAAAAATAAAGTAACGTATAAATAAACATCTTAATTAACATTTGAATAATGTTTTTAATGATTATGGTGTCTAATTTCAAAATCATTTTGCATTATTTTTTGACTATTCAAAAGTTAGGACAATGGTCAGGTCACGCGCGCGCGAGCTCGTTGGTGTCTACTGAGCGTGCGTAGCTGGACCCAGCATTTCGAATCGGAGCGTTAATTGTAAAATTAATGCTGAGACAAGTTAATCAAAATAAATAAACAATATATACATTTTCTATGTAAAATTATCTCCTCTTTCTATTGGCGCAGTCCGCATAAAAAAATTGACAATTAAAATAGTGATTCCATAAAGACCACAATCTTGCACCTAATTTGTTTAATAAAAAAATTTGCAACTCACTTACGGTTGTACACTTTTTACATTATCTTTATATACATATTAAGGAGCACTTTCAAAAAAGTTTAAATCGGTTTGACATTTTCCGAAATACATATCTATCTTTACTCCACTATTCGAGGCATTGTTATGTAATCAGATATTGATTTTAGTGATTTAAAAATGATATTGTCGATGACACCTGCTTTATTTTTCATATTTTCAATAATTCTTTATACTTTGTAATAATTCGTAGGACTAACAAAGATTGTTTTTCTAATTTTAGACGGTAATCTTAATTCTGTGTTTGTTGGTGGTGTAATGTTTGCACTTACAAGGAGAGTAAACACCCTCCGAAAAACGAAATTCGGTCAGACTTTGAGAGGTATTTTCTGGTATCCAAAAATGAAGCCTTATACCCGTAATTCATTATAATAGGTCTTTGTTGTCGAGATATGAGGTAATTTACTCGAAATGTTCGTTATTTTAATGACAAAAGGTACCTTTTCTTCTAACCATATCTCTACAAGGTTTTATTATGGATAAATGACTCAAAATATAATAAACAGGAGGAAAGGAGACCTTTAATTTAAGCTATGTTACATATAAAATTATTAATTAGATCAAAAGTTATTTACAATTGGAAATGGCGACCGAAATTGCATTCAATTTCAAAGAAATTTAACTGTTTTAAATTCGTTGATTTTCCATGTATTTTCAGTGACCATCTTGAATTATTAATAACTTTTTATCAGATAATATTTTTATATGTAACAGAACTTAAATTAGAGTTGTTTCCGCCCATTTTTTATTAAAATAACTCAAACTTCGAGTGAATTGCATCATATATCGATAAAAATTTTACAGAAAAATGAGTTTAATGAGTTGGAAATTTGAGTTGAATCATGAATTTTTTGATTATAAACATAAATGAAGTTTATGTCGGCATGTTGTTTTTCTTCTCTATTGTTACGGGTAAAGACGATTGTGCAAATGTAGATAATTCGTGTTATTAATCTTGGTGCGATAAAGTTTCGAGCATTACTGTGGGGTTGGAGTGTGAATAAGAACAGAAACAGCGAATTAGATTGAGTAACGTTTATTCAATCCTTAGAGAGAGAGAGAGAGAGAGAGAGAGAGAGAGAGAGGGAGAGAGAGAGAGAGAGAGAGAGAGAGAGAGAGAGAGAGGGTGTGTCTGTGGGTCTGTCTGTCTGTCCGATAGTGTGTGTCTGTCTGTATGTCTGTATTTCTGTCTTCCTGTCTGTCGGTTTGTCGGTGTCTGTCTGTCTGTCTGCCTGTCCGTCGACGTCTGTCAGCCTGACTGTCCGTCGGTGTCTGCCTGCCCTTCGGTGTCTGTCTGTCTGCCTGTCCGACGGTGTCTGTCTGTCTGCCTGTCGATCTGTGTCTGTCTGTCTGTCGGTATCTGTCTGCCTGTCCGCCGGTGTCATTCTGTCCGTCTATCGTTGTGCGTCTGTCTGTCTATCTGCCTGTCCGTTGGTGTCTGTCTGCCTGTCGGTGTATGTCTGTCTGTCTGTTTGTCTGCCTGTCTGTCGGTGTCTGTCTGTCTGTCGGTCCGTCGGTGTCGGTCTGTCTGTCTCTCTGTCTGTATGTCTGTCTATCTGTTTGTCTGTCTGTATGCCAGTGACTGTGTGTCTGTCTGTTTGTCGGTGTCTGTCTGTCTGTCGGTTACTGTCTGTCGGTTTGTCGGTGCCTGTGTCTCTGTCCTGTCGGTGTCTGTCTGCCTGTCCGTCGGCGTCTGTCTGTCTGTCTGTCGGTCTGTCGGTCTGTCGGTGTCTGTATGTCTGTCTGTCCGCCTGTCCGTCGGCGTCTGTCTGCCTGTCTGTCCGTCGGTGTCTGCCTGCCTGTCGGTGTCTGTCTGTCTGCCTGTCCGACGGTGTCTCTCTGTCTGCCTGTCATTCGGTGTCTGTCTCTCTGTCGGTGGCAGTCTGCCTGTCCGTCGGCGTCTGTCTGTCTGTCTGTCTGTCGGTGTCTGTCTGTCTGTCTGTCTGTTTGTCTGCCTGTCTGTCGGTGTATGTCTGAATGTCGGTGTATGTCTGTCTGTCTGTTTGTCTGCCTGTCCGTCGGTGTCCGTCTGTCTGTCTGTCCGCCTGTCCGTCGGTGTCTGTCTGTCTGTCTAACTGTCGGTGTCTGTCAGTCTGTCTGCCTGTCTGTCGGTGTCTGTCTGTCTGTCTGCCTGTCCGTCGGAGAGAGAGAGAGAGAGAGAGAGAGAGAGAGAGAGAGAGAGAGAGAGAGAGAGAGGAGAGAGAGAGAGAGGAGAGAGAGAGAGAGAGAGAGAGAGAGAGAGAGAGAGAGAGAGAGAGAGAGAGAGAGAGAGAGAGAGAGAGAGAGAGAGAGGAGAGAGAGAGAGAGAGAGAGATGAGAGAGAGAGAGAGAGAGAGAGAGTAAGCCTCGTGGCTGGGACAGATCGCAACTACCGTGACCTGTATCAAGTGTTTGATCTCGTTTTCCGAGTTTTCGTCTAATGTGCCGAATAAAACGCGGCTAATCTGTCCCACAAATGGTAACATGGACCGGCGGTATCGCGTGCCGATTCCAAAAGTAGTTCTGCCACCCTGCTGGCCTGCTGCAAGGTATCTTGGATTTGAATCATGGAATGGTTCAAAATTTGTTCGTGCGGGCAAGTGGGTAATACACGTTTACAGTGATTTTTAATCTCCGTTGCCTGCACGCGTAGTCTATTGTCTGTCTCGAAGAAGGATTATAGACTAATTCTTTGGATAATTTTCCAGTCTGTGTTGGATGCATCTAACGGCTCTACTGCTTTTTTAAAGAGAACGCTTTGTGATGGTGAAAATTTTGTTTTATGTTCTTTTAACGTATAAACATGTTTTATGCCTTGGGGAGTCTGAATAGACTAGTCTTAAAAAATGTCTGTATGTATGCGTGTGTGTGCGTGTGTGTGTGCGTGTATTTTTTGTGTGTTAGTATGTGGCATATCACCATTCGTTCAATCTGCGGTATAACTTTCCTAAACTTTGCACAGATGTTTGTTATCAATACCCGGTGTGCGCTTCAAAGTTTTAGCAAAAATGATTAAATATAATTTTTTAAATTTAAGAATTTTCAAGTTTCTGTTTCCTAAATTTTCTGTACATTAAAGTACTCATAAAATCCTTCGTTATAGGATCATAAACGATTTTATATGAGTCGTTTTTCAGTTGTCATACTGTGCGACAAAAAAATGTTTTCAACATTTATTACTCAAAAACTATACGATAAATGTCAGTGAAATTTGTACTGAATACTTGTTCCATATATAGGTATATTCCTGTCAATTTTTAGACAATAAGACGGTTTGTTTTCTGAGGAAGAAAAATAAAATGTAAAAAAATGCATTTTTATTGGACAGCGATAACTTGAGTAATACTTGATGTAATGCCTTGAAAATTTTACAGAATATTTGTTAGGTGTCAAGTTATTGGCTGTATATTGAGTCGATTTGGTTCATAATCTTCTGAGATTATTCAATTTAAACAATACTTTTTCACCCTGTATATCACGACATCGCTAAGCTTGATTGTTGTGTCTTTTCTTGTAGATATTAAGTATTATTATATATGAGATTTACTATTCTACACTTCTAACGTACCTTACGTATTATATTGTAAGACACAATCCAAAGATAATGTTATATTAAAAATATTATTATTATGTGATTTTTCTTAAAATAATTTAATAATGACATAATTTATTTTTGCAATGCTGAATTTGTTTCTAATTTTTATACTATTTTGATGGTCGAATTTGCAAACTAGTATATGTTACATAGTAGTAGAAATTTTAAATGAGTGACTTTAAAAAATTACGCGTTTTTGTGTCTACCTATTTTTTGCAATGAAAGAAAGAAAAACAATTCAATCTTATATAGGTAATGCTTTCATTTGATTTTATAGATAAAAATAGATTTTAGAATCAATGACACATTGATGACAAAAACACGCTGATATACGATATATACGATAATATGTTTATGCCCATCTGAACGAAAATGGCCTCTTTCTTCTCTGAGAAGCTAGACCAAAATCACATTTTTTGCTCGCATATCACTTTTTTCCCGCAAATACGGGAAAAAAGTGACTTCACTAGAAACTAGTTCAAATTCCTTTATTTCATCAAGTTCTACCAATAACCCTGATTTTCGATTGTCTTTTAACAGAGACATGGGCATAAAGTACTATATGTGACTTGAGAAGAAAGTCGATTTTTCCCTCGGGTGTCACTGCCCCCGCTTCGCTTCGCTCGTTCGGGCAGTAAACTCACCCATGGGAAAATATTTAACTTTTTGCCCTTGTTACATAATGTACGATTATTCAAAAATATCTTTCAGTAGGGCACACATCACTAAATGAAAATAGTATAAACAGGAAAATAACCATGATGGGTGATACTGCGCAGCTCATGCTTATTTATATAATAATTTTAATTAAATTCTCTTTGAGAAAGCATAGTGCCAAAGCACTAGGCAGCGCTTTTTTCCGATATTAATCCCGGATTGTTAGCTAGTTTTTCGACATATGAGAGCGGTTTCATTTAGTCTTGCTCCGAAATGCTGCAACAAAAATGTCGAGAAGAACTCTCGTCAATAATTTTGATTTAAATTGCAAGGATTATTAATAAATGGCAATGCAGGATAACGTAATTATTGTGTATGTTCATACCAGTGTGAATTAGGCTGCACACAGCTTTTACTGCAAGCATGCGATCGTCGTCGAAATGCAACCTGAGTCGATGCTCGTGCGCGTGATGTCACCGCCTCGGCTTTTCGCCGTGTACGTCACGATCCCCGTCATCGCGCGCGCGTTTACCGCTTCTCACGATCTATTTGAATGTGCAATGACGTGCTCTACTATAATACTAGTCTACTCCGGATATTTATTTGTATGCAAATTAAAAAAATATTTCATTTTTAGTGATCGAAATTAAAATTTTGAAATTTAAAATTCAAGAGCAAACTTACTTAAAACTATTCATTTAAACTGTTTTCTTTGTAACGATAATAGTGACCTAGCTTTTGTTTACAATACTCACGTGTTAAAGGGAGAATGAGGCAAATCTTTAAGTTCCGTTTTGAGACCCAGGTATTATTTACCTCTTGCCTATCAGCTGTGCTATCTGTTACGCGGTGTAATTTTTCCTCAGCTGACGTTTGCGGAGAGGCAAGCTGGCACCGTCGTATGGCTTGCGCGCTGGATATGTGTATTATTACACCCCAGTCAGTTCACTCCCTTAACCTATAGGAATTCTTCGTAGCTTTTGTTATCTGTCTGTCTTTGTATGATTATGATTATGATCATGATTATTGTTACTTACTATGATTATGATGATTATTCTTTATTATGATTATGATTATTATTATTGATTATGATTATTTATGTATGATTTATCTTTGATCCAAATCAGAAGAAATTTTCTTTTAAATAAAAATAAAATTTTGCTGTAAATTCGAGGGAATGTAAGTAGTGATTGATGGAAATTCAGAATCCTATCTACCTACTTTGCATGCACTATTTGAAAGTTTGTGCGCATGCCAGCCAATAAGTCGATTAGTATGATAACAAATGTGGAATACGTGTGCCTTCGGCGCTGTATCTTCGAGGCTGCAGCATGTCGCAATTACAGGGCGTTAGAAGAGACTGCATCGTATCGGAGCATAGAGCGAACTCGCCACTATGTTGTGCACGATTCTGCTGGAAAGGAGGAGCTAGAGTGCCAGCTCCATCACTCTGTAAGTATTATGCTATGATTATTTATTTATCCTTTAAATCCTTGATATTCTTCTTTTTTTATTTTCTTCTTTTTTCCGTTTTGTTTAGATGATATATATATATATATATATATATATATATATATATATATATATATATATATATATATATATATATATATGTGCTATTTGGAGGGATACGCCCAGAAGCGGGACTGAAGTGTACGTCCTGTACATTGTCCAAGCCATGGATATGTAAGTGTTATCATCAGGGTGATCGGCTCCGTGTATTTCCCCTTCCATTAAGTGCTCTGCTTCTTTTTTATTTCTTTTTAGTTGGGATTATTCTTACCACTGCCCGAATGTCCGGCCCGATCGGAGATGGCAGTCGTACTGCGGAATTATTTCTATGACACACCGAACTTGCTCCATTTCGCCTGTCTCGGCGGCAAGGTAACCATTTTTCTTTTATTTTTTTCGAGTACCCGCGGGTTCTTCTTCATCTGCCGCGTGACCTATTTAGTCTATACAGAATATGTATAATAAACATAGTATTCTTTTTTTTAATTTTTCTACACAAAAATTTTAAACATATTTCACTACTTCATTTATCGAACCTTTCGACCTGACACTCTAAAGTTTCTTAAACTATTTCCTTATATTTCCGATAATGCTTTAGTAGGTTGTAATAGTTATGCTTCTATCTTAAATAATTTCGCTTGTATTATGATTGGTTGGTTTGAGAATCGTAACTATTATTTGTTTGTGTGGTATTGAATTTTCGGATAATTAATTTTGAAAATTGGGTAATTATTTTGATTAAAAGTTTTGCCAAATGAGTTTATGTTTCATTTGTTTGTTTTGTGTTGAGTTTTATGGATATTCAATTTCGTAATTATGTGACTTTAAATTATAGCTTTGCCGAATGAACTTACATGTCATTTGTTTATTCATTTTTAGTTTTTGGGTATCTAATTTCGAAGTTTGGGTGAATGATTTGATAAAAATTTTGTCAAATGATTTTACATTTTATTTTTTTGTTTTGTTTTGAGTTTTTGGATAAAGAGAGAAAATTGATCTTTGGCAGTTTCCTTTTGAATGCTTAGGAAATAATCATTTTTGAGAAGAGCATTTTGCCAAGTGATTAAGCTCTGAAGAATTAATTTTTGATGGTTTCACCGTTATTGAGGTGAATTTCATTGTTTTACAAACGCAGGTGTTTCGTCCTAATGTCGGCTTCGAGAGTAAAATAACTCACTATTTCATGCCCTGGTATGCCGCAATAATTGCATTTTAGTGTCTCATACTTACCCTTTGTGCATTTATCCTCAATATACGAGGTAAAACCACAATAACTACAGTCCGAAGTGTTCGTAACCCTTGCTGCAGATGCAGCAGTTGCAGCTAAAAGAATGTTTGCTCTTGTTTGATTTAAAATTTGCTCCTCAAGAGATAAGAGCTGTGGAGCTTGCTGGACCGAGATTAATTGCGACGTCGTATAATTTACTTGCGCTTGCGTCATCAAGGGCTGCGCTGCTAGATTGATAACGGCTAAGCGCGTGCTTTGTTTGCACTCAAAATTAATTGCTATCCCTCATTAAGGCTGTGTTCACTTCATACTTGAATGTCAAGCAGAGGTGTCAGACCAAATATAAAATATTGCAACACATCATCATTCGCCCCCTGCTTACGTAACTCCTTATCACTATCGCCAATATCTGGTGCAAAGTCGTATAAGGTTATTAATTTGTTTAGTAACTTGTTAACTCGCAAACTGTAGTCGGCCATCTACTCGCCTTGGCGCTCAGAGATTAATTTTATTTGCATCAATAGATCATCTGCTTGCCCTACATTGCTGTATTGCGTGACTGAAACATTCCTACGTGGTACAAAGACACACTTGGCACATCAGCAATCTACGTGGACCCACAAACCATCAGAGTAGATGAACACGGGGCCGGAAGCACAGACGTAACTTACGTGAGCGTCTACTTTAGCCCGAACGTCCGTATTGAGCAATTCAGGCTGAGTCTGAGTCTGCGACTTGAATGCGCGATCATTGGAGTGGGCCATGCCAGTGCCGGACAGCAGAGGAAAGTCCATCATGGAGATGGTATCTAGACTCGGCCTGATAGTTCTCAAAATTGGAAACACATCGACATTCAGAAGGGTAGGGCATATTGGGACTATTTCGGACGTGTCTTTCGCATCCGAAAATCTAGCGCATAGAGCGTCTGATTAGAGGGTAATGGAGGATTACAACGGAACCGATACATCACGTTTCAGCTGTGCGATAAATCCTAATCGCAAAGAGTCGCCGACATTCAGGCGGCCAGGATTTATTGAGACGATTCCCGACGTGTCTTGCGTATCTGGAAATCTAGTGCACAGAGCCTTGGATTCGAGGGTACTTGATGGTTACAACGGAAGTGACCACAAGTTCATCACCTTTCAGCTGCGCGATAAATCCCAATCGCAGAAGAGTTGCAGAAAAGCCACCCCGATGGAATCTCGCCAGGCTTAAGACGGAAAAACTAGTCGAGGTACTACTCCAAGGGCAGGGAAATTTACCTCGCGAGGAAGGTTATGGGTCTCATTCACCGAGCCTGTAACGCAGTTATGCCGTGCAAGGGATCGCGACATGGAAAACGCCCTGTTTACTGGTGGTCGGACGAAATAGCGCAACTGAGAGCGGAAGTGAAACGTCTCAGAAGGAGGGTACAAAGAATGAGAGATGAAACAGAAGCAGCACTGTTGTCGGCGCAACACAAAGTAGCGCGCAAGCGGTTCCGACGCGAGATCAACCGGAGGAAGGCACAGTGCTGGAAGAATCTGACGGAGGAAGTCAATCGGGACGTGTGGGGCTTGGACTACAAGATCGTGACCAAGAAACTCTGCGCGCTCTCAAATCACCCTTTCGACGAGAACACCATGGCTCGAATCTTGGACACTCTGATCTCAACACATCCGCCAAGGCAAGATCAGGAGGAGGCCGCTGAAGTAGGTGAGATTCCCCTATTCTCCACCGAGGAGTTGCGGATCACCGCCAAAATGATGTGGAGCGGAAAGAGGCCTGGGCCCGACGGGATACCAGCTGAGATATTGAAGATCATCGCGGTGAGAGCTGAACATATACAACGCGTGCCTGAAGGCGGGTGTCTTTGGTACTCCCTGGAAGGTTGCGCGTGTCGTGTTCATCACCAAAGGTAAGGGAGTTGACCCCCGGCTTCCGTCGTCTAACAGGCCACTGTGCATGTTGGATCACGCAGGAAAGCTCTATGAGAGGTTGGTCAAACCACGTCTACAGGGAACTGTGCAGGCTGCCGGCGATTTAACTGACAACTAGTACGGATTCAGGAAACGGCGATCCACAGTAGACGCTGTACGAGAGGTAGTTCGGCTGGGAAGGACAGCATGAACTGGAAATCATTTTTCCAGGAACATCGCGCTTCTCGTTACGCTAGACGTTAAGAACAAGTTCAGCTCGACCAAGTAGGCAGACATCTTGGACGCTTTGAACGAGTTCAGAGTCCCGGAGTACCTCATGCGGGTGATGCGGGACTATCTAAAGGACCGTATCCTCCACTACGGAACAGAAGAAGGCCAACGTGAGAAATATCCCAGCGTCGGTGTGGCACAGGGGTCAATCTTTGGACCTAATTTTTGGAACATCCTGTACGATACCCTGTTACGACTCAGGATACCGGAAGGGGTGTACATGATAGTCTACGCTGATGATGTCGCTTTAGTCATCATCGCGCGGGACTTTCAAAAAGCACAATATCTGCTGAACCAGGCGATGCGCAGGATCTCACGCTGGATGGGGGAACACCGTCTCGACTTGGCAGCCGCTGAGACAGAGACCGTGCCCTTCACTGGTAAACGGATTGAGACCATCTTCCCCATGTATGTTGGAGATGCGGTTGCGACAAGGAGGGAGGCTATGTATCTGGGACTCAAACTAGACACTAAGCTTACTTTCTTTCGTCACCTGGTATATGCAGCGGATAAAGCGACGAAAAAGACTACACAGTCGTGCCGTCTCATAGCGAACACGAGTGGACTGAAAGCGAGTAAGCATCGACTCCTCATGTCAGTCATTACATCCGTCTTATTGTACGGTTCTGAAATATGGGCCGATGCAATGGAGAAGGACTCATACCGGATTCGACTCACTTCCGTTTAGCGTAGAATAGCTCTCAGAGTCATCAGCGCCTATCTAACGGTCTCGGGACCCGCAGTGCTCGTTATTGCGGAATCACCCCGATCGACCTACACGCGGCGGAGCGCAAGCGAATCTACGAACAGAAGAAAACAGGAGAAGACAGTACAACAGTCCATAGAGAGAAGCGGGAACGCACCATGGAAGCGTGCCAACGGTCCTGAACAACCACGACCAAGGATAATGGACAGTAAGGCTGATATACCAACTGCCCCCTTGGATTAACAGAGATCATGGGGAGGTAAATTACTACCTGACCCAATTCTTGAATGATCATGGGTACTTCTGCTCCTACCTCAGTCGTATGGGAATGTTCAGAGCCGGAGTTGTATCTTCTGTTCCGATAATTGCAATGATCCGTTTCGGATGTGTCACTTTTTCGTCTGTGAAAAGTGGAACGAAGAAAGAACAGCTTTTATCGGCTCGGTCGCTTAATTCACGCCTGAGAACATCGTGGGCGAAATGCTGTCCGCCGAGAATAAGTGGGCCGACCCGGAAAAAATCGCCGAGACGGTCCAACGACAAAAGAAGCGGTACCGAGACAGGGCAACCGATGAAGGTCTGAATGAAGCCCTGGGAGACGCTCCGATACTGCAACATAACCCAGAGATGTCGGACGACTCCATGGAAATAGACGTGGAGGGAGAAGATGGGACACTTTCTTAATCGGGAGACGCTCAATTTCTCTCATTTTATGAATGTCGCAGGGAGGTATACTTCTCCTTTCCGTACGGAGATGAATGCGACGGTTCGAATACGCGTATAAATGAGACGGGTTAGATCTGACGTCCCCTCGAGGGAGTTAAAATTATGAATTTTTAAATTTGTTTCAGGTCCAAGTAGCAGCGGTTGTCGAGACGATACTAGAAAGGTACTACCCTGAGGTAATGTGATAAACGGTACCAGGGTGTGTTCCACCAGAAGAGGAAAGGGTGGTAGGTTTTAATGGGTCGGTTTACGATGCAACGTTTGTGTAGTTCTTTTTCGCATTTTTGTTTATTTTATTTTTCGCCCTATATTACATACACGGCGGATGCATTCCCAACCAGCCCCACACTATCCGGCTGTGCGGATCCAGTCGGGTGGGCTTTAGGTGGCATTTTCTACATACCCTCAAAAGAAAAAAAGAAAAAAAAACATTGCTGTATTGCAGCACCAAATCCATGAGTAATTTTTCCACCGAATCATAACTCATGACCCTCGCGGCATAACTGTCCGCCGATCGCCTTGTTAATTTACTTGCTAATATCAGTAGGATGAAGTTCTCGTTCTGCGATCCGAACATTTCCATGATTTTTGCGTCAATCTACCAAATAAATTCAGCTTGTTTGAATTTCCATCAAAACATGGAATTTAATTTAATGCTTGAGAGAATGTAGGATTATTTCCCCGCGCGTGGTGCATTAAATTTTCAAAATTGCTGGAATTTGGGGCGTGGGCCGATGCGGACATGTTCGTGTGCAAATTTGTCTGTAAATTGATAAATGAGATGTTGTGTGCTTGTGTACCTCTGCTAGCAGCAGGAGAATGTTGAGGGGTGTTTGTGGAGTGCTGTGCAATGTTTGTATTTCTAAGCAACATGTGCTGTACTTGGTGGCGTTATTGTGTTTGCAGTGGGTTATAGTATAGTTATGTAGGTCGCCTGAAGTGTTAGGCGGGGCAGTAGTTTGAGGTGTTAGAATTCTGTTTATTTGTATCGCCGGAGTTTTATTTGTTAAATTTGAAGGTAAGGCATCTAGTATGTTTGGAGAAGTTTTACATTTTTGGGATTGAGGTTGAGGGATTGACTGTTGTCTTCCAAGCGTTGCGCTACACTAGAAGTATTATCATTGTAAGGTTCGTCGATCGTTATTTGTGCCGGACTAAGCGAGAAATGCTGGGCTTGTGCCGTGTCGTTCATTTTCACGATCGAGTCTATAGGAGTTTCAGGAACACTGCTTGCAGCAGGCGCGTCGGGCATGTTAAGGACACCGGGTACGAGGCAGACGGCTGGATTATGCGTATCAAGTGGACCAGCCGCCGCTTGCGCCTCGTGTGGCAATATGTCCGCGGGCGCGCTCCATCGATGCTAATGCATTATTCGGTCAACTATTACTGCACGCTGTTTTGGATTTAATGGCGAAATATTTCCTGCAACTCTCAAAATAAATACTGTTATTCTCGCACCTAGTTCCAATATGACCATATCTTCTACAATTGAAACATGGTTTTACATTTATCATATTAAAAGCTCTGCAGCTATGGAAACCAACAGAAACTAAATTTTTATTTTGTTTAATATGTTTGTATATTTTTGAAGGCACTTCAATAAGAACACTTTGCGTTTTTTGCTTTATCGTTAGTGTATATGTGTAAAGCTTGACATTTTTTATCATAATCGTGGAAATTTATATTATTTATATTATTTTCAATGTCTTTTAGAGTCATCTTGAGGCAATTATCTATTCCAATTACATTTAACTTTAATTTTTCAATTTGTTCTTTTTCAATTTTACACCATTGCGAAAGTTTTTTTTTTAGTATTTGTTATTCTCCATTTGCACTATCTTCGTTCATGCAATTGATAACAAGTTCATTATCATTTTTTATATTAACTGTTTTTGTTTGTATTTTCTTCTCTTTGTTTAAGGCGAGAGTAACGTGTTCTTTTATGATGAATTTGTCCTCTTTGTTTATTATTTTATTACTATTATTCTAGGGACCCGCTTTGGGCTTGGTTTAGCTGTAGTTATTATTTCAGCATACATTTTTGTATTAATTTTCATATTTTCTTTTACTTTACCTAGTACTTCTTTCAATAGATAATTTTTATCTTGTAGTTCAGTGTTGAGTTGTTTTAAAATATTATTTTCAATCTCTCAATTTCTATTTCGCTATTGTCTTCATATATTGTTTGATTTTAATCATGTGTGGTTTCATCAGAGATTTCTTTTAATATTTCTTGCTTTATTTGTTCTTTTCTTATCATTTTTGTCTAGACAATAATATTTTTGCTGCTTGTTTAATTACTACGTCACCTTTGCCACCATCATAATTTAAGGATATATTTAGATGCACATGTTCTGGGCATATTCCTAAAGTATCACTAATAAACTTTGCACCAATTAATTGTTTAAAATGACTAATATGATACACGTTCTCATAAATAATACGTACTACTGCAGCCAATCTTTGTCTTGGGTGGCATTTATAGAATCTCCATAAAGACATTTTCCAAAACTAGTGTGTTTTGATCCCTTAAGTCTCAAGACATGTTTCTAACATATATTTTGCCATTTTCGTTTACTATTACAAAGCTTACTTTTTGAAAAAGGAAAAATTTTAAAATGATTGCTTAATGCTTTTTGTTAGGGATTCTTAGTGAGATCGTGTTTTCAGTAAGAAAGAGTTGACATTCTGAGAAAATAAGAAATCTTTATTGTTATCGAAACTTCACACAGGTCTGCTCTCTACGAGCTCTAGAGCGGCACTGCCGGAGGCCGGGAGAGCGAACTGGCTCTTTGGTCAGAACGTAGCTTCAGGAGTGGGGGGTTTGGCCAGGGCCTGCCAGCGTTGCAAGCGCCGTAAGAGAAGGCTGAGCTTCTAACACTCCCTCTCGCTTGCACAAGCTGATCGAATGTTTTCAGTCCCAACTTTCCTCTTCAGTGTAGGTAACTTCTATAGTTATTTCATCGACGATTTCTAAAAACAGAAGAAATAACAATTAGTCATATTCACATACATTAAGTAACTTAAAGGTTAGTTTATCATACTGTTGAGTGGAAAGAGCTTTAGTGAAAATATCAGCTAACTGATTTTTCGTATCAATCCAGACTAAATTAATGTAATTTTTAGTAACGCATTCTTTGACATAATGTCCTTTTCTCTCAACCATGTGCCTCAATCTATTTCCTCCACTTATTTTAGCGCAAGAGATAGCTGAAGTATTATTACAATGTAAATTTATCGGGTAGAGATCCTTTTCTAATACAATCTTCACGGAATTGTGAATCGATTGTATTTCCTGACATGTTTCGCTCATTGCGACGTATTCAGCTTCACACGTGGATAATGCAACACTCTGTTGTTTATGTGTTTTCCAAGAGATAGAGCTTCCAAATAGTCTAATTACATATCCACATGTCATCAGCGAGTTCTTGCAGTCTGATAGACTAGCGTCTGAAAACGCATCCATGTTTTCCGAAACATTTTTCATAACTAATTCGTAATGTCGAGTACCAGCTAAGTATTGAAAAACCCTAGTCACCATTTTCCAATCGTCTTTCGTTGGGTTTACCTGGTGCCTACTCAGTACGTTAACAGCGTAGGAGATATCTGGCCTCGTAGCTGTTGCTAAATATAATAGGGAACCAACCGCTTCTCTATATAAACGATTTGGAAATGATTCGACAGTTTGTTCGTTTTCTTCTCTTTCTTTTCTGGTTTTGCTCGTTGCATCACTTAATTTCATAGAGGCTGTTACCGGTCTACATTTATCGTAACCAAATTTACTTAATATCTTATTAATGAACTTAGTTTGACTTAAAGAGATAGTCTTGTCTCGTTCGTTTCTAGAGATTCTAATATTCAAGAAATCCTTCGGATTTCCAAGGTCTTTGATTTTGACTTTAAGTTCAATTTGATCACGTGTTTTGTTCAATAGATCAACTTTAGAGCTTGCCATTAATATATCGTCTACATATAAAATAATCATAATTATTTCTTTAGCAATACGTTTTATAAATAAGCACGGGTCTATATCGTTAGTTTTGAATCCTAATTCAATCATAATCTTAGTGAATTTGTCGTTCCACTTCTTTGGGCTTATTTTTAAGCTATACAGAGATTTGTATAATTTCCAAACATACCTTTTCTTGGTTTCATAATCTACTGGAATTCCGTCTGGAATTTCCATATAAATGTCTTCTGACAATTCTCCATAAAGGAATGCCGTTTCTACATCTAGTTGTTTGATTGTTAAATCAAATTTATTCGCTATTGCTAGAAAAGCTCGAATTAAAGATATTCTAGAAACTGGGGCATAAATCTCTCTCAAATCGTAAGTATTCTTATCTTTAAATCCTCGGATAACTAATCTGGCTTTGAATTTCGGATTATCAGTTTCAGTTACTTTTCGTTTAAAAACCCATCTTGAATCAATTATGTTTGGCTTTTTGCCAAGTTCGCTTACTACTTTTGATCGTTCAGTTAAAACATAGACTTGTTTAGTTTTTAATGAGTCAAGTTCTTCGTTAATCGCTTTTACCCAAGATTCTCCTTCAGGAGAATTCACAGCTTCTCTGTACGACTGTGGATCCCCCTGAATCTTCGCTAGTAATGCATGAAATTTGATGTCGCTCGAGTCGTAATCAAAACTTTCGAGTTTGAGTGTTTCGCAAGGATTTTGAATGAAAATTCCGATTGATTTTTCAAGATTTTGCTAAGAGGTGTTTTCATCTCTATTGATTTATGAGCAGTTCTATTATATATATACGTTGAAGTTTTCATGTCTAGGTCCCAGTAGACCGATGGTAAGCCTGAATCTAGCAATAAAACTCTCACTTTATTAGCTATAGTTCTGTTAAATCTTTCACTAACTCCCGAGTGTTCTGGGGTGTCTGGACAAGCCAGCTGTAATTCGGCTCCGAATTTTCTGAGTACATCGACTGTAGTTTGTCCTGTGAACTCGGTGCCTTGATCACATCTGAGGAAACACAGTTTTTCATCGGATCCAATCAAGTTCCGCATGCTTGTCACAAAGGATTCTATACATTCCGGAGTTTCGGTTTTATTTCTCATTGGAAAGGTCAAAGTAGCGCGTGTAAAATCGTCAATTATAACTAGTGCAAACCTATATCCATTACGGCTCGATGTCGGACTAATAGGACCCACAGTATCTGCATGAATTACTTGTAATGGTCTGATTGCTCTTGTTCTTATTTGTGTAAATGGCAGTTTGATGCTATTAGCCTCCAAACAAGCTTCACAATTCGCGATTTCGGAATCATTTATTATCTTATTTACTTAAGTGCCACAATAAGGCTTCTGAAATAATCGTCTTTTCTTTTTCCGATACAAGGTTAGATTCGTTAGAAATTCTATCGTTAGAAATTCTATCAGTTAAGTCGCAATCGTCGCTATTCAAATGAGTTTTTCTGTTATCAGACGTATTGATGAATTCCGAATCTAATTTTTCGCAAGATATATTTTCTTTCGTAGTAACACTGTCGTTTTCTAACAGACTATTCTCATTACTTAGATTGTCGATCGAGCTGTTATCGATGTTAATATTTCCCTTGCTTCTAGTGTTATATAAGTTAAAAACATTCCCTAGTTCATTTTTAATTGAATTAGATTCTGATCTTACATTGTTTGTTTGATTAGCAACTTTAATTCTTATTTTCCAGAACGGACACTGATACGTTCCCGATAGAATACTTCTATTTAAATACGGATCGTATATGTCGATGATTTTATTATTTAAATAAATTTCGAGACCTTGGTCAACAAATCGTCTAAGAGAAAGTAAATTTTTACAAACAATTTCAGAGAACAATATATTATCGAGTACATACTCGTGGCCGTTTTCCGTAATTATTCTGGTCATTCCAGAACCGTCAGTTTGAAATTTATTGTTCTTGTCCGCGCTAATAATATCAATCTTATCTTTGCTATCAAACGATTCAAAGTACATCTTGGATTTGCTAAGATGCTCCGTCGCACCGGAATCCGCGATAAAGTCAATTATTGACGGACTTGAATAATCGTAAATTTTACCTCCGTAATCGTCGGCTAAGGCTTGAAGAGCGTTGGCGGCTGTCCTGAGCGATTGTCTTCCTCGGCCTCTCTGACCTCCGCGACTGGTTGAGGCTCTTCCGCGAGGCCCGCGGTCGAAACCTCTGTTGGCCGTCGTCGGCGGCTGTGATTTACGGGCGAACTCCGCTTTGTCAGACCGGGCACCGCCACGGCTGACAAAGCTTGCCAGTCTCCCTCGTCCTCTGGGAGCTGAGCTCCTGCTGTTTCCTTGCGGCGACCATCTGCCCCGTTTTGCAGGTGCAGAGTGAGTTTTCTCTGCGTCGTTCTCAGTGTCTCGTTCAGCCGTTCTTTTACGGCATTCTTTGGCTATATGACTGCCAAGTTTGTTGCAGTTATAGCAACGTAGTTGACCAGGATGTGGACAGTTTTCAGATGTATGGTCTCTATCTCCACATTTGCAAAGAATCCATTTGGATTTCTGCGCCACAAAAGCACTCGTTGTGTTTTGTGAATTAGCAAGTTTGTTCCTTGGTTTTAGAGCATCCACCTGTAAAAGATAATTTTTTAGTTGAATGTAATCCATTTCCTTGGAAGTAGTCTCCCTGTAAACACAATCTGCTACAAGAATTTCCGGAACTACTTCCACTACCGCTTGAATAAAGTAGTCTCGTTTCTCTTTGTCAGAGAGAGTACCTGAATCAGGTATATTTTCAAATATTCTAACCTTCTCTTCGAATTTGTCGTAGAATTCTAAAGCAGTTTGCTTATTTGGTAAATATTTGATCGACATTAAGTCTTGTCTCGCTGACAGACTGGTGGTACGTGTTTCATATCTTTTTATTTCTTTTAATTTAGCTAAAATTTGTTTAGGCTCGTGCAAGTAAATTATTTTTGAGTGATAATTAATATCAATGTGATTGATAATAATTTCACGGACTCTGTGTTGGTCATCTTTTTGTTTTACTTCGTTAGTAAATAAATCAAGGTCATTTTCAATTAAATACAATAGTTTCTTAGTTTTTAACTCAGATTTCAAACAATCTTCGAATAAATCAAATTTCGTATTAGGTGTTAATCTATAGTTTCGCTTGTCTGTTGATCTCTTCCAGACAGCTCTTTTTTCAAATGGTCTGTAAAGTTAATCAGACTGTTGTTCAAAGTGTCTTTCTCTTTATCAAGTAAAATCTTTTCAATTTTTCTTTCAACAATTTCGTCTATATTTCGAGTAATTTGTGCATCGTTAATAGTACTATTAAATATCTGTGGTTTGTTACTTACTCTTTCCGTTAATGAATTAGTGCGAAGGACATCACCAAAACCTCGTTGCGGCGGAAGGAAGCTAGCGCGCTCCTCTCTCCTCGGGACAACATTGCTCTTAGGATAATAACGCTGATCCTCGCCTGACTCATCCAGTTCTCCTTCTTCCAATGATTGTGCGTAATTGACTCTGACGTCTTTTAAGCCAGACACCGGCCTGTCTGAGACGTTTCCAGCTGCCGATGTAGCTGGTGCTACAAACGGCGTCTTCTTTATCGTGACATCGCTCAGAATTTTTGGCTTCGGCTTTCCCGGGGTGCTCGTCGCACCGGTACTCGCCACAGACTCCGACTGAGTCGATGTCGTTGATGTTGTTGTTGTTGTTGCTGCAGTCGTGATTATTGTTTGAGGGGCAGCTGCCTCAATGGCAGGAGTTGCAGTTCCTCTGTAGTTGACGAGGCAAGGATGGTATCAAGATCTTCGTCACGTTCAATTTAGGAGCACGACACCCCAGCAAAGTGGGCATTGAGCTCATCCGGTGAAAAACCATGAAGCTCCTCTCTTGCATTAGACACGAGTCCCAAGCCCTTGAGTTCATTCCATATGTCTTTCTTAGTGTCTAGGGCTTCAAAAATACGGTTTTGTATAAAACTCTTCCGCTCGCTTTTTGTGCGTTGTTCGGCATCAGATGCAAGAGTTTGGCACTCCTGCCATAGTGTACTGTCCTTGGTCCATGCGTAACGTCTTCGTACATCCTCTCGTTTCTTGTACAGATGCGTAAGAATACCTTGAGACGACCAATCATAGTCAGCAACGTGAGAGACAAGGTCGTCTTGTTGTATCGATTTAAAATCCCAATAGCTAAACGAGTTAGGGGGTACAGCAATTTCAACCCCAATCTCAACCTCTATGATGTTCTGGTGACTGGGGAAAGGCGCCGCCTGATTACTACAGCTAAGCACTGCGTCATTATCGTCAGTCATTATTACAGGTATCCATGTGTGAGAATTTTTGAGGTGATGAGTCGCACCATGGTCTACTATATGAAAATTAAGGTCATCAGCAAGTCGCCTAACAAATTTAGCGCCGTCTGACGGCTTGAGTAAATTCGCATTCAGTTCGCCCATGATTATTTTATGACTGTAATCTTGATTGTGCGTGGTGAGTTGGTGAATAACATCAGAGCTCTGGAGAAACGGGACATGAGGTGGTCTATAAATAAGTACAACAGGGGCCTGCGGTGGCTCAATCGGTTGAGTGTCGGATTCCCACGCCGGTGACCCGGGTTCGAATCCTTGTCTCTGCCGATTGATACAAGCACCACTGTAAAAATTACATGTGCTTTGTTTACAAACACACCGCAGACCCCCGTCGTCGATTAGCACCACATGGAAGCACAAACATGGCGACGTTAAAAAAAAAAAAAAAAAAAAAAAGTACAACAAAGACGGATGGTAGACTGCCCTGCTGTACACTGCACATGATATATTCTGGGATAAGTGGCTTTCCCTCCTGAGTAGTCGATGAACTGCACAGAAGGTTGGCTTTAAAGGTGTTGTGAATATACAGGACTAACCCGACCCAGAATTTGTTACGCTCGAGTGTAATGCAAGAACAGCCGTTGATCTGAATACGGCCACTCTCACTGTCAGGGAAGAGGTCCGACTCAGCAACTCCAAAGAGATAGTAGGCTGGACCAGTGGACAGATATTGTCTGAGGATGTCAATGTGTCCTAAAAGAGAGGTAACATTGACAAAACCTGCTCTCAATCCCCTACCGTGCCCCCACCACCCGCTTCCCCCCAATAGTGCCCCTAGTTAGTCAATCCGCAGCGGTAGCCTCGTTTTGCGCAGAACCTGTAGTAACAGTCGTTGCCCTTTTATTTACAGTATTACACGCTGGATTCACCGCTGATTCGTTTGAGTGTATCCCATAGGATGATAAATTTGCTTGGAGATCAGCCGCTGAGGAAAATTCATGAGATACATCGCCATCATGTCTCTTGATCAGGAACCGGCCCCCTCTATGCCATACACACTTAAAATTTAGCCCTATCGCAAGGGCCTTTTGGTTTCGGAATTTTAAGAAAGAGTTTCTAGTCCAGGAGCTCATTATTGAAGATTTTAGCATTTATTAATAAGTCATGAGTTTCCTGGTCAAGAGTGGAGGTGTCTACGTCTCCCGTATGGAAACTTGTAATAAACTTATTCGCACGCATGATTTCCCCTACTAATGCACTATTGGAAAGGGTAACAACCCACGGTGACCGTCTACTCCCATCTTTCGCGGAAATCGGTAACTTAGGCTGCTGCTCATCCGATCGAAGTAGGCAGATGCTTTTCATATCCTCTTTCTGAATCAATGGGAGGACCCCGCGCAGCGCAGTGTGTGCAACATCTATTCTTATAGTTTCATTACCATACAAAATACTGAATATTATTAGTTCTTTACTTGTATTGATGCTGTTGCCGCGCATGGCCCACTTACAGACCAATTTCACCCGCGAGCTACGTAGGAACGATGCAGCTCTTCTTTCGTCGTCGATGTTTTCGCAATTGTTATTACTATTATTATTGTAGTTATCACATTTGTCATTCAGAGCAATTAAACTACCTCCGTCGTGAATTTCTCATAATTTTTGGCAGGCATCTTGAATACACCATCTTGAATTTGAAAAATCCAATTACGGATTCGTAATCAGCGATCGGAAAAACCCCGATATACAAGGCAGCCATGTTGAATACACCATCTTGAATTTGAAAAATCCAATTACGGATTCGTAATCAGCGATCGGAAAAACCCCGATATACAAATTTATATAAAAATTCATTTGAAAATATTGGTTTAATCCAAATTATCAGAAATAGTATAAAATTTTCGTATTTGAGCCGCCAGATTGGATCCGCCATCTTGAATTTCAAACATCCGATTACGGATTCGTAATTAGCAACCCAAGAAACCCTTATGCATAAATTATTATGAAAATTTTTCAATTTTCATAATTTTTGGCAGCCATCTTGGATCCGTCATTTTGAATTTGGAAAATCCGTTTACGGACTCGTCGTCAGCGCCCCGAAAAACCTTTATATATAAATTTGTATAAAAATTCATTTGACAATATTGTTTTAATCCAAATTATCAAAAATAGTATAAAATTTTCGTATTTGAGCCGCCATTTGGATCCGCCATCTTAAATTTCAAAAGATCTACCTATACATTTTAGAGTTAAGGATCCGTGGACGCTAAAATTTCACTACTTAGAGATATCTTTTTACAATTTTAATAGAACAATATTCAAAAACAAATTTTTTTCTATGAAAATGTCGTATTTTGTGTTAAATAAATAAATATAATTTTTTTAGTTTAGAGTATCTTGGAATTCTGCTAACATATTTCGAAATTTCAGACCATTTTACGTTAGAAAATATTATTTTAAAACTTTTTACGTCACTTGAAAAGACGTCCATTCAGGGCTTAATGGGTTAAATGCTGTATGATATTATTGATTTGGTTTTGTATACAATAAAGATCAGAACCAAAATTTAGATGATGATTGTTAATGTTAGAAGAGTTTCCTACTAAATAAGATTGTTAAATGATTGATGTAGAATTTTTAATGGATGAGGTCTTCATCCGAAGTATCCTTGATTTGGAGATTTTTAGTTGAGAAATAAAAGCGTCTAATTGTAGGCAATGTTGATGGTGGTATGATTGCATCTTTGGTGTAGCCTTTGCATTATAGTCCGCGATGGAGGATTCCCGGTCCTGCACTCTGTCTGTCTTCGATTGATCTGTTGTAGCATTGTATTTGAATGCATTCGATTTCGAACACAACGAACAGCCAATCATCGGTTTCTGCGATATGGGTCCAGGTGATTTTTCGTTCATTATGAGTCATAATGTTGCAGGTTTCCCATATCACAGAGGGAGAATTAGTTAATATTTGTAATTCGCAAGAATTTTCATTTTGGATAAAGATTCGCAAGTTACAATACGCTTCGTGTTGGATTCGGATACAAGAAAGGAATTAGTCGTGAGTGAGAAAGATGTGTTGATCAGTCCCATTGCTTTGGGCGATATACTATCCTTTAGGCTGCATTACTGCTGATTTATTGTCTTGTGGTACCGGTACTGAATGTATTCGATATAGCTTGTAACAGGAAACGGTATAGGTAAGGTTATTGTTAAGGTTATTATTTTTCCTGTTTTTATCATCTTTATTTTGGGAAGATTATGAAAATCAGAGGAGCAAAGGTCAATGTTTCGAAGTATAGTGTTCGGTACTTTTTGATCAATTAAATTTTGTAAGTTATTTCTGATATTGATTGGTAGCAATAGAGTGCTGATCTTTCCCTTGTTTGTAGTTTCGATAACTGTGATCGTGTTCTGATATAGTTTGTTTTTTGGTCCAGTGACCGAATATCTTGAATGGTAGTATATCTTATTGTCTTTTCTTATTGTGTCTAATTTCCATAGTTCCTTGGTGATTCCATTATTGGTGGTTCGTTCCTAGGTTTTCCTGTGCCGTCTGTGGCTTTAAGGTTTTTTAAAGTTGGATACTATTTTGAAGAAGTGTTTTGCCTGTACCTAGAGTGACTGGCATTCTGTTAGGTTGTTCGGACACTCGAAACTGACCATTCGTTCGAAGTACAGTTCTGGATTATTTGGTAGGTTGATTATAGTGTAGGAAGAGGCGAGGATAATTCTTGCGAATACAAACATCACTACGATTGTCCCCTTTGCATGCATTATGTTTGTTGCATTTGCCTATGAACAGAAGTTTTTAAATTAAAAGTAGAAATTAATCTTGACAGCGGCATAGCGTGCAGCATGAGTACTTCATTTTTTTTTAATTCTCGAAATTATTTGATCCGTCCTCTTCGTTGAAATGATGCTGGGTTGAAGGGCACCTATACATAGATGTAAATGATGCTGTGTTAGATGGAATTCTAGATGAGGTTTGCATTATTGAATTTATTGAATGTAGTTCGCAATGATAGCTTTGGCTTCGAGTGTGTGATAATTATAGCTGTTTCTTATCGGTGTGGCACTTTATGCATAATATTATTATTATAGTTAGTATTAGGATTAGTATGAATGCGTTTGTTTTTATTGATTCATAAGACATGTCTAATTTATTTATTTATTTAAACCAGAAAGAATTACAAAGTATTGTCTACCCCGTAATTCCCTGTCAAGGTAAACAAAGTTACCTATGCACAGGTCCGGTATAAGTCCATCTAACTTAAGTACTACTTAAAACTATAATTCTAAATTTAAAACTACAATTCTAATTCTAAACTTAAATATTACAACTGTGACTTTGTACATTTGTTTTAACTTAAATACTATTTCAACAGTGTTGTAAAATTTGTTATATAAAATTTAACATTAATTAAGGCGATTATTATATCTTTAACATATCATCAGTTCCTATAGTACTCTCCTCGAGTACGTTTCAATAATATAATTTCTATAGGATTTAATCCATTTCTTTAGTTTGTTTTTTTGGTATACATTACTAATTTCTAATTCTTTTAAATCATTTGGTAAACTATTGTAACTTACTATTGCCTTTATATAACTGTTTTTGTTACTGACTTTTTTCTGAGATTTTGGTATGGCTAAACCTTTAATTCTTGTTATACTGTTAGAATATATGTACTTTTCTTTAAGAGTGTTGTAATGAAATTTTAGAGATTCAAATGTAAATATTTGTTCTATATTCATTGGGTAATCTAAAGTTATAGGATAATTTTTATTCACAATTTTTAGAATTTTATTTTGTAACCTTTGTAGACAGGCTATATGAGTTTTGTAAGCTCCGCCCCAAGCTATTATACCATAGCTAATTATACTATGAAAAAATGCATAGTATATCATTTTTAAAACTTCTTTAGGCATTGATTTGGAGATTTTATAAAATATATAAGCTAGGTATTTCGCATTTTTAATAATGTATTGTATGTGTTTATTCCACTTTAGATTATAATCAAGAATAATGCCCAGATATTTACATTCTTCAACTCTACAAAGGTTTCTATTTTTTATCTTAATATTTATATATTCAGGAACACTATCCTTGTAGATACCGAAAGTCATGTATACTGTCTTCTCAATATTTAAGGACAATTTATTTAATGCTAGCCACTTTTCAATTTTATTCAAATAACTATTCATACTTTCTTGAGCCTCGCTCCAGGTATTTCCAGTTGCTATAATTGTAGTGTCATCAGCATATGACGATATTGCTTCAGGCGGGATTTTTTTCAAGATATCATTGATATAGAGTATGAAAAGCAACGGGCCCAAGATTGTACCTTGGGGAACTCCCGTTATTATTACCCTGTAATTATTTAGATTATCATCTATTTTCACTGCTTGATACCTATTATTTAGATAACTTGTAAGCAAATCCAACGCCTGTCCCCTAATTACATAACAATATAATTTTGCTAATAGTATTTCATAATCGATAGTATCAAACGCTTTTGCTAAATCCAGGAATGTTATAATTGTAGGTTTGCTATGATCCAAGTTATTGTAAAGTATATTTGTCACATAATTCAAGGCATCTTTTGTACCAATTTTTTTCATAAATCCAAATTGATGTTCGGATATTATATTGCTTTTATTAATGAAGTCAAAAATTCTGTTATATAAAATTCTCTAAAAAATTTTAGCTACGTTAGAAATTAAAGAAATTGGTCTGTAGTTAGAAATACTATGTTTAACACCAGATTTGTATATTGGTATTACTTCAGCATTTTTTAATGCATTAGGCCAGGTTGCTTTTTCGATGCATAAAATAAATAAATATGTTAGAGGTATAGCTATATGATTACATAATACTTTTAATTTTTTGGCATGAATTTTGTCTACACCACCTTTCTTTAATTTTAAAGAATTAATTATGCTTGCAATTTCATATTCACTTGTTGGTTTGATAAAAATAGAATTATTATTCATATTCGGCATTTTTAAGGTAGTATCAGATGGTTTATCAATTTTTTCACTTAGTTTCAGTCCTATTACGCAGAAGTACTTATTCATTTCATTGGCTATTTCTTTTTCATTAGTTATTTTGTTATCATCTATTTTAATATGATTAATAGTATCATTCGATTTTTGTTTTTTTTTTTTCAATTTTTGAATTAATAATCTCCCATAATTTTCTGGGATTATTTGCGTTATTCTCTATTAGACTCATATCATATTTAACTTTAGCATCTTGTATTGACAAAATTTCATACCAGATCCTATTATTAGCAATATTTATTAGTTTTTTATAATTTATTATTGTTATAGACTCTTTATTTACTTTTTTAACCTTGTTTATGGCAATAAATAAAGGGTAAGGATCTGTTATGGAGCTTTTAAGTTTATAAGTTGTTGCATTTAAACATGTTGATTTAATAAAAATATTGTCAATACATGACCCTTTACTATTTCCAATAGGTGGTCTTATGATTCCTACATAACCAGAAATATAGCCTTTTTCTAAAAAGTTACAAATAAATTCTTGATTCAAAGTGTCTTGCTCTAGTAGATCTATATTAAAATCACCTATAACCAGATGATTTTTAATATTTTTCTTGTTAATTAAGTATTTGTTTATTTCTAGTATAAATTAAGTCTTATTTATATCATGAGATCTATAAACAGCTGAGATTTCCATGATACTGTCAGAATCGTTTTTGTTGTTTAAAGAAATACGTGTGTTAATAATTTTGATCCTACCAACATCTATAACATTTGTTTTTTGAGCTACACTTGTATGTACAAAGATCATTACACCATCATTTTTGTTAATTTTGCTTTCGTTATAGTAACTCATATATCCATCAAGTTCATATAATTTGTAATTGACTTGTGTGAAAGTTTCTGTGGTAATGATAATACATGGGTTATTGATTAAACTTTCTAACAATACTTTTAATTTATCAAAATAAGCATTCATGCTTCTTATATTCATATGCATTATTAAATCTTTTTTATTGCTTATTGCTTTATTAAGTATATCAATATTTCCGCACAACTTTTCATTTTTGACAGTATCTTTTTTTATAGTCTCTAATAATTAAAAATAATCCATATTATTCTATTATATATGACAAGTATTATGTAGTATTAGTAGTATTTGTTGTATTTATTGTCATCCGCTCTTTACTATGTACTACTATCCGTTGTCTGTGTTGGTAGAAATCTCTTGATGGTAAAACAGGTGCAATTGGATAATCCGTCGAATCGGTATACTTTTTTATTTTGTGCTTAAGGATCTCACAAGATTCAACATTGTATTTTGTTTCATATTTGCTGTTGCTATATACACAATTTACACATTTTCTATTTCACTTGTGCACTCGCTGGCTTTATGATTTGTTCCGTCGAAACTCCGGGCTTAGCTTCACCGAAGGGCGACGGTGTCGAGCGGGCTCGTGAGAATCGACGTTGAGCACGTGGCGCCTTCTCCCGGCGCGCGACGGAGAGCAATCGAACGACGGGACTCGCTGTTGGCGCTGGCGGCGCCGCTGGCCTCGTGTCGCGCGCCGCTGGTTGACCACGTGGGCAGTCGCTTTTGAGCAGCCAAGAGAACGATATCGCTACGCCCGCTCTTGAGTGAATACGCTGACATCAGATCATTGTCACGAAAGCCGAACGTTCGTCCGATAATCCGCATATATCGTCGTTATCAAACTAGTGGGTGTAGTGCTCTATCCTTCTCTCTCTTTGTGTGCATATCTCTCTCTTTCTCTATCTTTCTCTACGCTTGGTGACGGGAATTCGGGTACGGGTCGCGACGGTTTACAATCGCGTCCGCGCGAATCGAAACGAGGGACTATTCTGTGGAACTAAGGCCACAGTATAGCCCATTCGACAAGTGATTGCTATCACGCACGAACACGAGACGAGAGATTCGGAAGAATCTCTCAAATACACCGCACACGTACACACACGCAAACGACTCACAGTTAATCGTTCAATCCCGCAGCTTATATATACGACGAGAGGGGTTTTATGCCGCACGGCGTTCCCCTCTCGGTTTGAGCGATTAAACTCGTCTCTTTCTCGCTCAATCGACTTCTTTTATTTTAACCCTTCCAACCACATCTCCTATACGAAAACACGAAAACTAGAAAGCGAGAATCAACGCCTGAGGGGCTTTTCGCGCGACAATTCATGCTTACACTTTACAGTTTTGATAACTAATAAAAAGCCTATTTTTCCTCTTTCTTATTACTTTATATATTTCAGCTGGTACTTCCATCAATATTGTGCTTAAGTTGTTCCTGTTCTTTTATACATATGTAGGACTGTACCTTTCTCTGTGAAATTGTTGAAATTTCTTGCATTTATGTCCTCTTCTATATCTGCAATATCCATCTCGGTATCATTGTCAAAACCTACTATTTTTATTTTTGGATTAACCAATTCTTCTTTTTTCACTTCACAAATAGATTGTAGCTTGTTCTTGATTATTTCTTAAGTTATTTGAACACTTTCATTATCAACGCAGTTAATAGTCACTTCATTTTTCTTATTTATTTGTATACTCTTTGCCTGTATTCTTGTTTCATTTGTTATCTGCTTTTTGATACATTCATTCAGATTAATGTGTTCGTTTTCAGCTTTGTCTATTTTTTTAACAACGATTTTTGGAACACATTTTGGCTGTGGTTTGAAATTGGTTATCGTTTCAGCATAAGTCTTTTTTATTGAGTTTTGATTATGTTTATCTAACTGCTTTTGTTTATCTAGCAGTTCTCTTAACAGGTCAACTTTTTCTTGCAGTTCTTTAATCAGTACTTCTTGCAGAGAGACTTTTGTTTGCATTAACTCAAATTCTCCTTCATTCTCAAAATTAGAAGAATTTTGTATGTCTTGAGTTTTGTTCGTAACTTCTTCAAGCAGTTCTTTCCTAATTTCCTCTGAGCTTTTCATTTTAATCTGCGCAATGAGGAGCTTGGCAGATTCACTCAACGTATTTTCGGTATTTTTTGAGGTTATGTCGAGCTGCTTATGTTCTGGACATATTATAAGAAATTCACTTATACATTTACTTCCTTTTAATCTTTTATTACAACTCTGGTGAAACGCGTTTTCGCATATAATGCAAATTTGTGTAGTACACTTTGATTTACCCCAGAACTTAAAATTTATTTTACTGATTTTATCAGGACCGTGTTTCTCATACGCCGCCATCTTCCATATGTAAGTATTTAGATTTTTATTTTTTGCTCTTCGATGAATGATTCATATTTGTCTTGGATGGTTTCAAGAGTTATCTTAGATTCTAATTTTGCACCTGCATATTTAGGTATAAAGGTTGGATAGATAACTGAATTATTTATGATTTTTAATTTGTGATAGAAGAAGTTATCCATATTGGTTATGTTAAGTGACAATTTTGTTAAATAGAGGAATTCTACACTTGTGTCTAGATCTCTCATTCCAACTAATGTTGTATGATCTTGGCGTGCAGACCATCTTGTTTGTATTTTGAGTAATCAAATGCCTGTTCTCCTTACAAGTTCGTGTTGTTCTCTGGGGCATAATATCTGAATTGTTGTGAGTTTTGAAAGAGAATATAGCCATCCGTCAAAAGAGTTGAGGTGAGCCCAATGGTAAACGTGATGGAGTAACTAGTTTATGCTAAATTACTTAAGGTTATCATGGATTGGTTAGTTTAGTAGCAGGTCTTCGTATGTCATATTTCCATCAGCTTCATATATTGCTTGGCCGTATGTGTAGATTCTGTGTTATATGTATTTGCATATGTAGAGACTTTCTTCTGATAGGAAACTGCATGCTCTTTTGTCGTAACTCACTGAAATATATGGTACATTGGGTGTTATAAATGCTGAGATGGTGTGTTCTTCGTGTGTTTGTGGAATAGGAATTGGATGCATTTTGTATAATTCTGTTGAGAATTTATTTAGAATGGGGATGGATATTTCTACGAGGAATTTGTTTCTTCTGAATCCTTGTTTCACGAGCGCGATTTCTGTTGTTTTATCGGTCCTAGCGTTGTTTATAGGAATGTGGAATTCGTATTCTGGGTGAAGATCAACTATTCGCCTAATTATTTGCTGCAGTTTATTAGTGGGAATGAGTGAATGGTGTAGATGACCTATTCAAGGTACATTCAGGTCCATATTAAGGGCTGATTTCATTTCGTTCATGACATCGCTGAATTACCGGCTAAAGTTATATCTTTGCCAAATATCTTGGAGGTTAACCGTATCTTTAGCAGTTTTTCGTAATGCAAGAAGACTTTCGTTTATGGCTTTATTGAAGATTTTTATATTTTCTTCTATAGAAGAAATTGTATGTTTCTTCTCTAGGTAGTCTAACCAACTTAGTTTGGTCTTTGAATAATAAGTTAATCTGTTCTGCTATGTTTTCTGCGTCATTTTCAGATAATGTGCCGAACATTGTTTTACTGGTGCTTCCTACGAATCCAAAAGGTGCACTTTGTTTTTTGATATTAGTGGGGGTTGGTGTTTCAGTAGGATCAATCGATTCAACTTCTTGAATGGACTGTATTATAATTAACCTTACTCTTTTTATTTTTGGTTCAATATAGTCTAGCCTTTTTGTGAGAGTGGTACATAAGAACGGGTGTTGATGGCAAGAATACCTTATGGTTCGCACAGTGTGATTCGTGTAAATTGAGTTGAATTTTAAAGGTGATATGTCCAAGTATACTATTATTTTTCAGTCTACTTGCGTGTACTTTATGTCTTCTAACTTTTCGAAATAGAATCCAGGGTTTTTGTTTATCTCTTCAATGGAGTATGTTTTCTTGGCAATTCCATGAATCTCAATGATTAATGTGGTCACGAATTCCCATCTCATCTGTAATATGGTTGTTATCTGTGGTAAGTTGGTAATTAGCTAGGTTCTTGATTTTTTATTCGGACCTATTTTAATTCCTGGCACCTGTCACAACTTCTAATATATTCTATTATGTCTGCTTTCATTCCGGTTCAATAGAATTTTCGCGAACACGTCGGTATGTTTTTGTTACACCTCCATATTATGCTATCAGACGACATGGTATACGTTGATTATTTGTGTACGTATACCCTCTGGTGGTATGGTGATGGTTCCATAGCAAATTGAGATCGATCATTCGCTTTCCCCTAGAGTTTCCTTAAGCAAATCTATATTATTATTATTAAAAGGTGCCGGGGTACTTAGTACCTCAGGGACACTTAGTGTTCACCTCTGTGTCCCTATCCCCCCGAATTGGACCTAAGGAGGCTCCACCCAGGGAGGAAACCCAGAGCTTTGCAATAAGTTAGTAAGTTGTTCGTGTTTACCTCCTTGAAAGTCTCGGGATCCAAGATCCCGTTCCCAAGCCACCTCTGTCGATGTCCGGCTAGGTTGGGGCATTTGCAGAGGAAATGGCTAGGAGTCTCCTATTCTTTGTTGCACCATCTACACAGGTTACTTGTTCCCTGTGTTTTGTATAAATAGCACCGCAGGTCGCAGTGTCCAGTTAACAGGCCCAGCACGATGCGTACCCTCCGTTTATCCTATCTGATGATTTATTTTCCCCACTCGGTGATATGCTCCCCCAGTAGTTCTTTGGACCATCTATATTCTATGGAGTTTTTTCGTATACTCCATCCTACTTTTACTAATTGTTTCCTGATCTCGTCACAGCCTTCCTGGTATGGTACTCCTACCTCCCGTTCTGGCTCTTCGCTTTTATTTGGTGCTTGCCTTGCAAACTGATCTGCTCTTTCGATCCCATTTATCCCCGAGTGTCCAGGAGTCCAGGTGATGCAGACCCTATTTACTCTGGCCAGTTCGTTTAGGGTGTTTTTCGTGTCTCCGATCAAGACTGATGTGGTACTAGGTTTCCCCAGAGCTAAGATAGCTGCTTGGCTGTCAGTGCAGATTTGGATGTCTACCTTCAACCCCTTTTTGCACCAAGTTTCTCGCACAGGTCTGTATGGCTGTTAGTTCCGCTTGTAGTACCGTGTTGTGTCTTCCCAGGCTGTGGGCTGTATCCTCCCGTCGCTTGAGACCACATATTTCAAATCCCGTACCATTGTCCGTTTTAGATCCATCTGTGAACCAGATGTCTCCATGTCCAATGTTTTGGTGGTTCCACTCCTCTCTATTCGGTATTTTCGTTTTGTAACGTTGCCCGAATTGAAAGATTTTATTAATTCTATCCTGAGGCTTTCCAAAGATTGATTCACTGAAGAAGATTGCTGTTAAAAGCTCCTTCTATGTCCACAAAGGCGCCAAGTACCGTTTCCTTGGCGGTTTTTGCCTTTTCAATATATCTTACAACAGAGTGTAAAGCCGTTTCCGTGGTTTTACCCACCGAATATGCATGTTGTTCCTGGTGTAATGGTGAACTTCCCAAGATCGTTTCTCTTATGTACCTGTCCACCAGTGGACCTCTCCTACGTTTTCAGCATGAAGGACGTAAGGCTAATAGATCTAAAATTCTTCACAGACGTGTAACTCTTCTTTCCGGGTTTCGGTATGAACGAAACCCGTGTACGTTTCCAACTTCCCGGAATATATCCAATAGCGATACTCCCTCTAAAGATCCCCGTGACCAGTCTCAGTACAGCATTACACCCTTCCTGAAAAAGTTTGGGGAAAATGCCGTCCGGTCCCGGTGTTTTGTACAGTTCTCCCTCGGCCATCCTCGTCCTTGATATCCACTCTGACGGTCGTGCAATTTCTAGAGCTCAGTTCCTGTAACGTAAAAGCGTTAATACCCTTGATGCAGATACACGCGCGTGCATTTCCATCATTTGTTCCTACAAACAGTTCTCCGCTGGTATTTAGCCCCCTAATACGTCCCCTCCATACTTCTCCCGTATTAATATTATTAGGGCTATGTTTGTATGCACCTTTTCCATGCTGCTTGCTAAAACTGCAGAGGCACTTTTGCTATGGTGCAAGTTAATCTGAGAGAAGCGTATCTTGGTGGTTGCCATTATTACTCTACCACCTGAGGCTGCGCTTCCTCTTGAGACGTTGTCACTTTCCCCTCAACGGTACTCTCGCGGTTCAGTGGCTTGAAGGTCACTGAACCGACGCCCGCCGTGAGTCTGTAACTCCAACTCTTCAGTGTAGTGTCGGATGGTTCATCTAGGCCCAGAATCAGATGGCCTTCCGGCGTCTGCTTCAGAACCGACCACCTGGATGTGTCCACTCCCCAATTCTGCCGCCGGAACAGCTTCAGGAAGTCCGGTACAGTTTTAACCCCCTCGGGCAGTCGAGTCATCATCTTGGTGATCCTCAGCTCCTCCGCCCTTACCACTGTGGCCTTCAGATTCGGGTCCCCTAGGTCCAGTTTCTCTGCCTCCCCTTCTATTCAGGTCGCCTGTTTGTCCCGAATACGGGCAAGGGTCGACTCTCCTTTATCGCCCGTTGCTTCAGAAATTTCCTCCTTTGAGCCCCACTCAGATGTCGGTTCAAGCCCGTCTCTTCCTTGGGTTTCTCTCCAGCTACCTCCGTTGCCGGAGTTCCCTGGAAGGTTTTCTCCGAGTTGTCGGCGATCGGTTCTTGAGCCCGATCTACCTCCATCTCGATCACAATTTGTCCTGTTTGGTCCTTTTCCATATAAATATAAGCAAATCTAGAAATGTGGAAAATGTTATTTAGTCTGACATATAATTTTGTTTTGACAGTAATATTGTTTCAGTATTGTATTTTTTTATAGAATCCGCTATGTGAGCAAGGGCTTTTCGAAGGTCTGGTTGCGAGACAGGTTCGAAATGTTGATTAGTCAATATCGATGTGAGGATGTTTACCTTTGATTTTGGTGTTAGTATAACTTGACTCCTTTTGGGTTTTAGGTTTTTGGTACTATGTGTATCGATTTTTCCCAAGTCTATCAATAATTTTGTGATAGGGATAGCAAATTTTCAATCTGTTGAAGTCGAATGAAAGATGTCATTCTTCGTATACGTTATACATTTGTTAATTAGTTTTATTTTTAATTTAGTATCTGGCCTTCTAATATACTCAGGATAAAATATTCCTGGGGTATAGTATCTGAGGCTTTAGGCATGGTGAAATTAATGGAGGTCTCGTCGGTTTCGGTTGATGATTCATCAGTGCTCTCATCTAGTGCAGTGAGTGGGTTTCCCATTTGTCGTCTAAATTCTGCAACGGACTCGGCTGATTCGGGATTTTCTGATAATTCAGGTTCAACAGGGGTTGATCGAGCCATTGGATGTTATAGTCTTCGCATATTAGAGTGATGGTCGTCCCATCAGTAATCTTCAATTCAGCCCATCTCATCTGATGAGAAGAGGTTATCTGCGTTTGCTTGCCTGATATTTTTGTTTTGCATTTCCTCGGGATGTTGCTCATCTTCAGAGGAGGATAGTGCGTTTCTAGGTGGTGGATCTTTTGATATAAGACTCCGGAATCCGCTGTCTCTTTTTCTTGATTCCGGTGGTGGTTCTGAGTTTGTGGCTGAATCGTCTGTTGAGCTGAAGTCCGCTCCATATAAGGTCAGAAGTGTAGCAAGGTATATATTATTGCCTAGCATTCTTTTTCCGTAGTAGTGACATTTTTCTCTGCTGGTTTCATGATGTGAGACATGTAAACTATATGTCCGTCCTCACCAATTTTACCATGACTAAAACGGTTCCTACAGCAAAATCTGATGCGTCTGTGAATAATATGAAGGGTTGCGTAAAATCTTGGTATTTAAGGACAGGTGCCTTGCATAGGGCGTCCTTGTGATATTCAAAACTTATGTTATGTTCTTCTTTCCATTCTTTCCATTCGAAGGCACCGGGTTTCTTCAGCAAATCTGAGAGTGGTTTTGCTTTCATTGAAGGTCCTTCTATAATCCTTCTATAATATCCGGCGGGTCCTAGGTATTGTCGGATGTTCTTTTGGTTTCTAGATTTTGGGAACTGTTTGACCGAGACAGTTTTCTTGGGGTCTGGGCTGTCATCATTTTCACTAATAATATGCCCGAGATATTGAACTTCTTTAGCGAGAAGTTCGCACTTATCGGGTTCAAGCGAAAGGATTTCTTTAAATAGTCATGCAAATAATCTTCTGACTAGTTTACCGTGTTCTTCTAGACTACAAGCGAAGATTATTACATCATCTAGGTATTCTAGGAGGTGTATGTCCTGTAGATCAAGCAGTACCAGGTTCATAAGTCTTTGGAACGTAGCAGATGCATTTTTAAAATCAATGGGCACACGTAAATACTCAAAATGAGGGGTATATGTCTAAATGCAGTTTTACAGCTATCCTTGGGATTTATTTTTATTTGATGAAATCCGCAGACTAGGTCAAATGTGGAAAAATATTTTGCTCCGCTTAATCTGTCCAGAATTTAATTTATCTGTGGTAATGGATGAGCGTCAACGATTGTTTTTTCAGCCAATGCGCGACAATCGATCACCATGCGCCAACTATTATTTCCCTTAGAATCTGACATTTGGGTACAATCCCAAGAGGGCTACTATAAAGCGAAGTGGAATATTTAATTATGTTGTTAGCTAAAAGCTTGTTTAATTGTTTTGAGATTTCCTCCTTGTGTGCTGGAGTATATCTGTATTGTTTGAGAAATATAGGAACGTCGCCCGTCGTTGGTATCGAATGTTCCAGAACATCTATAACTGGTAATTTATCTCCGAGGGATGAAAAAAATTGAAATTGTGAAAATTTTGAAACTAATTTGATTACGTGTTCCTTCTCCTCGTTATTTTTATCTTTTAGATATAAGAGATTGATAATTTGTTTTACCCTAATTCTTCCGATCTGACTTCTTGGTCACTGGTGTCCCCGTCAAAGAAATCCTCAGATTCTTCTGATTTGTAAGGTTGTAAGTCTTGTGGGGGAATTTTGATCTCTGTATCTTTCTCATAAGCATTGATAGCCATTTCGTAACAGGCATTCTTGTGATTAGTAACTACAGCTTCTTCGATAAAGATTTTATCGAGAGTTTTTAGTCGAGTAATGTATCCTGTTTATAAGGTAGTTGGCAATAAATTTATTTTTATTTGCCTTTTTGTTCTAGCGTGTAGTATGTATTTAGTGGTTTTGGGCTTTCTATGTTCGTAATTAATGAATCGTGTTGGTTTAATGGGTTGTAATAAGGTAATTGAAGCATTATGATGGAATGAGATTTTTGATTATTCTGACTTTAGAAAATCTACCCCTAATATTCTCATTATAGGAATCGGGAGGTCTTCAGTTAAAACTTGAAATTTGATGGGTTTGTCAAATAGTGTAATTTCTATTGACCCAACAGTAGCTAAACTATCTTTTGTAATTCCTGTTATGGTCATGGCTTCATGCCCATCGATGATAGTTCTAGGTTGTAATGCTCTTACATGTATTAAGTTGATTTCTGCTCCGGTGTCTATTAAAAATTCTCTTGGTTGTTGTAGTAAAGGCGTGCAGTTGTAGTTGGGTTGCTCGCTCGTCGATGCGTCCGTTCGGCGATCGGTCAAAGAGTTTAAATTTTCCTCTGATTTATGTCGTTGGAAAGAAGGGCTATTAAAGTTGTAAGCTGGGTATTGTGAAAAATATGGTAACATAAATGGATAGTGCTCGGGGTAAGGAACGTATGGATAACGTGCTTGGAGAGGGGAACGGGTTGGGGTTGGCGAACGCGCCTGGTTGAGACGGTCGTCTTGTCCTTCGTATTGGCGAGTAGGACTTCTTGGGAAATCGTCTCGTCGTCCTCCGTATTGATGTCCTTCGAATAGTCGAGTAGGACTTCTTGTTGGGAAATTATCTCGTCGTCCTTCATATTGGTGAGTATGGATCTGACTTCTGGCCTGATAGTTATTCCTAGGTTAAGAGTTGTAATTACCTCTACATCTTTGGCCGTATGTAGACCTATTCTTGAAGTTGTGATTGAGTCGTTGGTTTTGATTATGCCTATAGTGGTCCGTAGGAGACTGGCTTCTCCATGGAGCTTGATTAGGTGGTACTTCGTCGTTTCGAAAATGAACATGACGTTTATCGTACTCATCTTCTCCAAGATCATTTGCTATGATATTCATATTACCAATCCTGTCATTAGATTCGGCAATATCCCATTGGATACGTTGGGATATTTTTAAGGCAGCATCTAATATTGCTGGCTTTTGTACACTCACGGCATACAATAAATCGTCAGAGAGTCCTTCCTTGAAGGACTCACGTGCGATTCCTTCTAACATTCTGATCATATGAGGTACTTGTTCTAGAGAAAACATTTCCCTCAATAATGTTATTGCGCTATCCTTAATTTTTCTAATGCGGCTGTAATATTCAATTACCGTCACACCTCGCCTCATTATAATGCCTTGGATTTCAGCACAGTAATTTGAATATGTCTTTGTAGGCGCAAAATATTCCAAAGATCATTCATAAGGTCGTTTATGGAGTTGATTGCAGTGTCATCATCAGGATCTCGATCAGTATCGCGTAATTTATCAATAACTCCTATGAAAAAGGAGTTACGTATGCCTTCCGGACATATGTCGTAGCGATTTGTGACGTCCTGTAAAAAGGTTTTGAGGGGCATATTTTTGCCAACGTAGGACAAAATATTTAGCAGAGCTTGCTGCACCACCATGCATTCACCCACTGTATTGAGCAATGCTTCAGTTATGGTAAGTGCATCAATTACTGCTGATGCACTGATTACTGCGGATTTTCACTAAAGCGATAAAATGTGATAAACCTATATTAAAAAATGCATAAGAAAAAATGTATTAGTTCTTTTTAAGTTTCATATTGCCAATAGTATCCAAATAAACAACACGAACTTTACTTTTAACTCTCATAATATGATTTCAATATCGGAATTTTTGCAAAATCCCAAGTCTTATTATAATTTTGGCCTAGAGCTGACAAATGCCTTTGTAAAAAATTTTGTATTTTCATTAATAATGATCGAATATTTATTGTAACGGTGTTTTCTGTTAAAGTAGACTTTATTTTCTTAAATAAATGCCGGAAACTGTTATTGATATGTATTCTTAAATTTAATTTTTGAACACAGTATTAAAAGCAAGTTTTCAGGTCGTGCGTAAATTACTGCGGATGTTGACTACAAGATCTAACTACAAAATTAACCATAATGAAACTCTCCATCATGGGTTATGCGATGTGCAACGTACGACGTTTTCATTATATAAAAGTTGCGATTGGTTAATTCTGCTATACTCACGAGTTTGTTCATTATGTATTGTTCAACAAGCACGATTTTATATACGATATACAGCGCGAGTTCGCCGATAAGTATGATCCAAAAAGAACGATTTTGGATTTCGCCGTAAATTCAAATTTAACACTTGATACCGCAAAATATGATCCCTTGAGCCAGTGGGGTCTCTTGGGCCATGAGTCTAAATAGAACTTTAATCGACTCTAGAATTGGTCCAAATCATTTATTTGTATCGAACCAAACGTCCAAATATTCGTATGCATATGTAGTATGCTACTATAGGTCATATTAATGCATATTTATATCTGTCATATACTTGAGGATCCTTCCAAAGACATGTTCTTTAACCGTACATCTGTATCTTGGAATATTTGATATGACAAAGTATACATGAACTTTTTATCTACATTTTAAGTACCTCCAGTTCATGGGTATGATCGTATACATCAAGTAACAATTCCATGCCGTAGAATGTTTAAGCGAAGCCAAGCTCTAGACGTCGATATTCAGAGAACAATAATTTCGCAATTTTGCGGGGTATCTTGGGCCAGGATAATTTAACCACTATCTCTATTCTTAGCAAGAAATCCAGTTTTATTACGGTACTGAGACTACATCAGTTTCTTTTGTACTAATATAAGCTACCTCCATAATATTTTTAATGATGATCCATGTAGTCGAACCAATTATTATAAAACCGATTATTCTAAATAGGCATTTTAATCATATTATAGCATAAATGGACTGTTACTTATAGTTCAGCATATTTATATGCAGGTACTTTTGTACTAAAAAGGGCATCTCCATGAATTTTTTGGTGTTGAGCCGAATGATCGAACCCATTATTAATGCTGCTAAAAAGGCATTTTAATCATATTTTATCCTAATTTGACTGTTATTTTTGTTTTTAGCAAGAAATACAGCTCGATTGCCGTTCTGGGACTTGTACAGGTACTTTTGTACTAAAAAAAGGGAAAGTGTCTACACGCACGCATTCCGTGTAAAATTCTGTGTAAAATGCTTAAAAGATACTCCAAAAATGCACTTTTCCGTTATCTTCCGTACGAACCGTAAGAAAAATATAACTTTCCGTTATCTTCCGTGCGTGACAGTATACAGATTGACATCGGTATTCATCCGTAACGGATTCCGTACAAGTCCATAAGAATTCAGTAATGACTCCGTAAAAGTCCGTGAGCCTTCCGTAAGAGTCCATGAAGAGTCCACAAGATCTCGTATTGCTTCCGAAAGAGTCCGTATTGTTTCCGTAAGAGTCCGTAAGTATTTATAGGGCTTACGTAAGTGTCCGTAAACAGTCCGTAAGAGTCCGTAAGGCTTTCGTTAGAGTTCGTATGACATCCGTAAAAGTCTGTAAATCTTCCGTAACGATCCGTAAAGAGTCCGTAAGAGCTCGTATGGCTTCCGTAAAAGTTCGCATGGATTTCGTAAGAGTCCGTAAGAGTTCGTATGACTTCCGTAAGTGACCGTAAAGAGTCCGTAAAGAGTGCATTAGGCTTCCATAAGAGACCGTAAAGAGTCCGTAAGAGTACGTAAGGCTTCCGTAACAGTTTGTATGGCTTCTGTAAGAGTGCGTAACACTTCCGTAAGAGTCCGTAAAGAGTCCATAAGATCTCGTATTGTTTCCGTAAGAGTCCGTAAGTGTTTATAGGGCTTACGTAAGAGTCCATAAACAGTCCGTAAGATTCCGTATGGCTTTCGTAAAAGTTCTTATGGCTTCCGTAAAAGTCCAAAACGAGTCCGTAAGAGTCCGCAAGTCTTCCGTAAGAATTCGTATGGCATCCGTAAGACTCCGTAAGAGTCCGCAAGTCTTCCGTAAGAATTCGTATGGCATCCGTAAGACTCCGTAATGAGTCCGTAAGGCTGCTTAAGAGTTCGCATGGCTTCCGTAAGAGTTCGTAAAGAGTCCGTAAACAGTCCGTAAACAGTCCGTAAGAATCCGCAAGGATTCCGTAAGAGTTCGTATGGCTTCCGTAAGTGCTCGTCAAGATTTCGTAAGAGTCCGTAAGGTTTCCGTAAATGTTCCTATGGCTTTCGTAAACGTTTGTAAAGAGTCCGTAAGACTTCTGTAAGAGTTCGTATGACTTCCGTAAGTGACCGTAAAGAGTCCGTAAGAGTTCGTATGCCATCTGTAAGAGTCCGTAGGAGTCCGCAAGGCTTCCGTAAGATTCCGTAAAGAGCGAACATTTCACTGCAAAAAATTTAGAGAGTACTGGGAATCGAAAGTTCCTGAAGGTGGACACATTACCTGCATCTCCCTTATTTCTTTCTGTATTAATATTAATTTTTAATAAAGTAACCACAGGTAAGTCGGAAATAAAGTTCTATATGCAAGACGGGAGTAAAGTGGACTTTATTTCCTTGTTACATAATTTACTATTATCAATGATTTATATCATTAATAGTACAAAATGTAAAAATATAATATGTACGTTTAAGGGGATGCGTTGTACCTACGTTACCTGTCGCTATACAATATATTCGAAAATTTTGTTTATCTAAAAACTATGAAAAGAAATATGAAATAAGAAGTGTGAAAAGAAGTGTGAAAAATGTGTAAATACAAATAGTTTTGGAACATCTGTTGCAAACAAATATGCACATTTTTTCACAGTTTTTTTACAGTATTCTTATAGTTATTCACAGTTTCTCACACTTATAGAATACACATATTTTATCTTATAAATTTTGCACAATTTTTTATATGTTTTCACAGTTTTTCACATTTTTCACTTTTAATCACTTAATTGCTAATGTTCGATTCTGATAATAATTTGAGAGTTCCGATGTATTTTACGTAAATAAAGTTACCCGAACTAGTGGACAATTCAAAATGTGAAAAACTATAACAACCGTATGAGAAAATGTGAAAAATCATGACAATTTCGTGAAATACTGTGAAATTGGGCTTGCATTCTTAGGAACATGATTAAAAAATAATTATAGATTATTTAATAAATTTTGCAACACAGTTTCTCATATTTCTTCACAGTTTTTCACAGTTTCTCACATTTTATCACAATTTCTCGCATTTTATCACAATTTCTCACAGTTGTAATTTCCTTTATTATTATAAAAATTTTCTCTTATAAATGCAAAAAAAAATGTAAGAAAATGTCAAAAACTGTGAAAAACTTTGAAAAAATGTGAATAATTGTGCAAGTTTTATTGAATAAAATGCGTTTTTTTTATAAGTGTGGGAAACTGTGAAAAACTATGAATAGACTGTAAAAAAACTGTGAAAAAATGGACATCTTATTTATGTAACTTGCGACTAATTGGTGAACACCTTTGCTGGTAATTTAATTTAAGACTTTAGCTAAAGGGAGGGCGGTGGGACTTTAAGTATAACATTTTAGCTCCCTTCGGTAAATTTATGTATCTTTTGTTTGACGGCATGAGAGAATCTGAATTTCTCAATTACCAAAAAAAAAAACGTCCAGAGATTTCGTCATATATGATTATTAGTCAAAAGTCGTCATTTTAACGTTTCTCTACAAAAATAGTCAGATTTCTTGTTATTAATAACTGTTGACGAAAATGACTATTTCTACGTTAACTACTATAAAGAGTATATAATAAGAAATTTAATTTAATTTCGATTACAAACCCGAAGGCGTAAGTACTAACTATAACATTCCAAAAGACTGTGTTGGTATAGTTATATTGTAGAAAGTTATATAGTTAGTACTTACATCTTTGGCTCTGTAAACAAAATTAAATCCACAGAATTCAATGGAATCGGTACACCCCGGGGCGTACACGGAAAAGGCTTTCATCGTGATAATCGGTGCTCAGTGAGAGCCATCAATAGTAGTTAACGAGCACCGTGCACCAGCGAACTGAGCATGGATATTTTCCATACATCAGTACTCTGCGCATGGATATCTTCCATATGCTAGCATGGATTTTTTCCGTGCTCAACAAGAAGCGCTGACTTGAGCAATTGAGCTGAAATTCAGACTATAGCTTCTACAAGATTCAATGTCAGTAAATGATATTACCTTAATTGAACATAATATATTGAAATTGTAAAACTTGCAGATCAAAAAATAATAACAAATCAAATATGGAGCAAAAACCTTTGCTCAAAAAATAAAAGTTTTTTAATAGCACTCAAAACGTAAAAAATAGAAAAGGAAGGCAATCAAAATATCACAATTTTAAAACGTGATAACATACAGGAGTACTAATTTATTTCTTTTTCTGTTATACACTGACTTTTCTGAAATTGGGGCATTTTGATTGTCTGCCTTTATTACTCTTTACGTTATTAGTGCGCTTATTATATATATATATATATATATATATATATATATATATATATATATATATATATATATATATATATATATATATATAAAAGGTCAAAGTGAATATGTTTCGATCTCATAATAAGAGAAATAGTACATTATGTAACAAGGGTAAAAAATCGACTTTTTTCTCGAGTTACATATAGTACTTTATGTCCATCTCAACTGTAGTCACTTTATGACTTGGATAGCGGGACTAATGGACTGTTAAAAGACAATCGAAAATCTGGGTTATCGGTAGAACTTGATAAAATAAAAGAATTTTGACTATTGTCTAGTGAAGTCACTTTATTCCAGAGGGAAAAAAGTGATTTGGTGTCAAAAAGTGTTACTTTGGTCTCGCTTTTCAGGGAAAAAAGTGGCAATTTTCGTTCAGATGGGCATAATGTAATTTCCACGTATAGATTATATATGATCTTATATGACCCTATATGATTATATATGAAATTTTTGTATGACCACATATATAATAATGATATATAATTTTATTAATAAATGTATGTAGTTAGAAAATAAGTAGATATTCACTATGTCTTGTCAAGTCACTATTTTTTTCGTTTATTGATGACGAGTCGAAATCAAAAAGAATTTTGAATCCCCATTCTTCAAAATAAACAGTGGCGACACGGTGAGAAACTGTGCGCAGAATCGGTAGCACAGCGAGAGACCGCGCGCAGCATCGTTAATAGCGGTGCCCGGCGAGCACGGTAAATATCCATGCTGGTGCATGGCAATCGTCGATGCTGGCACGCTACTGAACGGAGCGGCGTAGATGGAGCATTGTATATCACGATGAAAACATTTTTCCATGTAGAGCGGGACGTAGAGAGGGGTAAAGCTGGTCGGGACGGTACGTTATTAAAAATTAATAACGATATTAAAAATAAATCATGACTATATTTGGTCTTTCTGTCGAACCTTCGAGATCTTCGAATGATTCTTTAGTTCCTGTCTGAAACTTGACTCTATGAATTAAGGTAGTACATGCTCTCGACACAGAACTAGTAAAAATGTGTATACTTGATTCTGGTGCGTATTTTTGAGTAAAACGAAATTTTCGAATCTATTTATCGGTGAGTAAGCTTACAGACGCTTTACGGACTCCTACGGAAGCCATACAAACTCTTACAGAAGTCTTACGGACTCTTACGGTCTCTTTACTGACTCTTATTAGGGAAGCCATATGAATTCTTACAGAATCCTTACAAACTCTACCGACTCTTCCGGAAACCATTCGAATTCTTTCGGAAGCCTTACAGACTCTTACGGACTCTGAGGAAAGCAATACAAACTCTTGCGGAATTCTTACGGACTCTTACGGACTCTTTACGAACTCTTACGGAAGCCTTACGAACTCTTACGGTATTCGCCCTGACCCGGACAAAATCAAGTCGATAATGGATTTCCCGGCTCAAACAACATGGCGTGGCGTCGTGGTACCGTAAATTCCTCTCAGACTTTGCTACCTTAGCCGAACCCTTGAATCAGCTGATGAGGAAAGGGAGGAAATACGCATCGGGCGAAGAGTAGCAAAGCTCGTTTGAGCAGATAAAAACGCTCCTCGCCTCGGCCGCCATTTTACACCGGCCGTGCTTCGATCAACAATACTGCATCCAAACCGATGCCTCAAATACAGGTGTCGGAACCGTGCTTATGCAGGTGATCGAGGGTGAGGAAAGAGTTCTCTCCTTTGCGAGTAGAACTCTAACCTCGACCGAGCGTAATTACTCGGCGATGGAGTGTGAATGCCTAGCCGTCATCGAGGCCACCAGGAAGTTCCGTTCGTACGTGGAGGGGTACCACTTTAAGGTGATCACTGACCACAGTAGCTTACAGTGGTTGTGCAATTTGCGCAACCCCACGGGACGCCTCGCCAGGTGGGCCCTAGAGCTCCAAGGCTACGATTACTCCGTAGAGCACCGCATCGGAAAATTGAATGACGGGCCAGACGCGCTCTCGCGCATGCACGAAGACGAGGATGCGGGCGAGGCACTAGCCTGTATTCACCTCGAGGAGCCGACGAGTGACGCTTGGTATACTCAGAAGAAAAACCAAGTAAGAGATAAGCCGCTTGATTTCCCCTGGTGGAACGTAGTAGGCTGCCGTCTCTATTCTTATCGGCCAGACCACTCCCTCGAGGACCTTTTAGAGGACAAGGATGCGTGGAAGCTAGTGCCCCCGCAAGAGCAGAGGCAGCAAGCGCTTTATGAGTGCCACGACGAGCCGACAGCGGGTCATCTGGGCCGCTACAAAACGTACCAACGCCTCAAGCTCATGTACTATTGGCCGTCGATGTACAAGGACGTAGAGAAGTACGTAGGACATTGCCAACTGTGCAAGCTTCTGCAGCTTCTGCCTACCGGTCCCATGGGTGCTCGCAAGTGTTCACGCCCGTAGGAGGTGGTAGCCGGTGACGTGATAGGCCGACTGCCGAGAACTCCGCGTGGACACGAGTACCTGCTAATATTCCAAGACACGTTCACCCGATGGATAGAATGCATTCCCATAAGCAAAGCGAATGCACAAACTATCATAAAGCATCTGAACGAGCGAGTGTTTTTAAGGTTTGGTACCCCAAAGGTATTTCTATCCGACAATGGTACCGAATTTAAAAACCATGCAATGGAGAAATTTCTGGGCGACAGGGATGTGCACCACACGACACTGCCGCCCTATCACCCACAGCCAAAAATGGTTGAACGTATCAACCGAACAATGAAAACGATGATAACTCAGTTCATCGATGAGAAGCACAACACGTGGAACCCATATATCGCAGAATTGGCGCATGACATAAACACGTCCAAGCAAGAATCTCTGCAAGCCACCTCGGCTATGCTAAATTACGGCTGACAGCCGAATGATCTTAAGGCGCTACGCCGCAGAGAGGTCGAGAAAGCGGCTGAAAACATCGAGAACGACACTATCTCGGACTGGCAAAAGCGAATGTACTAGCTGGGCGAAGTACACAAAAAGGCCGGCAAAAACGCAAAAGTAGCCACGGCCCGTCAAGCCAAGTACTACAACGCTAAGCACCGAGACGTACAATATACCATCGGCTAAAAGGTGTCGAAGAAAAATAAAATACTATCATCAGCAGCCGAAGGTATCACGAAAAAGTTCGCACCGAAATGCGCTGGGCCACTTAGCGTCATTGGCAAGACAAGTCCAAATATCTACGTATTATCGGACAAAAGCGGACAGTGTATCGGAGAATCAGGTGTGGAGGATCTCGCGCCACACTTCGCGGATAATGATGAGCAGACGCAAGAAACCGAAGGAGAAGGGCATCAGACATTACTGCCCAAAGAACAGACGCAAGAACGAACCGGCGAAAATGAAGAGCTCCCGAGCACAGCGCTTGCAATACCGCCAATCAAGACGAAAAAACGGGGAAAGCCAAGAAAAATGCGCATTATTGTAAGTAAACGCGTAAAAATAATACGCGCGCGAAGCGACAATGGCACGGCGACTGGCGACACTCGAGCGCAGAATGTACCACGGCTAGCGAACGACAGCAGACAGAAGCGCACGCGCAGGCGTCCGAAAGGCTCGAAAAACAAAGCTATAAGCGAGCCAGGTAGTATATCACCCCGGAGAACGCGCGCGCAGCGAGCGACCACTCAGCTGGACACGAGTGCCGTGTAACATGCCTAAGCAATTCACTCTTCACGCATCTTCCTGTATATAACTTGCATCATATCCCTTCTCCCCCATCTTCTCCGCTCTATTATTCACTCATTATCCGATTCACCCACTTCATATATAAATCATTCTATCATTCATGCTAAATCAATTTTTCTTTCTCTCCTTCCTCCATACGCATTACATCTTTTATTGACTTTTTCTAGCGACTCACTGAGCGCAACAATCATGTTTTTTTTTCTTTTTCTCATCCCTTCTACGTTGTACAATATTCACATTTGTACAAAATGTATAAAAAGAGAGTAGGAGGTATTTCTACAATAAATTCTACATTGTACAAAATTCACATTTGTACAAAATGTAAAAAAAGAGAGTAGAAGGTACTTCTCCAATATCTTCCTATATTATATAGTTGTATGTAAATCTTATAAGATTTACGACCTCCTCGCCCCTCCTCGTCCCTCATTTTGGCCTCCTGATTCTCCTCCTCAAAACAAGGTAATATCGTTCCAAAAAATACGTTATTTTGATCTTATTTTTTGCCCTCCTCGCCCCTCCTCGCCCCTCCTCTTTGTATCCTCCTCATAGCCCTCCTCCCAGACCTCCTCATGGCCTCCTCATTTGCAAAAAGTATGCATAAATAAAATACATGCAATTTGTTTAGATTTATAAGACTTATGTTTTATACATTATATTTTTGATTAATGTAATATAAATTATTCTTATAAATCTAAATAATATGCAAAAAGTATGCACATTATTACAAATAAAATACATGCTACCATATATAGATTTATAAGACTTAAATTTTATAAAATACATTTTTGGATTCATCTTCATTATTACTATTATAAATCTAAAAAATATGTAAAAAGTATAACACATAAATAAAATACATGCAAATTAATTTAGATTTATATGAGTGAAATTTTTAAGTTTTTCATAATATAATATAACAAGATATATTGTTAATTTAAAACAAAATTAAAGTAATGTAAATTCTTTTTACATTCAAAAGAATTATTTTTTTTAATACATTCATTAATATTGAAGTTACATATATAGATTATTACATACGAATTAAAAAGAGCTTTACAATATTACATTCAAATAAAAAACAAAATTAAAATAAATATATATGTTAAAAAATACAATACTTAAAAATAAATGTAAGTATGAGTTAGTTATATTTATTTATAAATAAATTAAATAAAACATAAATTTGAATGTATAAAAAAGCTTAATTAACAAATCAAAAAAAACCGCGCCAATCTATTTACCTCCCGGGTGGTGTGGAAAAATAGAAAAACATTCATAGAAACAAAAAATTTCATGATGCTTTGGGGGTTGGCGAGTGGAGCGAGCAGGGGGGTATCCCCTAGTATATATATATATATATATATATATATATATATATATATATATATATATATATATTCAATTACTTGTTTGATGCAATAATTTTCTTCTCCTATATATACGAATTATATTTAACTATTGGTAAAATAATTTTGACTTTTTTTAGCTCATAACTCGCCCGTATAACCGGAGATTATGGAGAGCTTGACCGCCTGGTCGGCTACCCAGCATCTGGGGGAGGGGAATTGTGACGGTTTTATTGTTCATGCAGTTATTATCGCATTCACTTCTAAAACGTCACAACGCCTCTCCGGGCGACAGCCACACATTCTTATATGTATGTCAATATATTTTGTACTATAGCAAGCACTGGGGACAGAGAGCAGTTGACGCGAAGCGCACATGTTGTAAGCAGCAGGGAGATATAGAGAGAAAGAGAGAGAAAGAGAGGGAGAGAGTTAGCCGGGCGAGCCGCGTCGCGCGAGATTGGGCCAGGTCAAGGCCGGCCTTAGATATGCGCGGGTAGTTCCACTTTGCTTCTCGTACCAACAGCACGTTCCGCGCGAAGACGTCCCACTTACGCGCACGAATGAGACACACGGCGGCGAATACGCGAGCGAGCATGCGATATGGCCGAGGAAGCGACCAGAGCTAGCGACACCCCAGGGCCGACGTCGAGCGAATAGCTACGAGACCAGGGCAACCGAAGTAAGTTCAGCTCTCCTTCACTCTCCCACGCGTACGAGCGAAACAACCTTCTGCTTTCTTTCCCTGCTGGCTTGCACTACGCAACACCGCGAGTGCTGCATTAAATGTATTCAATTCTCCAGTAAATAAATTAGTGTTACAGTTCGACTGAAACTACTGGCGTCTCTTTACTTGAAACTCTCCTCTCCTTTGGACTGCCGCCGCCACCGTGGGCGCACCTTCAGTGCGCATGCTGCAGCTAGCCGAGTCCTCACATTTCAAATAAACGCACGGCCGAAGCCGTGCGAGCTGATTAGCAAACGCGAGTGAAATTTAGGCCTTGTACTTGCGAACCAATTGTACCTACAGCGTTACGCTGTACACGGTCCGCGCGGCCACGGAAACTCAGAACAAAAAGCTATCACAATTTTGACTCAGTCAATGATTTTAAGAGGAAAGTTTTCAGCATTCTTAAAATCGAGCGAAAAAACGGGTAATAAACCTGGCTACAAGGTAACTGTTGTATACAAACTTTATTTTCAAACTTTAAAAAATAGTTATCACCTTTGTGCTACATAAAAACTTGTAATAGAAAGATAATAATTAACGGCACACTCGACGTTAGAAATATCTGGTTGAATTTGTTTGAACTTTTAGAATTCCGTTAATGAGGATAGCGAGAACAAGCATTCGATCCAATGAAAATGCCGCATTTAAAAAAAATCTAATATATATATATATAGTCGTCTCTAGGCGTTACTAGACAAGTTACTTCAGCGAGATTCCACGGATGCCGACTACCTCGACGGTCGGTCCTATATGGATTTGCCATGCCTACTCTTACTATGGTTTGGACGACGTAACCTCTTGGCGCCGCGCGAACTACGGTGCCGCGAGAATTTAAACTCAGCTACCCTGAGCTGTGTGAAAGAGCATAGTATTGAGCGTATAACAAGATATATAAAGAATGGTTCTTGAATGGCAATAATGGAAATATTTTTTGTTGAACATTACAACTATTTTAAAGTTACAATCACAAAGTATGAACACAACGATTAGATAAAAAATGTAAACAGCCGGTAAGGTAAAAATCGGTTTGGTATTTCATATTTCATATATCGTAAAAATCGTGTAAATGCAGCTATATTCAAGAATTTTAGCTCTCTTAAATACAGCGATTTTTCGTGCAATTATTATCGCTTTCTTTAAAAGTTAATAACGTTGGTCCAGATTAATATTTTTTATGAAACAAAAATTAAATTGAAGCTCTATTTGTTTACTTTTAGTTATATTTTGGTAATTTTTTCGCTTGGGTACAATATTATGATGGTTGATAATGGCTTTCACAAACCTGGCTTTTTTCAATTTTGTGTTTAACACATCCAGATTTTGCATAGTGTGCGTTCTCGCCACCTAGTGGATGAGCGGTGCACTACCCAATTCACTGCGGATTCATTACTCATTGCGAGTATCAAATTTGTAATATAATATATATGTTTATTATATATATATATATATATATATATATATATATATATATATATATATATATATATATATAATTTTGGTGTTGAAAATAGTGATTTATCGTGACCTATAGAATGAAGATTTTCAGATTCTATAATAATGATATATATGTATATATATATATATATATATATATATATATATATATATATATATATATATATATATATATATATATATATATATATATATATATATATATATATATATATATATATATATATATATATATATATATATATATATATATATATATATATATATATATATATACATATATATCATTATTATAGAATCTGAAAATCTTCATTCTATAGGTCACGATAAATCACTATTTTCAACACCAAAATTATTGGAGGAACGTCACGTCGTGCACGACTCTAGTTGACACGATGAACAAACATTTTTTTAAGGTTATTTAACTTCTCTTGACGTGTACTAAAAAGTAAGCAAGGCACTTTTTCGTCAATTTTTTTTTTTTTCGTAGAGCCAATTAATTTTCTAAAAAAATTTTAATAATAATTTTTTGAAAATCGGTTGGATTTACAAAAAAAAATATAAAAAAAATTTTGAGAATAAATTACCCTGCTTACTTTTTACTATTTGTCAAAAAGAGTCAAATAATTGTTGAAGAAACATTTTTTGTTAATTGTGTCACCTAAAATCGTGCACGCCGCGAAGTTCCTCCAATCACTAATAAAGAAAAAAACTAAGGATTATTAGCTTCTATTACTCGATGTTCTTAATGTAGAAAAATGAAATATGATCTTTTCGAGTATATTTAGACTTTTATTAGCCAAATGTTTCGGGAGTATATCTCCTCCCCTTTTCAAGGCTTCTGAAAATATTTACATATAATAATCTTAATAAATATAGTTGAAAATAATCTTAATAAATATCTTGATAAATATGGTTGAAAGTTTTATCCAGTATTTTTATATTGTTTTATTTTATTATTTTTGACTAATAACTTACGTGAAAAAACCCTAGACCAATTTATTAATTAAACCCAAACAAATTGCACCGAATTGACTAGAGATGTTATCTATAATGAAACGAATTAAAGTTGTAGTTTGTATATTATTAGAAATAAATAATTGAAAAAATATGTAGAAATAAGGACCCACCTAGTCGAGCCCCACACCTCTCTTATTCCAAGGTGAGCAAAGAAGGGCGGCGGGAAGATGGTACGGCCGCAACGCTCCCTCATGCTACCCAAGAATCGGACTGACTAGGCTGTCGAAATTTCGTCGAATTTATACTGCACGAGAGGTAAAGGAGTATGTGTTTGTGTGTATGTGTGTGTATGTGTATGTATATGTAAAACAGCTGTAGATGCTAAGGGGAGCTAATATTTATCAGAAAGAGATGCCAGAATATTATTATATAGGGAAGTATAATTATGCTGCAGGTGGCACACATATATGTACTAACACTAGTGTTTAGGCTCGTAGTAGTACTGTGTCGCGCCCGGGGAATCCCCTCGCGAGAGCTAGCGAGAGTACGTTTACCAAACGCGGCTGGCTGCCACCTCCTTGTCATACCTGATACCATGGTATTAATACATGAGTTGTGAACGGTAATTGAGGATATTAATTACGATTCTATGTTTTGTTGAATATGAAAACATTGCAGCAAAGTGTGTACATATGTGCGTTTGTGTGTGTGTGTGTGTGTTGTGTGAGTGTGTGTTGTGTGAGTATGTGTGTATGTATACGTGTGTGTGTCAGTGTGTGTAAAAGTATCGTTTTAGAGATACCACGAAAGTGGCCCTGTTCGCCTGAGTGTGGCTTGGAGTCTGTATCCTCCACCAGGGAGTATATTGTGTTCTGGAAGTGGTAAACATATGTGTATTGATACTAATGTTTTAGGTTAGTAATAGTACTGTGTCGAGCTCGGGAAATCCCCTAGCGAAAGCTAGCTATAGAACGTTTGTCAAACTCAGCTGGTTGTCACCTCCTTACGACATGTGCTTCCGTGATATTATTCTAGAAATTACCGGTGGAGTTTAGGGATACAGTTTTCTATTGTTGTATATTATAGTATTATTGTTTATTATTATTATGTTTAATTAAACCAATTGACTTTTTGTATTACCCTTAGTAAGTTGGTGTCATATATCCTGTTTATTGTGTTTGTGTGCAGGTGTATGTGTAGCATTTCAGAGAATTTGCGTGTGTAATCTGTATTTCTTGGTCTAGAATTTTGACGTTTTCAAAATTGAAAGTGTGTCCTGTGTTCATATTGTGTAATGCCAATGGTGATCTAGTGTCCTTATTTGCAATACATTTGTTACGTTCCTTTGTGCGAATTTTTAGCTGTCTTGATGTTTGTTCTATGTAAGTAGCTGGACATTCGTTACAATCAGCTTTATGTACTACGTGGCTAGTGTCAATTATGTCAATTTTGTCTTTCCCTAGTTTTATGAGATGATTAATTTTGTTTGTTGATTTGTTTATTGGTTTTATGTTGTCTTTCTTAATTATGGGTTTAAGTGCAGGTGTTATGTATTTGTGGAAAGGTAATACTAAATAATTATTATTGTTTTCTGTATCTTTGTGTAAGTCCTTATTATTGTTATTTCGTTGTTTCAATGTAAGAAGTCTTTTGTTTATATATTTGTTTATAAAGAAAAAAGGGTAGTCATTGGCCAACAGTGTGCTTTTTATCCGTCGTATGTTGTATGTGTGGTGTTTTTGATCAACTAACAAAATGCATTTGTCTATCGGACTGTAGATAATTGCAATTTTGTGTGTGTCTGGGTGATGTGAGTTGAAATTAATGTTACTGCCTGATGCTGTCTCTTTACTGTACCAATTTGTTTTGGCAATGTTATTGTAATGTCGCTTGATTTGGATATCGAGGAAGTTAATTTTGTTACTTTCCTTTTCTATTGTAAACTGTAGGTGCCTATTGTAGTTGTTAAAAGTGGTAAGAACCTCGTCGGTATGGTTTTCTTTAGCTATCAAAAAACTATCGTTAACGTATCTTTTGTAAAAACGGATATTAATACTCAAAATGTTAAGACAGTGTAATTCTAATCTTTCCAAGGTAATGTCCGCAAACCATGGACTAGTGCAAAAACCCATCGGTGCACCTATAGTCTGTTGGTAAAATAAATTATTGAACTGTAAAAAGATGCAGTCCCATAAAGTCTTGATTCCAATAATAAATTCGTCTTTAGTCAGTTTTATTTTTTGGATAATGATATATGATCTTTTCGAGTATATTCTTTAAAACCTTTTATTAGCCAACGTTTCGGGCGTATATCTCCTCCCCTTTTCTAGGCTTGTAAAAAAAAACCTAAACTAATTTTTTAAGACACAAACTAATTGCACTAAATTGATTAGAGATGTTATTATCTAGTCGAGCCCCACACCTCTCTTATTCCCAAGTGAGCATAGAGGGGTGGCGGGAAGATGGTACGGCCGCAACGCTCCCTCATGCTACCCAAGAATTAGACCCAGTTTTATGTTGTTTTCTAAGTAATGCCATTTCGACGAGATTGCTTCTAAGATAAGATCTTATGTTACTGAATAGAGAGACAACATCAAGTGATAACAATTCATAATCTTTCGGGATTATGGTTTTATCTAACAGTCTTTTTAGAGTTAAGCTGTTTTTTATGTTGGATGAGGGTTTAGGAAAATATTTATAAAATAATATGGCAAGACATTTGTCAAACGTTCTATAGTTAGCTTTCGTTAGGGGATTCCCCGAGCTCGATACAGTACTACTACTAACCTAAAACATTAGTATCAATACACACATGTTTACCACTTCCAGAACACAATATACTCCCTGGTGGAGGATACAGACTCCACGCCACACTCAGGCGAACAGGGCCGATTTCGTGGTATCTCTAAAGCGATACTTTTACACACACGCATACATACACACACACTCACACAACACACACTCACACAACACACATACAAACACAGTTATGCATTCACAATGTGTTGCAATGTTTTCATATTGAACAAAAAATAGAATCGTAATAAATAGCCTCAATTTTATTGTGTTCAAAATAATATAATCAGGATGTAAGTATGGGAATTTGATAAACAAATTTATTGACCTAAGTTATAACGTATTTACACCATACTTTATGATACAATTTTCGAAAAATAAATAATTCAAGCTTAAATAGGTTATATCTTTGGTCAATAATTTTTTTTTTCAAATTCATATATCTTAATTATATGTATTTTGAACACTTAAAACCTTAATAACATTAATTTGATCAGTTTAATTCTGTTCGCGCGCGTCATGCTGCCTCCGGGCTTGTTAAGATTTCTGAAACTTTAATGGCCTTTAGCAAAGGCTCGCTTATGACGGGAAACGCAGATACAGAGAGGCAACAACTTACCGATGATGAATGCGTTGTAGAACGAAGTTTTTTGAGCAAGGTTTTAAATAAATGAACCACTGAGTTTAAAAACAACAATAATAACGTTGATTGTATAAAATAAATTATATATAACTAACGACTGACTGTTTAATTCAGAGACAGGAGAGCGTCTCTGGACTTAATTAATCAGCACATGCTCGAGAGACTTGAGCTGCCGTGCCTTACTTGAGTTCAGGCCGCGGGTATAGTTGAAGAGAGCGAGAGCAAGTCGCGTGCGTGGTTTTGTTTTCCGCGCGACGCCTACGTATCGAAGAAGGAAGAGGTAAAGTTGCGGTTGCCAAATTGCCCGAGTGCCTGCCCTCAAGGCTGAGGTGAGCCTAGGGGGGACTTGCAGTTTGGTGCGATGATTCAAATCATTGAGCGCGACAGATTCCTAAAATCTTGCGGCAGAGCAAGAAATATACAAAGTTTGTATTATAGCCGAATAATAAGACATCACAAACGTAACAAAATTAAAAATAAATCTGTTATATTTTCATAAAATGTTCAAATTTACTGAAACAATAGGTAACATATGATAGGTAATATATAATAATTTATCCTCACCTAAAAATATACAACCAATTTATTTGTAATTTTAAAGTGGTTGGGTTCCCTTAAGGGAACTTTGTTCCTCACACAACTCTAGGTGACATGACTAATGAAATTTCCTTTTTCGTCGGTTATTCGACTCCTTTTGACATGTATTATAAAAAGAACAGAGCACACTTTCTTAAAATTATTTTTATTAGTCTTTTTTGTAAATCCGCTCAATTTTTTAAAAAATATTAAAATTTTTTTTTCAAAAAATCGATTAGATCTCCAATAAAATAATAAAAAAAAATTTAACGAAAAGTGTTTGATAGCACAACATTTTTTTGTGGGTTTAATCCAGAACTGCTCCCTTAAATCGTTAGCAGCGGTTTGATTTTTCTATTAAAATATAAGTAAAAATTTATTGTTTATCCAAGGTCGAAGTTTAAGTGAACTTTGCAGAGGTAATTTAATACCGCTACGTATTAGACATGGTTCCCTATAGTGATGATGCATCCATTCCTCCCTTCTATATTTAGAGATTGTAGTAGATGTATTTCGTATGCATCATAACTGGCCATACAGTTTCAAGTGGAATCCGAACTATCTTTTAGCTTAATAATATTAACTATATTTAATAAGAAAAATTATATTATATAATGTTAAATTGAATAGTTGACAGTCTTTTCAGTAATTTCAATCTTATAAATTTAAAAATAGCAATAATATAAAATTTTATATTGTTCTCTAATTTTGTTTCAATCTATAAGCAGGATTTCACATGGCACCAAAACTCAGTAAAATTTTCCCAGAATCGTGCCTACTAATTGTTGTAGGAGTTGTGGTTGGATTGTTTTTATTTCAAATAAACAACGTTCACATGTCACCTCTGACACCAGATACATTCTTCTTATATATGCTGCCACCTATTATACTAGATGCCGGCTATTTTATGCCAAATAGATTATTCTTTGATCACCTAGGAACAATATTGCTGTTTGCTGTTATCGGCACGATATTTAACACTTTATCAATAGGTGAGTAAGCCTCCATTTTGAGTATAAAAATCATTAAAAAGTAAACTATAAACAAAATTTTATTATACTGCGATATTTAAATCAAACGTCTTAACCTTATCGGCCTTGATGCAGAGCGTTAACGTTGAAAAACCTGTTTTATATATGGTGAAGATGATAGTGTCCATTATATTTGGTGCTCATTCAATGGGTACATCATAGATATGCGAATGTTCGACCTCAAATAGTTTTAACTCACCTTTCTCGAAGGATGGAGAACCGATATCTAGACATTTTACCTTAACTAGAAGCAATGCTTCTTTTCTATTTAACTGAGTCATGTATTAAATAGTGAATCGAACGCACCTAAAGTAAATTAAATACATCGTTTACCTTCTCATTTCATGTAAATCTTTGGTTATTTGGTCATATGTGAAGAATTTTAATCATACTATTTGACAAAAAGTTAAATAAAATCTATCTTGTACTAATGCAAAAACTTTAAACGTTATTTGTTTAAAATTTTGATTTTTTAAATAATATTTATTAATTTGTTTTAAAGATATTCGAATTACGGAAATATTGATTGCGAAAGGGCGAATATGTGATGAATATTGTAAGTAAGTCACGTATCATTTCTTGCGACTATTGGTAATAGCGCGGTAATAATTCGAAATTAATAACAAACAAAATTATATCTCTTAGAGTAGCAAGCAACTTAAAAGTTTATTTAATTTGCGTTTAAAACATTTTAACATAACTTTCTTATTATATGCATATCATTGAACGTACTATCTAATTTGGTATAAAAATTAAACGAAAGTTAAGTTGAAATCAAATGGTTTTTTTACTTAACAGTATTTTTCTGATAAAAATTATGAACCTTATATAGTTCATAATTAATTATAATAATATTGCATTTTCCTATAATATTACATTCTTTATACAGTATATGCAAGCATAATTTCAAATCAGGTAAACGTCTACTACTTTCTTCTATTCTATTTATAATATATGATTCTTCACTTGTGATTTAATTTAAAATTTACGATATTCTATTTTTTATCCATATCATTTTAATCCTAATTTTAGTTAAAATTATATCACTCTCATAACTCTAATTTTTATCTTACTTCTCATTTTAAACTATGCGAGTTTTTCTTTAAAAAACAAGAAAGATTTGCGCTATTCCACTTGTAATTTATTGTATACCCTACCGATAATTTAAAATGATGTCATTTGAAATTAATGCAACCCCGCGTTTATTATACTTTATTTTTTCGGAAAACTAACAACGACTTTTTAATCATTATTTATTACGAATGCTCAACCTTATGAACAAAGGCAACACGAGCCAAAAATCACTGCGAGAAATTGAATAAATACGTGGGAGCCATATGCAGCAACGCAGCGAAAGCCGAAAGCCCGTTATTTTTTATTTTAAGCCAGCGGAGCTGAGGGTTTCTTATTCCCCAGCAGTCACACACCAGTCCGCGGAATTCTGCCGGACAGAAATGTCGCGCGACAAACATTTAGACTACATGTGGATTCAATACCTTGTGCAGTGAGTGTATGCACATACTCAGCGTCTAGGCGCAGAGCCTACAACCGTAAAACTTAAGTGCCCCTTTAATACCGCTTTTCATTAATAAACATTACTCGGCAGGTTAAAATATGAGACAGATGCGCGCCCGCTAAATCGGGGAAGAACGGACCATACCTCCCACCCCCCATGGACCATAATCCCAAACCTCACAACAACAAAAAGGAAACTAAGAGGTGGAACATGTTGCAGGAGTGATGAACTTACACGGGATCGGTCACCAATACGATCCAACGGGGAGCATTTACAAATGTACAAATGTTAGACAGGTCACGGAGTGTGGGTAGTAGGCGAGATTAACCTACATAGGATTTGTCACCTAATCCAATGCGGCGAGTCATTCACAAACCAACATAAGTTATGAATTCTTCTCTGGAAAAATACAAGTCCGAACATAAAGATGTCCCCCATAAGGATTTCGGATGTCCGGGAGGGGACTATCGGGGAAGAAGGATGCAAAAGAACTATAACGGAGTTAAGGGTGGGCAGATGGAACGTGCGCAGCTTTGCTCAGGACTGGCAATTAGAGGTGCTAACAAGGGTAGCAGATAGGTATAAATTCGATATAGTAGCTTTACAGTAGGTTAGGCGACGAGGAGGCCCGGATGTAAAGTTATGAATAAATGCACACTTTTATGTAGCGGAATTGGAAAAGGCAGGACAGCTAGGGACAAGCTTCTTAGTAAGTAATAGAGTAATGCGCACGGGAATTAATTTTGAACTTATTGATGATCGCATAGGGTTCCTAACCGTCAAAAGCCGATGGTACAAGTACGTATTTATTAATGTCCATTGCCCAACCCAGGATACGGATGATACAGTTAAAGACTTCTTTTATACAAAACCAGAGCAGGTGTTTGATAGATTTTCAACCCATAACGCAAAACTATTGTTAGGAGACTTTAACGCGAAAATTGGTAAGGAGGAAAATTTTAAACCAATCATAGGAAAAGAAAGTTTACATGACGTGAGTAACAATAATGCAGTGAAAGTAATTAATTTTGCTGCGTCTAAGAATCTTACTATCAAAAGCACATGATTAATTCACTTTGATAGGCACAAAGTAACCTGGAGAGGTCCCGGTGGACGCACACTTAACCAACCCGAACACGTTTTAATTGACCAAAGACGGCACACTGACATTCTCGACATTCGAACTTACCATGGAGTCGATTGAAATTCAGATCATTTTCATGTTATAGCCAAGATTAGGGCTCGTTTACTAGTAAACAAAAATAAGAATAAAACATACCAAACAGAAGAATTTAATCTCGAATAGTTAAATGATCCGCTAATTAAAAATAGATAGATAGATTAGATAGATTAAGATTTATTTTGCACAAGTCAAAAATATACATCATATATACATAGTTTCGATACATTAAATTAAATTTGTATCCATATCACAGATTCATCGTTAGATTTCATCACACATAGGCTTATTATAAATGCACAGTTTATGTCAGTAGTCTTAACTATCACGTCACAATATAGAACCTTAATTAAATAATTACTTAGCAGTATAACACAGTTAATTTTTATCACAGAACACATTTCATTCGTCGCAGATTTCAATAATATGCCTACGTATTGCCGTTTTAAATTTATTTAGAGACGGAAGATGCCTATTAGCGCGGGGGATCGAATTCCAGAGACGAGCACCTTGGGCTCTGAAGGAGTACAGGCCAACATCAGTACGCGACCCTGGAATTTTTATTTCCTTGGGATTCCTACCTGAGGTTCTAGACTGATTTTGTTCAAAAAGGGCCGCAAGGTACGGAGGCTGTCCCATGACAACTGCTTTATAAAGCATTACCGCCGCAAAATACTCCTTTCTTATCTCCACAGTCAACCAGCCCAGTTTCCTCCTGTAGGGAGAGACATGCTCATCCTTTCTAACACCACATATATATATATATATCACACAGGAGTTTTGCAACCTTTGAAGCCTGGTCTGTAGCTCACCTGATACGTCGAGGTATACAAGAGAGCAATAATCTAAGTGAGAGACAACAAGAGAACCTGCGAGCTGTTTGCGTAACGCTTCGGTGGTGCAGGATCTAAAAAATCTGAGTCCATATATCACTGAGGTTAGTTACAGTATCGGCAAAGGGAATAAAAACGTTATTCTGCACCTCAATGCCTGGAAGGTGCAATTCCTGCAATTTATTAATATTGTAATCCGACCCAAAAATTATAGCTTTAGTCTTCCCGACATTAAAGTGAAGGGCATTCTCAGAAGTCCAAGCCAACACTGCTCGCGCCACAGCTGACAGGCGATCAATGCCTATCTGAAGATCGTCTCTCGCAACCTGCGTATAGGTTTGTAAATCATCAGCATAAAGCAAATGTTCGACACCATCTGATTATTCACCTTGGGGATTTTTGAAAGCAACTAGTATGTCTCCAAGATCATTAATATAAAGGCTGAACAGAAGGGGCCCAAGAACCGAGCCCTGTGGAACGCCAAGATTGGTTGTGCACCAATCAGATTCCCCATTAGATTTTGTAACCACTCGCTGGTTACGACCTGTAATATATGACATGATCCACAGGACTATGGACCTAGAAGACCTCATTCTGATCAGCTTACGAAGTAATTTAGAGGGCGAAATAGTGTCGAACGCCTTACTGAACTCAAACATTAGGAGTATGGTAAGCAGCTGTTTCTTGCTATTAATACCATTACGAATCTCCTCTGACAGACTCAGTAGTGCTGTTTGCGTACTATGATGTTGTCGAAAGCCAGTTTGACGTGGATCAAGGATTTTCTTGGATGAAATGAACTCTGAAATCTGCTCGTGGACGATCTTTTCCAAGACCTTGGAGAGAAAACTCAACAGGGCTATTGGACGGAAGTCCGAGACGGCAGATGGAATTGCCGTCTTCTTTAGAGGCACCAGATGAGCCTTCTTCCAGGTCCCGGGAAAAACCCTACTAGACAGAGAGGAGTTGAAAATCTTAGCCAAAGGATGGCCCAAAACCGGAAGAGACTTTGCGATGACATTTTGGGGTATTCCGTCTTCGCCCTTTGCCTGTGACGAGAAATGAGCAACGGCCAGAACAACGTCCGAGAAGGTAATTTTACGAAAAGTGAAGCCATCATTGCTGACCGTCGATAAGATGTTATCTAGATTTTCGTCATGCTCCATTTGAGAGGCAGAGACCCCAGCAAAGTGGAAGTTTAATTAATCCAGAGTGAAACCATGCAGCTCCTCTTTAACCTTTGGTAACAGTCCAAGGTGCCGAAGTTCTTTCCAGATATTTTTGTTATTATCCAGAGCATCAAAAATTCTGCTCTGAATAAAAGCCTCTCGCATTTCAACTGTGCGCTGTTCTGCTTGAGCTGCGAAAGACTGGAATTCGTGCCACAACTTATTGTCCCAAGTTCGTTTGTAGCGCCGTCGAACGGCATCACGCTGATTATAGAGTTTTTTCAGCTCGACATCCACCCAAGGAGGGAGACATTTTTCTTCAGTGTGAACTGTTTCAGAGGGGCAAGTTCGTCGATGATCGCCAAGATGTTGTGGCTAGGATGTTCTAACTTACTATCAACATTTTTATCTGGGCAACTGATGGGCGACCAATCACAAGCAGTAAGGAGGGATAGAAGTTCCTCCTGCCTAATAGTCTTAAAATCCCTATATAAAAAGTTATTGAGAGCAGGAGACTTTGAAGTTTGGATGTCGATTGTGACATCAATTATATTATGTTTACTCGGAAAGGTCGCCATCATGTTGTTCGCATTCAGCATCACATCATTGTCGTCAGTGAAGATCATATCAATCCAAGTGTGAGATTCTCCGACGTGGTGAGTCGCGCCATGATCAACTAATTTAAGGTTTAATTCACAAATTAACTCTCTAACAAACGACGCTTCCTGAGATGTCGACAACATGTTCGCGTTCAGATCTCCCATTACAATCTGGTGATCGTACCCTACCGAATAAGTCGTCAGGTTCTGTATTACGTCAGAATCGTCAGTGAATGAAATCCCTGGAGGTCGATATATGACGGCCACGAAAATTGGCGGATGGTTGCCTTGCTGAATTTTACACATCAAATATTCAGGGATACCTGGTTTGCCTTTATCTAACATAGTTTTTGAGGAGCACAGCACCGTTGCTTTATAAGAATTACATACGTAAAGAACCACCACTCCTCCTTTATTATTCCTGTTCTGCCTAATTAACGAGAACCCGTCGATCGGAACCCCAACATCGTCGCTATCCCCGAAACGCGTCTCAGCCACGCCGAATATATGATAGAAAGGACGAGCAGTCACAAGGAACTGACGGAACATATTCATATGCTTACTAAGCGATGTTGCATTGAGGAAGCCCGCCCTTAGTCCCCCAGCTTCCACCTCTCTTGCTACGTCCCCGCGTAGTCAAATTCCATCGCCAGAAATTAAGTTCGACGTTCTTGACGTTTCTGGTGTAACAGTGACTAGATTACAGGTATTTTATGTTACCGCCGCGTTAACGCTATCGCTAGCCTCATTACGAAAAGATGCAGATAATGCGTGCAGATCTGCAGCCGAAGTGATCTCATGCATCGATTCACCGTCTCGCTTCTTAACCAGGAAACGACCGCCCCTATGCCAAATATATTTGAAGCTTAAACCACGAGCAATAGATTTTAAGGTGTTGAAATGAGTAAAAGATTCTTTACTTAAAAGTTCATTAATAAAAATTTTACTTCTAATAAGGCTATTACTCGTGTCCTGATTCAAAAGCGTTACGTTAACATCCTTAGTGTTAAATGCTGTAAATCTACTTTTGGCCCTCATAATCTCAGTTACCAAGCTGCTACGAGAAAAGCAGACAACCCACGGGGATCGTCGACGCTGGTATTTGTTCGCGGGTTGGTTCGCAACGGTCTGTCTTTCCGATCGAAGCAGGCGTATAGATATTAAGTCTTCCCTCACGATGGACGGTAGAACAGTGGTAAGGATGGCATGGACTACGTCCTCACGCTGCGATTCGGAACCTTCAAAAATATTAGTAATAATTATTTCCGCCGATCCTTCGCCACTATTCATCCCGTTCAACGTTGAACAATACCTGTTCCGGTCAGTAAGATTTACGTTTTTAGAACTTTGGCACCGAGTTCGACGGCGACGACTCTGTTTGCGAAACCCGTCAGAGTTCGCCGGCAGGACGCTGCCTGATGGAGCAGAGCGCGCATTATCAAAGTCTACTTTGTTATTCAAAGTATTATTAATACTATCATTATTACTAACCCTACTATGTACAGACTTAACCATATTATTATTATTATCATTATTCTTACAACTACTTGACATCGACGGGTTGATGTCTCTAAGCGAGACTAGAATGTGTGACTCGTTAGCGTCAGGAATGGTGTTAATATCCGCGTTATTACTACGTGTACTGCTCGAGCTGGCAACCATAACCTCAATTTTATGCATCAGCGTTTGAAGCTGTTCTTTCAGCAGTTGATTCTTGCTTTGTAATAGCAACCGATCTTAATGCAGCCCCTCCAGCTGGGAAGTCTGCACATCTATTTTCTTTTCTAGCGACAAAACCTGAGCAGTCAGTTTATCGACTAGCATTTCAGCTGCTGGTGCTGATGCTGGGACATTGCCGATAGCATCAAGTTTTTTCACTAGAGAAGAATAGTGATCGTTCCCTGTTCTTGTAAGTAACTCAAACTGTTTATCGAACAGGTTGAGCATAGATGACGGTAGAGTACAATAACGCATTGAGTCCGATATGCTAGAAGCGTTGATCATGGTACTAGTACTAACACTACTCTTTACAGAAGTAACCGTGGGTGTCGATGCAGTGAGCCCGCCACCCACATCTGCACTACTCGGTGAAGGATCAACGCTCGTGGCATTTAAACCGCTGTTATCTGCAGATAAACTCTTGTTTTTCGCTTTCTTTTCTTTGTTACAGTCAATGCAGATATACGCAGCGCCATCTAACTTCATGACACGACAATTATTATGGTAATTCTTATTACATATTTTACACCTGCGCACAATCCCGTCTTTGCGGTAAATTTTCTTACACTTGCTACACGATGAGGAAGACATAGTGTAAAAATTAAGTAGTTAGCTATCGAAGTGGTCAGCCAAGATCTCAAAAAGAGTAGAGTAGATCTACGTCAAGTCAGCAAATTACTTAAAAAGTCTACGTGTTGTCAGATATTTAAATAAATTAAAATAACTTAAAAACTACTAGCCTAAGAGTTAACGTGTAAGAGTTGTACGGCTCTGACGATCTTTACGCAGGGATGCAATAATTAAAAACTATTATAATAAATGTGAAATAGCCGGTATATATCTATCAAATAATATTGTATATATATTAAAAGTATAGTATATAGTATATATATATCAAATAATATTGTATATATATTAAAAGTATAGTATATAGTATATATATATCAAATAATATTGTATATATATTAAAAGTATAGTATATAGTATATATATATCAAATAATATTGTATATATATTAAAAGGAAGGTGAGCCACACTCATTATATATTTTGAAAGTTCGCGCTTAATAAGTTGTTCATGATGGTAGCGGCATCTGTTGAGCAGTTGAGATACTCGCAAGCCGGTGTTACCGATCGTCATAAGGTGATGGTGCTGCACTCTGGTGGCGAACGTCGAAAAAATCGACCGTGCGGCGTTGCCACATCAGCCAAAAACGCCTGGTTGACGAGGCGCGGCGACGTTGCCGAGACCGAAATTGGTATGAGAGAGAATTTCTTTATTGCTTTATTCATTTCTCCCGCTCCTTCGCTGGTAAGCCTTTGTTGGTGATCCATGCACCAAACCACTACTGAAGAGATGTGTATGATGGATGGTGAACGACGCACCGTGAATCCTCGTGCAAGGTGAGGTTCGAGGTTATGTTAGCTTGACGCGAAATTTCCCTCCAGGCTCACAAAAAACACAAATATGTGTGGTTTTTTAGCGTGAGCGTGAGAGCCGTTTTGGAGGGTCCTATCCGCTAGAAATAATCACTCCTCGGAGTGAACAAGCTGTCAGAAAAAGTAAATATATGCAAGAGGCGTCGGCGTACCCAACTTACCGGTTAGAGGGCGGGAGATCCATAATAGGGAAGAACTTTCAAGTAAACTGGATGTATCGGATAACAATAAGTTAGGTGACCCAGAGGTAGGGAGTAATATCGAAAGTACCTGGGAAAATATCAAAAGTTCTATAAGGCAAGCTGCAAGGACAGTGTTAGGTCAGCGGAAAAAAAACAAGCAAGATCCGTGGTTTGACGAAAAAGTCAAAAAGCAAGAATGCTTAGCCTTAGAAATGCGAATGAGATCACCTCCTCACATTACCGTAATATAAAGGAACAAGCCAAACGAATTTTTTGGAATAGAAAACGAAAGTGTGAATATAGTAAAGTCTCAGCAATACAAGAAAACAGTAATAGAAATAATATTCGGGAAATATACACAGGTATAAACTTAATAAGGAAAGGATCCCAAAGTAAAACTAACTTCCTAAGAGACGAACATAGAAACCTTTTAACGGACACTGGTGGACTATTAAATAGGTGTAAAAATTATTTCGTCGAGCTCCTAAATGTACACGAACAACAAGCCGCTTTAGACTATAACGAAATTTACACTGTTGAACCACAAATTGAGCAACCTAACCTACAGGAGGTCTGCAAGGCAGTTAACAAGTTAAGAAACAATAGAGCCCTGGAATAGATCATTTATGGGCCGAACTATTTAAACAGGTTGGGGAACCACTTAAGAAAATAATAATGTACTGCCAGATAAACTCACACCTCTCGCGGAGAAAATCCTAAGGGATTACTAGTGTGGATTTCGAAGAAACAGGTCAACAAGCGACCAGATGTTCACGGTTAGGCAGCTCCTTGAAAAGAGATGGGAATACAGGGAAACCGTACAGCAATTATTGATTGATTTCAAGAAAGCGTATGACTCAATAATAAGATTTAAATTTTTCACGTCGTTATTACAGCTAGAGGTACCAAAAAGTTGGTCAATTTAATCAGAATGTGCCTAAATAACAGTCGGGGTATAGTCAGGTCACGTAAGAGTCTATCGCAGCCATTTGACATTCACAACGGGCTAAAGAAGGGGATGTTCTATCAATCCTACTAGTTAATTTAGTTTTAGAATACGTTGCCAGAGCGGTACAAGAAAGTAAAGAGGGAATTATAATAAATGACTCCTTAACACTACTGCTAGCATACGCAGATGACATAGACATTATAGGAAAAGAAAGATAAACCATAATAAAAAACGAAAGAAATACTAATAAAAACAGCTAAAGAAATAGGCCTAGAAATATACCGACTTGAAAGTCTCCGGGAAAACTTTCAAAAAAGTAGATGACTTTAAATACCTTGGCATGATAATAAACCACAAAAATGAAACTTATAAAGTAATCAAGAAGACGCTGCATTCGGGCAATGCATTCCAGTATTCGGTAAATAACTTACTGAAATCACAACTACTATTGCACAAGACTAAATTAGAAATATATACAAAAATAATAATTTCAGTACTTCTATACGGATGCGAAACATGGTCGTTAACCAAACGGAAAGAAAATAGATTTAGAGTATTTGAGAATATAACCAGAGTGATTAAATCTCCAAGACTATGGTGGACTGGGCATATAGCTAGGGTGGGTAATGAAAGAGCAGCACTTGGAGTGTTCGTAGGGAAGCCGACAGGAGCAAAAACCCCACGTAGACCGAGACGAAGGTGGGAGGACAATATTCAAATAGACCTACGAGAAATAGGATGTTATGAGGAGGATTGTATGCAACTCGCAAACAATAGAGGAAGATGGCGTGACTGTATGAACAAGGCTATGGACTACACAGCTACGGATAGTTAGTCCGATCAAATAGTTATAATAGTTATGGTGATGATGCAAGCATGTTTACAGCCGACATAAAGACTATGTGATAGCTGTTGCCCTGCAGGCACCGTTGCTGCTTACCATTACAACTTGGCCTTTATAATCATAATAATAATATAGTTTATACATATTTATAAAGTGAAATATACCTTTAAATTCACAAGAAAGCAATGTCGTAAAAAATCAAATGACATTTTCTATATAAAGGAATGATTGCGAGATATGTATTGAAGTATATCGAATTCAGTCGCACATATTCTACATTAATTTACATTTGTTGAATATCGTTATGCTTTATGTATAGTTTTAATAATCATGTTTGCTTTGCCTCTAACTATAATCATAGTTAATTTTGTTAATTAGATAGATTCTTAATTAGATATGATATTAGTTTTTCATTTTTTTATTAATAATCGAGATTGTTACGTAGCTAAGTTCACGTCGATCAACGGAACATAAAAGAGCGCGAAGATTGATTTTATATAACCTTAAATTGTAGTTTTAAGTTCGTAAATTACTTTTTTTCGATATTGTAAGTACACATGCCGATGAAATATCTTTAAACACAATGAGCAGGTGTGAGGTTACCGATGATGGTGTCTGAGAAGACCCCCTTGTGAACTTTGCATGAATTTGTAAAATTAAAATGCGGTATTCAGGTGTGAATGGTCGTCGATGACGGTGTCTCTTCCTGGGCTTTTTGCATAAATATGTAAAATTTGATGTTCAGATGTCTTCGTGCATAGTGTCCTCGAATATGGCGTGTAAATCAGTCGGGTCTTTCGGAGATGAGGTTCAGGTGTTACGCACCAGAAAAAATTGACTCTAGAATAATCACTCTGAGGCTTCTTAATGTCTACGTGGGCATTCTCTTCGATTAAAGCGTGTATACAACCCGGCATCTCGAAGACGAGGTCCAGGTCTTACGCACTGGTAAAAATTAAATCTACATTGTGTGCTCTGAGGCTTTTGATGTATACGTGGACATTCTCCCGGGCCTTTCAGAAAAGATGTCCAGGTGTTACACACGGAGAAAAATGAAGTCTAGATAGCGCACTACGGGCCTTTTTATATTTACGTGGATATTCTCTTCAAGCGAGACGTGTAGACCACGAAGTGTTCTCGAAGATGACGTCCAGCTGTTTCGCACGGAGAAAAAATAAAGTTTAGAAAGTGAGCTTCTCGACTTTTGACGTCTATGCGCACGTGGTCCTTGAGTGCGGTGTTTATATTGCCCTGGATACTCAAAGGTGAGGTCCAGGTGTTTAACACCCATAAAAATCATGGCTAGATTGTATGCTTTGGGCCTTTTCATGTCTTCGTGCACATCGTCCTCAGATATGGCGCGTATATTACCCGGGACTATCGGAAACGAAGTCCAACAATCAAATCTAGAGTGTGCGCTTCGAGACTTTTGATGGGTATGTGCATATTGTCCTCGAATATGGTGTGTAGATTACCCGAGGGGCTATCCACTAATAAAATTCCTTCAGTGATTGCACGTTACATGCACTTTTACTGCGATTTCATTCAGGATTTCACGGGAACGGGTATTAATGATTTCTGGTGATTTTAAAGTACACGCCCCGGAAAGAAATGTTATACATAACCATATATAATCACTTATATATATAATTATATATAGATTTTGAGCTTATATAAAGATCTATAATTGTGTGTAGTTGAATAAATAAATAATAAATTAACAATATAATAATTAATTTATGCAAATATCTATCAAACAATGATTTTTGTTGAAAAATAATGTATTATTATCCCTATTAAAAGAAAATATTATTATTGAAAAGAAAAAAAAGTTGCCCGAGATAGGACTTGAACCCGAAATCTTTGAGTTGACAATCCAGCACCTTAACCATTACCCCAATTCGTCTTGTTGAATCTATAACACTGGAAGTACCTGAATAGTTAGATTAATTCTGCCGTCACCAGATAGTAGAAATATTAAGTTCTGGTAAAACTGGGAAATGATCAAGTATCTTATGAGTCGGATAAAGTTCTGATTAGGTGCCTGAATAGGGCCGGATATAATATGTAATGGCGTCCAGATCGAGACCACGCTATGTTTTCACTTTATATACAATTATATATGGTTATATATAATTATATATAAATGAGACTTAGAAAATCTTTGAAAATATTTACCGGTAGTAAGATGCTTATATATCATTATATATAATTTTATATAATCATATATAGCTATATATAAATGTATATGAGAGGTTAGATATAACTATATATGAATATATAAAATTATATATGGCTATATATGGCCATATATAACTATATATAACGCTACAGAAGCTAATTCCCACTAGACTTGTATATGCTTATATATGGTTATATATGGTTAAATGTGAGCATACATAATTCTATATGACTATATATATTTAAAAGGTCATAATCTATATATAACCATATACAGACATATAAAATCATACATGATTATATATGACTATATATAACCATATATGAATTTTATATATAACTATATATGGTTATATATAAGTCACTTTTTCCCGGGTAATGAAATAGATTTCATGCAAATACACACAGCCATTTCCAAATACAAAAGCATTCAAATAAAACCTCGAATAAAATAGTACACCCTACACTCATTTACCTCGGGGAAAACAATTTCTAATTAATAGAAAAACGTTCAAATAAAATAATTTAAGATTTTATTTAAATGTCTTTATATTGGCAAATGCCTATGTCTAAGGTTGTATGGTTTACAATAAGGATTGTCTGGTTTTACGTTTTTTTTCAACGTTTTTGTATCTGAACATTGTTGTGCCTGGGTTAGTTGGGTTCAGAGTTTAGGATTCACTTGAATGTTTTTGTATTTTAGAAATTACTGTCTCTGGAGTAGTTGAGTTTAGAGTATATAATTTTATTTACAGGTATCATGCATAATTCACTTAAATCATTTTTAGTCGGTTTGATTAATAAAAAAGCATGTTTTTAAAAACTTAGGGACGTCTACTGAATGTGTATGTATTTTTATAAAACTTAATCCTAAGAAATGTAAAGAAAAAAAAACCGTGCGACGCGTCTAGTGCGTCTAGTGTTTACTAAATATATAAAGATTATTACTCTCCATGTATACTGGATTTCGATATTATATAGTTGTAGTTAAGTACAAAACTCCGAATATCTCGAGAATCGCGGTTTTTAAAAGTGTCGAGGTATAATATGAGACAATTGCTTTAAATAAAAGTATGATGACACCGTACATATATATGTTTAAAATAAATGGAATAAATAATCATTATAATATTTTTAAGACCTTATAAAATGATAATAAGCAGAACAAAGTTAATAAAAATTAACGTATTTATTTTTGTAACAAAGTTATAAAATAACCTACAAAAGTTGACTTTTTTTTACAGTTATAATAATTCGGAAATATAATCAGCAGGTGATTCAAACAAAGCTAACTTCGATTTAAAATGGTATTCTTTTTTCAAATTATTTTATGAGCTGAAACGCTGGCCAGTATTTATTTATTTAGCTAGTTTATTTTAACGGCCTTTTATATCATTTAGTAACTCAGTTAGTATATATATCTTTTAAGGTATCTATTTCCTACAATTTGCAAGGTACCTTTAAGACTTGTTCAAGAGGTATCTAAACTGTTACTGTAGGATACATGGCAGTAGATAAACATAAGATGGTAGCTTTATTATACCTTTTTATAGATCAAATTAAGATATCTTGAATAAGGTACTACGAAGTTATTGTTTTACAGGCAATTATAAGATACCTTGAAATAGATACCTGTAAGTTGTTCTATACATTTCTATACATTTCTGTACATTTTTGCACATTTTTGCACATTTTTGTACATTTTTGTACATTTTTGTACATCTCTGTACATTTGTATACATTTCTGTACATTTCTATACATTACTGTACATTTTTAACACTTATTAGACTTTTGTACAGACACGTACAGAGATGTACAAGAATGTACGGAAATGTATAATAATGTACAAAAATGTACAGAGATGTACAAATCAATGATACCAGACAAAGAGAAACGTTCCTCTTATTTTTGTTCATAAATGTATACATTTTTAATGATTGGACATTACTCGTATTTTAATAATTTTTACTATGCAATCTTCTAAAATATTAAATAGTAATTTTAAAATTCACATTAACAAAAACTTGTTTTCAGTTTAATCTTTCCGTGATTGTTTATTTATTACATATATAATATCTATTATATTCGTACAATTTAATTTCAAGTATAAAAATATTTTTACCGAAAAAACCGACTTCGTGGAGATTTGAACTGGCGATCCTCAGTTCCTGAATCGGACGCTCTACCGACTTCGCCGTCACGCTTCTTGTTTGACTATGCTTCGAATCGTCCTTATAAGTTACACTAGGCTTTATTTATTTTACTGTCTTGTAAATATTCATTAAATAATGATATACCCATCAAGATCCATTTATATATGGTAGAGCATAAGATACAGTTGTTAAAAAATACGTAAGTTTTATAAGTTACATTTTTTGAGTCAAGACGCTTATTAAAATATTTATGAAAATTTAACTATAAGCACGTAAAATTTACTAAAAAATATTTATAATATAATATAAACAAGTACTCCTTACTAAATATTCAGCACAAATTACTATATTTTTTTATGAATTCTATAAATGACATTTTTCACTAAATTAAATAGTAAAATTCCATAAATTTTTAATTTCAGAATTTATATACGTTTATGAATAACTTCTACAAAACTGTAAAAAGCATCCAAATGCAAGTAAATTAAAATATTCCTTATTTATAAAATAGTAATTTTCATACAGTAAATAATAATTTTGAATATGTCCCATCTCTCCGTGCAGATAAAAAATTTTAAACGTATTTTAAACTGTATCTCTTTAGTAAAAATCACATTAATTCATTTTAATAATTAGTAATAAATAATAAATATATTTGTAAATATATATTTAAGCAAAAAATTGCAGGCTTCTATTTTGAAATCAAAAATATTTTGAGATTCTATGAAACTGAATTGTTAAGGGGATACCGAGGTGCCGGCCAGAGATTTGCAATACCGGTATCACAGTTAACATTGATAATTAATTGTTTAATAATGATTTTTTAAATTCCGGCGATGACTCATTATTAAACGATTAATTATTAATGTTAATCGTAATACCGGTATTGCAGATCACTGACCGGTACATCGGCATCCTCTTGAGAAACTTTTAAGAAACTCTAAAAAGTTACTATTTTCTTACTATTTCTATTAAATAGTTATATTATGTTGAGTGTTACTAAGATTAAATTATCTTAAATAACATAAGCGCTTTATGTTCATGGAATTTTTTAAACTAAGAATTACAACCAAAGTTTTTTTATGTTTGTATGAAAAAATTTAAAAAGTTTAATTAAATAAATGCATAGTAATAAATTGGAATGTCTAATTGTTATTTCTACTATCTACTATAATATATTTGTAATTTAAAACTAGAAACCTGCATTTTTTCTTATATTTATATACATGCATTTTTTTTTTTTTTTTTTTTTTTTTTAACGTCGCCATGTTTATGCTTCCATGTGGTGCTAATCGACGACGGGGGTCTGCGGTGTGTTTGTAAACAAAGCACATGTAATTTTTACAGTGGTGCTTGTATCAATCGGCAAGAGACTAGGATTCGAACCCGGGTCACCGGCGTGGGAATCCGACACTCTATCGACTGAGCCGCCGCAGGCCCCAATATTTATTATTTATTTCTAATTATGAAAATCAATTAATGCTATTTTCACAGAAAAGAATACGAAGTTTAAAGTATATTTAAAATTTTTTATTTGTTATCATTGAGAGGGTATCAGACGATTCAAATTTGCCGCCGAAATTCCTAACCTCAAATCGTTGACCGAGTTATGAATAATCGATTGCAATTAACAAATAAACTGAATTATGAAAAACCAATTCATCATTGCCCTTCCTTTTGTAGCATTCTACCACTTTGCTAAGTTTCAGGTAATAATATCATTGCATATATAAATGGCATTTGAACGAAATTTCGAATCACCTTTCGCAGATCTCTGTTTTATCATGAAATTTCGCACAGTGGTAGATAATTCTAAACCAAGGGCAATTATCTCTTAGTTTTTCATAATTCTGTTCATTTTTTTAATTATAGCCAAAAGTTGAGAATTCTCAGGTCGGTAAGGTAGGGGAAACTGACTTTGATACCCCCTTAAATTGTACATCTCTTTATTATTTTATTATTATACATTTCCATACATTATTGTATATTTCTGTACATTTCTGTACATTTCGATACATTTATGTACATTTCTGTACATTTTTGTACACTTCTATACAAAAGTCTAATAAGTGTAAAAAATGTACAAAAATGTACAAAAATGTACAGAAATATACATAAATGTATAGAATTGTACAAAGATGTTCGAAAATGTACAATTTCAACTTCCACCAGGGACGCAGTTGTAAAGCATCTTGAAATAGGTAACAATAAGTTGCCTTTTTGCAGATAGTTGTAAGGAATCTTAAAATAGAGACCTATAAGGTGTACTTTTATAAGTAACCGTAAGGTATCCTGAAATACTTACCATTATGCCACCATTTTACAGACAATAGTAAGATATCTTTAAATAGATACCTATAAGTTATTTTCTTCCAAACACGTGCAGCGTATCCTGAAATAGGGTATCTGTAAGTTATCCATTAACAGAGAGCCATAAGATGTCTTAAAATACAGACGTGTATGCGTAAGTTATTTATTTTGTATCGAAAATCTTGGGGAATCTTGAAATAGGTATTGGTAAGATGTCTTCTTACAAATAGTCGTGAGCTATATGTTCAATAATTAAGTTACCATTTTATTTAAATTAATTAAGATATACCAGTTTCGTAGTATGGATCCTTACAGCGCACTGTCGTGTGACGTCACAGCGTGCGATAAGAAGATCCTCAGTTCTAGGGTGCGCCTAGCGCGCGTGATACGGTTAGTTTTCCTTCCTGTCTGCGCTCTCTCTCGTACTCATGGGGATGGATAGGGAGAGCTGTCATCAGCGTATTATGCATGAGTCCGTTTTCCCTCTCGCACACGCGGATGTCGTTATGTAGTGTACGTGCAGCTCGCCTCATCAGAGCATGTGACTCCTGCCAAAGGAACAAGACATATACAAAAGTAACTGCTGCTAAAACCTGTCCCATAGGACCTAAAGGTCCAAGGGATTTGATATCAGTAGATTTCTATGGACCTCTGCCAACAAGTAGGTGAGGAACTAAGCACATACTGGCAGTTTTTGAAGTATTTACGAAGTATGTAGCGTTATATCCTATTCGGAGGGTGGATACTCGAACTACTCTAAGCAAGATTTTCAATGATTGGATTCTAAAATATGGGAAGCCAACGAGGATTCAATCTGATCACGGTACGCAGTTTACCGCAAAAGGGTGGCTAAATTGTCTCAAATCTGAAGTGATGAAACCCGTATTTTCGGCCATTCGGCACCCCCAAAGCAATATAGTTGAAATGGTAAACAAAGAATTAGGTAGATTCTTCCGATCCCTCACCATAACCAATCATAAAACATGGGCAAACTGGACCCTACTTATCGAAGCAAGTATGAATGAAGTATATCACCAAACCACGGAATTCCCCCCTTTATAATCACAACTAAACCGAAAACCAAAGAGATTTTGGGAAAAGTGGGGAATCTCCCCCCACGTGAAGACCTACCATATGCCGATAAGCTAGAGTTAGTATATAACCACATTAAGAGAAAAGGGGAACAGCGGGCAGAAAAAGAACTCATCAGATAACAAAATCTCATACAGAGTAAATGAATATGTTCTAGTCAAAGCCTGTAATATGTCAGATGCCATTCGAAATAAATGCGCAAAGTTCCTCGCCATATACGAAGGCCCATATTAAATTTCAAGGGCATTTAATGACTCTACATATGAGGTTACGAAACATGTCTACGAAAGCACAGTGGAAGTCTGCCAGATAGTCAGGATGGAGAAGCGGATTAGCGCGCTACGATGGGAACTGGCCCGGGTGGAGGAGAAGAGAGAGGAGGAAATATACCATCTATATCACCCGAATCAACCGCGCCAACCCTCACCTCATCCACCAATGGGATACTTCGCTCGACCATCCAGCCAAGATCGACAGATACCACCTACCGGGGCAATCACGCCTCCAAGCCCAACTCCTGAAGAAATAAGGGAGAAAGAGGCAAGAGAGATGAAGCGAAATGAATTTGTGCAGAAGTATGGACTACGGGGGGCCATCAGAAAACCACTAGTCCCTAAACCAGATGTACTGGAAATTATAATCGCCAACGATTGGCCATTGATATGATGTATACATTTTTTTTAGTTTTACTAATATACGCATAATAATCACATATTTCTCTTGTATATTTGTCCCTAGCATATTGGATTAGTATCCTCCAAGAATAAACTAATGCCGATATATTTTCGAATAACCAACAATAGTTTGGGGGGGGGGGGGAGTGGGGGGCTCTGCAATGGGTCTCCCATTTACATAAGGATGTGATGTGCATTTTATATATTCGGTTATCTCACTATGTATAAAAAAATTATTTTAGTTATACCTTTATAACTAATATTAAGTTACAGAAACTATCAATAAATGCGACCTTTAGTCTTTCAAATTTGAATGGAAAGCCCGCGCGCCCTCAGGGGGCACTGAGGCTCGCGAGCTTACGTACGAAGCGCGTCAAGCACGACGGGGCGTGCCAATCGAGGTGACCACAGCAGGGTCTTTCCACAGTTATGCAATACATTTATCATTTCTTTTCTAAAATGAAATTTCATTGCGTTTGTACATTTTCACGATAGAAAAATATATTTGCGAACTCCTAACAGTCTTTATATGCAAAAGTAATGTTTCCTGAAATATATACGCCGTTTTGAGTATGTGCCGGGCTCGTGCGGACTCCGATCATTGTAGTATATAAATTCAGCTCAGCTATATGGTCACGTGACTACTCCACAATTGTGTATAGATTTTACAGAAATGGTTATGAACAAAGTACATAATGTCATGTAGAAAAAACACACCTTTAGAATCTGCAAAATTTAACCAGAATGATATGCCTTTTTGATACAAGGACCTATCTGTATGTTATAATTAACGCAATCAAACTTACTTATACCGATCACGTAATATCACGAACGGGAGCATGGGGGGGGGGGGGGGGGGGAAGTTTGCGGCAGACATAATTACGCTAATATCTAACGTAATTTTTATTATACAAAGATCACCGAATGAGTCAACTTAATTTTTATAATATGTTGGTAAGATAAAACTCTCTTATTAGAAATTGAATTAGAAAGGGTAATTACATAAATCCATATCGCGAAAAATAAGGAACAAGGACAGAGATAAAAAACTGCCTTCAACGGGGGGTGCTTCTTGGAAGGAGCGGCGCGCGTACAACATGTGGTACATGAAGATTGGTTGCGATGCGCAACCAACGCTCGAGCCACAGAGGACGAAAGCGAGGTAATGAGTGCCCTTGCACGCCAGGAAACGACACTTGATTTTTCTCCTGCTACAATACCACTGATAATTCGTTTTTCGACATACGTATCAAGGCCACACGTACAAACACATACTACACCACTTCTTGACAGCACACGCCTTTTGCTGATCTGCGAAAGTACCGGGCAGCAAGGAATTGCTGATAAAAGAATCTAGGGAGGTCAGCGGTGGTATGCCACTACAGAGCGAGAACGATCAAGCTACTATCCTATAGTAGTACTTTACTAACTCTCCTTTCATCTTCTTTTTTTCACGTACCGTGGGATTGCGGCTTCGGCATAAACTACGGAGTTGGTACGCCCAACTTTGCCGCTATATCTAATCTGGGCCCGCACAAGACTTAAAAATAAGGATAGGCTCCTTCCTTCTCGACGGAAGTTACTATGCTCACGGCTAGTGACTTTCTCAAGGGAGACTAGGTTATCCGGATACCCATCAGAAACCCATCCTTAGTCATAAGCTGCTTCTTGGAGAAAATATCCACTAACGAAACTAAATAACTCTCACCCAAATACATGTACCATCATAATGATATCTAAGTCTCTTACACTAATATTTATTATATACATAATATTTTCTATTCTTGTTCTTTTTGTTATCTCTGTGTTGGCGTTTGGACTGTCTAGATACCTCACTCTCTCGATGGCAGCCAGAATATTTTAAGATCGAGACAGATATAAATGACTTTTTAAACTCAATCATGTGCTGAGATTGGCTATATTAATAACTAAAATAACTATTACTATATCATTACAATTTTTTTTACAGTAAAGTCAACAAAAAATGAAGTAGCATATTTTCCTAACTATTTGATTTGAGAGAAATTATTATTGCTTTGCTTTTCAGGATATATATAGATTTTTTTTCTTTTATTTCGAGGGTGTGTAGGAAATGCCACCTAAGGCACACCCGACTGGGTCCGCACAGCCGAATAGTGTGGGGATGGTTGGGAATGCATCCGCCGTGTGTATAATATAGGATGAAAAATAAAATAAACAAAAACGCGGAAAAAAAACTACACAGCCGTTGCATCGGAAACCGATCCACTAAAACCTACCACCCGTTCCTCTTCTGGCGGAACCCACCCTGGTACCGTTTGTCACATTACCTCAGGGTGATGTCATTCTAGTATCGTCTTGACAACCGCTGCTGCCTTGACCTGAAACAAATTTAAAAATTAGAAGTATCCCTGTCCCTCCCCGCGACATTCATAAAATGAGAGAAGAGAGCTTCTCCCTCCACGTCCATTTCTATGGTGTCAGCGCTTCATTCATACCTTCGTCGGTTGCCATGTCTATGTACCTCTTCTTTTGTCGTAGGACCGTCTCAGCGAATTTTTCAGTGGCGTCCCACTTATTTTCGGCGGACAGCATTTCGCCCACGATGTTCTCAGACATGAATTGTCCGACCGAGCCGATAAGAACTGATTTCTTTGTTTCACTTTTCGTAGACGAAAAACGTGTGAAACACATCGTCGTAATCAGTGGAACAGAAGATGCAACTTGGGCTCTGAATCTTCCCCATACGACTGAGGTAGGAGCAGAACTACCCATGATCACTCAAGAATTGGGTCAGGTAGTAATTTACCTCCCCATGATCTCTATTAATCCAAGGGGTTAGCTGGTCTATCAGCCTTGTTGTCCATTTACCCTTGGTCTTGGTTGTCCAGGACCGTTGCTACGTTTCCATGGTGCGTTCCCGTTCCTCTCTATGGACTGTTGTTCTGTCCTCTCCTGTTTTCTTCCGTTCGTAGATTCGCTTGCGCTCCGCCGCGTGTCGGTCGATCGGGATCATTCCCGCAATAATGAGCACTGCGGGTCCCAAGACCATGCGATAGGCGCTGGTGGCTCTGAGAGTTCCTCTACGCTGAACGGAAGTGAGTCGAATCCGGTACATTAAGATGGATGTAATAATGACTGACATGATGAATCGACGCTTACTCGCTTTCGGTCCAGTCGTATTCGCCATGAGACGGCACAACCGTGCAGTCTTTTTCGTCGCTCTATCCGCTGCATACATTAGGTGACGCAAGAAAGTAAGCTTAGTGTCTAGTTTGAGTCCCAGATACATAGCCTCCCTCCTTGTCGAAACCTCCGCATCTCTGACATACATGGGGAATATGGTCTCAATCCGTTTGCCAGTGAAGAGCACGATCTCTGTCTTAGCGACTACCAAGTCGAGACCGTGTTCACCTTCCAGCGCAAGATCCTGCCATAGCCTGGTTCTGCAGATATTGTGCTTTTTCAAAGTCCCGCGCGATGATGACTAAAGCGACATCATTAGCGTAGGCTATCATGTACACTCCTTCTGGGTCGTAACACGGTATTGTACAGGATGTTTCAAAACTCACGGCCAAAGATTGACCCCTGTGCCACGCCGGCGCTGAGATACTTCTCGCGTTGGCCTTCTATTTCGTAGCAGAGGATACGGTTCTTTAGGTAGTCCCGTATCACCCGCATGAGGTACTCTGGGACTCTGAACTCGTTCAACGCGTCCAAGATGTCTGGCCACCTAGCCGAGTTGAAGGCGTTCTTAACGTGTGGCGTAACGAGAAGCGCGATGTTCTTGGAAAAATGATTTCCAGTCCATGCTCTCCTTTCTAGCCGAACTACTTCCCGTTTTAGTGTCCATTGTGGATTGCCGTTTCCTGAAGCCGTACTGATTGTCAGCTAAATCGCCGACAGCCTGCACCGCTTCCTGTAGCCGTGGTTTGAGCAACCTCTCATAGAGCTTCCCTGTGTGGTCCAACATGCATAGTGACCTGTTAGACGACGGAAGCCGGGGATCATCTCTCTTACCTTTGCTGATCAACACGAGACGCGCAACCTTCCAGTAAGTGCCAAAGACACCCTCCTTCAGGCACGCGTTGTACATGTTCAGCAATAGAGCAAGTGCTCTCACCACTATGATCTTCAATATCTCAGCTGGTTTCCCGTCGGGCCCAGACGCTTTTCCACTCCGCATCATTTTGGCGGCGATCCGCAACTCCTCGGTAGAGAATAGGGGAATCTCACCTACTTCAGCGGGTTCCTCTTGGTCTAGCCTTGTCGGATGTGTGGGGAAAAGAGTGTCCACGATTCGAGCCATTGTGTTCTCGTCAAAAGGGTTATTTGAGAGCGCGCAGAGTTTCTTGGTCGATCTTGTGGCCCAAGCCCCACACGTCCCGACTGAGTTCCTCCGTCTGGTTCTGCCAGCACTGTGCCACTTGCGCGCGGCTTTATATATATATATATATATATATATATATATATATATATATATATATATATATATTGTAACGGTCCATATTGGTATGATATGAATATGGCTTTATTTTAATTATTCATTTATTAGAATACTTTTATATACTATTGTATTATCGATATATGCAAATAATGAATGATAAGAATAAATAAAGAGAAGATCAATAAATGAATTGAAAATCGCGTTTGCGCGTTAGGCTGACCGTCGCGAAGCGAATATCTACACAAAGAGGAATCGCGGAGAGTAGGGATGTGTGCCTACATCCATGTGAGTTGAGAATGATAGAGGGAGTGAGAAAAGTGGGAACGGGGTTGCTTACTGCAGTCGAATTTTTGGGCTGGCAGTCGATGTAAAAATCGGAGGTCAGCGCCTAGCAAGCAGGCTCTCACTCCTCCTGCTCTTATAAAATGATCTGGATAGCTAACTTGTAAATTCGCTAGTTTACTTATTATTGTTGGAATGCGTGGGTGAGTAATAAAGACACTGAGGTTAATTAATAAGTAGATATATTGAAGTAATATATATACAGTCGGCGATAGTCTAGTCGGCAATACGTGCGCTCACATCGGACTCTTGTAGTCGAGTAGCTATAGTGTAGCGTGTACATATAGTATAGGCGCGAGATATGTGGAGTACGCCCGCTCTCGCGTGAGCTTGCCTACTTGCATGCTTGTAATCGTCGCGTACCAAGAGATGGCGCGACGAGTATCAAAATGATACTTAGAATCAAGATTGTTGTATTTACCTTTATATTACAACAATTATTATTAGCGAATATATGAGTGATCGCAAGTTGTTTTATGGTATGGAACTGTGATATTTAATAAATGCAAGATATTTGACTTGCTAACATATAATGATAATATTATTTCCTTCGTATATACAAATATATGAATCTTTCCGATTTCCCAATTTCTTTCTTTCATTTAGGTATCTCGGTGGAATAATAATAAATTGAATAAAATATAAATATATATTTATTTAAATAATAAATAATATACAAATCAAGAACTCTTACAATATATATATACTCTATTTTAATACAACTGACAATTTTGCTCGATATACTACGTTACATTCATCAAATGTACCATTGGCTGCTATATATAACAGCAATAATTGACTAGTTTATTATATTGCTATGAGATAGTTATTAAAAACATTATAATACATAATCTTAAAATTTATAAGGTGAAACTAACATATAATGATAATATTATTTCCTTCGTATATACAAATATATGAATCTTTCCGATTTCCCAATTTCTTTCTTTCATTTAGGTATCTCGGTGGAATAATAATAAATTGAATAAAATATAAATATATATTTATTTAAATAATAAATAATATACAAATCAAGAACTCTTACAATATATATATATATATACTCTATTTTAATACAACTGACAATTTTGCTCGATATACTACGTTACATTCATCAAATGTACCATTGGCTGCTATATATAACAGCAATAATTGACTAGTTTGTTATATTGCTATGAGATAGTTATTAAAAACATTATAATACGAGTACATAATCTTAAAATTTATAAGGTGAAATTAACATTTACTAATTAAATAATTTTATATTTATTTGTTTTGTTGTAAGTATGTATTCATAATACTAATTTATTTTGCTTAACAAAGTTATTTTCATGTGTATTTTCTTTTTTTCATATTATTATATGATCACACATAAGGTTGTCTTCTAAAGAGAGTTTTGTTAGATTAAATGTTCTTTGTTTATTTTCGAGATTCTTTTATTCATCTATAGAAATGCTGAATAAAACATTTCAGTCATTATCTTTCGCTTTAATTTTTTTGATACTTCAATTATTAATAATATTCTTTTATCTTTAGATTTTATAGTAAAAAGAATCACGTAAATTGCTATTATAGTAGGTATAGTATTTAAAACAAATATTTACATATTATAATTAGTTAAATAAATTTGAAATCAACTGCTTGATTCTGAAGATCGTGTGTAGATTGTATCTGAAATCAATGAATTATATATTCTTATTTGATCAAATATTTTTGTTGAGAATCATAGGCGGTTCATGTGAACTACTTTTGTTTTATTTCCTTCCATTTGTATTTTTATATTTTCATTCTCTCAATTATGCATTACTAAATAATGACCAGAATAAGGATCTCCAAATTTACAAGGCTTAGGACCTTTTTGCAATTAAACATAATCACCCATTTTGGTTTCTACGTGATTAGTCTATAAGAAGGTTCTTTCGTCATATTGACCTCAAAATAAAAACATTTTTTACTATAATTTAAACATTCTTAATGATATTTAAGTGAGTATATTATAAAACAAGGTATCCTCGTCCACCTAAAAAAATTGCTTTTATCGAAATTTCGTTATTGCACAAGTAATTATTGACAACTAAAGAAAGACTCGACAAAACAGTGAAGACTTTTTTGTTTTTTTATACGATTTGAATTTTAAAGGTCACATTTAGTTCCTTAAAAAATTTCAGGGGGACTTACCCATATAAAAATTGTATATCATCGGATAACCTGCAAACTTACGTGCAATTGTTTATAAGTTCGTACATGTGTTTTATGAATAATCGAACATAACTTTGCAGGTTATCCGATGATATACAATTTTTATATGAGTAAGTATCCCTGAAATTTTCCAAACAACAAAATGAGACCTCTAAAATTAAAAGCGGATAACAAAAAAAGTCTCTACTGTTTTGTCAAATTTTTCTCTAGTTGACAATATCTTATTTTACAATAACGGAATTTCGATAAAAGAAATATTTTGAGTTTGGCAAAAAATCCTTATTTTATAATATATTGACTTTCATAGCATTACGTGAGATTAAATTGTAGTAAAAACTGTTTATGTTTATGACATATATATGCTGATAGAACCTCTGTAAAGGTGGCTACGTTGAATTGAAGGTTTCTTAAAAAGCACTAATACAATTTTTCAGTAAATTCGCAAATTAAATAACTAAAACTTAATTATTCATACTAGAAAATGTTTTAGCAATTGAGTATACTATTAGAATTGAAAATCAGTTGCATCCTAACCGGCAAAAAAAATTTTTCTTCGAGATAACAGTCGTATAATTCAAAATTTTGACTCAAAACAGGCTATTTTTGGACATTTTTAAAAACGTTAATCTGTGATGATTTTTTAAAAGTCAAAATTATTTTGAATCTGTGTTCTAAGTAGTATCAACAGAAAAATTGGCACTTCATACGATATCAAAATACGGAAGGTATAGCAGTCTCTGTAATACATCGCTTTACAAACATTTTAAATGGGATCTCTTATAGTTTGATGTAATTTACTTCAGGTAATATACGTCATAGATACTTATATCAGTATTATATGAAAGCTAACATGAAGACCTTTAATTTGCATTGTCGCAGCACTTTTAAGGATATTCTGATCAAAAGGTATGCTCAATTGGAATTTATAACAAAAATTAGGTGGTAAATGGGAGACTGCAAATATGAGCCGAACTTTGTTCAATATTTTGCGATTTCCCATTTACCACCTAATTTTTTTTATAAATTTCAATTGAGCATAACTTTTGATTAGAATATCCTTAGAATCTGTCAGTATCCACGTTTGAGATCGAGCATGCTGAAAATTGTAGCATCGCTGATGCCCTACAAGGCGTCCTGTATATTTGGTATGGGTTGGGCTGAGTTCGCCGTAATGGAATTCAGACGTCTGTAGTCCACCTAGAATTGAAATTGGCCGTCCTTTTTCTTTGCCATAACAATAGTTAACTGACTGTAATAAATAAAGGATAGTTCGTGGACATCAATTTAGCCTCTTCATTCCACTACCTACACCTACGAACGACAGAGTCTCTTCCATAAGATAAGTATAGAGCTAATAGTTATTTATTCGCTCAAACTAGGAGAGAGAGGTAGAGGTATCTATTCCTGACCGCTGCTCAACAGCGTTTCGTGGCCACTGCCCGACTTCTGTACACGTATTTCCAGAGGCGCGCTCATTCCGCGCGCGAACACTCACGTGAGATAAGCACCTGCCAGGACCGGGTTGCGTGAGAGTGCATCAGCGTTCGAATTTATGATGCCAGGCCAATACAATGGTTACTATTATTATTATAATATTTGTAATTATTGCACCCTTTATAATTATCATTAAAGCCCCCGCGATTGTTTCTGTTGTCATTGCGATAATCATTATTTTTTGAGTGCTGACATTTCGATCTAATATCTGATTCAAGAGAAAAGCAGTTCGTATTCTCGTGCCCTAATCTGTCGCAATAATTCACTTTAAGGGGTCAGTAGGGTTCTATTGGACATATTTTCAAGAATTTTTTTCTTCATAGAAGAAGTTATTTTTACATATCAGTATTTTTATACGTAAAAGTAGAGATATTAAATTAATACAAAAAAAATTATAATTGCATTTTTCGATCTCGAATTCAAGTGTTTTATTATAAAGTATAACTATAATTTTAGGCCGTACCTCGAACATGCACCACCGATAAAACAAAACAAAATTGCGGACTTTTTAATTTTTTTACCTCATTTTTACAACGTAAATTGTTTTAAAATATGGTTAAATATTAATTAATCGACTTTCCCTATGAAAAGAATTACCTACATTTAGTTTTCTGGCGAAGAATAACACTTTCAAAATTTTTGCGACGAAGACTAACACGTGGAATGATTTTGCGGCAAAAAGTAACATCTTCTATACTTTTGCAATGAAGACTAACGCTTTAAAAAATATTGCGACAAAAACTTATACATGAAATGATTTTTCAAGAAAAAGTAACACTATCTTTATTCTATAATAATCAGAATTAACATTATTGCAACTTTACAACTTTACAACTTTGCAACATTATATAAAATGCTGGTTTCGTCGAAAACTTGGAAAATTGTAGTTGGTGTTAATTTTCGTTGGAAAAATTCAAGTCGTGCTACTTTTCGTCGGAAAATTTTATCGTGTTAGTCTTCATCGAAAATCGGGCAGGCGTTACTTTTCGTAGGGAGCGTCGAAATATTCATGATCACGATACCATTCGAAGAGGCTCATGCATACAATAATTGCTGGAATGTTCAACCAAATAAGTTGAATAGTTTTTTCTAAATTGCGTCGGTGCGGTCTAAAAGAGTATTTTTTCGTGAAAATTGACATAATATCTTTAAAAAAAGCCTCTTACCCTCAATCAGCGATGCTGGCTCCATACATTATCCCTTCAGCTTTCTGAAAGGATTCGGATTCTTGCATTCTCTCGTTTCTAATGTCTGTTCTTAGTTCTTTTAAAGCTTCAGAGCTGCGACGATTGTCTGTTTCAATATGCGCTTCATCTCGTGCATAAATTCCGCTGCGTCCTTGCCAATCATAATGCCCATGACTTCCATAATTTTCAACAATGGATAAAAGCCTTCATTGAACGTACATGCAGCATAAAATTCAGCAATTTCAACGATTTTTTGCCTGAAAAACGATGCCTCGGAGCTAAATGCCCAATACATGTTTTGAGACTCTCGTTGTTGTTTTGCGATTTACACCCAAGTACCTTTGTAGCAAGTCATCTGATGTAAGGTCTTCGTATATACTTTTCAACAAAGGTTGAATTTATTCACTAAAAGCTGCAGTCAAACTACTTAAAAACTTACTTCTTTGACTGCCTTTTGAAAGACTAATTTAACAACTGCACTTTCTGCTATCCAAATATGATTAACTATATCATAATAAAACGTTTTAGTGAATCTTTTGCTAATATCCATCATTCTACAAAAAGTAAGTATGCCTTAATAGCCGACACTCAGTAAACGCGTCGCATACACAAATATCCGATTTATTTCATACGAAGAATTAATTTGTGGACTGCTTGGTATATGAGTTTCTGATGTACACTGACACTGTAAAACTAATTGAAATGCCAATCCTGTTTCAACACGTTTTAAAAATTTAATATCACTTCTACAAAATTGACAAATAAGAATGTTTTGTAGAGTCAAAACAAAGCGATATTGATGATGGAGTAACGCAAACTTTCATCAACATTTCCTTCAAAATCGTAGTTTTTCTTGGAAATTTTTGCAGCTGACGCACTTGTACAACTTGTATTTTGTTCACTTGTATGTTGATTGCCATGAAAAGGTCCCTTTTTTAACGATCTGGCCTTGGTTTGCTATAGATATCACTTTTTCTATCTGTAAGACACAATTTTTTACTCCAAATTCAAAAGCGAATAATTGTTCACGTAGTGTTATGCTGAACTATGTAGAACCTTCCGAAACAAAAACAGACGCTCAACTGCTCCAAAACTAAAACCAAAATGTATAGGAATCGATGATTTATAAAAGAAGGGACTGTGAAACGAAGTAAATCCGAACGCTACGCTTGACTTGCCAGGTATACGGTGAGCGCGCCGAGACCCTTCTATTATATTGCATTTTTGACCCTCTTCTCGACCGCTCCGACCTTTATAAGTGTCTCTACCTTATTTCTACAGGTATATAGTATACAAAACTGATGTTTTTGGGAAATCGAATTTTTTATCAAAATAGAACCCTACTGTCCCCTTAAAGCATTGTGTTGATTCTTTTCGCAATCATCTTCACCATACACCTTCGAACCACAGTTACTACACTTTACTATCGCGGGTGAAACTGTTGCTAATCGAAGGCTCGCCATAATTTTTTTAATTATTCTGTCCTCAAAAGCCGAAAATTGAGAGGTCTGCACGTCTGTAGACTGCTGAGACGCCAAAAAGTTTACTTTAGGGGAGACTATTGAGGGTTGCATCGCGATTTGTGCGATGGCTAAGCGAGTACACTTGTTTGCATTCAAAGTTAATCGTAATTCTAATGGCCTCATTTAAATTTTTCGGATGTTCACTTCGCACTTGATGGTCTAAAGGATGTGTAGAACCAAACATAAAGTATTGAAGAACGTCTAGATTTGCTCCTCGTTTCCACAATTTATGATCGCCACATTCAATGTCCGGCGTCGAGACAAATATAGTTAACAGTTGATTTAGTCATGTTTGTACCCTTAAGCTGTAATCGCCCTCCTTTTCGCCTGGTCGCTGATTTATTACTTTAATTGGGGTCAAAATTTCTTCCGTTAAATCCACGTTACTGTACTACAAGATAAAATCGGCCAATAGTTTCTTTACTGTATCATAGTTTAATAATTGTGCTGTGAAGGCCTCTCCCGCGCGACCCGATAGTTTGCTTGCTAATGCTAAAAGAAAGTAAGATTCCAAATAAGGATCGAACTTTGCCCTAATTTGTCGTACTGCTCAACAAAAAAACATTCAATTTCGCCGGATTTCCATTAAAATGTGGAATCAAATTTAAAGCTTGTGTAAAAGAAGACCTGGACTTGCGGCTCGGGAACACGAGTGTCAAAAATCATCGGCGCGTGTAGCTTGGCACGACAGTCGGAATAATTTTGTCAACTTGGGGGTCTTGTGCTTAATCAGGTGATTATTCAGGTGTGTGAAAGGTTTGTCGTATTGCGTTTGTATCCCAAGTTATGTGATTTATGTGTTCCGAGGTATTGTTAGTTTGTATTGAATTTTGTCGGTTAATATTTGGCAAGTGTGAGGCTTGAGAAGTGTATGTGTACATGGGGGAATTAAGTGGTGTGTAATTGAGGTGAGAGGTCTACTTGGGCTGAGGCACCGTATTGGGCGCCTGACCATTACGTTATTTGTCTCTAGGCGGGCGGGTGTAGTGTCTTAAAACAGCTGCAGAGCGCGAAGTTTTGTTAATTATACCCTTGTGTTATGCATCTAATGTGTTACAGGTATTTATGGGTGTTTTACCCTTAGCGGCACGTTCCGTTTCATAAAGGTCTAAAAAAGGCGTCAAAGGTAATGAGAACATTTGCGCTCATGCCAGCGCATATCAGCGCGTCATTACGTCATCGGGTGCGCTCGCTGCTGAGGCTGTTCCGGTGGACGTCAGCCACACTGCCGAGGACTGTACATACGCGGGGTTTGACGCGCTCGTTGCTGCCGGCCACGCAGCTTGCGAGTTCGCTGCCGCCTGTCTCGCAGCTGAGGACTGCATTTGTGGAAGCACACTTACACAAGATTGCGGTAGATTAATTTCGCGTAATCCAGCATAGGCAGTCCAGATCTGACCTACATTGTCTCTTAAATTGTATACACTCGAGCTTCTACTGGACGCTTCTACTTCGCTTTTGCGCCCGAAAAGATTCGATAACGACATTTAACTTGCAACACGATACTTAAATACTAAGAGAAAATAAAGAAAAATGAATGTAAACTTGGAAAAATATTAAAAAACAATGAAAGTGCAAACAATTCCGGATGATTTCACGTGAAGGTCTAATTGCTACATTGATAATTCGTGTCGTAAATGGAAATGTCAGGGCACGATTAAACCCCACGGAGGACAATATACAATTTTATTTGCACAGGTACTATTAGGACAATCGCGAAAGTGATTGCGAGCGAGCAACCTGGCATCCTTCCTGTCACTCCTTGAAACGGCAAAAACAATTCGAACTTCTGCATGTCATTCCTTTGTGTCTTTTGGATTGGGTCGGCTGTTCGATACCACCCTAGACGATTTTAAACAGCTTCTCACTTGCAGAACAATCCATGTGCCTCACACGCGAAATACACGAGGGATGCCAATGTTACAGAAGTGTCGAGCTTTGCTGAGGTTAGGATTGTTGCAAGAAAAAAGATAAGTTTGGGAATAATGGTTATTTATTCGCTCAAACTAGGAAATTGCTGTCTATTCGCGACCAGAACTCAACCGCGTTTCGTGGCTGCTGCCCGACGTCGCGAAGAGTCGCGCGAGATAAGCACCTTTTATGTCAGCATTCTGTGCACTCCCCGACGGTTATGACATAAGCAGATGGGTGGAAAACCATGAATTGGGATAAGGTTGAAATATTAGATAATGAACCCTATTTAATCGAAAGATTGATTTCAGCAAAGTTCTTTATATATATGAACCAAAATAACATTAACGAAATAGAAGACACACATAATCTTCAGCATTCTTACAAAAAATGTTCCAGTTTTTAAAAATAAAAAATTTATTAAGATAAATTCATTCTTCATTTCTGTTATTACTTCTCTACAAAAGAATGTTAAAAATGTTTTTTTATACAGAATTTTTTATATTTAAACCGTAAAGTAACATTAAATAAGTGTCAATATAAAATGGTTAAAGTTAAACATTATTACATAACGTAAATCCGCTGCTAACTGCTTCAGCACAGTGCTTTTTCAAAGAGATTTTATGCATAATCATTTATTGAATTTTTACATTGATAAAGGTGATTTTGGGAATAATCGGCAATGTTATAGAGAATGTTATGGACAATCCTACGCTCTTAAGATAATTCAAAAGAGTCCATTGTTGGCTCAGAAATTTAATCAATTATATGCTGAGTTATTTCTGATATACCTACAAAATTTCAGTATAATATATGAATGCGTTCAAAGTTATGAAGATCACAAAATGTGAGCATACAAGATGTATATATTCAAAATTTAAAATCGTGTTCCATTTACAAATATAACTTAAAATAATTTGTTATATATATATCATTTGTAAGAAAATTACGCCTGCTTCATGAATCAGTGCATCTTTTTTACTTCTGTAATGTATAGATTTACAATAATGTTTTTTCTCAATATTTAAAAATTTTCAAAATTCAAAAACGCATTCCTTTAATAAAAACAATTTTAAAGTAATTGTAAGATATACTAATTACAAGAAAATTATGTGAGCTTTATAGATATATGTATTTTCTTTTTACATATATAACGTTTAAATAAAAAATATTGAAATAATGTACGTTAAATACGATTCAATATGAAATGGTTAAAGTTAACCATTGACATATAAAAAAATGTTTAAACAGTGTCAAAAGAGTATTAAAATTAAGTGTTAAAAATTATATTATACAAAATGGTTTAAATGTTAAAATTATTCAATACAAATTTATTGTTACTACAAAAAGTGTTACGTACGAAAGTTCGTACATACGTTCTATAGCATAGGTTTAGAAGCTTCTCACCTGCCAAATCGCTGACCGCCAATTTCCGCACGCATAGTAACATGCCGGCGAAGTCCGCAATTCTCGAGCCCCGAATGGCGGGGGAAAGAGAGGGCAGCCTGCACATACATTATAGAAGGGGGCACCGACGCCCATCCGCGAGTGACTCTCCACTCGACCACGAGATAACTATCAGTAGTCAGGACTCAGAGATCACCACTAGTCGAGACGCGAACCTTCTCCGAGTCCACACCTTACTTACACTCGCCATCTCTCTTTCGAACCAATTTCTGTTAATATATTGGTAAATAAACCTACCCCATCCTTTCAATCCAGCTTCGATCATATCTCCACCTTTATGTTCATCTCGCCTGGATTCAGCCTAGCGACGAGCGGAATCCACTAACGAACATACGTAACAAAAGTATGAAATTTCGATTGATATGTCCATATACGGTTTACAGTTAAATAGTATTAGATATTAAGTTATATGTTTTACAGTTAAGTAGTGTTAGATATTAAGTTATACGTTTTACAGTTAAACAGTGTTAGATTTAAGTTAGTGTGGTATGAAAAATTATTTTACAAGAAATGTTGTATATAAATGGTTGTTGATATATATATGAGCAAATCCATTACTTTTTAAAGAATTCATGCGCAGGTGGGTTACGAAAATTCTCGTCAATTTTTTACATGAAAATATATATTGAAAGAAGCCCCCAAAAAAATTTCAACCACTTTTTTGCACTGTGAAGCCTCATAGAATTTTTTGAATGTTGATAATTGGCTGAAAACTATCCAGTTTCAAAAAAGTCCACAGAGCTTCCATCTCAACCATTTTGAACAATTTAAAAAACAATTTTTTCGCCGTTTAGTGTACTTTTAGCAAAAAATATTTCTGGTTTAAAAATCTAGAAGGGATTATTTTCAATAACTCATTTGCGCATGTTTGATTCTCTGCCATTTCTGCATGTCACCGTAATTTTGATCAGAATGAAACTAATTTTTTTTCATCTTGAAAAAACCAATTTAATTTTAGAAAATTTCAAGAAGGTCAAGTATTACCAGAGTTACAGCTGTTTCACGTTTATGCTTATCTGGAAATTCGCTAAGTTGGCACACCTGTAACTTTTTTCTCCGAACGCGAAATTTCTGCGAAAATTGCCGAAAAAGATAAAAATCTCTAATCTTGGGACATTGCACGATACCATAAGCGCTTCAATACCTTCGGTTTCGTCTGCAAAGAGCGCCGCTAAAGAACATACTGCACATGATTGTTCCGTCGATTGTTCTGTCGATGTAAGTGCGATTCGCTACTGTACGCTACCAGCATCGATGCTTGATTTATTTAGCACTCAGTTTAATATTCTTGACACTGCAGTTGGCGAACTCCGAACTCTTCTTGAGGGGAAAATTAACGCCGTTAGCCACGTCTCAGCCCCCGTGCCAGCAACGGACGGGTCGATAGAGAGGCTGATCGTTAAGATTTCGTCACTTGAAGAGAAAATAGCAGAGCTGCTAAACTAGAGGAGTGGCATAGTGATCGCTTGCTGCTGTCACAGGAAAATAAAACTATCAAAGACCAGATTTACGTGTTAAAGCAAAAGATATCGACGATGGAGGAAATCACTGGGCATCCTGCTAACGTCGATGGTACTAAATATTCAAATAACCCAGTACTTGATCAATCTCGCGTATTGATATCGCTCAGGGACTTAGATTTTTCCGCGTGCACCTCGGATATTAATGAGAATGTAAATAACAATAGGAGTAATGATAATAATAATAGTAGTAGTAGGGACTGTCTTAGGATTAAGTGCGTAGCCCGTAATAATGCACGGTTTCCTCCGTCGGGTAAAGTGCAAAGCCGTCGACAATGAACTAGGAACCATGTTAAAACCCATGGTTCTTCAAGCCAAAGCGGGGACGGGCGTGTTTCTGCGGCGGACGGACAGACCAGTGGTGAGAGCATGGTGGAAATCATTGTTTCGAACGTTCTTGATGGTTCTGAGTCACGCAGCATGAGGGCGTAGTCTATGCTATCCTTGCCACTGTCCTACCCTCCATCCCGAGAGAAGACATTATATCTATACGCCTGCTTCGAGCAGATCGGCGTACCGTTAACAATCAAACGGTGGGTAATATTCGATATCGTCGATCTCCCTGGGTTGTCAGTCTCTCTCGCCGCGGTTTGATGACCGAGATCATGCGAGCCAAAAGTAGGCTCATTGCGTTTAGTACTAATTAGATTAACGTATCGCTTCTGAACCAGGACATAAGTAATAATCTAATTTAAAGCAAAATTTTCATCAATGAACTTTTGAGTAAGGAATCATTTTTACAATTTAATACTTTAAAATCTATTGCCCGTGGCTTAAGTTTCAGATATATCTGGCATACAGACGGTCGTTTTCTGGTTAAGAAGCGAGACGGTGCATTATCACTTGAGATAACATCAGCTGCAGACCTACATGCAATATCTGCGTCTTATAACAATGTCGAGCGCGGTGGAAGAGCAAGTGAATTATAACTTGCCTACACCCACACCAAAGCCAGCAAAAACATCTGTCTCGAACTCTAATTCTGTCAATGCAATTTGACTAAGCGAAGGCATAGCGAGAGAGCGAAAAGGAGGGGGGCTGAAGGTGGGTCTCCTCAACGCAACCTCATTCAGTAAACACCTGGTAATGTTCCGTGAGTTCCTTACAACTGCTCGGCCCTTCTATCATCTTTTCGGCGTGGCTTAGACGCGTTTCGGGAATGACGACGATGTTAGCGTTCAGATCGATGGGTATTCGGCAATTAAGCAGGACAGGAATAGTCAAGGGGGTGGTGTGTTCCTTTACGTTCACAATACATACAAAGCTACATTGCTGTGCTCTTCAAGTACAACATGGGACAAAGGCAAACCGGGTATTCCTGAATATTTAATGTGCAAAATTCAGCAGGGCAACCATACGCCAATCTTTGTAGCCGTCATATATCGATCACCAGAGATCTCATTTACGGACAACATAGGATTGTAATGGGAAATCTGAACGCGAACATGCTGTCGTCTTCTCAGGATGCGGAATTCATTAGAGAATTATCATGTGAATTAAGCTTAAAATTAGTTGATCATGGCGAGACTCATCACATTGGAAAGTTTCACACTTGGATCGACATGATCTTTACTGATGACAATGACGTAGTGCTAGATGCAAACAACATGATGGCGACTTATTCAAGTAAACACAACATCATTGATGTCACAATTGACATCGAAAAAACAAAGCCCCCTGCACTTAACAGTTTTTCATATAGGGATCTTAAATCGATTCGACAGGAGGAGCTTACATCCCTTCTAAATGCTTGTGATTGGTCGCCTATCAGTTGCCCAGGCAAGGACGTGGATAGTAGGCTAGAACATCTCAGCCGTAATATGATGGCAACCATCGACAAACTTACCCCTTTGAAAGAGTTTATGCCTAGAAAGAAAGATCACCCTCCATGGGTGGACGCTGAGCTATTGCATCTATATAATCAGCATGAAGCCGTTCGGCGGCGGTATAAGCGGACTGGAGAAAATTGGTTAGGGCAAGAATTTGAGACTCTCGCTGCTGAAGCGGAATAGCGCACAATGGAACCGCGACAGGCTTTTATTCAGAGTAGAATTATTGATACTCGACATAATAATAAAAATATCTGGAACGAACTACTTTGGCTTGGGTTACTGCCAAAAGCTAAAGAAGAACTGCATGGTTTCAAGCCAGACGAATTAAACAATCATTTTGTAGGGGTATCCATCTCCCAGACTGAGCATGATGCGGATTTGGACGACATTTTATCAAAGGCCAGTTATGATGGCTTCACGTTTCGTTAAGTCACTTTTTCGGAAGTAGTCCTGGCTGTTGCCCATTTCTCATCACAGGCAAAGGTGGAGGATGGAATACCCCAAAACATCATTGCAAAATCCCTTCCAGTAATAGGCCAACATTTGACTGATATCTTTAACACCTCCCTATCTAAGCGAGCTAATCTGGTGCCACTTAAGAAGACTCTGCAGAAGACTCCTTAGCTTTCTCTCCAAGATTCTCGAGAAGATAGTCCACGAACAGATGTCAGAGTTCATTTCTTGAAAAAAAATCTTTGATCCACGTCAAACTGGTTTTCGGCAACATCACAGTACGCAAACAGCGCTACTGAGTCTGTCATAGGATATCCGAGCTGGTATCAACAACTCGAAACAGCTCCTTACCATACTCCTGATGTTTGATTTCAACAAAGCGTTCGACGCAATTTCGATATCTAAATTACTAAGTAAGCTGATCAGAATGGGGTTTTCTAGGTCCGTAGTCCTGTGGATCAAGTCATATATTACAGGTCGTAACCAGCGAGTCGTTACTAAATCAAATGGAGAATCTGATTGGCTCACAATCAATCTTGGCGTAACACAGGGCTCGGTTCTAGGACCTCTTCTGTTCAGCCTTTATATCAATGATCTCCGTGATATACTGGCGGCGTTTAAAAATCCATAAGGCGAATTATCGGAAACTGTTGAACATTTGCTTTATGCTGATGATTTATAAACCTTTACGCAGGTCACCAGGGAGAGTCTTGGTGTGGGCATAGATCGTCTGTCAGCTGTGGCGCGAGCAGTATCGGCATGGGCTTCTGAGAATGCCCTTCACCTAAATATCGGAAAGACAAAAGCCATAATTTTCGGATCAGATTACAATATCAATAAGTTGCAAGAACTGCACCTTCCAGGGATTGAGGTGCTGGATAACGTTTTCATTCCCTTTGCCGATACTGTCACCAATCTCGGTGTTGTTATGGATTCGAAATTAATGTAGAAACCGCAGGTGGATGCAGTTAGCCGAAAGGTTAATAGAGCCTTGTATGGGCTTAGATCTTTTAGATCTTGCACCACTAAGGCGTTACGTAAGCAGCTTTCAGGTGCTCTCGTCGTTACCCACTTGGATTATTGTTCTCTTGTGAACCTTGACGTGTCAGGAGAGCTACAAGCCCGGCTTCAAAGGTTACAAAATTCTTGTGTGAGATATTTTTGTGGTGTGAGAAGGGTCGAGCATGTTACTACATACAGGAGGAAACTGGGCTGGTTAACTGTAGAAGCAAGAAGGGCGTATTCTGCAGCGGTGTTGCTATATAAAGCAATCGTCATGGGACAGCCACCGTACCTTGCGGCCCTTTTTGAAAAAAACAAGTCCAGGACTTCAAGTAGGAATCCTAGGGAACTCGTAACTCTAGGGACGCCCACTGATACCGGCCTGAACTCATTCAGAGTCCAAAGTGCTCGCCTCTGGAATTCACTCCCCCTAAACATTAGACATCTTCCGTCCTTAAGCAAGTTTAAAGCGGCAATTCGTAGACACATCTGTTTAACTGTTGATGAATAAAATGCGACCTGCGATTAAAATCTGACTGTTTTTTTTTTTTTATAAGAAGGTGCTGGGGTGTTTAATATCTCAGGGATACTTAGTTTTCACCATCGTATCCCTATCCCCCCGGGTTGAACTTTAGGCGGCTCCACGAAACCTAAAGCTTTGCAGTAAGCAAGCAGTTTGCTCGTGTTTACCTCCTTGAAAGTCTCCGGATCTAAGATCCCGTTCCCAAGCCATCTCTGTCGATGTCCGGTTAGATTGGGATATTTGCAGAGGAAGTGTCTGGGGGTCTCCTCTTCTTCGTTGCACCATCTACACAGGTTACTTGTTCCCTATGTTTTGTATAAGTAGTACCGTAGGTCACAGTGTCCAGTTAATAGACCCAGTACGATGCGTGCCCTGCGTTTATCCAAATTGATGATTCCTTTTCCCCACTCCGTGATATGTTCGCCTAGTAGTTCTTTGGACCATCTATATCCTCTGGAGTTTTTCCATATACTCCATCTTTCTTTTACTAATTTTTTCCTAATTACGTCACAGCCTTCCTGGTATGGTATTCCTACCTCCCTTTCTGGCTGTCCGCTTTTATTTGCTGCCTGCCTTGCAAACTTATCTGCTCTTTTATTCCCTTTTATTCCCGAATGTCCAGGAATCCAGGTAATGTAGATCTTGTTTACTCTGGCCAGTTCGTTTAGGATGTTTTTCATGTCCCTGACCAAGGCTGACGTGGTGCTAGGTTTGCCAAGAGCTAGGATATCTGTTTGGCTGTCGGTGCAGATTTGGGTATGTCTGCTTTCGACCCATTTTTGCACTAAGTTCCTAGCACAGATCTCTATGGCGGTTAGTTCCGCCTGTAGTACTGTCTTGTGTCTTCCCAGGCTGTGGGCTGCGTCCTCCCGTAGCTTGGGACCACAGATTCCAATTCCCGTACCCTTGTCCGTTTTAGATCCATCTGTGAGCCAGATGTCTTCATGTCCAAAGTTTCGGTTGTTCCATTCCTCTCTATTCGGTATTTTTGTTTTGTAACGTTGCCCGAATTGGAAGATTTTATTAATTCTATCCTGGGGCTTTCCAAAGATTGGTTCACCCAGCATTTTCCTCCGGATTGTGGTATGTTCGTTTCCTTCCTCTGACCACTATCCGCCGTACATCCGTCTGTATGCCGACCTGGCGGCCACCTCCTTAATATTTAAGTCAAGGCCCTCCATGGCCAGCAACATCCTGCCGGTGGCTGTGGGGGTACTTCTTCGTACCCTGAAAATTCCCCTCAATATGACCGCCTGTACATGGTCCAGGCTTGCTTTTGTGGTTTTATTTTCGACTGCTTTCCACCATATTACTGCAGTATAGGTAAGCTTTGGTGTCAGTATTACCTCATATATCCATAAGGCTTTCTGGGGTTCTAGCCCCCTGTGCCAATAACCGCTCTACACTGCATGAATATGTTTAGCACCTTTCCACATTGCTGTTTAACATGCTGCTTCCAGGTTAGTTTCTTATCTAGATATATCCCTAGATATTAAACCCCTTCCGCATACGGTATTTCTTTCCCGTAGAAGTTAACCTTTCTGTTGATTTTACATTTATATTTAGTACTGAAGACTACAATCTCTGTTTTTTCCGGATTTACCCCCAGAGATACCGTCTGGCACCACTCCCTGACCTTGCTCAGTGCTCTTTGAACAAGATCCGGTAAAGCTTCCTAATACTTAGCCCTGACAAGTATGGCAAAGTCATCCGTGATCCCTACCCTGTGAAGTATGCGTAGGAGTTCGTTCGCTACGAATGTCCACAAGAGCGGTGATGTGACCCCCCCTTGCGGGCATCCCTCTTTGACCTCCCCCCTTACTGTTTTTCCCTTCCATTCACAATAAATGTCCCTGCCGCTCAGCATCCCCGCTATCCAGTTTCTAACGGTTCGCGGTACAGCATGCTTCGCCAGGGCTCTGTCAATAGTTCTCCTAGTGGTGCTGTTAAAAGCTCCTTCTATGTCCACAAAGGCACCAATTAGACTACAACAGAGTATAAAGCTGTTTCCGTGGATTTTCCCACCGAATATGCATGTTGTTCCTGTTGTAGTGGAGAACTTCCCAGAATCGTTTCCCTTATATACTTATCCACCAACCTCTCCAGCGTTTTCAGCTTGAAGGAGGTAAGGCTAATAGGTCTAAAATCCTTCACAGACGTGTAACTCTTCTATTCAGGTTTCGGTATAAACGAAAACCGTGTACGTTTCCAGTTTCCCGGAATATATCCGATGGCGATATTCCCTCTGAAAATCCCCGTGACCAATCTCAGTACGGCATCGCACCCATCCTGCAATAGTTTGGGGAAAGTGCCGTCCGGTCCCGGTGTTTTATACGGTTCGAAGGTGTTGTTAGCCCATTTAACCTTTTCTGGTGTGACGATCTGTGCCGCCAGCGCCAGGTCCGAATTTCTTCGTGCCCTGGTTCTCCCAGGTATACGTATATGTCCCTCCCCGTTCTCATTTTTGATGAAGTCCGGGAAGTTAGCTCTCATACGTAGTTCCATTGTTTCCTCTTCTGTTTCTGTGTAGTATCCTGACCTGTCTTTAAGGCTTTGTAAGTGGATACTATTATACTTGTTTATAAGTCTGGCTAGTTTAGCCGTTTCTGTTAGACCTTCTGTATTTGAGCAGAAATTCTGCCATTTCTCTCTTTTGGCTTGTCTAGTTTCCTTTGGAAGTCATTTAGCGTGTCCTTGTACGCTTTCCATCCTTCTGTGTTCTTTGTTTTCTTTGCTTTATTAAAGGCCTTTCGGGCCTTCTTTCTCAGAGCCTCTAGGTGCACCGTTTAGTTGTCCTATCGGCTTTAATGGGCAGTTGTTCTCATATGCTCTGGTAATGGCTGTCTGAACCTGTTCTAGTGTCCATTGCAGTCCATATTCCGTTCCATATGATCCGTTAAGGTGTATTAAACGTTCGTTTAGTTCTTCCTTATAATTTTCCCAGGCTGTGTACTTGGGATTTCTTTTGGGCTCACTCCATATTTTCTGGATTTTCATCCAGAAGGAGATGGTCCTATGATCTTACATAAATGGTTCATCTTCCACTCTCCATCCATGTATATGGTTTCTAATGTTCATGCTGGCCAGGGTGAGGTCTAGAATCTCTCTTCTGTTACTGGTAACAAAAGTCGACTTGTGTGAGATATATTTGTGGTGTGAGAAGGGTCGAGCATGTTACTCCCTACAGGAGGAAACTGGGCTGGTTAACTGTAGAAGCAAGAAGGGTGTATTCTGCAGCGGTGTTGCTATATAAAGCAATCGTTATGGGACAGCCACCGTACCTTGCGGCCCTTTTTGAAAAACACAAGTCCAGGACCTCAAGTAGGAATCCTAGGGAACTCGTAAACCCTTGGGACGCCCACTGATACCGGCCTGAACTCATTCAGAGTCCAAGGTGCTCGCCGCTGGAATTCACTCCTCCTAAACATTAGACATCTTCCGTCCTTAAGCAAGTTTAAAGCGGCAATTCGCAGACACATCTGTTTAACTGTTGATGAATAAAATGCGACCTACGATTAAAATCTAACTGTTAAATCGCTTAGTATTTTAGCTTAGCTATAAGTGCTAAATGTGACGCGATAGAGGAGAACATAATATAAAACTGTGCAATATTATTTTAATCTATGACGAACTCTTGTAAAGAAGCTGTGATATGTATATATGTATTATTAACGCAAATATTATAATGACATGATTATGTATATTTTTGACATGTGGAAATAAAACTCTATCTATCTATCTATCATCTTTCATGCATGAGCTACAACGTACCTATTTGTTAATAAATATCCGTATCTACTTATGTATAGACTGAGGACAAACTAGAATATTAATGTTAATATATATGGGTATTCCTATACTTTTTTACAAAATAGGGTCGGAGTGAGGAGCGGGGGTGGGGGGGGGGGGAGTACCAAAAGATGCACAACAAAATTATGCAGTCCTTAAGGCCCCCCGCACGGCCTACCAGGGTATTTTGAAATTTTGAACTTTTTAAGGTTCCCAAAAAAGGCTTTTTTAAGAAAATTTTACAGTAATGATTTCTTCGTCTTCTTACAAACTTTAAGAAAATAAAAATATTATACTCCCTTGGCAGCTTTATGGGTCACCCCTGCGGAGCTGAATATAAATATGAAATTTTGTGTTTTTCAGGTTATGTTCGATTGCTTGTCGTTTTATGTAATCAAAATAGATTTAAGTCTACCACGACTCCAATTCTTCGTCTTGAACAGACCATTAATTCCGTATTTGGTATTTTCAATACAGTTTCTTATAACTTAAGGTACATCCTTTGGAAAATAGATACTTTCTTGAAAATCGTTCAGTTGGTACCACTGTAACATTTTTTTTCTTAGCTCCTTTTAAGCTCTAAGTTTCAGGAATCATAGTTGAAATATTCTAGAAAAGAACGCTTTTTGTTTGGTGTTGCGTATAGAATTTATATCATAACCGTGATGTTTCTCCAGTTTTTGAACAAAGTGCTATAGAGTCATTTTTCAAACTTTATTCGGCAAGCTATTGAAATTTTAACTTGAAAATTTGTAAAATAGTAGGTAATATCACAACAGAGGGCAAGTATCTTGTAGTTTTGTTAAATTCTGTTTCTATATTTAATTACAACTAAAATAGTTGTTTCTCAGTCGATAATTTTTTGGCACGAATTTTGAATTTTAAATTGACTTTGGTACCTCTTTAAGACGGTATTGGTTTGTACGGAAGGTATACAATTACAATTATTAAAATTTGTAATTGACAAATGATATTATTTATAGTAATCACAATCTTTCATAATTGATTATATATATATATATATATATATATATATATATATATATATATATATATATATATATATATATATATATATATATATATATATGCTTTACTCCTACATGTCAAAACTTTCATTCGACATCAATTCGGCAATCACTTTGTCTCCAACTTAAATCACATATAGCTACTTGCTTCGAGTATACATAATTTGTGGTTTTCTCTTTTAGCTATGAATATCAAATTTCAAATATACTAGCGTCCCCCGTCGCGGCTTCGCCCGCGATTTGAGTGTCTGGAATGCATTTGTTAATAGAATTCATTCAATCATATAATTATGATTTTCTGTTTCATTTGTAATAATAAATCAATAAAAAATGTCTTAGTCTAAAACTTCTCAGTAAACTACGTTAGCGACGTTGCCTTTTGGAGCTAATATTACCAGATTACTGGCGGAGCCTACCCTAGAACATCCCACATAAAACTGTCCGTGAGAGAAACAGTTTTCTATCAAGTCGATGCCAGCCATTTTCAATGACTGCCCTTGAGATTTGTTGATGGTCATGGCAAAGCACAACTTGATTGGAAACTGTATTCTCTTAAACTCAAACGGATAGTCTGATGGGATTAGAGGTATTCGCAGAAATAAGAACTGATTCCCCGCGAGCACTTCCAGTGATTATTGTAGCTTCTATAACATTTTTACGAAGAGATTTTATTTGTAGTCTAGTTCCGTTACACAATTTAGGAGGACAAAGATTTCTCAGCAACATTATAGGCGCTCCAACTTTGAGGTTCAATCTATAAGGTGGAAATCCGGGTGGAATCAAACTATTTAAAAATTCAACAGGGTAGTGGACAGCATCATCGGTTTCAATAACAGAATCAAATGATTTATATTCAGCAATCTGTTCTTCAAAAGCATTCAAGAGTAGCTCATTAATGTTAGCTGCTTTATCATTTTTTGGCGTTAAAATAGCTCGCTCGCACAACCAATCTATGGGTTTATCTTTTATATTATTCACATCAGGATATATCTTTGAAATAAGTTCTGATAATGTGGTGACTACCGTACATAAATTTGATGGAATAACAATCTCATCTTCTATGGACGGAAAAGTTCCGTTGCCTATTTGGAGTAGTGTTTCTGCGAAAATTCCGGCAGATTCATGATTATTTAAATAAACTCTCATATTTGTGTGCAGAGAAAGTTTTTGAATATGAGGCCATAAATATGACTTCTTTATGCAAGAATTCACTTCATCCGCACGTGTACCTCTAGGTACAGCAGGCAATGTTTTCCGGAAATCTCCAGCTAATAGAATAGTGACTCCCCCCATAAATCTATCATTTCCCCTTATATCTTGCAATGTTCTATTGAGAGCCGCAAATCCACCTTTATGGGCCATTGTGCATTCATCCCAAACTATTAACTTACACTCTTTCAAAACTTGTGCCATATTAGACTGTTTTGAAATGTTACAAATTGGTGTCTGGAGTTTATTTAAGTTCAAAGGTAATTTAAAAGTAGAATGAGCCGTTTTACCTCCTTGCAGCAATGTAGCTGCAATTCCTGAACAAGCAACAGCTAAGGATATACGGTTGTGTTTTCTTATTTTCGAAAGTAAAAGATTAATGAGGAATGTTTTACCGGTTCCTCCAGAAGCATCAAGGAAAAACATTTGACCGCTACTTTTCTCGACGCTTTCTAAAATTATTCTGTAAACGTGAGACTGTTCATCGTTCAGTAAAATTTCGCTATCAGTTATAATTTGTTCCAGAGCATTCGTATCGTAACTGATTTCTCGAATATAGTCTCTGTTTTATAGAGATAACTCATCTCTAGATGGCTGAGGCAGACCATATTGCTGCATACATTGACCACCCATTGACAACAAACTATCTTCCAGACAAACTAAGCATTTATTATAAATTTTACTCAACATTGAGTTGATGATCCCATCTTGTAAGTGAGCTTTCATTTTACGCCGAATATCTTCTGAAAGATGATCTTTGTACTTTTCCCAAAGACTTGAAGCATCAGATAAATGACAAAATAATAACATAACCGCAAACAAATTTCGCAATCTGAGTGGAGAGTCACAAAGTACTGCTTCGTCCAAAGTTGCATCCCAGTGCTTTTCATCTTCTAATAAACCTAAGGCTTTACACGCTGCCTGAAATCTAGGTTGTACAATGCCATCAACAGTTTTCAATTCCAAAAAAGATTTTGGACCTCGAACTTCGTGAAGCAAAAGGCGTAGATAATAACACTCAGAGTTATTAGGGTGGATGGTATATACTCTACCTATAGCCGTATCTTTCTTTACTTCAGGCCAGCCACTGACATCATCCCCACGTTTTCTTCTTTCAAATTTATTTTTCTTTCATGTGTAATAAGATGGAACTTCAACGTAAAGAAGCGTTCTTGCAAAACTATCTACCTGGCATAATTCAAAAAATGCAAGAAGTGTAGTTTTAGGAGGATGATTTATGATATTCCTCAAGCGATTAGAATCTTTTTGATCGAAGTAGACGCGTTGAACATTTTCTAAATGAACAGCGATGTGAAAGACTGTTGGAAATCTTTCATGAATAGGGAAACTTAAGATTCTCCATACTGCCTCGGAACTACTGATATATCGACCACTTTCATAAATTTTAACTTCGTCTTTTTTATCTTCTATAGCGAATACAGCCTGATCACTGCCTTTGGTGATATATTTACAAACATACTTTATCGATTTAACAGAGTTGCAGTATTCCACATTGATATGAGCTTCAAAAATCCGCGAAAGAACAGGATTGTATGGTACGACCCAGCGGTTATCAATGGTGATGCCATTGATTTCAACAATAAAACCACCATCTTCCGGTTTCCTACGTCGATATTTTGGGTATCCATCATCTCCTGTTTGAGTTTCTTGCAGAAATTCTTTAGGAAATTTTTTGCTGCAACAACCTTCTTTCATGCAAGGCGACCTGTTATTTAAGCTACCGCAAGGTCCGTGGATCATGTTGGCCTTGACGATTTCATAAAGAAGAGGATCTTCGGCTGGGTCTGGTATTTCTGCGCTAATAACATCATCTATCTGATCTGGAGTGAAACGTAGTTTAAGCCACAATAAAATATGTATGTGAGGTAAACCTCGCTTCTGCCATTTAACAGAATACATGTAACATTTCATTTCTCCAAATAATTCACCCTTCGTTAGTAATGCTATAAGCGATTTCACTTTCAAGTGGAAGACCCTAGCTATGATATCATGCCGGTCGTAAGACTTTTGGCCATGTAATAATGCTTCTGTAATGTCGCTCCATCGGGGATTACACGTAAATGTTATAAATAAGTCCGGACGACCAAAATTGCAGACGTACGTCATAGCATCCTGGGCCTTTTCATGCATATACTGTGGTGATCCAGTAAAAGACGATGGAAGCACTACCATCTGACCTAGTTCGGCGAAATCGGTATCTTGTCTTCCAATAGCATCTTTTAGGTGCATATAATTGTCTACTCTAAGTTGCGCCTGGTTCTTCCGAATAAAGTTTAATCGTTCTGTTTCAATTTTCGCGTACATATCTACTAAGAATTGCTTAAAGAGAGATCGACAGTACAGTAAATGGTTGATCTCTGTTTCTCGAATCATGATGCGGTATTTATAATTATTGCGATAAAGGTTGCAGACCACCAATTAAATGATGCACTTGACCTTGTACTTTGAAAGTAGGCATAAATCCATGTTCCTTGATTTGTTTGGCTCCGAAAGATGTCATTTGGAAACAACTATTATATTTTCTAATCCTGTCCATGAAATGTACATGGTCCGGGTGAGAGCCCATGATCAAACTGAAAAGTGGTTCGCGAAGACGCAAAGTAGGTGGCAGTTGCACTTTGCCGGCACTGCTGCACATTCCGGGTGGCTCAGTTTTATACTTTAAAGCGCCACAGTGTTTGCATTTGTGACTCATAGTGCCGATGGATACAGTTTTATCGGTTTCATATGATATCTCTGGATCGTATTTCATTCCGGAAAGAGCTTTAATCTTCCATGGAAGTAAGCGCCTTTCTGAGCGTAATCCTGGACGGCTTTGTTCTTATGAGCTTTTTGCTAAGAGACACTAACAGCGGCTCTATGAACTTCCGGATGATTTTGTATGTGGTCAGAGTATGTAAAAGTTTAACGTACTAGCTTAAAATATCATTCAAAAAGTGTCTTTGTCTCCTCCGTGGCAACAAATATTCATGTTTACCTGATTGCAAATAATTTTTAAGTCCACAAATAGAATGTACTATCAAACATTAACAGTTGTATAATATTCATTTGTAAAAATTCTGATATTTAAAATATAGTGTACATAATAAAAGCAGTGTGATACAACGGAGGGGAAATCAAAAGGACAGTTTCGTAAAAATCACCCATAAGCTCTGTATTTGAGAAGCGTCTATTATGCAACTGTTTTCAATAAGTTTAAAAACTGATTTAAACATATTTTAAAAAAGGATAAATATCTATTAAATAAGAGTTTATTGTGAAAAGTTAATCTAGTGATGAATTAATTAGTATTAATTAACTTTTCAAAATTTAAAGTGGATTATAAATTCAAAAATCCAGAAGGTTATGTTGATTTCTGTTGATATTTCTTAATATTCTAATATAAAGTATATTGAATCTTTGAAAAGTATTATAATACATACCCTAAACAAATCATCAATGGATAATTTTTAAATTTTTACATTTAATAAATGAAGTACTTTGTATACAATATTGATGAGCCTTGTTGAAAGTAGGTTCAAAGATTCATCCTTTTATAAAAATCGAAATTTATATTCTGTTGTAGAAATAAATCTTTGATTTATCTTTCAATAGTTTTCATTGATATGGTATACGTAATACTGTTATTAAACATTAGGTTTTTTTTAACCTTGTACCAGGTTAAAAAGTGGTATGATGAAATGTATTTTACATAGTACAAGTTCTAAACAGTTCTACGATGGATCGCTTTGAATGCCTAAGTTTAAATATTACTTATACCATCGCTAGTGAAAATAACAACTATAAGAAACTGTGAGAAACTATATGAGAAATATGTGATAAAGCGTGAAAAAAAGTGAAAATTTACATACTTTTGGAACATCGCACCGCGATGAATGGCGGCATGTCACGGCGGCCGCAAGGCCTCTGTGACGCGTTAGTTTTTAATGCTGAATAATCCTTATCTTGTTTAATACGGTTTTTTAAAAGGTTTGTATGCTACTGTAATTAGTTGTGATAAAACTACGCGTTTATATTTTAATCTGTCCCTTGTGAAAATATTTCATGTATGCTCATATAAATCCTGTATGAATATTGATATGATTAAATAAAATTTTGTATAAAATACCGTAACAAATTTTTCGCTTGTTACTTTCATATTTATGATCATATATGTACATGTATGATTCTGTATAATCTCGCATGATCGTGTATGCAACTACATATAAATACTTAAATTTTGGAACATACAAGCTTCATTTCGTATTGTACATAGTTGCACCGTGTTAAACCGATTGAAATCTCTGATGTACTAAAAAGGTAAAAAAATAGAGCAGATTTTTAACAACAATGAAGCTGTTAAATTATATATGATACCATGTTTTTGAACATATTCATAAAAGCAGATTCCTAGTCACGTAAACTTAATGAGCAACTAAAATTGCATATTTTTGTTTACAATATGTTAATAATAAATATATACTAAAAATTTAAATATGCTATGTAAGAAATTGAGATGCCCTGAATATTTTGAAGTTCCAAAATATAAACTTTAAGAAATTAACACTTATAGAGCAAATATCATATGAGAACTTCATTTTCGTTAGTTTAAAATGGATTTTATGCTAGAAAATAATAATTCCATCCCTTATTCCCATTTTCAGACAAATTTCTTAGATAATTATTTTTCGAAATTTATGTGAAGAACTATTCACTTATATCGCTATATACTTGAATAGTTTGTCATTATATAAACTGTATTAACTATTTTTCCCATGTTTGATCCCACGTGAAAATTCCCACATGATTACCACATGGAAATCATATGGATTCCATATGATTCCCACATGGTTCCCATATGGTATCTTATTTTAACCACGTAGTAATCACGTGGGCTTTTGGAAAGATTTCCCAGTGGTATCCCAGTTGAAAACACATGGTATCCATATATATTTTACATTGTTCCCACATGATATCCATATAGTCTACTAAAGCTAATATTTTTTATTTTTTGTTTAAATAGAATTTTCAAATAGAACTGCGGCGGCTCAGTCGGTAGAGTGTCGGATTCCCACGCCGGTGACCCGGGTTCGAATCCTAGTCTCTGCCGATTGATACAAGCACCTCTGTAAAAATTACATGTGCTTTGTTTACAAACACACCGCAGACCCCCGTCGTCGATTAGCACCACATGGAAGCACAAACATGGCGACGTTAAATAATAATAAAAAAAAAAAAAAAAAAAAAATAGAATTTTTAAAAGTAGGAATTTTTTAGCTAAGTCACCCAGTTTTGGTGTTATCATCCGCATGGTAACACCTATATAGGCACTCATTTTATGAATTGTTTAGTTTTTAAGAACTTTCTGGAACTTAAATTTTTTTTTCATTAGTGCATATTTACAATATCATGGGAACCTCGTACAATACTCACAGGGACCACGTGTATACCACATGGTTTCCACGTAAGTATCACCTAGCTTATTTGATTAAATATTTATATTGTTTAGTTGATCATGTGGGAACCATGTAAAATTCATATGGGAACCATGTATTTTTAACTGGTATCCCACTGGGAAATCTTTCCAAAAGCCCACGTGGTTCCTATGATTTCCATGTGGTTGCCATGTGGGACTTTTCAGGTGGGATATATCAGTATAATGTATTTAAAAAATAAAAATACTCCTTTCATGGGCTCTAAAATATGTTTTAATGATTTGGACACAAAAAAAAACTTTTCATCTCATACACGTTCACACGTGATCATAATATGATTATGTATGATCATATATGAGCATATATGAACGGTAGTCATGCGCACTAATAATAATTATTGAATCTGACATTTGCAAATAGCAAAAGTAGATCTGTGGTTAGGGTTATGGCTCAGGAATCTGAAAGACCGAGGTTCGATCCCACCTCGGGAATTTTTTTTCATAAAAATAATATATGATTATATATGATTATATGAGATTACATCTGCCATAATACGGATATGCTCATATATGATCATATATGAACAGGTATGAATTATTTTTACCCGGGGTATCAATTCTGAATAGTCTTATCCTATTTAATACAATTTATTTAAAAGGTTTTAACGATATTGTAATCAGTTTTAATTCATGTTAGGAGAAGGCGGGGCGTAACGGCCACTGTGGATCACTTGGCTACCTCGATTATCTCATTAAATAAAAGACCTAGAGTTTGATTCTTTTTCTTCGTGACATAAAAATGAGTAGCCATGTGGGACTTTTCTCGTGGGAAGGATTGGCCGCGGTCACAAACGTGGTTTCTCATTAAATTGTAAAAGTAATTTTTAGTCACTTTGTACAATTTAGTTTTGTCACCATTTCATAGCCAAAATCAGTGACATATCATGAAATTAATATTTTGAATACGCAAAGTTAGACAGCTAACAGTATCAAAATTAATAATACCTATTAAGGGGTTATATCCCCCAAATTTTTTTGTTTTTTTCCATTTTTTTTTATTGGCTCAAATCTTGCCAAAACAATCCTAGAATCAAAATCTACAACGCCCAAGTACCGATCTAAACTCAAAATTTTTTTAAATCAATTTTTTCCAAACAGCTTTGATGCTCCAAAATCACAATTTTTGCTTATTTTAGCGATGCTTGCTTTTTTGAATTTCGCGGCTTTGGAAATTAGTAGCAGTTACCTACGATCGATAACGTGTTTTAAATTTGAATTATAGAGGTCGCTACATGACATTTCGACGATTACAGCGTCTTTACAGCACGTGTTTACTCACACTTGCCCTGTGTTTAGTCGATCAGCCGTTCTCGTTGTTTACGTTGTTATTTTGAGTTTTGCTTTACTTTTTAACTGTGAATTATATTTACAAGTACTTAATTATGAGTGAAAAGGTGGCCGCGAAGGCAGTAAAACAAGAAGTACAAGTACAAAACGGAGTAAAATTAGTAATCGACGCCCGCCTAACCGCCATTTGTTCGAAGGCGATTCGGAACACGTTAGTACCTCGGCTAAGAAATTGAAAACTACTGATTTAGACCGTGACCGCGATGTTGATAATAATTTCGGCTACTGTTTCATCAATTTTTTCGCTGTATTTACTGCTCTTTCTTTTTTTTTTTTTTTATTATTATTTAACGTCGCCATGTTTGTGCTTCCATGTGGTGCTAATCGACGACGGGGGTCTGCGGTGTGTTTGTAAACAAAGCACATGTAATTTTTACAGAGGTGCTTGTATCAATCGGCAGAGACTAGGATTCGAACCCGGGTCACCGGCGTGGGAATCCGACACTCTACTGACTGAGCCGCCGCAGGCCCCTTACTGCTCTTTCTGAATTGATAGTATGTAAAAAATGTAATGGTGACGGGGGTTTTTAGAGTCGAACAAGCGTGGACTAGGCTTCAAAATTATTGTGTCTTGTTCGAACTGTGGTGATGCTGATATTAACAGCTGTACTGTAATAAATGGTCGTGTTCATGAGATCAACTGCCGTATTATTTTAGCTATGCGCATCATAAGCATAGGCATCAACGGTATAAAAAAGTTCTGCTCTATGATGGATCTTGCAAAGCCTGTTTTTCAAACAACTTACAGTAAGATCATATCTAATATCGCCACTGCTACTTCATCTGTTCGAATTATATCTATGAAAAAATCAGCGATTAATGAAAAAGAAATTTCTATCGAACGAGGTGAAAAAGAAGGTCTCACGGTGTCAGGCGATGGATCTTGGCGAAAGAGAGGGTTTACGTCTTTGTTCGGATTGGTGACTTTGATTGGTTGGTACACTGGTAAGGTATTGGATGTGTGTATAAAATATAAGTACTGTAAAGTGTGTGAATATTGGCAAAAAAAGAAGGTACTGCTGAATACGAAGAGGTATACCCTTCACACAAACAGAACTGTGATGCCAACCATGAAGGTAGTGCCAGGGAAATGGAGATCGACGCAGTTATAGAAATGTTGAAACGCTCAGAAAAACTTCATAATATCAAATATTTGAAATATATCGGCGACGGCGATTCAAAAACATATAAAGGTATAGTCGACTTAAAACCTTATAAAGATTTCATCGTCGAAAAAAAAGAATGTGTCGGACACGTTCAGAAGTGCATGGGAACGCGTCTGAGCAATTTGAAAAAAACAACGAAAGGTCTTGGCGGCCGAGGAAAGTTGACCGGAAAGTTAATTGATGAACTTTCTATTTATTACGGACTTGCTATTAGGAGAAACTACGATTCAGTCAAAAAAATGCGGAATGAAATTTGGGCAACGTTACTTCATAAAATGTCGACGAAGGAGAATACACAGCACGAGAAGTGTCCCATCGGAGTAGACTCTTGGTGTTCTTGGCAGCGCAGTACAGCGCTTGGTACACTTGCAACGTACGAGCACAAGAGTCCAATGCATGAAGATGTTTTTAACGCAATAAAACCCATTTATAATGAACTCAGCTCCGACAACCTTCTGTCACGCTGCTTGGGTGCGTATACTCAGAACAATAACGAGTCGTTTAATGCTGTAGTGTGGTCAATTGCTCCAAAGACGGTGTCAAGCGGTAAGACTATAGTTGACATTGCGACTGACGTAGCCGTTATTATCTTCAATGACGGCTTCTCGGGTCTGTTTGCCGTTTACGATACTCTTGGGTTGACTGTTGGACCAAACATGTACGAGTTTTGCGTGGAAACGGACGCCAATCGCGTCAAAACCGCTGAGCATCGTATGTCCGATATCGCGAAAGAGGCCAGGCGCAGCATTACATCAGGCAAAAAAAAAGAAGAAGAGGAAATGAAGGCCCTGGAAGGACAATTATATGGTGCAGGGATAGCAGACTGAAGGTAAAAAATTATTATGGACTATATTTTTGCGATTCTTAAGATTTATAGCATTTTGAAACTTCAAACGCGTTTTTCTCGAAACCATGTTTTCAAAATCGGCAAGCAGTAGAACTCAAAAAGTTTACATCCGACTGACTTAAAATTTTAACAGTAGCTTCATTGTTTGATTATCTAGTGAAGTACACACGATTTTAGCGATTAATTAACAAGAAATAAAGTTATAAACAATTTAAGTCGATTTTTTTCATCGAAAACACGATTTTTTGTTAAAACAATCGCCATTTCGCGAAAAAAAATTCTAAAAATATAATCATGTGTACTTCACTAGCAAAACTCATGTAGATAATAGAAATTTTTTTTTGTTATAGGTGGAGTTGGACGAGACTTGTACTGCTCGCCGCGGAAGCCCTATTTGAAAAAGCGGTTCACGGTAATCACTGCACAGCCGCCATTTTGTAAAAAAAATATCAATAAAAAATATTGTTCTCTTCTTCAAGAGTTGCTTAATCCAATGTTATATTATTTGTATACCTTTAATATCAAATGTCCTTTAAAAAAAATAATTAACAAAGCCTTGTTTTTTAGAGCATAAGGGGGATATAACCCCTTAATCTAGTCGAATTAATGCATATAAATGTAAATAATTAATTATCATACTAAAATATTATAAATGAATTTTTTTTACTTTTGTCACCGATATAAAATGATATACTTACGGAATAAGGCTCCTGCCTTTAATATTATCGAATGAAACTATCACAATTATCCACATTTTTTCATAGATTTTTACAGTTTTTCAAAATTTTCTAACATTTTATTTTTTTCATCCTCTTATATAAAGGAAATTACAACTGTGAGAAATCGCGAGAAACTGAAAAACTATGAGAAACTGAGACATAAATTGGCAAAATAGTCCATAATATTTATAAATCCTATTCCAAATATAACTTTAAGTTAACAGTTTTTTTACAATTTTCTCATGCTTTTACCCAACTATAAGATCCCGGGATTTATCACACGATAATCACATGACATAATAAAATAAAATATCACGCATTGTAAAGAAAGGGAATTAATTTCGTAGTAAAAAATATCGATAATAGTGAGAAATCATACGCAGCCTCCAGGACATCTGGACCACATCTGAAATGATCATCTTGCAGTCGTGCACGTGCAACCATTGAAAAATTATTAATAGTAGTAAAAAAACGATAACAACGTGAATTGATTCGCAGTATTCAGGACATCTGGACCATGTCTGAGATAATCATGAAAAATCATTAGCAGCAGACATTTTAAAAATCATTTACAGCATCCGCTATATATGAATCTCGTCTTATATGATGAAGAAAGCCCCAAAAGTATCCGTACGTACACTGTCCGGAACAAATAACTTTAAATCACGCGGCGAAATATGGCGGCGAGCTTTGTGTTAACAGGGTTTCTATCAGAAGTTAGGTCGTCAATAAATTAGAGAATCTCTAATATGTATATCAATGACCTAACCTATCTGATAGAAGCCCTGTTAACTCTACTGAAAATGATCACGTGATATTGTGAAACAGAAAATTACATGTTCAAACGAGAGAGAATAATTTTTTTAATCTTTTTGAGGTCATACATAAAACATAACGTGAATTTTTCAAACGATATCTTAAATGGATTCATAAATTAATTCTCTTCCTTTTTAACTCGTGATATTATGTTCCATTACATATATTGGTACATTTACAGACAGGACCGAATAGATCACGATCTACTATGAGGCATCAATAAATTATTTAAATTTTTTAAATCTTTTAAAACTTATAAATGTTTAATGGGAATTATCTAACTTTATGCGGACTTATTGATTACTGTAGGTGTTTATAACCCAGTTGCAAAAGTCTAATAGAATCCAATAAGGATTCTAGATTTCTAACTTGACCGGGAATTTAAAGCTAAGTAGATACTGTACGAATCTAGTTAATAGGAAAACAGAGGGATTCTTCTCTAAGCGTGTCTAAGGGTGCCTTCAATTTAAGACTGTTTGCCGTATAGTTAGGAAATGGCGCATAGTTAGAAATGAATTAGACATCTTTAAATTCAATAAGAAAAACATTGTGTTTTCGCACGAATCAGAATGTAATTATTTACAGAGATTATATAATTAATTTCAACAAAACAACAAGCAATAAGATTGTACCATTCCTTAGTCAAATAAATAACTATTTTTTAACTTAGGAAATTTGTTTCAAGTAAATTGGGTATGTCGAATTGGTTCCCATCTCAATGTTACCAAGTTGGGGGCGATGCGATGTATAAAAGTCACCGATAAACTCAAGTTATCATCTTATTGTTGCAGGTCCGGCATAGTCTAAGATTCGCCAAGAAACTCAAAAAATTCATACTGATGGCTGCAATTGAGCAATAATAGTAGACACATAAAGAATCCTTCTTGAGACTTATCTGAAAAATCAAAATTGCACAAAGTAAAATTGCACATATTTCAAAATGTAAGAAGTTATAGTTAACGGTTGTTAACGGAATTTTAAAGTAGATAAATATTATTTCTTTAACCTTAAACTATAACCTCATACATTTTTAAACGTGGTATACTTTGTGTAATTTATTATTTTCAGATCTGTCTGAAGAAAGATTTTCTGAAGATATTCAGATGCGCCTTCTATTACTGCTCAGTCAAGTTCGTCGTTGTAACTTTTTAAAGCTTCTTGGCTACGTAATTGGCAGCTGTTATACGTCGCATAGCATCTAGCTCGGTAACATTGAGATGGTAAGCGAATCGAGATGCACAATTTACTTAAAACAAATTTTCTAAGCTAAAAAATAATTATTTATTTTTCCAAAGAATGGTATAATAATTACATTTTGATTCGTGCAAAAAAGTCGTATTTTTTTATTGAATTCGACGATGTTTTAAAAATTCTCATATAATATTGTTAGATATTTTTTATAATATATATTTTGTACAATCAAGCGTATAAGAAACACAAAAATATGCATGTTTTCATGTAGTTTCGCATGCGATTACCTTTGTTTATTATTGTGCATGCAGATTATCCAATCGGTTTATGTGTAGTTTTATCTGAAAGTTTCCATACATGTTTTCATGCAGACTTGCGTACACGTTCGCATGCACGTTTGCATGCAGGCTCGCATGCATATTCGCATGTATGTTTGCATGCACGTTCGCATGTAGGTTTGCATGCATGTTTGCATGCAGGTATTTCGCGAATTTCCTAGAGGTTTCCATGCAGGCCCACCACATGCACACTTGCATAGACGTTATTATACAGGCCGCTACGCACCCTCATCTGCAGATCCCATGTACGTTTGTCTACAGATTTGTATGCTGGTAAACATACAGGTCTGCATGCATACTTACATACATGTTTATATGCAAGTTCACATGCAGGTTTACATGCAGGCTTTTTCCGTAAGGGTGTGGCTTGCTCACCATCTACCTATGCTGCGTAATCATAAGAGCTCAAGCAGCGGGAACTGCGGTAGATGGAAAAGGCGATTGCGTAAATGGAGAGAAAACTACTGTGTTGACAAATTATTGTGATCATATTTGTTGATAATTAAAATTTTTTAAATATTGTCTTAACTATATGTAGTCTTATTTCCATCTTTACGAGCTCTTAAAGCTGCGATTACGCGGCATAGGTAGATGGTGAGCAGGCGACATGTTCTGGCGTGTGTCGCATCACACGGAACAGTCACAGTCACATCACATAATGTGGAAAGTCCCTGACAGCGAATACACATTACGTCCCGTGTATCATGTACCGTATACCATGTACCATGTACCGTGTACCACATTTACATTCTATCAGTGCAGCCGTTGGTTAATTCTGTCTCCGACAGTGCATTTGACCAATTACACTTCTGATAACAGTGGAAAGGCGGTACATGGTACAAGGCACATAATGTGGATACAGAGTGACTCAAGCTCAATTTGAATCTTAATCTTAAATGACAAATCAAATGGAAACAATTTCGTATTAGAAGTAGCTCATTTTGGTAAGTTTTAAGTTCGTGGATACGTAAAATATCACACCCGATAAACTATAAAATATCCAAGACGCGTCAACTATTACTCCAACTGAGAAATAGTGTCAAGTTAAGCAGCCATATTTGAGATTGAGATTGAGTTTGAGTGACGACTATGAATTCCAGCCTAAGGGAACCTTAGACTATGTAGCACTACATGGTCTAAGAAGGGACTGTACACTACAATAAGGCAACAATAAGGCTCGAATTCATAGTCGATTCTCAATCTCAATCTCAAATATGGCTTCTGAATTGAAACTTCACAGTTGAATAAAATTATGTAGATCAAGCAATTAAGCACCGGATACCAGAACATCAATGTGGTGGTTTTTGAGAAAACCGTAATATTGTGATAGGTTTTCCAGAAGGTCTTCAGACAGCGTTCCATTAGGCTTATTGTGCCTTATTTAAAAAAATTGTACTAATTTTAAAAACTTCGGACATCAGTAAAAACCTGCCAGGGGCTAGAAACCTGCTTCGTACAAATGAGGAATGGATACCAGAACATCAATGTGGTTGTTTTTGAGAAAACCAGAACACTGTGATAGGTTTTCCAGAAGGGCTTCATACAGTGTTCTATTAGGCTTATTGTGACTTATTTTATAAAATTGTAATAATCACAATACTTTCGGGCATCACTAAAAACCTGGTAGGGGATAGAAAACTGCTTCATATAGTGTTCAGTTAAATTCGTCATGCGATTTTCTAAATGGTTCAACTATTTTAACATTTTTAAAAAAAATATTGAGATCATTAAATAGAGCGATGGATATCAGAACATCAATGTGGTGGTTTCAGACAAACGCGTAAAGCAGTGTGATGGATTTACTGGAAGGGCTTTATACAGCGTTCCAATAGGCTTCTTAGGACTTTTTCTACAAAATTCTACTACTAAGAATAACTTCGGATATCAATAAAAACTTGCCAGGGTATAAAGACTTGCTTCATATAGTGTTTGGTTTAATTCGACACGTGGTTATCCACATGATTCACGGTTTGACACAGTGTGGCACACTGCGGCGTAGCTTGGAACAATAGTAATTTTTAAATTAAAAATATTCTCGCTTTTTGTCGAAATTTTGGCACAGTTAGGCATGAATCGGCACACTTTGGCATAGTATGGCATAGAACAGTATTGTATGTCATAGTTTGCGGACCTAAAGTTCAACTTTAGGCCTGCAAAACAACAATCTTTTCCTGTATTCTACGCATACTATGACATAATATACGAGTAATAAATTTATTAGTGTATCTATAGACAATATTAAGTGATCGCTGTGTTAATTAAATATGAAAATTTGAATATTGATGTCGCTTTACACCTCTTGCTTTAAAAATACCATTGTAAAATACGATTGTTACGCCGTGCGTGGGTGTGTGGGCATCGAACTTCGTGTTATTTACACGGGCGCAATTAAACTCCATGGTTCTTCGGTGGTTGGAATGGAGAAGAAAAGAACACCAGGCAAGGAGTTCGGGGGAAAAACGTGTTTATTGCTGTACTAGAGAGAGATGTGTGTTGGTCCACAGTTCAGGCCGAACTGGCTTGAGATGCGCTTGCAAATGCGCCGCAAAGTCGGCGCGCGAAAAAGATCGTGCAGCGTTAGCAGTGCAAGCGCGCTTCTCCACGAGGTAGGCTGTATCCAGAATGTGTGCGCCTGTCACGCGCGACCGATGTGCCGTCCAATGAGAAGCTGGCTCGAGGAGAAAGGAATGCTTCTCATTGGGCGGCGCATAGATCGCGCGCGCCGGGTGCACACATTCTGGATTCAGCCTACAAGACACCTGTGTCTGGCGGCACGTACGCTAGCCTGCGATTAATAAATTCATTATTAAATCTTTGGATAATATATACTTATCTTTGTATTAATTGGATCACAAAAATTGAAATAGAATATTGTATGAGGCTATATTTAGCAAATTTTAGTAGATTTAAGAGATACGAGAATGATGCCGGGAAATCTAGAGTAAGTAATTAAAACCTGTTTTTGTCGCCTGACTCCGCGGTTTTTGAATATACCATTGCAATTAATATTTCTTGTAACAAGGATGTAATTTACGACTTTAGGGTCTGAGTAGCGATCGTTGCACACTACGGCAAGCGCAACCGGCCCAAGTTTTCCTCTATTGCCCGAGATGTGTAAAATAGTACGTCGCTAGCCCGAGTATTAGCCTCGAGCACGACAGAAATTGTACACAAAAATAGCTTCATCTTACGGTCGAGTGGCGTGATCTGGGTATCTGTATTCTGGAAATCTATACATGTGATCTCATTTTTCTTTTTTAATTATAAAGATATTTTCTGATTCATTAGTAATTAAAAAAATATTCGTTTCATTCAATGTCCATAAGAACTTACGTATTATATACTATCCCGATCTCGTCACTCAACCGTAAGATGGCGCTATTCTTGAAAATAAGATAACAGATACTATACCACATGCTCACATCGAACTGCGCGATCGTACGAGGGGTGTATCTTTGTACGCGCGTGTAACGAATAATGTGTTTCATCATAGCAGGAGTAAAATAAGGAATAGGTTCATATTTTGAGGGCCTAGTGGTGAACTTTAGGCCTAGTAGGCGAAAATTGTAACTTTACGCATACTGTATAACTTCACGTCTACTAGAATGAAAGTTCAACGTTAGGCCCGCAAATCATGAACCTTTTCAATACGATTAGTAAATTCATTAGTAAATCTATGGACAATTTTAAGTGATCGTATTGATAATTATAACATTAAAATTTGAATAGAACACTGTATGAGGCTCCGTTTTAATAGATTCACCTGCTATGAAAGTGACGATCAAATTCTTTAAAAATTAAGTGAATTTTGTGTTAACTTTTTTACATTTTGAATAAATAAACTTCGTCATAACTGGCTCCTTGAAAAATATTAAATAACTTAATAAATCAGATGATAATTAAGTGATTTTATCCTCCAGAGAACATATTACTCTATATAATTTTTTATTAAATCAATTATTAATGTCTCGTTGCAGAACAGAGAATTCATATGGTTTTAATTTGGGTTTATGTGAATCTAGCATCATTCGACAGACTGCCTTATACAGTGTTCTATTTAGTTTATTGTGCCCCAGTTATTGAAAGTGTTACTCTACATTGTTGTAAGCTTTTCGAGCCTCTTGAGACGAACTTAAGGTTTAAATATTTAGCATATGGCGCGAGAGTACCACGATAGCAAGTATAAAGTTTGAAAGTACGGTAAAAAGTTTTCAGATAGCACCGCGCCCTTAAATACTTTGAAATCGTGATTTTTAACCTTACCTAAATTTTTTATTTATCATGTATAAATAATAATAATAATAATTATAATAATAATAATAATGCGATATAGAGCAACATAAAATTTAGGCGATTCTCTTTATACGACATTTATTGGTGTTCCGACATGTGACTTCTGGTTCGAATCCGTTTCAGGTGTAATAGATGTAATAATTATAAAAAGTGTAATAGCACTAATATAATATCAGAGATCTTTACGAAATTACAGCGCATCCCTATTGAAAGATTTCCGGCAAAAATCTCACCTGAGATTCTGCTCTATGGGCTGCTAAAATTTCTTAAATTAAATTCAGTTTGTTGCATAGTTACCTTTTGGATTAGTGCCGCCTCCTAGATGAGTAAAAAATCGATGTTTTGAATCATTTTAGCCAATTTGCGATTTTTAAAATCTTACTCATGAGATTCACACCATTGATTCACATGGGGAGATTTTATAATAGGTGTATTATAAATATTTTGTAAATTTAATTATTTGAAATTGTGTGAAATTTTCTAAATTTAATACTTGAAAAAGGTTTACAGGTGGTTTGGTCCACTTCGTATATTATAAGCAATATCAGAGACTTAAGAATTTTGTAAGTGTAGTTGTATGATGGATGATTAACGTTTTCAAATAATATTATATAATTTGCATTAACTTATTTGAAGCATTTCTACAAAATCATTTATTGATTGAATAGAAAGCGCTTGTATACAAGTATTAGTTTAGTAAATCAAAATCTTATAAGTTTTATTTATATAATTTGGACGACATTCATGTATAAAATAATAATTCTTATGCTCCAACTATTTCCATTATTTCCGAATGCGTAAACGGTAGGGATAAATTAAACTCGCTGCTGGTTCTAGATGATTCATTTGTAACTTCTTTACTAGTTTTATTACGATTATCATATTCTGTGAATAATTTTGGTATATCCACAGAAACCTTCCCTTTCTTTATGTCGTTTAACATCACCTTTTTCAATACGGTAAACGAAAATAGCAGAATTATTATTTCAGTTAGGGGAGCATGGGGTATTGCCGGTCACCTAAGCGAGAATGCTTACTATTCACGTTCTAAAATAGTTTTTCTTAAAGTGTAAACCATTAGAATAAAGTTAAAGGTATTTACTTTAAATATTTCTAATCAGTTTTGTTTATTACGAGGGTAGTTCAATAAGTCTTTAGAATAAAGTATAAAAACAATTTTTTTTGGGTAAATTTTTTTTTATTTTTCAACATAATCTCCTTGGAGCTCTATACACTTGGTCAATCGCTTTTTAAGTTTTTTTAATCCTTCAGAAAAGTGCGTTTTCGGAAGTTCCTCAAAATAAGCACTTACAGAGGCAATGACGTCTTCGTTGTCCGTAAATCTCTGTCCACCGAGCCATTTTTTCAAGTTTGGAAATAAGAAAAAGTCACTGGGGGCTAAATCTGGTGAATACGGTGGGTGTTCGACCAATTCGAATTTTAGTTCTTCAATTTTAGCCATTGAAACGAAGCATGGGTGAACTCGGGCGTTGTCGTGATGAAAGAGAATTTTTTTCTCGCCAAATGTGGTCGTTTTTTTTTAATTTCTTCTTTCAGCTGCTCTAATAATGATGCATAATACTCACCAGTAATTGTTTTACCCTTTTCCAAGTAGTCAATAAGTATAATTCCACGTGCCTCCCAAACAACTGTAGCCATAACCTTACCAGCTGACTTTACGGTCTTTGCCTTCTTTGGAGCTGGTTCGCCTGTGGAAATCCACTGTTTGGATTGTTCCTTTGTCTCAGGAGTGTAGTGGTGTATCCATGTTTCATCCACAGTCACAAATCGACGAAAAAATTGCTCAGGATTCCGACTTATGCGCGCCAAAAGAGCCTCAGAGGCGACCACTCTATTTTATTCTCAGCGTTTATTCTCAGCTGAGAGCAAACGCGGCACCCATCTTGCCGATAGCTTTTTCATGCCTAATTTTTCATGTAGAATTGAAACAACTGCACCTATAGATATCCTTGTGGCCTCAGCTAACTCACGCACTTTTAATCTTCTATCCTTCAACACCATATCGTGGATTTTATTGATGATTTCGGGAGTAGTTGCTTCTACGGGCCTTCCTGAACGTGGTTCGTCACTTATTGATGTACGACCACGCTTAAATTCATTTACCCAGTTATAAACCGTTGCTAAGGCAGGGGCAGATGTGCCATGAACTGAGTCGAATTCATTTTTTATCTCATATGGAGTTAAACCCTTTAAATGAAAATGTTTAATTACCGCTCTGAACTCGTTTTTTTCCATTTTTCTTAACAAGCAATTTTTTTTTTTTCAATTGGTTATAAAAACACGTAAACTTAGAAGATGTGGACTGTGACTGCACCATATATCTAGTCGGGAGTGGTCCTGACTGAAAACAGATGATTTGGAGCGATTCGCGCGCCATCTGTTGGTCATTCTAAAGACTTATTCAACTACCCTCGTATTAAAAAGTATCAGAGATATAGAACCTAATAAAAATAAGAAATTTGACAGCATTTGCCATCAAGCACGGGGAAATACCGGTCAGCATTAGTGCGATAGCGGTTACTATTAAAACATTACTTTTATAGGTAAAAATTTCTTTTAATTAATTATTTGAGTCTCAATATGATCAAGCATACTATTAATCGTAGTGTAATACTGCTCGAAGGCGCATAACACGTTTCATAAACTCGTGTTTGGGAGCGTTGATATGAATAACATGGTGACTGGGATAACCCCAATTCTGCTTAATGATTTAAATTGAAATTATAAGAAAATCAAACAATTTATTTGACTTCTTCTTTACTAATTCATATTGTTAGAGTGTTAAATTTGATAAAGTAGCATGAAGAAAGTGTATAAAGTTTAATGATTATGTGTAAAAGCTTATCTTATAAACCAGATTTCTTATAAGAAATGAACGCCAAAACGTTATTTAAGTATAATTAATTAATAAAACAGAACAGAGTGCTGTTTGAACAATACATTGATAGCATGTTATGTTCCGTTTGATATATTATTGGCATTATTATATACAAATGTTTAAATTATTAAAAATGTCCTCCCCTAAGAAGAACTTTACGTATTTTACAAGGTTATGAAGTTGCAATTTACCCATCCTTAAGGGGAGGCCGTAGCCAACGCTGATTGGTAGAGACAAAACCTAACCTCCAAAATTTATACCATAAAAATAAAAATTTGTGGGATCTTAGAGTGCAAAACGCGGTTATCCCCTCCTCTTGCCATAATAATAAAAGTTTATAAATATTAAAATCTATATATTTAATCAAAATTTCATAGAATAACGAAAAATACGGCATGAGATGAGTGCTAGAAAACGGTAAGATGACCGTCATTTTTACCGTTTTTTATTGGTCAATTATAATAATGTTTCATGATAAAAAAATTCTGAAGTTATTAATAAACAAAAACACTGCCGTCCACTGTTCTTTACACAATAACGAACAATTATCACCCCCGATTTTCATGTTACTGTGTAAATTTAAGACGTATAACGAAAAATACAGCGCGAGGTGGAATGGGACGCTGTATGAAGCCCTAGTGTAGAACCAATAACACTGTAATACGGTCTTCTTTAAAACCACTACATTAATGTTTCGGTATACTCTGCTCTATTTAATAATCTAATTCTCTTATTCAACTATGCAAAAATTGTTAAAGAATTCCGATAATCATTTGAAGAAACGAAGTGAATACTCTATAAAGATCCAAAAATGAATTTTAAGGGCTCATGATCGTTCTTCAAAATTATGTGATTGCCATACGCGTACTGATAAAATTTTTAAAACCAAAAATTATTGCACTTGCATCTTTGTCAATTATTGCCCTGTGTCGTTCATTTATAGGAATAATTTTAGACGCGAATGCTATACGTTCCATCCCATTTTCGAATCGACGCGATAATATCGCGCATAAGCCTCTCTCGCTTGCATCAAACGCTAAAACTAACTGCACGTCCGGATCGAATAGTGTTAAGACTTTGTCTGATGTTATTTCACTTTTTACCCAGTCAAACCCTTTTTGACATTGTTCCGTCCATACCCATTTTTTACTGCTGTTCAGTTCGTATAAAGGTTAAACGTAATCTGCCCTACTTTCGAGAAAACGCTTATAAAAATTTATCAAACCTAAAAAGGCTTCCAGTTGTTTGTGATCTTGTGGAACCGGAGCATTGTTAATAGCTTGAATTTTAAACGGGCTAGGTTTAAGACCTTCCTTGTCTATCACATAACCTAGAATTTCAATTTCGTTTTTGAAAAAGTCACATTTATCAAGATTTATGCGTAGTCCTGCTTTATCTAAACGCGAACAAATTTCTGTTAGGATTTCTACGTGCTCCTCGTCTGTAACTCCAGTACAATAAATAATGTCGATGTAAATTTCTGTATTTGTAATCCCTTTCAGAACATCCTCTAAAATATCCTGACGCTCACCGGGACTCGACGCGACACCTTCCCCGATTTTCGTGTACCTAAATAACCCGTCATGCGTTATGATGGTCAATGCATCTTTGGATTTGTTATTCAATTCAAATTGCATAAATACATGTTTAAGATCGATTTGAGACCACTTTTTGCCTACTCTCAATGTGCTAAAAATTTTTTATTTTAGAGGTATCGGGTGCCGTTTGATAATTAATTGCGGGTTGATTGTGAGTTTAAAATTCCCGCAAATCCTGACATCGCCATTTTTTTCAGAACCGGAATGATGGGTGTTGCCCATGCACTGCACGATACCGGCTCTAAGTTTCCCAATTTCACTAAACGTTGTATTTCGTTAGATATTTTTGGCATTAGCGCGAAAGGAGCGTGATGAGGTTTCATCTGTATAGGTTTAGCGCCCTCCTTCAACACTAAATGTATCTTTCTACCTGTGTAACACCCCTGTGTATTTGAAAAAAGCATAGAAAATTTTGCTAACATTCGTTGTTTGATTTCTGTACTCTCGATTTTGAGGATTTCGCTCGTTTGCGCGTTCAGTTCCAGCTTTAATGGCCATAGCCCAAAAGCTTTCAACCATTGTCTACCTAGCAAAATTGGACCCTCTCCCCTAACGATGTATAAGTCAAGTAACCACTCCCTGTTTACCATGTTTACTTTTACATTATGTAACATACCTTTTGGGTTTAATGGTACGCCACCATATGTAGTTAATTCCAATCCACATTTTTCGAGTGCGACATTTGGAAAGTACTTTTGCTTATCAATTTCGGACATAGCTGTCACGTAAGTCCCCGTATCGACTTCCATTTTTACTAGGACGTTATTAACCAGCACGGTCTCAAACAATGGATCAGCTACGATTTTATTACAGTTATTAACTTGATGTTTCGCCAAAATTGAATGAAAATCCCGTTCGAAGTTACTGTATTCGCTTTCCGTGCTTGAATCACCGCGTGATTTTACAGGATGACATTTTTTGTCTTATTCACTTAATTTGTAATTAATGTTTTGAAAAAGATGATTTTTACCGTACTTCTTAATACAAGCCCTTTCCAAATGTCCAACTTTATGACAAAAATTACATGTTTTATCGCGTAATTTACATTTTTTGTATCATGCACGTTTTTTGCACCGCAGCAAAAACATATATTAATTTTTTCGCGTGAGCTGTTCGCGCTCGAATTTGATTTCCACGAGTTGAATTTGTTGTTGTTGTTACCGTATCTGCCACTGCTGTTGTCTTTGGAGCCACTGCTGAACGGCATGCTGCCGCTGCCCCAGGTACTGTACCGATGCGTTGTGCTGTCGCTCGTTTCGCGATTTGTAATGCCATAAACCAGCTGATCTTTGAGAGCATCCCTTAAATCAGTAAAGTTGCATTTTATTGACAATGCTTTCAGCCGGGCGACGAAGTCGTTAACTGTGTCGCCCTTGTTTTGCATGGCTTGACGAAACAAGCATCTTTCCATTGCTTCACTTTATTTCGGGCACAATTGTTCTTGCATCAGTTTGTCAATATCTTCCAATTTTTTATCTTTTGGTTTTGAGGATGCACACCGTTCACGAATAAGTTTATACATAATGCGATGTTTGAAACCTGCCGAATGACGTTCAAGAACATCGGCAAGGTCGGACTTTCTAAGTTCAGCATCAAGTGCTCTATATATAAACGCAACAAAGACGGGTGGCAAGGATCCCTGTTGCACACTACACATCAAGTATACAGGAACGAGCGGCTTACCCTCGTCCTGCACTGTTGAGGAGAAACATAACTGTAGCTTTGCATGAATTGTGGACATACAGGAGAACCCCACCACCTTTCCTATTCCTGTCCTGTCTGATGCTGTAATAACCATCGACCTGAACGTAATCATCCCCAATACTTGGCCCGAGACGCGACTCAGCAATGCCGAAAAGATGATAGAAGGGATGAGCAAGTAGGAATTGGCTAAAAGCAGTTATGTGTTTTTTTAGCAAGTTTACATTTAGAAAGCCTGCTCTAAATCCCTCAGAATGTGCCTCTTTGACTCATGGATCATCTAGTCAATCTACTGCTACATCTGCTACTACATCAATAGCTATATCGTCTGCCGAACTAAAAGCAGTTATTTTATTATTTTTTTGTGCGTTATCATTCTAAATCGGGATAGGGTCAACTTTAGCAGTTCTAAAAGACACTGCGATCGCTTACAGGTCAGCCGCAGTATATATATACTGAGTGCGATGTTTCGCCATCTCGGACCTTGGCCAGGAAACGACCTCCTGTATGCCAAAAATATTCAAAATGCAGTCCTTGAGCAACTGCTTTTAAACTTTTGAACTGAGCAAACTTATCTTTACTCAAAAATTCATTAATAAAAATTTTCCCACTACTCACGTTATCAATCGTTTCCTGATCAAGTCCCGAGAAATCAACGTCTCCTTTACTATATCTCGTACATCTATGCTTAGAGAACATCACGTTTCTTACTAGACTGCTGCTAGAAAGCCGGACAACCCACGGATTGCGGCACCTACTATGGGTGTTTGCCGATGGTGTGGCTGGGATTTGCCCGTCTGATCGGAGTAAGCGTATATACACAATGTCATCCCACTCAATGGACGTGACAACTGTGAAGAGGACAGCGTGGATTACGTCCGCACGTTGTTTATCAGTACCGTCAAAGATATTAGAAATAATTAATTCTTCCGAGCCCTCTCCATAGTTTGTCCTATTCTTGGGAGAACAATACTTATTCGGATTAGAGGGGTCATCTAACATGTGGCGACGGTCCCTGGTTTGACGCCGATAGTGTTGCGTTCGAAACCCGTCAAGAGGTGGTTCGACCAGCGGGGTGAGACCCGACGGGGCAGTATGTACATCCGCACGGACGACAATAGTGCGGTCATCGTTTCTATTATTCATTATCGTATTATAAGGACTAGCCTTACTACTACGACTATCCTTACAACTATGACTATTCTTATTACTACTATTATAATTACTATTATTACTATTATTATTAGCGTCTAAAAACTGGGCAGATTTGTCTAAGTCTTTAAGTGACACAAATATTTGAGAATCGTCGGTGTTGACGCATTTTTGACCACCCTCATCGTGCTGCTGCTCAGTACTCTCGACCAATGTTGAGATTTTAGCGAGTAAGGAGTTAATTTGATCTTTAAGAACTCTGTTTTCTTGAAGCAGCTGCAATCGATCATTGTGTAGCCCTTCCAGCTTAGAAGACTGCGCAGCAATTTTCTCTTCAAGTGACGAAAACAGCCAGACCATCAATCAGCCCCTCTGTTGCTGGGACGGGAGTTCAGACTGTTCCGATAGCATCAATTTTTCCGACTAGAAGAGACTTAAGATCACCTACTGCTGCTTCAAGCAAATCAAATCGATTGGTAAATAAATTAAGCATCGATGAAAGCAGCGTGCAATAACGGATAGCGCTTAGATCTAAGTTGCAGTTGATCTCAATATTTTTTCTTTTTTATCTGCTACGGTCTTGATGGACCACTTTCAACATCTAGAATTAATTTATTGTCATTTTTCCGTTTAATTTACTGCTCCCGGTGTTATTCCAATTATCTGGACTATTCAATTTTTCTAATTTACATTTTAGACATTTCTTTCCGCTTACTGGCGTCCAGTCATGACACAAATTGTGATACAGTTTATTGCAGTCCTTACATCTACGCATAAATGAATTAGGCTTTGCAATTTTTTGCACTTATGGCACGAAGACGCCTTACTTAACAAGATAAATAAAAGAAGTAATATAATGCTAAATAAAAGCAGAACTTGTTAAATTGAATTAAATAATAATACTGCGTATCACATGAGATAAAAAAAAAAAATAAATAAATAAATAAGTAAATAAATAAAGAAACAAACAAACAAACAAACAAACAAACAAACAAACAAACAAACAAACAAACAAATAATAAATAAATAAATAAATAAATAAGATTGACAACAACATTAATCCAAGTTTGCGAAGTATTTTTTAACCGCCGCCTTAAAAGCCATTAATGATGGTAAAGTGCGAATTGCAAAAAGGAGTGAGTTCCACAAATGCGCACCTTGTACTTGGAGAGATCTTCTTCCTGTCTCAGTACGCATGTGTGCAACAGAGAGTTCTTTTACCTCGCCCCTTACAGGGCGCTTAGACTCGTTCTTCTTAAAAAGAGATCTGAAGTAAACTGGTTCTTTGATGTTAATTATTTTATAGACGGTGATCGCCGTCTATAACGCCGCCCAGAGAGAGAAAGATATATATATATATATATATATATATATATATATATATATATATATATATATATATATATATATATATATATATATATATATATATATATACTCTAACCTCTATAATTACTTGCTTTTTCTCTTCTCCTCCTCTTCGGTAAGATTTCCGACTGACTCCTCCGGAGTAATGCGAGATCAACTGATCTCATTGAATTGAAACACGTGAATGAGATATAGCCACGATGAAAAACAGCGTTATCCTGCACCTTATATAGTGGTAGTATTCTAAGTTAAGTTTGACACTCTTTAGCGGAAATCCCTCCAGGATCAAATAAAAAACACAGCAAGGTGTAGTTTTTTAGCGTCAGCGTGCGAGCCTAGTAGAGGATCCTTTACACTATAAAAGAATCACTCCTCAGATAAGAGAAACTATTAGTATATTCTGAAATAGAAGAGCAGCTACACGTGATGTCACTTCAACTTACCGAAGATGGCACACCAAAGATCGTTGCAATTTCCGACCGTCATGGGCGGACTCTTGTGCACCGGTCAATTTGAACCTGAGTCTGGATTATTGGCACTGGTGGCGGCGTGCCCAAGGTGGGGCAGGACCGATGCGCATTCTGTAGAAGTGAGACTGCGCGCAAGCCAGGGTGAGTCCCGATGCGCACTAGTCCAAGAACAAGACGGGGCAGGCCCTATGCGCATTCTGTAGGAGCGAACCTGCCCGCAAGCCAGGATGAGTCCTGATGTGCGCGAGCCCGTGCACAAAACGGGGCAGGCCCGATTCGCATTCTGTAGCAATGAGACTACCGCGCGAATCCAGGGTGAGTCCTGATGCGCGCCAGTCCGAGCACAAGGCGGGGCAGACCCGATTCGCATTCTGTAGCAGTGAGACTCCGCGCAAGTCTGGGTGAGTCCTGATGCGCACGAGTCCGTGCGCAAGGGGGGGGGGGGGGGCAGGCCCTATGCGCATTCTGTAGGAGCGAACCTGCCCGCAAGCCAGGATGAGTCCTAATGTGCGCGAGCCCGTGCACTAAACGGGGCAGGCCCGATTCGCATTCTGTAGCAATGAGACTACCGCGCGAAACCAGGGTGAGTCCTGATGCGCGCGAGTCCGAGAACAAGACGGGGCAGGCCCGATACGCATTCTGTAGGAGCAAGATTGCGCGCAAGCCAGGGTGAGTCCTGATGCGCGCGAGTACGAGCACAAGACGGGGCAGTCCCGATTCGCATTCTGTAGCAGTGAGACTGCGCGCAAGCCAGGATGAGTCCTGATGCGTGCGAGTTCGTGCGCAAGTCAGGGCGGGCCCGAGGCGCGGTTTAGAGGAATGGGCCCACGCGCAAGGCAGGTTGAGTCCTGATGCGCGCTGGGCCGTGCGCAAGGCAGGGCAGGCCCGATACGCGATCAATAGGATCGAGTCGGCGCGCAAAGCAGGGAAGTTCTGATGCGCTCGAGGCCGTGCGTAAGGTGGGGCAGGCCCGATGCGCGTTCAATGGGAGCGAGACTGCGCGCAAGCCAGAGTGAGTCCTGATGCGCACGAGTTCAAGCATAAGGCGGGTCGGGACCGATGCGCAGTTTGGAGGAGTGTGACTGCGAGTAAGGGAGAGAGAGAGAGTCAGAGAGAGGGAGAGTGATTGACGGAGCGAGAGAGAGAGGGATCCAGGAGTGCGCGGCGATGCGGTGGCGGCCTGCGCGCGCGACCGAGTTCGAGAGGGTGAAGGTGGCACTTGCGTTAAGCGTGGTGACGCTCGTTTGCATCAGAGGGAGACAGGGAGATGGATGGAGATAGATAGATAGATTAAGATTTATTTTGCACAAGTCAACAACATACATCATATATACATAGTTTCGATACATTAAATTAAATTTGTATCCATATCACAGATTCATCGTTAGATTTCATCACATAGGCTCATTATAAATGCACAGTTTATGTCAGTAGTCTTAACTATCACGTCACAATATAGAATCTTAATTAAATAATTACTTAGCAGTATAACACAGTTAATTTTTATCACAGAACACATTTCATTCGTCGCAGGTTTCACTAATATGTCTACGTATTGCCGTTTTAAATTTATTTAGAGACGGAAGATGCCTAATAGCGCTGGGGAGCGAATTCCAGAGGCGAGCACCTTGGGCTCTGAAGGAGTACAGGCCAACATCAGTACGCGAGCCTGGAATTTTTATTTCCTTGGGATTCCTACCTGAAGTTCTACACTGATTTTGTTCAAAAAGGGCCGCAAGGTACGGAGGGTGTCCCATGACAACTGCTTTATAAAGTATTACCGCCGCAAAGTACTCCCTTCTTATCTCCACAGTCAACCAGCCTAGTTTCCTCCTGTAGGGAGAGACATGCTCATCCTTTCTAACACCACATATATATCTCACACAGGAGTTTTGCAACCTTTGAAGCCTGGTCTGTAGCTCACCTGATACGTCGAGGTATACAAGAGAGCAATAATCTAAGTGAGAGACAAAAAGAGCACCTGCGAGCTGTTTGCGTAACGCTTCGGTGGTGCAGGATCTAAAAGATCTGAGTCCATATAAGGCTCTGTTAACCTTCCGACTAACTGCATCCACTTGCGGTTTCCATGTTAATTTAGAATCCATAACAACACCGAGGTTAGTTACAGTATCGGCAAAGGGAATAAAAACGTTATTCTGCACCTCAATGCCTGGAAGGTGCAATTCCTGCAATTTATTAATATTGTAATCCGACCCAAAAATTATAGCTTTAGTCTTCCCGACATTAAGGTGAAGGGCATTCTCAGAAGCCCAAGCCGACACTGCTCGCGCCACAGCTGACAGGCGATCAATGCCTATCTGAAGATCGTCTCTCGCAACCTGCGTATAGGTTTGTAAATCATCAGCATAATGCAAATGCTCGACACCATCCGATAATTCATCCTGGGGATTTTTGAAAGCAGCTAGTATGTCTCCTAGATCATTAATATAAAGGCTGAACAGAAGGGGCCTAAGAACCGAGCCCTGTGGAACGCCAAGATTGGTTGTGCACCAATCAGATTCTCCATTAGATTTTGTAACCACTCGCTGGTTACGACCTGTAATATATGACTTGATCCACAGGACTATGGACCTAGAAAAGCTCATTTTGATCAGCTTACGAAGTAATTTAGAGGGCGAAATAGTGTCGAACGCCTTACTGAAATCAAACATTAGGAGTATGGTAAGCACCTGTTTCTTGCTATTAATACCATCACGAATCTCCTCTGACAGACTCAGTAGTGCTGTTTGCGTACTATGATGTTGTCGAATGCCAGTTTGACGTGGATCAAGGATTTTCTTGGATGAAATGAACTCTGAAATCTGCTCGTGGACGATCTTTTCCAAGACCTTGGAGAGAAAACTCAACAGGGCTATTGGACGGAAGTCCGAGACGGCAGATGGAATTGCCGTCTTCTTTAGAGGCACCAGATGAGCCTTCTTCCAGGTCCTGGGAAAAACCCCACTAGACAGAGAGGAGTTGAAAATCTTAGCCAAAGGATGGCCCAAAACCGGAAGAGACTTTGCGATGACATTTTGGGGTATTCCGTCTTCGCCCTTTGCCTGTGACGAGAAATGAGCAACGGCCAGAACAACGTCCGAGAAGGTAACTTCACGAAAAATGCAGCCATCATCGCTGGCCGTCGATGAGATGTTATCTAGATTTTCGTCATGCTCCATTTGAGAGACAGAGACCCCAGCAAAGTGGATGTTTAATTCACCCGGAGTGAAACCATGCAGCTCCTCTTTAGCCTTTGGTAACAGTCCAAGGTGCCGAAGTTCTTTCCAGATATTTTTGTTATTATCCAGAGGATCAAAAATTCTGCTCTGAATAAAAGCCTCTCGCATTTCAACTGTGCGCTGTTCTGCTTGAGCTGCGAGAGACTGGAACTCCTGCCACAACTTATTCTCCCGAGTCCGTTTGTAGCGCCGTCGAACGACATCACGCTGATTATAGAGTTCTTTCAGCTCGACATCCACCCAAGGAGGGAGACATTTTTTTCTTCAGTGTGAACTGTTTCAGAGAGGCAAGTTCGTCGATGATCGCCAAGATGTTGTGGCTAAGATGTTCTAACTTACTATCAACATTCTTATCTCGGCAACTGATGGGCGACCAATCACAAGCAGTAAGGAGGGATAGAAGTTCCTTCTGCCTAATAGTCTTAAAATCCCTATATAAAAAGTTATTGAGAGCAGGAGATTTTGAAGTTTGGATGTCGATTGTGACATCAATTATATTATGTTTACTCGGAAAGGTCGCCATCATGTTGTTCGCATTCAGCACCACATCATTGTCGTCAGTGAAGATCATATCAATCCAAGTGTGAGATTCTCCGACGTGGTGAGTCACGCCATGATCAACTAATTTAAGGTTTAATTCACAAATTAACTCTCTAACAAACGACGCTTCCTGAGATGTCGACAACATGTTCGCGTTCAGATCTCCCATTACAATCCGGTGATCGTACCCTACCGAATAAGTCGTCAGGTTCTGTATTAGGTTAGAATCGTCAGTGAATGAAATCCCTGGAGGTCGATATATGACGGCCACGAAAATTGGCGGATGGTTGCCTTGCTGAATTTTACACATCAAATATTCAGGGATACCTGGTTTGCCTTTATCTAACATAGTTTTTGAGGAGCACAGCACCGTTGCTTTATAAGAATTACGTACGTAAAGAACCACCCCTCCTCCTTTATTATTCCTGTTCTGCCTAATTGACGAGAACCCGTCGATCTGAACGCCAACATCGTTGCTATCCCCGAAACGCGTCTCAGCCACGCCGAATATATGATAGAAAGGACGAGCAGTCACAAGGAACTGACGGAACATACTCATATGCTTACTAAGCGATGTTGCATTGAGGAAGCCCGCCCTTAGCCCCCAGCTTCCACCTCTCTTGCTACGTCCCCGCGTAGTCAAATTCCATCGCCAGAAATTAAGTTCGACGTTCTTGACGTTTCCGGTGTAACAGTGACTAGATTACAGGTATTTTTGGTTACCGCCGCGTTAACGCTATCGCTAGCCTCATTACGGAAAGATGCAGATAATGCGTGCAGATCTGCAGCCGAAGTGATCTCATGCACTGATTCACCGTCTCGCTTCTTAACCAGGAAACGACCGCCCCTATGCCAAATATATTTGAAGCTTAAACCACGAGCAATAGATTTTAAGGTGTTGAAATGAGTAAAAGATTCTTTACTTAAAAGTTTATTTATAAAAATTTTACTTCTAATAAGGCTATTACTCGTGTCCTGATTCAAAAGCGTTACGTTAACATCCTTAGTGCTAAATGCTGTAAATCTACTTTTGGCCCTCATAATCTCAGTTACCAAGCTGCTACGAGAAAAGTAGAGAGAGGGGAGTGGAGAGAGAGGGAGAGTGATAGCCCGGGAGAGCCGGCGTACGCGGCGGGACGCTTGTCTGCAGGGGGGCGAGAGATCGTGGCTGTCGCGTCGTTTCGTCCCATCATGATGAGGAGGGAGAGAGAGAGAGAGAGAGAGAGAGAGAGAGAGAAAGATAGATAGATAGATAGATAGATATACTTTTTATTCATCAGAAGACAAAATCTTACAATTTCATGTACATGTAGTTATAATTATAATTAAAAATATCAGTCGATTTAATATAATTGTTATCTTAACTTTCAAGAGAGAGAGAGAGAGAGAGAGAGAGAGAGAGAGAGAGAGAGAGAGAGAGAGAGAGAGAGATATGTATTTATTTGTTTATAAAAAGAAAACAATGTACAGTCATTTACATAAAAGTATATGTAAATGATTTGCATAAAAAGTATATGTATATGTGATTGGTAGTCCATCAATTATGCGGACGTGGACACTCGTTTAGAACATGTGGGTGTAAATATCATGAAGACGTTAGATAAAGTTGCTCCAGTTAAAGAATTTCGGGCGAAAAAAAGTGTACAATCACCGTGGGTTGATTCGGAACTTAAGGAGCTATATAACAAACGTGATGCCTTGCGCCGTCGGTTTCTCCACACGAGGAATAAAGAAATTTGGCAGGAATGTCAGACTCTGGTGACTCTAGCGGAGGATCGGACAATGAAAGCACGAGATAACTTCATTCAAAGCAAGATTTTTGAGGCCCTTGAAAGCGGGAAGGACATCTGGAGAGAGTTTAGGAGTCTTGGACTCTTACGGAGAGCTCGGGAGGAACTCCATGGTTTCTCTCCGGGTGAACTTAATTCACATTTTGCGGGAGTATCCATTTCTGATAGAGAGCGTGAGTAAGATTTAAATGATATAATGTCGTCAGCTAGTGATGAAGGTTTTACTTTTAGTAAGATAACTTATTCGGATGTGGTTCTAGCTGTCGCGCATTTTTCTTCTCAAGCAAAGGGTGAAGATGGAATTCCCCAAAGTGTTATTGCTAAAGCACTTCCAGTCATCGGTCCTTTTCTTGCTGACATTTTTAATGCCTCCCTCTCGAGTGGGATCTTTCTCGGTACCTGGAAGAAAACTCATTTGGTACCGTTAAAAAAGTAGGCCATTCCATCTACAGTCACGGACTTTCGCCCTATTGCCCTTCTTAGCTTTCTCTCCAAGGTTCTGGAAAAGATCGTGCATGAACAAATGTCAGCTTATTTGTTTTCGGAAGAAATCCTCGATCCCCTTCAGACAGGTTTCCGTCCGCATCATAGTACGCAGACAACAATACTGAAATTGACTGAAGACATACGATCCGGTATAGATAATAACAAGCGGCTAATTACCATCCTTTTACTATTTGATTTTAGTAAGGCGTTCGACACTATTTCGCCATCCAAGTTGTTCCGCAAGCTGATCAGAATGGGGTTCTCCAGAGGAGTAGTCATGTAGATAAAATCATATATTACAGGGCGTAACCAAAAAGTTGTTACGGCATCTAATCGTAGTTCAGATTGGCTCACAACCAATCTCGGCGTACCACAGGGCTCTGTCTTGGGGCCCCTTTTGTTCAGCCTTTATATTCATGACCTTCAGGAAGTTTTATCGGGCTTTAAAAGTACGAGGAATATTCTTACAGATAGTGTATCGCATTTATTATACGCGGACAATTTGCAAACCTACACTCAAGCTACTTGCGATAACCTTCATCAGGGGATAGGACGCTTGTCGGTTGTGGCCAAAGCAGTGTCGGTGTGGGCTTCTGAGAACGCTCTGTGTCTCAATGTCGGGAAAACGAAGGCAATTATTTTTGGGTCAGAATTTAACATTAAGAAAGTACAGAGTATGGATTTGCCTGGCATCGAGATTCAGGGTAACGTCTTTGTTCCCTGGTTGACACAGTTACTAACCTCGGTGTAGTCATGGATTCGACGTTAACATGGAGAACGCAAGTGGATGCAGTTAGCCGAAAGGTTAATAAGGCCCTACATGGGCTTAAATCATTTCAATCCAGTACCACCGAGGCGTTACGCAAACCGCTTGCAAGTGCTCTTATCCTGTCTCATTTAGATTATTGCTCTTTAGTGTATCTTGATGTGTTAGGTGAGCTCCGGATGAGACTGCAAAGATTGCAGAATTATCTGCAGTCAGAGCATATCAGTCCCTACAGGAGTAAACTGGGCTGGCTTGATCTTGAGGGAAGAAGGGCCTATTTTGCGGCGGTACAACTATACAAAGTTATTAACATGGGTCAACCCACGTATCTTGCGGCCCTTTTTCAAAAAAACCAGGCTCGTACCTCTAGTAGGACTGATTCTAGGGAGCTCTCGATTCCATCGTCGCGTACCGATACAGGGTTGAAATCTTTTCAATCTCAAGGTGCGCGTCTATGGAATACGATCCCTCGACGTATTAAGCACTTGCCCTCACTACGCAGATTTAAAGCGACAATTCGCGACTATTTGCTATGTAAGTCCAGGGACATGGACCATGTATATCTAATGTAGAATGACGCTAATCATACGAATGTTGACTATAATAGAAATTGAAGTTTGATAGTCACAAAAAAAATGTATTATTCGTAATGATAAGAATATGTGATAAGTGTAATGACGTGATTGATGTACGACAGATATAATATTGTGCAATATATGTAAGTTAATGACGAGCAATGTCGAGCTGTGATATGATTGACTATACTAATGATCTCTGTAAATATGTATTATTATTGAATGTAGTTTTATTGTCTTTGTCTTGCACAAAATAAACATCTAATCTAATCTAATCTATTCTAACCTAATCTAATATCACATAGTTGCATATCTTCAAAATATGTTCGTCAGGTACAAATTCTGATAGATTAAAGTACATAATTGCATCGTATAAAATACATATCCCGTCATTTCAGTTAAAACATCATTTTATCATCATTATTCACATAAGCGCGCGTGTACTGTCTCTTACACAGGCCTATACATAATAATATAAAATAAAATACTTAAAAAAAAAACTTACACTTATAGAATATTGCAAATATCACGTATTTTCAAGATAAACTTGCTCGTCAGGTACTAAGTGTCACAGTAATAGAATATTCATTATGTCAGTTTTTTAAAAGCTTGAACACTCACATGTACATTGTCACGCACACACACGAATAAATAAAAATTAATAAAAATAAATAAATAAAAATAAAAATGAATTAATGAATAAATAAAAATCAGTTAATGAATAAATAAAAATCAGTTAATGAATAAATAAAAATAAATAGATAAATAAATAAATAAATAAATAAATAAATAAATAAATAAATAAATAAATAAATAAATAAATAAATAAATAAATAAATAAATAAATAAATAAATAAATAAATAAATAAATAAATAAATAAATAAATAAATAAATAAATAAATAAATAAATAAATAAATAAATAAATAAATAAATAAATAAATAAATAAATAAATAAATAAATAAATAAATAAATAAATAAATAAATAAATAAATAAATAAATAAATAAATAAATAAATAAATAAATAAATAAATAAATAAATAAATAAATAAATAAATAAATAAATAAATAAATAAATAAATAAATAAATAAATAAATAAATAAATAAATAAATAAATAAATAAATAAATAAATAAATAAATAAATAAATAAATAAATAAATAAATAAATAAATAAATAAATAAATAAATAAATAAATGAATGAATGAATGAATGAATGAATGAATGAATGAATGAATGAATGAATGAATGAATGAATGAATGAATGAATGAATGAATGAATGAATGAATGAATGAATGAATGAATGAATGAATGAATGAATGAATGAATGAATGAATGAATGAATGAATGAATGAATGAATGAATGAATGAATGAATGAATGAATGAATGAATGAATGAATGAATGAATGAATGAATGAATGAATGAATGAATGAATGAATGAATGAATGAATGAATGAATGAATGAATGAATGAATGAATGAATGAATGAATGAATGAATGAATGAATGAATGAATGAATGAATGAATGAATGAATGAATGAATGAATGAATGAATGAATGAATGAATGAATGAATGAATGAATGAATGAATGAATGAATGAATGAATGAATGAATGAATGAATGAATGAATGAATGAATGAATGAATGAATGAATGAATGAATGAATGAATGAATGAATGAATGAATGAATGAATGAATGAATGAATGAATGAATGAATGAATGAATGAATGAATGAATGAATGAATGAATGAATGAATGAATGAATGAATGAATGAATGAATGAATGAATGAATGAATGAATGAATGAATGAATGAATGAATGAATGAATGAATGAATGAATGAATGAATGAATGAATGAATGAATGAATGAATGAATGAATGAATGAATGAATGAATGAATGAATGAATGAATGAATGAATGAATGAATGAATGAATGAATGAATGAATGAATGAATGAATGAATGAATGAATGAATGAATGAATGAATGAATGAATGAATGAATGAATGAATGAATGAATGAATGAATGAATGAATGAATGAATGAATGAATGAATGAATGAATGAATGAATGAATGAATGAATGAATGAATGAATGAATGAATGAATGAATGAATGAATGAATGAATGAATGAATGAATGAATGAATGAATGAATGAATGAATGAATGAATGAATGAATGAATGAATGAATGAATGAATGAATGAATGAATGAATGAATGAATGAATGAATGAATGAATGAATGAATGAATGAATGAATGAATGAATGAATGAATGAATGAATGAATGAATGAATGAATGAATGAATGAATGAATGAATGAATGAATGAATGAATGAATGAATGAATGAATGAATGAATGAATGAATGAATGAATGAATGAATGAATGA